>CM055644.1:18755484-19411035 GCA_029378325.1 Elaeagnus macrophylla | reverse complement strand
CTTCATATCTTCCATAGGAATAATAATTATGGAGGCAAAAAAAAGGTGTAACTTGATTTTCAACTGAAAATGCATAGGAATAATAATTACTTGAACCAGAATGTAACAACTTGTCAGTATTTCAAGCGCCTGCAGTAAAAAAAAATAAGTGAAATTTTTTGCGGACCAAAATAAGTGGAATTATGGAGGCAAAAAATAAGTAAAAAAAATATACACATTCCAACAAAACCGTATCTGTTTATAATTTGTGATATTACTTGAACCTTTGACCTGTCCTTTAGAATTTGGAATCACAGTCATTAGACCAAACCGTATCTGTTTTAAACATGAGCATAGAAACAGGGCATTTGCATGCTATACAAATGACAAACGAGTGCACTTAGCTTCACAAGTTTTATTTTTTCCAATTGCATTTGAAAGATTACATTGTAAAACATTTTTCTATTCACTTTTTTTTTCCTGCATTGTTACTCATCAAACCACATTTTTATATTTTCTTGTTTTATTGTGAGTGTCTCTTGTTTCTTGTTATATTTATATATGTTGTCTTAAAATTGATAGAATTATACAAAATCCCGAATTGTTATGCCAAAAACACATCATTGAAAAATCTTATAGCCCAGTAGCCCAAGTCCAAATCCAAAATTTCTTTGAGAAAGATGAATAACACTGAAAAGAAATGGACACCAGAAGCGAAAAACTGCTGACCTCTACACATCTTCTGAGAGCAAAATCCAATCCCCATCCATGTACCAAATCATTCTGCAAGCATATTCATTAATAATAGCAGGAAACAAAGAAAATAACTAATCGAAAAAACCAAACTTATACACGGTTTTGAAACCCCTATAATGTCAACTTATGCAGACGGAAAAATATCCTCTAATGATCCTGCAATAAAGTATACCTGAATCATGTGCCACACACAGCGCCAAGCGTCCCTGGAAAAGACAGGGGCCATGATTTCCACAAACCTGAAATATTTTTAAAAGGTAATGGTAAATGTCTCATTATATAAATAATAAAAGAGATCACATGAAAAGAACAATAAATGAAACTATTATCAGGTCTTGGCTGTTAGCACATAGCAGTTTAACATAAGTTATGGTGAATGATCATAAATTAATATATTAGCAACTACTCAAGAATACTTGAGTCAAATAGCACGAATGAGAATAATACTAAAAGAAGAGGAGGTTTGTACCTCATGGTTGTTGAAACTGTCATAGACCCTGCAACCTGACCAAAAATATAACATGCAATAAGATAGTGCACAAATCTATGTCTAACTTCTAAGCTTAAAAATACAGGATTATAGAAGTGACTGCATCAAATAGTTATTTAATATCAAAGGTGATCAACCAGCACAGAAAACCAAACCATAAACTTCTATCAACAAATTCCTATACTCCCAATTACTTACCAAATTCAGTTCACCAGCAATACCATGCTCTTTCAAGGCAGATTTCACAGTTGGCCAACATTCTTGCAGATATTTTTCTGAAAAAGGCAATGCATGCGTCATTAATAGTTTGATACAAAAGTGCAACCACTACCACAAAATGACCTCTCTGTCCGTATAGACAGAAATCATTTGGCCTCGAAGCATGACTTTTTCTATCAGTAATGTCTGGACAAGAATCAAGAAATTGCAAAGAAATTCCACTAGTGGAATTGGTTTCCCAGTTCACATTCTCAACCAAGGTAGAGAATTTGCTCATAGAATGAGTTGATGGATCCCTCAGAGACCTCACCCTCCGCAAAGAAACAAGAGCCTTTGAGATGGGAATATCAACTGAGTGCCTACGCCCATTCATCATGTCTTAATTAAAACAACAAATCAATGCATCTTAAAGCTGCATTGTTATGACTTATGACTGCTGCAAACTCAACTTTCTGAATCCACTTAGAAGCTGCACCTGAGAAAACAATAGTAGGAACATCAAAAAGGGCATCCAAGAACATTCCAAATTACATAAAAATAAATCAAGAACCGAAAAAAAAAAAAAAAACAATTTCACCAAAGTTTCAACAGACAGAGACAAACAATGTAGAACCTGTACCTGTTCCTCTCAGAATAACATCATGGAATTCAATAACACAATTCCCTTTTGCCTCTGGATAAGAGAAGAACAAAAACAATTAAACTCACAGTGTCACAAACCTACTAACAAAAAAAGTGACCTGAAACAGTTTTCCACGATACCAACTCAAGAGTGACCTGAAGAGTTGCATTTGAGGGAACCGCAGCTTCATCACCGCATGCTGGTTTTCCATTCTCTCCAAATCCATCTGTACAACAGTCACAGAATCAGAATAATTGTATTTAAAAGAGTTTGATAGAACCAAGAGCTGAAATAGGCCAAACATACATTGAGGTTTTACTATGTTAAAGCACAGAATTGCGAACAAGAAGCTTCAAAAAAATTATATAAAAAAATATCAAAAGAACAGCTTCATCAACACACTTGATTCCAATTATTCAGAGACCAGAATACACAAGCTCAACACAGGAAACACAGGAAACCCAATCCGACTTTGCTTCTTCTGTTCTCAGTGCGCTTGAATCTGACTCTCCCAAAACCCAATTCTTCCTCTGGGTATTCAGCGACAGAGGAGCAAACAAAAAAAATTTCAGAGGCTGGTACGTTGATAGAGGCTGGGAGTGGGCTGGAGGAGCTCGGCTGGGAGGAGGCACGGCGATAGAGGCTGTAAGTGGGCTGGAGGAGCTCGGCTGGGAGTGGGGTGGACGTTGGCGGCTGGTACGTTGGCGGAGACTCTCTCAAGCAGGTACTCGGGATTTCGCCAGTGCGTTATGTGAGTTAGGTTCCTCTTTTTTTTTTTTTTATATATATTATAAGGCAGTATTTTGATTTTAACTAAAAAAAAAAAAACTTTGGGTCACGGTTTTAAAAAAACCGAGACTATATTATACGTTAAGGTCACGGTTATTTAAAAACCGTGGCTATAAATTTTTTCTGTTTTCATAACTTCACTTATGGTCACGGTTATTTTAAAAACCGAGATTATATATATACACTATGGTCACGGTTTTAAGAAGACCGTGACCAAAAACCTATAGCCTCGGTTTTTTGTAAAACCGTGGCCAATTTTCCGAGACTAAAGATCAGTTTTGTTGTAGTGAACTAATTAATGCATTGAGATCCTTATTTAATTATATTCCAAAGTTTACAATGTAATATTTTTTAGTTACGTGACATGGATTGTTAGGTATCATAACAAACTTGTAATAATTATAATAGAATTATTCATTCTAGAACATTAACATATTATTATTATGGAGGGGAGAAGGCAAGAAAAAAGAAAATAAGCTCCACCTTTTTAGATTTTAAAAATAAAACTCATGTAGAGATCCTGCTCTGGTTATAACTATGTTGTCGGATAATGATATTCTATTTTATGATTGATTGACAATTAATAACAACAAAATTGAGAAACTTTAAAATATATAAGCGATCACAATCAATAAAGAAAGTGATTAGGTTAATTTGAGTAACAATTTTGGTGACTTGCGGGAGGAAATGAGTAAATAGAAGACAAGCAGAAAAGCTAACCCCAAAATAGAAGTCTAAATGTTTTCATAAGAAAGAAACCAATTAGGACTTTTGTGTAGCCGAAGACAAGAAGGAATTTTCATCCAAGAAAAGATTCACACGCACGATTGCAAGTGGAAGACAAGAAGGAGGAGGATGGAAACGCATTACCATTTTTTTTAATTTAAAAAATAAGTGACATCGGATTATGTAAAGTTGGAGTGTTGGACGTAACTCAAGCTAGACTAAATTATAGAGTAATTGATGCTACTTAAAATTAAATATAATAATTTAAGAAAATATTTATATTTTTACCACTCACTATCTTCTATTAGTGTTGGCAACATGGTGTGACGATGTTAGTTTTGAGGTACTCATTGTCACCCAAATTGTTCAAGAGGTGGATCGGATATTCTCCTTCAAAGTTTCGAAAAATTTGTGGATATTGAGTATTATCTACTAAAGAATAATATATATTTTATGTTACAAATTAATTAAATTTATGCTTAAAAATAAAATAAGTTCTAAATTATGTTTAATAAATATTAAATATAATTAAATTGTTTACTTTTATGGTTGTTAGAAAATAAAAATAAAATTATAATGTTGCTTGTTAATTAAATATATAAAGAATTATATAAAATGATAAAAAAAATTGAGTTTGGAATTTGATCGAACGAACCTAGAGTAACTATTGACTTTATTAATATGGTCGATACATTAGTGTATCAAGATAGCAATTTGATTCCTTTTGTTTCATTATTATGGGCCATAACCTTTTTGTTTATTCAATAATTGTCGTTATTTTTGCATATTTGATTTTTTCTTCAAGCCACAAGGGGGGAACTGGGAATGGGAACTTGTGACGATTGCTAATTCTGTCCAATCCTGAAAATCACGATACATCAAAATGGGTTGGATATATTGAACTAAATCTTGCCTAAAAGACCCAAATGAAGGTGGATATGAAGATCCTAATACATTAAAAGCATGAGCAGTTGTGATTGTTACCTGTTTATCAAGTCCAAGATTAACAAGTGTGTCATAAACAATTTTGCATAGCTGGGAGGAGACTAGAGATCCATTGGGTATTGTTAGTGCTAAAGACTTCATTTCCAATTGTTATGCAAGTGATTTTGGTTTGAGGAAGAAACGGTTGAACTTTTTGTTGAATCCAAGTTTGAGCTTTTTGGGGGTCAGTCATGTTTGATAAGTACTCATTTCCTAAGCCAATAATGAATTCTACATTCGAATTTGAAAAAGCATTTAGAACATTGGGATCTGCGTCGTAGAGTTTTAACTCTACTAACTTTTAGAGATCTGAGAAGTATAGATACTCTTGATGGTGATGGGAGGTTATTGGCTATTTGTCCATGGTTAATCCCAAATCCAAGGCTTAACACATTGACACTTGAATCTGAAAAACAGAGGACAAAACAGAGTTAGAAAAGTAACATCGAGATGATAAATTTCATTAAACTTGTTTAAATTCAATAATAATGAATATTCAATATTTGTACAACTTAAAAGATCACTTCGAATGGTACATTTCATCAACAGATCAGAATAATAAAAAAGATTAATGAATTGGGCCGAACCCAATAGAGAAAATTATGGGAAAATTGAAAACAGAGCTTTGTTTATTTATTTTCAAGACTAGAATCCTAGGAACCAAAAAGGAATTGATCAATGAAAACCCAGTTGAGCACAGTTCTGTTTAGTATAGTGCATACAGGCAAAAGAAAAAATCCCAACTTTTAAAACTTGCCGTTTTTTTTTATCTAGAACTGTTTCTCGAACTCTCTCGGGAACCAAACTGACGATAGAATGAGAAAGTAGAAACGAACCTGAGAGGCATAGAAAGATTAGAATCATTTTGAAGATGACAGAAAAGATTTCCGTCGTTTCCGATCTGATCTTATTACCTCCATTTTCTCACCTTCAACTCCACACCTTCTTGTTGTGTTTCTCACTCTGTTTCAAAGAAAGATGAAGCAACAACACTTTGTCAACTAACAAACAGCTTCGTGAAATTTTATAATTTGCGTATATTTATAGCAAGGAAACGTTTTTCCATCACATGTTTTAGATAGCCTCAAATGATGTGAGTAGGCGGGCCGAAGAAATTTGGAGGTCGCGTCACTTATTACAAACCTTTTATATATTATATTTAATAATTTTTAATTAAATTTTAATATTAATTATATATATTTAATAATTTAAATTATTAATATTAAAATTTTGAATAAAAATACAATTGTAAGAATAAAACATATTTCATACGTATTACCAATTACAACAAAAATATCATACTAACTCAATTAATGGTAAAACTTAATAAAATTTATATGGTTGATAAAATTTATACTATGGTTTATAGAAACCATAAACTTTCTTTGATTTTTTTTTTTTCAAATTTATATAGCTAAAAGAATTAAAAACTTAACTTTTTTAAAATAAGTTTAAGAATTTGAACACATTCATTTGAAAAAAGGGTTGTTCTTTTAATTATATATATTTTGAGTAATAATTACATTTTTTATATTTAATAAATTAAAGTTAATAAAGTATTTATTAATAATGTATCTATTTTTATGTGCTAAATAATTCTTCCATATAATTTAATAAATTTATCAAATTTTATGTTTTTAACAAGTAATAATTATTAAATTTACATTGATAGAATAATCAATTATGAAAATATGCACACATTTTATTATAGATATATAATAATAAACAATTATGGTATAAATTAGTGTGAAAATAATAAAATTTTAACAATTAAAAAATTAGTGGAATATAAAAATAATAATGTTATAAAATTAAATAAAAAGAATAGCAGAAAATAGAGAGAAAATAGAAAAAAAAAATTCTTATTGATCATTGTATTTTTAATATACTGCTAAAAACTTTATTTATAGAGTTGACAAGATAAAATATTAACTTTGAATCTAAGATATGATAGAGATTAAATTTTCATTTAAATACAAATTTATAATACAATAGAGATTAAATTTGCACTCAAATTTCAAATAAAACTATAGATACTATCATATTTAATATTTAACATCTAAATTATAACACTGTTCTTAGATGTCAAATGTATTGAGAATATATCTTGTTAAAAATTTTGCTAAAACAAACTAATTGGACAAAAAACTAGCAAAAAAAAAAAAAAGAGTACATTGTTCTCATGTACCCTAAAGAGGAAAATTAAATAGGACAAAACCATGAAAAGGAAAAATAATACAACTTATATATATATGTCCTCCTCCTAATAATGACAATTATTCAACATAAGATGTTCTTTTAGTTAAAATATTTCAACACTATTATAATAATCTCTCAAATATTGAAGTAAATTTCATTAATCATGATGAATGAGCTTACTTGATCGTCACTTGGCTTCATATGTAGTACAATTTCTCTATATTACATAGTCGTAGGCCATTATATTCATTTTGATCACATATTACATTTAAATACTAACTTGCACTGCATGTTTGTTATATTGTACTAAATATCATAACAGTATAATATATATACAGTCATGCATTTGGCTATGAAATCAGATCGTATCATTCAAAAAAAAAAAATAGTACGATTATTTAAAAATTTTGTACGACCAAGGATATGAGTCTAAACCGTATTAGATAATTAATTTAGTCTATCTGAATTTTTAATTGCAAAATTATATGTCTTAACTTTTTCTTTTATCTCAAATTAAAAATATTTTTTTTTATTTTTAAAAATATAATTAAAATATAAAATAAAATAAATATTAATTTAAATAAATTTTATAATAAAAAATTATTTTAAATATAAATTATTTTAGTAAAAAAATATATAATCAATTTAATCCGACTATATTATACAACTTTTCAACAAACACTGTACAATCTAATTATAATACAATTTAATACAGTTTAGTTCAATACAATTATACTTAACATGCTGGTAAGGTACATGTTTTCTATAAAAATAACTTATTTTACCAATCATTACAAAATTAATTATAACTCTTGCATTTATAAAATATACTCGAGTAATGAAAATAATAATTAGTATATCCATATTATTATAATATACTCTAAAATAAAATCTATCGTTTGTAAGATTCAACATTCATATATACTCTGTTGACATTCATTAATATCAATGAATACACTAAGCATTAATTATTTTAGTAAATGGTGCTAGCTATTTATAAAATGAAGATCAATATAAGACAATTTTTATATTATACAACCAAATAATAATTAGATATATAATGTACATATATTTTATCCATAAAAATTAATTCAATACAAGTTTATCTATTCTTAAGATAATTACATATTTTGCTATATTTTTAGGAGCTGATGTGCAAATTATAATACTCGCAAGTGTACGAATTACTTATAGCAAGCAATAAGCAAACATTCAAGATCGATCTCTTAATAAATTGCATTGGTCTCAAATAACCTTTTTCAACTTCTTAAAAAAGCTAAAAACTAATTAAAATTGTAAATCAAATCACAATAAGAACGAAAATGATGATTGCAAAGAACGAGTAACAAAATATTGTTTCAACTTAAAACTAATTTAAACATGTTTTTACTAATTAATAGAGGATTTATAAACTTTTAGCTTAGTTGACCATACTTGCCTCTAAATATTTATGGTGAATTAACATAAACGATCTAATAAATCAAGAACAACAATTTTTCTTTTATTTATGAAAATTCCAATGAATTAGGTAATTTTTTTTTGTGATTAACTAACCAATAGCTTACAGATTGGATATATCAGTTAGCAATCAAGTTATGCACAAGGACAAATATGTCGATCAACACAATTCCATAACTAGGT
The DNA here is from genome assembly GCA_029378325.1 of Elaeagnus macrophylla. Classification (NCBI taxonomy): domain Eukaryota; kingdom Viridiplantae; phylum Streptophyta; class Magnoliopsida; order Rosales; family Elaeagnaceae; genus Elaeagnus; species Elaeagnus macrophylla. Next base: position 19,402,630 of record CM055644.1, on the reverse strand, counting down.
CATCAAATTGAATCTTTGATTAAGTTTTTCCAAATTTAAATCAAGATGACATTTCTAAAACCTAATTTATAAATTTTTCAACTCATTTATGACCATCAAATTGGCCCTTGACACTCACAAATAAATCTCTAAACAAACTCTTATTCAAAACATAATCTTTATTTAATCTAGCAAATAAAACATTTATCAAAATAAATCTAAACAAACATGGCAACAAAAGTTAAATATTTATGGTTAAATTTAGCCACTCATGCTTAGATTAATATTCATAGATAAATATAATCTAACATGCATCCTAAGGAGAGTAGTAGTAGAAGAAGAAAAAATTTAATTACACAAAGGACCTAGGAGGTCTAGATACTCGCAAATTGGATGATATTTTCTTCACCAAAAGCTTGCTATACTTTCTATTATGTATAGGGTCTTTAGAATTGCCTCTCTTAGTTCATTATATGTGAAAAAACTCCAAAAATATGATTAAGTTTCGTAATAAGTCAGCTAAAAATTATGTATATTTGTTGAAGCTAAAAATATATGAAATGCACAAAAACATACTTTTGATTTCGAATTGATAGATTTATGCAAATAATTAAACAAACTCGTTGTAATTAAATCTTTTTGTCACAATTAAGCATAATAAATCATGAAATATTAGTGCCTATCATAACTCCATCCAACTTCTTGCTAGTCTCTAGCAAGTGAAATGATCTAAAAACTAAAAGAACGAATAAATAAACTAACCTATACTAACCTAAATCATTTACGTAGATCGTTTAAATCCCTAAGTAGCCCTAATGATCGAGTTATAGTCTCATGAGAGTTTCTAGTGATGATTCCCAGAAACATCCTACTAAACCAAAAACTAAAACAACTATAAACAAGCAAAACTATTAACTTAAATTAACAAAATTTTCATGGTTCAATTTCCTTATAGTTCATAATGAAGTTTCACGTATAATCATGTTCAACCTTTTAACATATATGCATCAAAGTCTATCATGAAAATCAAATTTATATTGTTTGTTTATATCCCAATGCTCCAACTTATTCATATCAAATTCCTAAACTCAATGTCAAGAATCTAAATTCGCTTTGTCTCTAATCCTTACAAGATTCACTCTTAATATCTCACCGACCCTAATTGTTCATGCACTCAACAAAGTATATACGAATAAAAGTTATGTAAGGAAGAAAGCAAATAGGTTCGCATACTCCTTAAGCAAACAATATCAAGTACGTGCCCATGGATGAAAGAAAATACTTTTGACTTCAAAGGGTTATTTCTTCTAGGATGTAATAGTCACTTTACTACTCTTAAGATTTTAGGATTTTTTTTTTGTTTCTTATACTGTTTATTTATATGTATACACTTTTATTTGTATTTTTATTTTTTTATAAATTGCCAACCATTTATGTAGTATTTTTTTTTTTTGCTAAGTGACTATTATAACTTCTTCATCTAAGAGAATCTTGTATATAATATTATGCACTAGAAGTCAAGCATGAAGATAATTAAATAACTACTTTCAATTATTACTCAAGTCATTCAATTAGATCGACTTATGAAAATGAACAACAAGTTTTGTGTTTTTCTCTAAATATTTTTATTTTTTCTTTGTATTATTCCTTCTTTACTTTAAATTTGCTTATAATATTTTTTCTATATATTTTTTAAATTTTTTGAGGTTTTTCTCTCTCCTCACCTTTAGGGTTGCTCGCCGAGCACCCTCAATGGAGTCTTATCGACTGTTTGCTGGGGGTTTACTATGGTATTGCCGACGTTTTATTTTACACACTCGCAGGTACCTTGCTAACCCCCTATGTGAAGGGCTAGGGAGGGATCATCAAGTTTACAAATTCTCTATATAAACCCCTTTTCCTCATTTGTTTCAAACCACAAATTTTTCTAAACATTTCTACCCTCAAGTACTTTTGCCTACTACCTTATAAACTTCTTTTATCCATCTTTAAACACTTTTATTCCATCTTCTCTCATAAAATGCCTCACCAAACCAAAAGATCACGCACTGCTCAAGATGAAGTTGGTCCTTCTTCTCCTTCTAGTGGTTCTTCCAGCCAACCTAAGAAGTCTCCCTTTTGCTTGTGTGAACGTGCTGTGAAGATTGAGGAGTTTCCTACTATCTAGGAAAGGCTTGCTTACTTTTCTTGGCTTTCTCTTTTCTCTATTGCTTACTCTTGCGACCTTACTTTTGTCGTAGAGTTATATTTTGCGATTTGTGCTCATTGCACTTGTCAATTCTCTATTTGTTTCACTTTAAGGGAACAAGAAGTCTACCTTCTAGAGATAATGTCTAAAACCTTTTATCTATTCCGAACATGAAAAATCCATTTTTTCCCATTCTTTCCTTTGAATATGAAAATCTTATTGTTCCTAATTTTTATGAAGATCTCAAGCATCTTAGAGCACAAATTCAGTATGACATGGCTACCATACTTGCTGGGCTTGACAATACTTTCACTGGAGGATTTGTATCTCTTAACAGTTCTTCTCCTTGTCGCCTTGATGGTGAGTCTATAGATCTTGTTGGTATGATCTTTAGGACCATCATCTTTGGCTTTTTCTCTCCTACTTCTTCTACTTATCATTATCCTTCATTAATTACTGGCCTTGGAAAATATATCTTTAGTGATGGAACTAATGAATCTGTGTTTGGTTGTACTCCCCTTTTTATCAGACAGCTTCAGGAAGCATGCTCTTCTTTGAGAAACTCTAAGCCATTTTCTTCTTCATCTTAGAGTGCCTCTCATTCTACCCCTTCTACTTCTCTTCCTTGTCCTCCTCCTCAATCTTCAGAGTTTGTCTTGCTTACCACAAATGTGGATGCTTTGACACAGCGATTGGACAAGATACTTAAAGATCTTACTGAAGAGCGTGAGGAACGCAAACTCTATAGACAAATGCTATTGAACATTAATGACAATGTTAGTAGAATAGAGTGTCTTCAGTAGACCTGGCATGGCTCTCCACGGTCCTCTAGTTCTCAACCATCTATTCGACCCACTGCTAGAGTAGATCGTTCCCTGATTCACTCTATTTGTGTGAGTACTAGTGCCCTGCTCAGTGATTCAAACATTCAGCTTCCTCAGTCTTTTGATTCCTTTGCCCATATGTTTGTTCAACATGATACTTTTGTTGTTGAGTTTCCCGACTTCATGCAACCTTCTTCCCACCCTCCTGATCGTAGAGAGTCTAGCATTGGTTCTTGGTATGACCATGATAGAGATGAAGGGAGAGGAAAATCTTAGTTTTCTTTATTTCTTTGTATTTTATTAATTTTTCTAGACCATTGAAATAAAATATTAAAGTTTTAATAAAATTTGTCCTTCTTTGTTGTGTGCTTACTTCTATTTCTCTTACTGAGGCTTTATTTTTCTCTCTGTATGTGTTGTATGGGTGTATAAGATTATTGCATATAGTATGCCTTCTCTTCCTCATATAAGGATGTTCCTTTGATTTCTATGTCAAAAATGGGGAGAAGTTTGTTTGTTGCATAACGTGTTTACTCCTGTTTTCTATCTGTGAGATGTGAGTGTAGGTTTGCATCACATCATTTTATCTGACTTGCGTACATTCAGGGGGAGTTTATTTGACTACTTGTGTTTAGCCTATCAGTGTTTACCTATGTAGGGATAAAATGATAGTATTTGGTTAGACTACACATAGTTTTTACATGATAAGTTCACCGGTATGTGTTTGTTTCATGTGTGCAGGATATAGATGTAGTATTTGGACTTTGTAGCTCACTTGGAGCTTGTTTTAGCATCAAGACAAATGTGTTTTTTCAGAAGATGGATGGAGCACTACAAGACGACGCACTTAGAGTATAGGTGTATTGGGCATGTCTTGTCTGTGTTAGAGTTTGTTCATGGGAATAAATTCATTAGTTCATCTTCCATGAATATATTATGTTTGATGCTTGCCTTGTATAGGTTGTGTGTGTTTTTCTACGGAAAGCCAAAGGGGAAGATTGTAAGTCCTATAAGTCCATTTGTGTCTTTGTTAGCATTTTCGTGCGCAAAACATGGAGCTTGTTTATTTTACTTAGTATTTTTATCTACCTTTTTGTACGGTGCTTTGCCTGTAATTAGTATCGCTTACACTTAGGTAGCACTTAATACTAATGTATGTTTCTATGATACACACACCACAAAGTGGTTGGAGCATATTTGTTGTATGTTAAAATGTGTTTTTACTTGCATTTGTTTCCCTGAATTGGTAGGTATTTATGACATTTTATTTGGTGAAGTTTTTCCTTAAAAACTTATTTTGATTTGCTTACTTGGGTCTCGAGGAGGTCTTGTCAAGGGCTCCTCAAGGTGGTCGGTGAAGGGTCTGCTAGGTTGCATAGGGTGGAACTATGACTCGTTGAACCTTGCTGATATCTCACCGGGGCTTGTTGAGATGGTCACTGAAGCCTCACGAAGGTGTAAGTCTAGGGGTCGGCGAGGGTCCTCAAAGCTGAAATCGTCTATAAATACCCCATCCTTTCTCTTAATTACTATACCTTTCTACACTTCTTTAATATCTCATTCTCATACTCTTTGAGTTGATTTGTGTGTTTCATAAAACTTGTTTTACTTAATATATTTTTACTGTTTCACTAATATGTTGAGTGTTGTTCCGTATTAGTGATTCAAATGTGGTTATTCACTTGGAGATTTTTGTGAATTAATTTGAAAAGAAAATTTCATATTCTCAATACATTAAGTGTTGTTTCTGTATTGAGATATGAGGTGGTGGTGGAGTTTGTTAAAATTATTTTTTCAAACGGAGTTTCTATAATAATGATACATCAAGTATATTTCTGTATTGTTATTATGAGGTGGCATTTCCTTATCAATATATTGTTGATATGAGGTATTTTATCATAAAAACACATTTTGGATAAACTGCATATATTGTTGTACACACATATTGATTACAGGTATTAGCATCACATTACATGGTAGTGTGGCTTTGGAGGTGAGCCGAATCTAGTTAGGATCGCAGTAGCTATGGAGATAGCTGGTGATAGCAGCCTAGGTAGTTAGGACGGTGGTCCCTAACTGATATAGGTATTCAGAGTCTTATCTTATCGAGTCTGTATTAACTGTTTATTTTTTTGTGAATTTGCTGTTGAGTGGTTACCTTAAGTAACTCGTGGATGTTACTACTTAGGATTGTAGCCTAAGTGGGTTTATCATATTACCTTGATCTTCTACCTGAGTTACTACAATCTTAGTATATACAATATATGTGACAACATTTATAGTATATACAAAGATTAGAAATCATTTACCACTTTTATCATTATTATTTGTTATCTGCCTTATTGATGCACAAAAACTTGATAGTCAAATTTTGTATTTTATAAAAAGCTCGCAAGTGCACGAATCACTTGTAATGAATGATAAGTATACTCCCAAGATCGTCTCTCAAGGAATTGTGGTGGTTCTAAAACATTATTTATTTTCTTATTCAGTCGAACAAACAATCCTAAACATTCTAACAATTGTCGGTTGAAGAACAGATTGTAAATTCAGAATTAAATCAAAAACTAAAATAAAATGGAAATAAAAGTAATCACAACCAAGGGGAGGATGATGGATGTAAATGGGAATTTTAGTTCGCTATCCATTCATGGCAAAAGCAAATTAAGCATTAAATTAAAAGTTAGATTTAATGATTTTTCCACTAAACCTAGAAAATCCCAAATCAATGGCAATTTTCACTACGATAAATTAATTAACGTCTTTGATCCGGATCATTAACTAATCAATCGAAATTAGCTCAAGGAAATAATTCTAACCACCTAAACTAACACAAATCAATGCAATCAATTTAGGCTCTTGTTCATAATGCACAATTAAGCAAAGATGGCGTTTCTAATGCCTAATTCTAAAATATTCTTTCTAACTACAAACTAAGGTTTGGTCCACCATTAATTCACAATCAAAAAATAATAACAAACATGAACAAGAAATAAATCCAAAACTTAAATATTATTGAATTACAAAATTGTTCTTCCAATCATTGGAAGCAATACTAAAATTCCAAATACATAAATTAGCCAACCATAACTAAATTGGTGTCAATCAATTTAGTCAAGGAGGCAAACCACAAAATCAGAGAAGAAAAATATATTACACTAAAAATACCCCAATGAATCCTCTAGCTCAAATTCTTTGAACTTGGTTGATCCCCTTTCTCAAATCCTTGGAGTAGCTTCAACAATGGAGGGTCTCCTCTTGATTTTGGGTGAAAAACCCTTGCTGCAGTAGCAGCTAAGGTGGGAAAGAAATTGGCTGTCAAAACTTGTGTTTGGGAGAGGTATAATGTGGTATTTATAGGAAGAATGAAGTGAAATACGCGTTTTAGGATTTCTGGGCAGTTTTGGCATGCTCGCCTCGGCGCAGGTTTTTGCCCACCGCGGCGCGCGTTCTATTTTGGCTCCAGAATTGAAAACAAAAACCTCCCCGCCGCGGCGCAAGTTTTTCATGCCTAGGCGCGCGTTTCTTTTATCTTGTATGTAACCCTTACATAGTCTTTAACTCCCAATGTAAGCCTTACATTTTCTGGTGTTTGTTACTCCATTTTCTCTCTTTTTGTGTCATTTCAATCCAATATTCTTCAAGAGTCCAAAAACCTACAAAATACATAATACCTTCCAAAACACAAAAATAATAAAATAAAACATAAAATGAATTCTTAAAAACATAACAAAATATAGGTCAAAATTGTGTTCATCAAATACCCCAAAACCTACATTTTGCTAGTCCTCTAGCAAAACAAAAATTAAACTATACTAACCTAAATCACTTCCGTGGATTGTCACAGTTACATTTAGCATATGCAACAAGCCTTTAAACCCCTTGGTTGCCCTAGTGGATGAGTTAAAGTCTCGTGAGGGTTTTCAGTGATGATTCCCACAAACATCCAACTAAAAGAAAAACTAAAACGACAAATAACAATGCTACAAATAAAAACTACAAACTTAATTCAACAAAATTTCTCATGCTTCAGTTTATTCTCAGTTTATAATCAACACTCATACATAAGTTTATCTAATCCTCTTAACACATTAAGGATTCATCATGCAAATCAGTTTCGCATCACAAGTGCATACTCCAATACTAAAAAATATATATATCAATATTAATTCCCCCAAACCTAGTGTTAAGAATCTGAATTCGCTTCAACTCTATTCCTCACAAGATTCACTCTTAATATTACACTGATCCTATGGGTTCAAACACTCAACAAAGTATATGCGAATAGAAGTTATGTAAAGAAATGAGCTAATAGATTCGCATATGATTAATCATGATAACTCTAATTTATTAGAGTATTATTAGCTCTTATTCATAAATAATTGTTTGTTCTTTTGAGAATGTTTGCACATTACACTCATTAATACAATATTTGTGGATTTTGTGATTTAAGTAAATTCTTTCGTAATAAATTCAAAATCATTATGAAATCTGTCAAAAAGAATTATATTTTGATGTGCACTCATTAGATTTTCATTGCCTTTGCAGGAGATAAAGAAAACAACAAAGAAAATGCAAGAAATTAATTTTGCTGCAACTTTGCTGCAGCATTGCTGCAGCAAAATCACACCAGGAAAAACTGCCCCAAAATAGAGGCTGACTTGGGCTGATTTGGACTCTAAATAAAAGGACAATTTTGGGCTCTTATTAACTCACCTCTTTAGGGATAATATTGGAAATTAATAAACCAAAAATTGTCTCCAATTAAACCTAGGGTTAATGATAAAAAAGAGGGGCTGATATATACTAGACTGGCGGCAACAAATTGAGGCAATTTTCTGGGCAGCAAACTGCAGAAATCTGGGCAGCAGTTAGGGCAAAAACTGGGCAGCAAAGGAAGCAAATCTGGGCAGCAAATAAACATATAAAAAGAGCAGATTTGCAGCAGCAAAGTGTGCAGACGTGAGGCAGAAAATACAAGGCAGATTTGGGCACCAAAACTGCAGAAAAACGAGCAGCAGAACAGAGAGGAACAGAGCACAATTTCAGATCAGATTTGGGACGCAAAATAGAGCACAACCTCGCAGCAGATTGGGACGCAAAACAGGGGAAGCAAGAGGGATCTGGAAAGAGACCAATTGAAGGCTTGATTTGGAAGAACAATCATTGAAGAAAGCAAGAGAGATTAGAGTTTTTGAATCCAATTGATTGAGATTCAATAAAAGGGGGTTTTATTAATTTATTTCTTCTTCTATTCTTCTTTTGTTGTTTTTCCAAATCTCTATAACTCTATGAATTTGATGTTGACCATGGATGATTTGATGTTTAATTTTATAAATATGCTTGGCTAAATTTTCATTCAGTTGGGGTTGTGGATGTGCGAGCGTATGTAGACTTTGTGCTTTAATTTTATAAACTTGTGCTTTGCTTGGTAAAGGGTGCTAGTTATTCTATGCTTGATTAATTGATTTATTCTTATTGATTGTTTGATCAACAATTGACAGGTTGGTAGACTAAAATTGAATCTGGAAAGGTTAATTTAAGTTGGATAAAGCTAGAATAGTGTGACGAAATTAATATAGGAATATATAATTATCTCACATAACTCAAAAGAATTTGTGCATGAACATTGTTCTTAGATTCAGTTTTGCATAGGAATATGTTTTATTGAGTCATAGAATATATAAACATTGCAGATTCGGAAGAATCCTTTGTGAATTTTTGCAATTCTAGTTACTGGTATACTTTGCTGCAGCATTGCTGTAGCAACGCAGTTTGTCTACATCACTTGTCACATTCGCAATCCTAACTGATTTATCTACTTGCGATTCTTAATATCTCTCTCGTTAAACTTTGTTTCAGTATTTTCACTCTTGTTCTCTCGTATTATTTATTTTATTTTATTTATTTTATTTTAATAAACAAAAACACAAAATATTGATTTTAATAGTTAATTTTTACGATATTTTCTAGTATTCCAATCTCCGTGGGAACGATCTTTCTTATCATTATATTACTTGTTTGCGACACGTGCACTTGCGTAAAATCATATACACCATTGTGAGCAACAAATCAAGAAAAGCTCAAAAAGTGCATAATATTAATCTCATGAAAGGAATCAAATGATAGGATTTATGAAGGAATCACATTACTATTATCATGCATCAATTAAAATCCTCAAGCAAAAACTTCAAGTGTATGCCCTAGAATGAATGAAAATGCATTGACTTTAAGGGAAATTATTTCCACTTTTTTTTTTTCTTCTTTTTTGTATTAACCATTTCACCATTTGAAGAACTTTAGGGTCACAATAATTTTTTTTTTACTATTTTTTTTATGGACCTAAAGACATGTGTATTCTGTGAAAGGCAACTTTTAGCTCTTTTGTGTTGGCTATAGGAATTTCCTTGTATTTTTTAAAGTCAAGCATGAATGAAATAGGCAAACACTTAAAACTTTACTCAAATCATGTAATCAAAGCAATACAATTAAACCTATGATTCTTCATTAAATGTTGAAAATCCTAACATTCAATGCAAAAACCTATAGAGATCTTCTAACAATTTGAAATAATAAGAAAAGTGTTTAAAAGAGTAGAATAATGATTAACTCTTAGAATGAAACGTTAATGGCTCAATAATCATCTCACAAGGTAGTCTCCACTATTTGATTCTTAAACACAAAATTTGGGTTCATCTCAATTTCAATATTAAAAAGCATGAAGTATGAACTATGAACAAAAACCAACTTTTATAACTAACCTTGAATATGTACAAGAAATCAAACAAAACATGTATAAAGATTCAATTACTCACTTTAAATTAACAAGAAGGCATGATAGTTTTATATCAAAAGGTTTTTATTGGACCTATTTGTACCCCCAAACCTAAACTAAACATTGTCCTCAATGTTTTCAACTACGCACATGTTCAGAAAAGCATTTAAACGAACAAATAGAAAATTAACTAAACTAAAAGAAAAAGAAAAATATTACCTAAAATAGTGGGTTGCCTCCCACCAAGCGCTTTCTTTAACGTCTTAGCAAGACATTGCTAATCCACTCCTATCCACCATCATCAAAAATCTTGAAGTGTGTGATATCAATTTTTCGAGCTAGTATGTCATTAAGTGTATCCTTTCATCTCGGTAGTTGTTTCCTATGAAACACAGTACACACTTTCTTGAGGTGGTGTGAAAAAAGATTTGGGGACGTACAAGTCTTAGATAAAGGAGGTGAAGATGATTCCTCCTTGTTCTCCTTAAAAGGTTGTAGAATGTGATGATCCTCAACTTGACCTTCTTGGAGAATTGCTTGATCCCCATTTGAATTTTCTACACAAAGTGGTGAATCATCAATAATTTCAGGAAAATAAATATCATTAAAAACCTTACCACTTTGAAGGATTATGTCATCCTTTACTTGCTCAACTTGATTGGGCAACTCTTCTTGTGCTAGAAGTTGTTCCACTAGTTGCCCAATTTGCATTTCAATCCTTATCATAGAGTCCTCTAAGGAATCCATCCTTTGATTATGTCTCTCTTGATTTTCTATACTAACTTGAATAAAAGTATTCAAGGTCTCCTCCAAGGTTGGTTTCTTAGGGTGAATGGGTAGGTCATAAGGATTGAAATATGGGTATGAGGCATAGGGTGTGTTAGTGTTTGCTTCCCAATAAAATTTTTTGGTGATTTCCCAACTCGGGAATATAAGTATAGGAATCACTCCAAGGTGGGTGATCATTCCAAGGTGGGTGACATCCCTCATTAAGATCGATATCTCGGTTAGTAGAGGTATAGAAATCACCTGCAAAAGTGCAAACATTAGCATCATGTCCATGTAAAGCACAAATACCACAAACCTCCATATTTGCTAGCTCTTGGATATCAGTATCCAGCCTGATTATGTGCTCTTTTGATTATGTTGATGTAGTCTACGAACGGTACCTTTATACTAATAAAAACAACAAAGAAATAAAAGCACCAAATATATTCCAGAAAAAGCAAATAAATAACAAAAGAAATAAAAAAAATAAAACAAACAACTAAAACAAATGAATCAAACAAATAAAAACATTTAAGAAACTAAAAATAACAAAGCAAAACACAAATACTAACAAAAATCACAAAACTAAAAAGAAATCACAAAAATAAAGAAATACGAAAAACAAACTAAACAGAAAATAAATAAACACTTTAAAACGCTAATTCTCCGGCAACGGTGCCAAAAACTTGATGCACAAAAACTTGATAGTCAAATTTTGTATTTTATAAAAAGCTCGCAAGTGCACGAATCACTTGTAATGAGTGATAAGTATACTCCCAAGATCGTCTCTCAAGAAATTGCGGTGGTTCTAAAACATTATTTATTTTCTTATTCAGTCGAACAAACAATCCTAAACATTCTAACAATTGTCGGTTGAAGAACAAATTGTAAATTCGGAATTAAATCAAAAACTAAAATAAAATGGAAATAAAAGTAATCACAACCAAGGGGAGGATGATGGATGTAAATGAGAATTTTAGTTCGCTATCCATTCATGGCAAAAACAAATTAAGCATTCAATTAAAAGTTAGATTTAATGATTTTTCCACTAAACCTAGAAAATCCCAAATCAATGGCAATTTTCACTACTTTCAACTAATTAACGTCTTTGATCCAGATCATTAACTAATCAATCGAAATTAGCTCAAGGAAATAATTCTAACCACCTAAACTAACACAAATCAATGCAATCAATTTAGGCTCTTGTTCATAATGCACAATTAAGCAAAGATGGCGTTTCTAATGCCTAATTCTAAAATATTCTTTCTAACTACAAACTAAGGTTTGGTCCACCATTAATTCACAATCAGAAAATAATAAGAACATGAACAAGAAATAAATCCAAAACTTAAATATTATTGAATTACAAAATTGTTCTTCCAATCATTGGAAGCAATACTAAAATTTCAAATACATAAATTAGCCAACCATAACTAAATTGGTGTCAATCAATTTAGTTAAGGAGGCAAACCACAAAATCAGAGAAGAAAAAGATATTACACTAAAAATACCCCAATGAATCCTCTAGCTCCAATTCTTTGAACTTGGTTGATCCCCTTTCTCAAATCCTTGGAGTAGCTTCAACAATGGAGGGTCTCCTCTTAATTTTGGATTGATTTTGGGTGGAAAACCCTTGCTGCAGTAGCAGCTAAGGTGGGAAAGAAATTGGCTATCAAAACTTGTGTTTGGGAGAGGTATGATGTGGTATTTATAGGAAGAATGAAGTGGAATACGCGTTTTAGGGTTTCTGGGCAGTTTTGGCACGCTTGCCTCGGCGCAGGTTTTTGCCCGCCGCGGCGCGCATTCTATTTTGGCTCCAGAATTGAAAATAGAAACTTTCCCGCCGCGGCGTAAGTTTTTCATGCCTAGGCGCGCGTTTCTTTTATCTTGTATGTAACCCTTACATAGTCTTTGACTCCTAATATAAGCCTTACATTTTCTGGTGTTTGTTACTCCATTTTCTCTCTTTTTGTGTCTTTTTAGTCCAATATTCTTTAAGAGTCCAAAAACCTACAAAACACATATATACCTTCCAAAACACGAAAATAATAAAATAAAACATAAAATGAATGCTTAAAAACATAACAAAATATAGGTCAAAATTGTGTTCATCACTTATTTGTATATTTTACATTTTCTTGTTAATTGTTTCTTGTTGGACTAATTCCTAACAAAAGAGTGCTAGAGAAAAGAGAGTTGGTGTCAATGAACTAGGATCCAACAAGAAGATGGCCATGCAACTTGCAGAATTGACTGAACGAGTGCAACTCCTCACTGCCAAGAAGGTGCATTAAATGCCAAATCAATAGGTATGTGGAGTGTGTAGTGCATATGGGCTTGACCACGCTAAACCGTAAGTATAAGAGACGTGTAAAAGTGATAAGTATTTAAAAAATGAATGTCTAACCCACAGAGAAAAGTATAATTAATAACAAAGTACCAATTCGAATATTACCACTACTATTTGGACAAAAAAAATTTAAAACTAAAATTAAATAACTAAACTAAAATTAAATAAATAAACTAAACTTCAATAACTCAAAATGCAACAAAGAACTATACATGAGATATAATCTAGGGACTGTTAATTCCCCAATCTCCTACGTATGTGAATTCCTAAATTCTTTACTAAATAATTAACAACAAATTATATGATCAATTGACTTTAAACCATGCATTCATTCCTCTCTCAAGTAAACTACAAACAATATAATAACCTAACCTAATCACACTTTCATGTCAATTAGATTTCATCACTACTCATGATGCACGTCAATTATGAATCACATAGATATGAATCGAACCTCTCACCCTAGAAACTATGTATGCTGTTTGATCAAGACATACATATACATACTTCTTTGAAAGCTACCTATATGCCACTATAGATTAAATTGGTGATCAAGCAATTAATTAACAATTCATTCAGTTCAAATAATATAATTGTAAATTGCAATTACAAGAGTGGAGATAATTTAGTTTATCACATGATAGAAAATTGGGTTCATAAGACCCTTAGATTAATAAAACTTAGCAATTTATGATGTTTAGAAAATTCAGAGTTATAATTGAAGAAATCATTACAAAATATATAAGACAAAATAATAAGTACAAACTCAATCTCTTGAAGATTGTCACCCTACTCTCTAATCTTCCAATTCTTGCTTTGATGCTCCAATGATTCTTCATATTTTTCTCTCATAAGTCTCTGTTGGAATTTAGTTCTTAAAGGTTGATTACAACTAATCTAAGTCTATGAAAAACTCTTTATGATTCTATAATGTTGCTTCAAATTCTATATGTGTCGGTAGTTTAAAAAGTAGTTAAAAAAGAAGTTTTAAAACTCTTAGTAGTAGTAGTAGTAAATTATCAAATTGCTAATAGTAAGTGGGTTAGTCCTGTACATGTGATACCTAAGAAATTTGGATTAACTGTGATTAAAAATGACAAAAATGAATTGGTGACCACTAGGACATTTTTAGGTTGGAAGATATGTATGTACTTTTAAATTTTGAACTTATACACTAAAAATGATCATTTTCCCCTTCTATTTATTGATCAAATGCTAGAAAGACTAGTTGGACACAATTTTTATTATTTTCTGTATCGACTTTCAAGTTATTATTAGGTATCTATTGCTCTGGATGATAATAGAAGACAACATTCACTTGTCCATTCAGTACCTTTTCCTTTAGAAGGATGCCATTCGGACTGCGCAATGCACCGGCCACTTTTAAAGATGTATGATGATCATTTTCTCAGACATGGTGGAAAAATTCGTTGAGATATTTATGGATGATTTTTCTATCTTTAGTACTTCATTTGATGATAGCTTGTATAAATTTACTTTAGTTTCAGAGCATTGCACTGAGTGCAACTTGACACTTAATTGGAAAAAAATCATTTTATGGTCAAACTAGGCTCTTTTTTTTTTTTTTTTGAACATGTCATATCTAACAAAAGCATTGAGGTAGACAAGGTAAAAGTGGATTTAATTGCTAAATTACCTCCCCTACATCTGTTAAGATTAAGAGCTTCCTATGACATACAGGTCTCTATAGGTAGTTTATTAAGGATTTTTCCAAAATAAATCACTCTTTATGTAACATGCTGTCTAAAGATGTTCCACTTGATTTTAATTATGATTGCCTTGTCATATTCAATACCTTGAAAGATAAACTTACTACCGCCACTGTTATCATGGCAGCTAATTGGTCTTTACCATTTGAGATTATGTGTGATGCTTCTGATTATGTTAGAGGAGCTGTTTTAGGGCAGAGAGTGGGTCAACATTTACATGTTATATATTATGCTAGCAAAACACTTAATGATGCTCAAATTAATTATTCTACAACTAAAACAAAGGTTTTGGCTTATGTGTATTTACTTGATAAATTTGGGTCTTACTTTGTAGGAACTAAAGCAATTGTGCATTCAAATGAAGCTGCTTTGAGATATTTTTTAACTAAACCAAATACTAAACCTACACTTATTAGGTTGGTTTTACTCTTACAAGAATTTGTTCTAGAGATCAAAGACAAAAAAGGTAATGAAAATGTAGTAGTTGATTATTTATCTAGGTTAATTTCTGAAATTAATACTATTGATGGTGAGAGTAAGGAAGAAATTGTAGAAACCTTTCCAATCGCACAAAATTTCATGGTATTATGACATTGTTAATTACATTGCTAGTGAAATTTTAAGGCCTAACATTTTTTTCAGTAAAAGAAAAAGGTTTTTTCACCCTTGCAGGCAATACTTTTGGGATGACCCTTATTTGTTCAAGGTGTGTCAAGATCAAGTCATCCGGAGATGTGTACCCAAAGAAGAACATGAGAGCATCTCAACCTTTTGCCATGAGTTTCATTATAGGAACCATTTTGGTGGTAAGAAAAATGACCTAGAGGTATTGTATTCGAGTTTTTATTGGCCACTTTATTTAAAATGCTCACTTATTTTGCATGAGATGTGATAGGTGTCAAAGGACTATCAAAATTGGCAAATGTAATGAAAGGCCTTTTATATCTAACTTAATAGTTAAACTATTTCACGTGTGTGGGATAGATTTTATGGGTCCTTTTTCAGTATCCTTTACTTTGTTTACATTCTAGTTGCAGTTGATTATGTCTCCAAGTGAGTAGAAGCTATACTCATAAAAACTAATGATGCTAACATTATTATTAAATTATTGAAAGATTGTGATATTTAGTAGGTTTGGGATGCCTAGAACCATCATTAGTTATGGAGGGAGCCACTTCTGAAATAATCTCTTTGATGGGCTATTGAAAAAGTACAACATTTCACCCAAAATGGCTACTCCATACCATTCCCAAACTTCTGGTTAAGTGTAAGTGAGCAATAGGCAAATCAAAGGGATCTTGGAAAGAAAAGTGTGCCTTTCAAAGAAGGATTGGGCTATAAAAGTTGAATGATGCGTTGTGGGCATATCACACAACTTACAAGACACTCATTGGTATGAGACTTTACTGGTTGATTTTTGGGAAAGCATGTCACCTCCCCGTTGACCTAGAACATAGAGCCTATTGGGAAATTAAAAAACTCAACATGGACATGAAGAAAACTAGTGATAAAAGGTTACTTCAACTTAGTGTGCTTGAAGAGATTAGGGACGAGGCTTATGAGAATGCCAAGATCTACAAAGAGCATACTAAGCACTATCATAACAAAGGCCTAGTCAGTAAGTCTCTTCTTCCTGGTATGAAAGTTGTTTTATATAACTCTCGTTTTAGATTGTTTCCAAAAAAATTGCATTAAAGGTGGAGTGGACCATACACCATTGCTCATGTGTTTCCATATGGAGTGGTGGAGTTGATAAATCCCAAAATACAAGAACCGTTTAAAATAAATGGGCATCATGTCAAGCCCTACTTAGAAGGAGACAACAACATGGAAATCATGCAGTGCATATGTTTGCAAGATTCTTAGCAACACAATGATGGCTACATCTTGTTAAGATGTTAAACTAAGCCCTTAATGGAGGCACCCATTTGATAACTTGTTTTTATTTAGGATTTTCTTTTCTTTATTTTTTATTTTATTTTATCATTTTTGTGGCAATGAGGACATTTCCCAATCTTGGTTGGGGGTGGATGTTTTTCCCATTTTTATGTTTTAGGTAGCATTTACTTTCTATTAGCTTTAAAAAGAAAAAAATATCCAAAAAATAAAAAAAAAATCAAATTTTTTTGGCTAAGTGTGTGTGCCGTGGCATAACAAATTGTATGTAGTAACATGCTACCCTCAGGTTTTTGGCCCATATTTTTTTTAGAGTTTGCCGCCGCAGACAAAAACCATGTTGCTACAGACAGTTCTCAAGTTTTTGGCTAGGACATAAAATTTTGTGTGCTCCATAGTAGGTAGGTCTTAGGAAATTGGCTTAGGTTAGAAAATTCCCTTGTATTAGCATGCAAAAACTAGTTCCACAGGCCACCTTATTTTTACACATAGAAAAAGGGGCTCATGGAATGATCATTCAACATTTCAAAATCTTTCTCAAATTTTCTTTTCTCTTTCCCGAGCACCCCTTCCTTTTTCTCTCACTTTCTCATCACTCTCTCACACAAAATCAAATCATTTCATCTCATTTTCACTAATTTTTTTTAACCTATCCTTCCTTTCTAGTGTTTGCCTAAATTTTCCTCTCAGATTTGTTCAAGAAATTCAAGGAAAGTTCATCTTCTTCTCCAAGCACCTAGGGTTTCAAAATTTTGGGGTTTTCTTCCAAAACTTAAAATCAACAAAAATTAAGGAAGTTTCTACCCATCTCTACTCTATTTAGTGAATTATATCTAGAAATTGTGAATTTGTGTGAAAATTTTAGATTTTAGAATGGGACGTGGAGAAGAGAAATTTAGGGACAATTTATTTTCTTGGAATTTTGTGAATATACTTTGGAAATCAAATTTAATAGTTATAAAAATGAAGAGAATAGTAAGTCCAAAGGGAAAGAAAAGGTTGTTGAGGATAAGAGCCTTGATGCCTCTAAGTTTGTGAGTAGAGAGACACAAGAACGGTACGAGAATGTCGCTAAAAGGAATAAGGGTTATATAATGGAAAAAGGATTAGATTTTGGAGAAATGACTTACCCCAAAATTATTGATAAAATTCATGCTTTGGGGTGGCAAAAATTTATACAAGCATCCAATGCGGGTGTTAGTTCCTTAGTCTAGGAATTCTATGTAAATGTCCCGAAAGTTCAAGAGGGCATGGTATGGGTAAGAGGAAGAGAGGTACCTTTCAATAGGATGATCATGAATGCCTATTATAGATTGAGGGACATTCAACATATTGAATGTGAAGCTTACGTGGAGCACATAGACCTTGGAAAAATCAAGAATACCCTCAAAAACGGAAATATTGAATGGGGGATGTTAGGAGAAAATTTGAACACTTTCCAAACAAAGTACTTAAGACCCTTCTCCTGCATTTGGCAATATTTTGTTTGTTCTAGATTAATGCCAACTTGGCATTACAGTTACGTGGATAACAAAAGAGGCATCCTGCAATATGCCATAGAAAATAGAAAATCAATAGATGTTGGGATGATAATACAAAAACGGTGGTGCACTCTTCTAAGCACCACAATGTGAGTTACTTTTTTTGACAACTTATAATATGTCAAGTGTTGAGTCCAGTACAACACAAGTGAAGTACAATGACAGCCCATAGGACCCCTCACTTATCTTTACATGAAGAATCTTACTAGCGTTAACAAAGGGGGTCAAACTAATAGAAAGGCCCTTGCTACTTCTTCCAAGGGGACCACAACCAAAGACATAATTGGTAATTTGGAAGAATGGATGCTGAAAATGCAAGAATACTAATGCCAACAACAAGTTTAGTTTTGTGAACAAATGAAGTGGTACATGAGTACCAAGAGTTTCTTCACAAAATGATAAGTTTTCAACTCACACAAGCTAGTGTAGATTGTAACCCATTTGGAAGAGCACCAGACTACCCAGTGCACAAATTCAAATATATGCCACCTGAGGACCAACTGAAGAAAAACCACAAGATGATGACATGGAGGACTAAGTATCCTTTCGATTTTTAGCATTTTATGTTTGTTTTCATTTCCTTATTTTCCTTTTTCTTTTATTTTAATTTTGGTTTGTACTTAAACAATTTAACTACGTTTCGTGACTTGTTAATGTTTGTTTGTATTTGTGTGAGCTCTAATTCGTATATTGAGATGTGATGCAAACTTTAAAGGTTCACTTGACTTACCATGTGAGAAGTAATGTAACAACTTATGAAAAGGTAAGCAAGTGGATAGACGAAATTCAATTGAACATGCACACAAAATGATATTCAAGAAGGGAGGGGGGGTAACTTATTGCTCTTTTACTTGATTTCTTTTTGTTTTTCTTTCATACATTGAGAAAAATGTTGAAATTAGTTGTGAGTGGGATTTAAAGAAGCTATTTTTATTGAACTTGTGCTTAATATTTTTGTTCTATAATTACTAGTGGATTTAAGTTTAATTCATTATATGTTTTGAATATGCTAGTTTTGGATTTTTCATTATTGAATCTATCAAGGGGACACACTTTGCACTTGTGCTATTTGTGTTAACATTTTAGATACTATGGTTGACGGGTTTGATAGATCTTGTGGGACTCAAATAGATAAGAACGTTGGTTTGGATTCGCACACCTAGCTTGTGGAGACTGTGAAAGGAGCGATTGCTTATAAGTAAATTACATAGGGGGCTTTATCTATGAAAGGTAGTTTAAGACCTGGCCTTATAATTGAACAATTGATTTCATAGTGGATAGTTAGGTGATTCGATAGACCGGTGGTTTTCTTCTTAGGCCATTGTTGTGGCCTAAGTTGTTTCCATCTAAAAATCTTGTATATTCTTTTTTAATTCTATATTTTATTTTTACAAACAATTGCATTTCTAACCGTTGTGTTTAGGTTGCATAATTAAAATCTATTAAAATTGAATATAACCTATTCACTTCCCTCTAGGTATAATTGGTCTGTAACTAAAAACTTTCACATGTTCATGTTCATATTTAAAATCTCAACAAGCTCTGGAACTTACTTAAAAATTCATTGAGGCAAAATAATACAAGTACACATCACCTAAAAAATGATTTAGGCCATCTTTGGCCTGTTTGAACATTTCAAGCTTTCCTATACAATCTCATCCATAGTCACCCTTTTTTAGACCTCTCATAACCCACCCTTATAAGCCAAAAATACATTTGTTCTATCCTTAGTGATTAGAGTACTTAATGTAACACAAGCTTATTAAGGCCATTTAAACATAAGGGGAGTTAAGTATCTCTCGCTTTTGATTCAAAAAGAGAGACATATATATAATTTAATTAATAAGGGAGAGATTCAAAGGAAGAAAGAAAATATAGTTCATAGGTAAAAAGGGAAACATGAGACCTAAAAGAGAGGAGGAGAGGAATAGTTGGTTGAAAAGGTTGGGTGAAGTTGTGAACTATTAAATAACTTAAAGTAGTTGTGTTACTCTAAAAAATGTTAGTATTCTAACCTTTTTGAGAATAACCTTCCTATTCTTTCTTAACCTTTCACCTTTGCCCAACATTAAAAGTTTAATAAAGTCCTAATGACTCAAAATAGTGAAAATGGAGTAACAAGAGTAAAAGAATGTAAGCCTTACATTGGAAGTCAAAAAACATGTAAGGGTTCCATAAAAGGCATGTACAATGGGTTGTATCGCGGCAGAAGAAAACATGTGCCGCGGTAAAGAGCTCTCGGGTTTCATTTCTAGTCCAGATTTTCACTCCACGTCATGACAGGTTAAATTGTATATCGCAGTCCGTCTCCAAAATTCAACACGCGCCATGGCAGGTAATTTTGTGTGCTGCGGCCAACGTACCAAATATATCCATAATCCCTAACATGAGTGTGCCTATTCACTCCTCCTATAAATACCACACTATACCTCTCCCAAACATAAGTTTTCATAGCCATTTTTTCCTCCACCCTTAGTTGTTGTGGAAGCAAGGGTTTCCACCCAAAAATAACCCAAAATCAAGAGAAGACCCTCCATTGTTAAAGCTACTCCAAGGAATTGAGAAATGGGACCAACCAACTTCAAGGTTTTGGAGCTAGATGATTCATAGGGGTATTTTTATTGTAATAACTTTTTCTTCTCTTTGATTTTGTGTTTGCCTCTCATGACTAAATTGATTGACACTAATTTAGTTATGGTTGGTTAATTTAGGTATTTGGGATATTAGTATTGCTTCCAATAATTGCAAGAACAATTTTGTAATTTAATGATATTTGAGTTTTGGATTTATTTCTTGTTCATATTCTTAATATTTTTTATTATAAATTAATGATGGACCAAATCTTGATTTATTGTTGGAGAGAATATGTTAGAATTTAGGCATTAAAAACGCCATCTTTGCTTGATTGTACATTATGAACAAATGCCTAATTTGAATGCATTGATTTTTGTTATAATAGGTGGTTATAATAGTTCTTGCGCTAATTTCAATTAATTAATTAATGGTCTAGATCAAAGAAGTTAATTAATTGATTGTAGTGAAAATTACCATTGATTTGGAATTTTTTAGATTTAGCAAAAAAATCATTAAATCCGACTTTTAATTGAATTGCTTAATTTGTTCTTTCCATGAATGAATAGCGAACTATGATTCCCATATATATCCATAATCTTCCCTTTGGTTGTGATTTCTTTTATTTTCACTTTATTTTAGTTATTGAATTAATTTAAAAATATACAATCTTTTCTACAATGAATAATTGTTAGAATGCTTATGATTGTTTATTCGACTGAATAAGATTATAAATAACGTTTCAAAACTACTGCAATTCCTTGATAGCGGATCTTGGGAGTATACTTATTACTCATTACAAGTGATTCATGCACTTGCGAGATTTTTATAAAATATAAATTTTGACTATCAAGTTATTGTGAATCAAGTTTTTGGCGCCGTTGCCAGAGAATTGGCATTTTTAAAGTGTTTATTTATTTTCTATTTAGTTTGTTTTCGTATTTCTTTATTTTTGTGATTTTCATTTTATTTTTGTAATTTTTGTTTTGATTTTTGATTTTTAGTTTCTTACCTATTTTTATTTGTTTTAGTGTTCTTTGTTTTTATTTGTTTATTTTATTTTATTATTTATTTTCTTTTTTTGGGATATATTTTTTGGTGCTTTGATTTCTTTGTTGTTTTTGTAAGTATATGAAAGGTACCGTTCATATACTACATCAACATATTCAACAGAGCACTTAATCAAGCTAGATATTAATATCCAAGAGCTAGCAAATAAGGAGGTATGTGGCATTTGTGGTTTATATAGACATAATGCTAATATTTGCACTTTTGTAGGTGATTACCATAGATACCAATTAGGATTTCGATCTTAATGAGGGATGTCAACCACCTTGGAATGATCCCTATACCTATATTCCTGAGTTTGGAAATCACCATAAATTTTCTTGGGAAGAAAACACTAACCCACCTTATGTCCCATACCCAATACAAGGCTTAAATTTCAATCCTTATGACCTACCAATTCAACCTAAGAAACCAACCTTAGAAGAGAACTTGAATACTTTTATTCAAGTTAGTATAGAGAACCAAAAGAAATAATCAAATGTTGGATTCCTTAGAAGATTCAATGATAAGGATAGAAATTCAAGTTTGGCAACTAGCAGAACAACTTCTAGCACAAGAAGAGTTGCCCAACCAAACAGAGAAAGTGAAGAATTACACATTCCTTCAAAGTGGTAAAATTTTTGAAAATATTTATTTTCCTGAAAATTTTGATGATTTACCACTTTATGTAAAAAATACAGATGGGGAGCAAGCAATTATCAAAGAAGGTCAAGCTAAGGAATATCAAATTCTACAACCTTCTAAGGAGAACAAGGAGTAATAATCTTCACCTCCCATGCTGCACAAGGCACCTAAGACTTGCACATCTCCCAATCCTTTTCCATACCAATTTAAAGAACAAGTGTGTGCTCTGCTTCATAGGAAACAACTACCGTGATGGGAGGACATGCATAATGACATACTAGCTTGGAAAATTAATATCACACACTTCAAGATTTTTGATGATGGTGGATAGAAATGGATTTGCAATGTCTTGCTAAGACGTTAAAGAAGGCGCTTGGTGGGAGGCAACCCACTATTTTAGGTCATATTTTTCCTTTTCTGTTAATCTAGTTAATTTTCTATTTGTTCCTTTTAAATGTTTTGATGAACATATGCGTAGTTGAAAACATTGAGGACAATGTTTAGTTTAGGTTTGGAGGTACAATTAGGTTCAATAAAAACTTTTGTATAAAACTATCATGTTTTCTTGTTAATTTAAAGTTAGTAATTGAATCTTTATACATGTTTTGTTTGATTTCTTGTACATATTGAAGGTTAGTTGTAAAAGTTGGTCCTTGTTCATAGTTCATACTTCATGTTTTTTGATATTGAAATTGAGATGAGCCCAAATTGTGTATTTAAGAATCAAATAGTGGAGACTACCTTGTGAGATGATTCTCGAGCCAATAACTTTTTATTCTGAAAGATAATTGTTATTCTACTCTTTTAAACACTTTTCTTATTATTTCAAATTGTTAGATGATCTCTATAGGTTTTTGCATTGAATATTAGGATTTTGAACATCTAATGAAGAATCATATATTTAATTGTATTGCTTAGATTAAATGATTTAAGTAGAATTTAAAGTATATGCCTATTTCTTTCATGCTTGACTTTAAAAGATATAAAGGAATTCATATAGCCAACACAAAAGAGCCAAAAGTTGTCTTTCACAAAATACACATGTATATGTGTCCCGAAAAAAAATTATTATTACCCTAAAGTTCTTTAAGTGGTGAAATGATTATTACAAAAAAAAAAAAAAATTTCCTTGAAGTCAATGCATTTTTATTCATTCTAAGGCATACACTTGAAGTTTTTGCTTGAGGATTTTAATTGATGCATGAGAATAGTAATGTGATTTCTTCATAAATCCTATTATTTGATTCCTTTCATGAGATCAATGTTATACACTTTTTGAGCCTTTCTTGTTTAATCATATGTGAACTTATTACTTCATTTCTTTACATAACTCTATTAGCATATATTTTGTTGAGTGTTTGAACCCATAGGATCAGTGTGATATTAAGAGTGAATCTTGTGAGGAATATAGTTGAAGCGAATTCAAATTCTTAATACTAAGTTTGGGGGAATTAATATTTATATATATATATTTTTAGTATTAGAGTATGCACTTGTGATGCGAAACTGATTTGCATGATGAATTCTTAATGTGCCAAGATGATTGGATAAACTTATGTATAAGCCTCGATTATAAACTAAAGCATAAGAAATTTTGATAATTTAAGTTTGTAGTTTTTATTTATAGTATTATTATTTGTTATTTCGATTTTTCTTTTAGTTGGATGTTTGTGGGTATCATCACTAGAAACCCTCACGAGACTTTAACTTGTCCACTAGGGCAACCTAGGGGTTTAAAGGATTGTTGCATATGCTAAATGCAACCGTGACAATCCACGAAAGTGATTTAGGTTAGTATAGTTTAATTATAGTTTTGCTAGAGGACTAGCAAAATGTAGGTTATTTTGTTATGTTTTTAAGCTTTCTTTTTATGTTTTATTTTATTATTTTTGTATTTTGGATGGTATTTATGTGTTTTGTAGGTTGTTGGGCTCTTAAAAGAATATTGGATTAAAATGACTCAAAAATAATGAAAATGGAGTAACAACAGTCAAAGAATGTAAGTCTCACATTAGGAGTCAACAAATATATAAGGGTTACATAAAAGGCATGTACAACGGGTTGTACTGTAGCAAAAGAAAATGCGTGCCGCGGTAGAGAGCTCTCGTGTTTCATTTGTAGCCCAAATTTTCACTCCACGCTGCTGCAGGATAAAATGTGTGCCGCAGCCCACCTCCAAAATTCAACATGCGCCGAGGCAGGTAATGTTGTGTGCCGCGGCCCGTGTACCAAAAATGCCCAAAAATCCTAACACAAGTGTGCCTCTTCACTCCTCCTATAAATACCACATTATACCTCTCCCAAACACAAGTTTTCATAGCCATTTTTTCCTCCACCCTTAGCTACTGTGGCAACAAGGGTTTCCACCCAAAAACAACCCAAAATCAAGAGAAGACCCTCCATTGTTGAAGCTACTCAAAGGAATTGAGAAAGGGTTCAAGATTTTGGAGCTAGACGATTCATCGGGGTATTTTTATTGTAATATCTTTTTCTTCTCTTTGATTTTGTGTTTGCCTCTCGTGACTAAATTGATTGACACCAATTTAGTTATGGTTGGTTAATTTATGTATTTGGGATTTAGTATTGCTTCCAATGATTGCAAGAACAATTTTTAATTTAATGATATTTGAGTTTTGGATTTATTTCTTACTCATGTTCTTAATTTTTCTAATTATAAATTAATGATGGATCAAATCTTGATTTTTAGTTGGATAAAATATGTTAGAATTTAGGTATTAGAACACCATCTTTGCTTGATTATGCATTATGAACAAGTGTCTAATTTGATTGCATTCATTTGTGTTAGATTAGGTGGTTATAATATTTCCTTACGCTAATTCCAATTAATTAATTAACGGTCTAGATCAAAGAAGCTAATTAATTGATTGTATTGAAAATTACCATTGATTTGAGATTTTTTAGGTTTAGCGAAAAAATTATTAAGTTCAAATTTTAATTGAATTGCTTAATTTGTTCTTTCCATGTATGGATAGCGAACTAAGATTCTCATATACAACCATAATCTTTCCCTTGGTTGTGATTTCTTTTATTTGAACTTTATTTTAGTTATTGAATTAATTTAGGAATTTAAAATCTTTTTTGCAACCGACAATTGTTAGAATGTTTAAAATTGTTTGTTCGACTGAATAAGAATATAAATAACGTTTTAAAACCACCATAATTTCTTGAGAGATGATCTTGGGAGTATACTTATCACTTATTACAAGTGATTTGTGCACTTGCGAGCTTTTTATAAAATATAAAATTTGACTATCATATCATTGTGCATCACTAGGGCCACCTAGGAGTTTAAAGACTTGTTGTATATGCTAAATACAACTGTGACAATCTACGACAATGATTTAGGTTAGTATAGTTTAGGTTATTTATTTTTCTTTTAGATTTTTAGACAATTTCACTTGGAAGCTGGTTAGGGGTTGTGACAAATGCTTTAAAACATTAATATCTCATGATTTAATGCGCTTAATTGTAACCAATAGATTTAATTACAATGCATTTATCTCATTATTTTCATAAATCTATCATTTTAGAATCATGGGTATGTTTTAATGTATTTTACGTATTTTAGCTTTAAAGGAGCAAAATAATGTAAATACACAAAGATGGGACACTTGAAGCACTAAAATAGCAACCTAGGAGAAAAAAGAACTAAGGCATTAAGCCTTACCCCATAAACCAATTAGTTTGTAATGGGTACGTATGAAGACATGCAAAACAATGTGTGTCGTAACAGAGAAAAAGTTGTGCTGCAAAAATCATGTATAGAGTTTTTATAATGGACAGGAAAACTGTAACATGGCTTTTTATGTGTCGCAATGGCCCAGCGATAGGTTTTCAATACTGGATAGTTTTTAGACTTGTGCTGCGACAGAAGATTTGGTGTGCCACTATCCCTATACAAAACTAAAGACTCCTAATTTTGTACAACCCTTACACTTATAAAAGATCCATTAGATTTCCAACTTACACACGTGACTTTTTACGAAACTTAATCAGGTTTTTTGGAGCTTTTTCACACTCAAGGAGGCAAGATAAGCACTTTGAAGAATACAAGAGGCTATTGAAGATCAAACATCAAGCTTTTGATTTTGATGAAGGAAACATCATCCAAGCAATTTGTGGTATCTAGATCTTGAACTTTTGTTGTTATTAGATCTTTCTTCTTCTTCTTCTTCTCTCTTTAGGATGTATGCTAAATTTAATTTGTCTATGAATCGCAATATAAGTATGTGTGACTAAATTTTACTACAGATGTTTAGCTTTTGTTTACATGTTTGCTTAAATCTATTTTGGTGAATATTTTATATGCATAAATAAATAAAGATTGCATTTTGATTAAGAGCGTGTTTAAATATTTATTCTATGAATGTTATGGGCCAAATTAGTCTTCATAAATAGATTAAAAAAATCTAAGAATTTAGTTTTAGTAACATAATCTTGACTTTATTTGGAAAAACTTAATCAAAATTTCAAATTGGTGACTCAGTCACAACATTCGTTTGAATGGTATAATTTTTCTTGTGCACAATTTGATTGATTGATATACCCCAATGGTAGGATATTGATTAGTTAATTACCAAAGAAAATTACCCCAATTGATGTGTTAAATTGTGTACTCGCAAGTGTACGAATCACTCGTAGGAAAGTGATAAGCAACTTCCAAGGTCGGTCTCTCAAGGAATTGCAGTGGTTCTAAATAACTAACTTTTTAATCTAAATAGAGTTCTAATGAAAATAAAACACTAATTAAATAGAGTTCTAGTGAAACTAAAACTCTAAGTAACTAGAATCCTAAAGCTAGTAAAACTGTAAAAAGGTTGTTTGATTTGTAACGAGAACAATCATACGACAATTAAACAAAAACAAGATCGCAAGTAAACAATCAATTCAGATAGATTTGATAATCAATGGAGGATGTACGGACGTTTAGTTTGGTTGACCATGCTTGCATCGAAAAGGTATGGTGAAATAACATGAACGTCCTATATAAACAAAACTACCGGCTTTCCTTTTAATTACGAGACTGCCTGCGGTCGGGGTAAATCTCTTTGTTGATTAACTAATTAACTGCCTACGGTCGGGGTAAGTCAAATAGTAATCAAATTACGCGCAAGGAAAAACATGCCAATCAAATTAATGCTATGACTAAGTCACTAAATTGAAGCTTTGATTAAGTGTTTCGGAATAAAGTTAAGATGACGTTCCTATAACTAAATTCTAAGATATTTCAACCTAACTACGAACATCAAATGGGCCCATGATAATTCATAATTAAATATCTAAACGTGCTCTTAATCAAAAAGTAATTCGTTTATATTAAATCAATAAAATACACCATACACAATTCTAGCAAATATGGCAACACAAACTAAACATCCATAATAAAACTAGCCACTCATGTTCATATTAATATTCATAGACAAATAAAATATGATCATACACTTTAACAAAAAGAGAAGAAGATTTAATTCTATAACAACAAGGAAATCCTAGATCTAAATACCGTTTATGGATGGGATAGCATTCTTCTCCGTAAGCTTTATCTTCGATCGTCGACGGCTTCCTTGGATCCTTAGAATAGTTCTCTCGCTTCGTTTGAGTGTGGCAAAGCTCCCAAAATTGATTGAATGGAGTGTTTGGTCGCAAAATTGTAAAATCTAAGAATTGTGTACGAGTTGGTCGAGTTCTGTGTAAGGGGGAATCTAAGGGGGTATTTATAGATGTAAGGGTTTACACGAATCCTGATTTCCATAAGAATAGGCGCGCCGCGGCATGCATTTTCCCCGCCGCGGCGCAACACAAATTATGGAAATAATGTAAAAACCTGAGAGCTCCCCGCCGCGGCTTGCATTTTTCTCGCCGCGGCGCATGTTGCTTTCCTTTTCTTCACGTTTACCCCCTTACATATGTGATGGCACATTATGTAAGGCTTACATATTTGTCTCATTTAGCCCGTAACTCGTGATCCGAGCGCCGTAAGTGTTCCGTCTTTGCATGTTTTCATTATTTGACTCATTTGACGCTAAAAACACCTGAAATGCACTAAAACATACCCGTGACTTCGAATGGATAGATTTATAAAAATAATCAAATAAACAATCATAACAAATCTATATTTTAAACAATTATGCACAATGGCATAGAAATCACGAATAAAAGTTAGAGGATCTTCGTTAGGAATCCCATAAAAAGACGGTAACATATTAAAATGTATGTTTTTAATCTCATAATTTCGAGCCGCTTCCCCTAATTGGATGCAAGAAGTTGCAGTGCCAATGATTGGCCTTGCATACTCTTTCATCGTCATCTCTCTGTGTGGAGGTAGATGTTCTCCCATTGTTGGTGGTTGCTCGTCCTCCAAAATGTTAGCGCCGGATGGTCTCAAATGTGCTCGTCTCCTGTTGACGTTATCTATGAACGGCACGAGTGGATTTCCAAGAGATCTCCTACCGTGCATGCACAATCAAAAACAACAAAAAATTAAAGCACCAGACACTATACGACTCTAACGAGTAACAAAAAAACAAAAACAAGAAAAAAAAATAAAGATTAAATAGTAAACTAAAAAGAAAACAAATAACAATTTCAAAAACGCCAATTTCCCGGCAACGGCGCCAAAAACTTGATGCACAAAAACTTGATAACCAAATTTTGTATTTGTAAAAGCTCGCAAGTGTACGAGTCACTTGTAGTAAGCGACAAGTATACTCCCAAGATCGTCTCTCAAAGGAATTACGATGGTTTTTAAAAGCGTTAAATATAATCTAAAACGTTACGCTAAAATTAATCCTAAACACTCTAATTAAAGTTTGGGTTGGAAAACGGTTGCTAAAAGTATGATTACTTAAAATAAATAAATCAATGAATAAAGAACGGAGTTGAAACGATGAGATGAACGAGTGTGGGAAAATGGTTAGTGAACTATAATGGATGAATTGATTTATGTGGTTTTGACAATTAAGTACCAAAAAGTATAATTTAATGATTATTTTCTCTAACCCTAGAAAATCCCAAATCAATGGTGATTTTCTCTTAATTAACTAATTAACTTCTTTGATCCGGACCGTTAATTAGTTAATCAGCCTTAAACTTAGGAAAATAGTTTAATCACCTAATTCAAGACAAATCAATGCACTTAAATTAGGCTCATGCTCACAAATGCCCAATTGAATTCAGATGGCATTTCTAAAACTCAATCCTAAAATGTTTCATACATTCACAAATTAAATTGGCCAAAAGTAATTAATGAACATAAATGTTTAGAACAGTGAACATGAAATAAATCACTTTATTATAGAATCATCCACACAAACAATCATCCAATCATAGTTACATCACCAAAATCCCACACACAAGGAATTTAGCTACTCATAATAGAATCCAAATCAATGTTTTCTATTAAAAATAACATCCTATTAAATCTTAAAGAGAAGAAAGATTACAAGCAATTAAATACCCCACTTTCACTCTTGAAACAAGCTCTTGATGTTGGATGATCACCTTCTTCAAGATTGTTGATGAAGCTTCAATGGAGGATCTTTTTTTGGATAATCTATCTCTCAAAATTCTAGCGAAGAAGAAGAGTTTTGGTGGTTTAAATGAATGTGTAATCTCAATTCTGTCGTTGTGTTGGAGGCTGAATGATGATATCTCCAGTTGTGTCCAATTAGGTCTCTTTTATGTAAGGGTTTCCAAAGGATTTGTAAGTCTCGTGGCTGAGGGAGAGTTGCCATCCGTGCGCGCGGGCCGCGGCGCGCCTTTTTCCATGCCGCGGCACACAATGCTTTTCAGAATTGCGAACCAAAGCAGAAACCTCGTCGCCGCGGCGCACAATAACCATGTCGCGGCGCGCAATGTTCTTCAGAATTGTGAACCAAAACAGAAAGTCCCTCGCCGCGGTGCACCTTATTCATGCCGCGGCGCACAATGTTTTCATGGAATCCAAATTAAGACAGAAACTTCCCCGCTGCGGCGCACATTTTATATGCCGCGGCGCGACTTGTTGTAGTGCCATGTAAACACCCTTACATAATTTACTGATTCTCGATGTAAGGCTTACGTTCCTAAGCTTTTGTTTGTCCCCCTTACATAGTGAATGACACTCAATGTAAGGCTTACATTCTTTAGCACTTTTACTTCATTTTTGCTCTCTTTGACCACATTTCTTCCCAAACCTACTTTGACCTACAAAACAATAGAATACCCTCCAAAACAAAATTATATCGAAATTAAATGCAAAATAAACACTTAAAAACATAACAAATAGTAGGTCAAAATAATGTTCATCAACACATTAGGAAACATTATCCACAATGACAGTTTTCTCAGACTACTTAAGGGAACACCAGTTAGCAAGCAACTGGTACAGTAAGGTCTACACAACTAGAATGGTGTTCATCATTACCTTTTTAAGCAACAATCATAACCTAGATCCGTAAGGTAGATAGTACAGGATTCCTACCAAGCTCCCCTATAGCAACAATGTTGTCGATAGCATGGTAGAGGAAAAGGAAAAGCACCTTAAACTCAAGTAAGAGTCTACACAATAAATGGATCACAATTAGTAGGGTCTGACTCACATACTATGGTGGAAGGTATTATACTTCTTTTCCATTCATTGGCTCGTGTATTGTTTGACACTGGTGCTACCTGTTCTTTTATTTCCAACTCTATTGTCAGACTATTAAGATTAAATGTAGAAATGATGAAGAGTCCATTGAAACTAATTTCCACCTTAGGGATGGCTTTTGAGAAACATTTAGTGTGTGAAAATTGTATTCTCCAAGTAGCCGGTAATAAGCTTATTGCAAACTTAATACCCTTAGATATGGATTATTTTGATATTATCTTGGGTATGGACATAAGATCAATGAATACACATATCATATTTACCACATTTCAATCCAAAACAAATGCATGCCAACCATATATCATCATTTGGTCCTTATCAAATTCATTTCACATACGATTCACCAACACAACCATAGTCATAAATAGTCATTTTTACCACAAAACTATAATCTAACCATAAAAACTAAAGTTTCTCACCCCCAAACTTAACATGCATATTGTCCCAAATATGCAATAAAAGAAACAAAAGAAACAAAGGACGAGAAAACTCCCTCAAAAGTTGAAGCTTTAAAATATTTGATTTGTGTCTCCTTAAAGCTCCAATACTTCTCTTTATTACCTACAAAACAAAGACTTAGTAATTTATCCAAAATTGGGTTGCCCAACTTTCCCTTTTTTTCGCTAACCATCATGGTCCAAGGTACCCAACTTGACAATGGATATGAGTTTCACCACCTTTCCTCCATAAAAAGGCTTGAGCCTTTGTAAAAATCTTTTTTTATCATCATCTTCTAATTTCACCGCTCCATTGGGAAATATTTTGGTGATGTAAAAAGGACTTGACCATCTAGATTTAAGCTTACCATGAAACAAGTTTAAACGAGAATTAAATAAAAGAACTTGTTATTCAAGTTCATAATGGCAATCCACAATCCTCTTGTCATTCAATTTCTTGATTTTTTCCTTATAAATCTTGGCATTCTCATAGGCAAAAAAACGAAGTTCATCAAGTTCATTCAATTGTAACGTTCTCTTCTCACTAGCCACCTTGATAGCCATATTCAACTCTTTCAAAGCCCAAAAAGCCTTGTGCTCCAACTCCACCGGAAGGTGACATGCCTTCTTGTAAAGAAGTCAATATGGAGTCATCCCAATAGGTGTTTCAAATGTCGTTCATCAATCCCATGAAGCATCCTCTAGCCTTCTGGACCAATCTTTTCTAGAGGGATTAACCATCTTCTCTAGTATCCTTTTTCTTTTCTAGTTAGAGACCTCCAGTTACCCACTTGTTTCGGGTGATAGGAAGTTGTTACTTTACTCTTTAAATTATAATTTGCAAGTAAAGATTTAAAAATTGTATTGCAAAAATGACTTTACCCATCACTAATGATGGCACTTGGAGTTCAAAATCTTGTAAAAATCTTCTTCAAAAATCGAACCACCACCTTGGCATCATTATTTGGTAAAGCTGCAGCTTCAACCCATTTAGAGACATAGTCCACAGCTACCAAAATGAAGTGGTTCCAATATGATGACACAAAAGGTCGCATGAAATCTATCCCTTATACATCAAACAACTCTACCTCCAAGAATCTTTTCAAAGGCATTTCAGGCCTCTTTGATAAATTGCCAACCCTTTGGAATTTATCACACCTTTTAACAAACTCATAAGTATCCTTGAAAATGGTCAACCAATAGAATCCCGATTCAAGCACCTTTGCCCCTGTTCCTTCACTACCAAAGTGTCCTTCATACTTCGAAGCATGACAATGCTTAAGTATATCTCCTACTTCTTCAATAGGAATACATCTTCTCAAAATCTCATCGGAGCATGTTTTAAACGAAAATGGCTCATCCTATAAATGAAACCTACTCTTTCTTCAAAACCTCTTCTTTTCCATAGAAGATAAATTAGGTGGCATAATTCCACATGTAGGGTAATTTTCATAGTCGACAAACAAAGGCATGTTCACATGATCAATAGTAAACACTTGTTCATCAGGAAATGCATCATCAATAATTAAATTATAATCATTACCTCCATTCTCTAATCTTGATAAATGATTTGCCACTAGATTTTCAGACCCTTCTTGTCCCTTATCTCTAAGTCAAATTCTTGAAGAAGAAGAACCCATCTAATCAATCAAGGTTTTCCATCCTTATTTGCCAATAGGCATTTGAGTGCCGAATGATCTATTTACACAATGACTTGGTACCAACAAGATAGATCTGAAAGTTCTCAAAAGCAAATACTACCACCAAGAGCTCATTCTCCGTTGTTGCATAGTTGGCTTAGGTGTCATTAAAGGTTTTACTTGCATAGTAAATAGTATGAAAAAAATATTTCCTTTCCTTTGTCCAAAACCTGCTCTAAACATATAATCTGATGCATCACACATTAACTCAAATGGTAAATCCCAATTTGGAGATACAAAAACGGGTGCCCGATCACCAACTTTCCTTTAATATTTGAAAGGCTTTTCTATACAAGCTTCATCAAATTTGAATAGCCTATCTTCCCTGAAAAATTTGGCAAAATCTCCCCTTTTTTCTATCACAAGCCATCCTTTAATTACACATATATAACATCTACTTGTTTACAATATTCAAAACACACAATTTATGCAACTAGTTATGAAAGAAAAATAATACTAATTCATAAGTGGGATCATCACTTATAATTCACAGTCACTAAAGGATCACCAAAACATCCTCTACTATATTTCCGTCACCAAGAAACTATAATAAATTCTTAGAATTAACAAAGGACAAAAAGTCATACAATGCAATATCAACGAACTAATTTAAGTCTCCTTCAAAGATAATACTCAAATCTTCAATCAAACACTATTAATACATGAGAGGGAAAAACTAAAAGAAAATAGGGTGAGTAAAAATACTCAATGAGTTGACAAGTTTTAGCTAAAATTTATTTATTAAACATGTATGTTAACACCTTAGCAACGTAACTATTGAATTAAAGCATACATATACATAAACATACTGTCAAACTTAGGAAAATAATAATTATTGAATATATCTATTTAACCTTAATAATTTAACTCTAACATTAAAACAAGTCATATCATGAAAATATTTACAAGTTGTGTTAGTAATTTGGCAAAATGCTAATAACTATAAATACATTTATGTAAATAAAATATATGTGAACAACTTACACGTAATAGAGTATACGAAATAGGAAAACCTCACCAAACTTGCACTTGGGGGAAAACTAGTCATTTGAGTATAGAGCTCTTTGCACACATAGATAGGAATACTTTTAATTCTGTGTGCTGGTCATACGCGTTCAAATAGGGGTCCATTAATTAATTATTTATTTCTCAACTTACTGATGAATTAGGGGACAGTTCTTGTTTGATGGTCTTAAAAAAATACGTAAGTGTGAGTTCATAAGTTTTACTCAATTTTTAAGCAGCAATATATATATATATATATAACTTCTATGTTTTAATGAAAATCCATATTGCTGCTTAAAAATTGAGTAAAACTTATGAACTAAAACTTATCGCAAGAATTATAATCTATTTGTTAAACATGATAAACATTAATCTTGAAAGCCAAAACTATAAAATGTATGAAATCTTATGAGAATAAGTGTTATAAATTATTAGTAAATAAATACTTATAAAATTTGAATAAAAAATCTCCATTTATGGTACTGTATCAACAATGTTGTTCTAGTTGTTTTGTAAAGTCTGCTGCATCATCTCTTTCTAAATGATCACACTTGTATCAGAAACAAGAATTATATTAGAAATAGATCAACACCAGAGCAGTTAAGCCCAAAAGGGCGTACCAGCTTTGATACCAATTGAGAGAGTCCCAATTAGATGAACAACCAAGTCTAGGTGATACGAACACATAAGGGCTCGTCCCTTTCGTACAAGCAGCAAAAGGCAAAAAATAAATAACAAGTAGTTTGTAGATACGCAAACAAGATAAGAAACAAATAACAAGATAAAGTAGTAAATGCTTTCCATCTTAATATAGACTATATATGTTGTCGCATATATCGAGAATACTCAGATTGTACTAACACATGCAGCAGAGCATACAAACACAACAATATAACGTGGTAAATCCACTTAAGCTCCAATCCTAGGTGGTAACATCCACAAGTTGCTTAAGGCAACCACTCAGCAGCCAAATTCACTAAATGAAACTAAATAATTAATACAGACTTGATAAGGTAAGATACCAAATACCTCTATCAGTTAGGGACCACCTGTCTTAATTGCCTAGGCTGCTATCACCAGCTATTACCACAGCTATTTTGATCCTCATTGGATCTAGCTCACCTTCAGAACCACACCACCATACAATGTGATACAAATACCTGTAATCAGTATAAGTGTACAAAATATATGAAATTTTACCCAAAATATGATTTTAGAATAAACACCTCATATCAACAATACGGAAACACACTCGACGCATTCTTGACACAAAAACTCATCCTCGTAATAACAATACAGAAAAATACTCAATGTATTGTTATTACAGTAACTCTGTTTGATAAAATAGTTTTAACAAACTTCACCACCACCACCTAGTATCTCAATATAGAAACAACACTTGATGTATTAAAATACGATATCTCCTTTTACAATAATCTTCACCACCACTTCGCAATAACAATATAGAAATATACTCGATATATTGTTATTACATAATACTCAATGTATTGTTATTACAGAAAATCTGTTTGATAAAAAGTTTAGCAAACTTCACCTCTACCTCGTATCTCAATACAAAAACAACATTCGATATATTGAGAATACGGATTCACCTTTTGAAAATATCAAAGATAATATTACTTCCTAATCACCAATACAAAATCACACTCAACGTATTAGTGATAAGAGAATTATAAAATGATTTTTCAAATACACCAAAAATATTTTTGAATCATTTGAAAAATACGTGATATGAAATATGCAATGTAAGAAAAATATATGGAAGTGCTGAGAGAGAGGATCAGAAGGTGTATATAAAGGTTTAGTTAAAAAGAAGAGAGTAAGGGTATTTATAGCTAATTTTTTCCACTTCCTGGACCCTCGCTGACCCCTTTCCAACACCTCGTGATGTACAATTCTTTTAATTTTGAAGATCTAAAGGGAGTACATTTTTACCTGTCAACTTGGACATATAAAAAAACACTATAACATAAAATTAAACGTCCAAATTAGTAATACTAATATTCAAATTTGATATATGTTATCACTTATAAATTTCTCTCTAACAATGGTATCAAAAACTTGACCACACTAAACTACAAGTATATAGGACCTGTACAAGTGAAAAGTGTTTAAAGAATGAGTGTCAAATCATAGGAAAAAGTATAATTAATAAAAAAAGTACCAATTTGAATATTAACACTACTATTTGGACAATAAAAGATAAAAGCTAAAATTCAATAACAAAACTAAACTTCAATAACTCAAAACGCAGTGAAGAACTATATATGGGAGATATAATCTAGGTATTCTTAATCCCCCAATCTCCTAAATATGTGAATCCCTAAATTCCTCCCCAAATAATTAGCAACAATTTATATGACCAATTGACTCTAAACTATGCATGCATTCTGGAAAACTTTTATTTCATTGGTGAGATTATAGTTTTGTGATAAAAATGACTATTTATGACTATAGTTATGTCGGTGAATTGTTTGTGAAATGAATTTAATAAGAACCCAATGATAATTTGTGGTTGACATGCATTAGACAAGGATTGAAATGTGGTAGTTATGAACATGTGTATTCATTGAGGTATGTATGGCTAAATTTTTTTTACATGAAAATGCTCTATTCTATATGCACATGTCATAACTTTGTGAATTTGTATGCTTATTTTGAGAAGTTTGTGTGAATTTCAGGCATTGATGATTTATGTGTCTATAACAAACTTTAGAATCCACTTTGGTGTCTCTTGAGGCAAAATCATATGTGCGACTCAGGTTGAGAAATGATTTAGGCCTTATTTGGACCTTTGAGCTTTTCTAGCCACCATGATTATTTATGTCCTTAGTTACCTCATTTTGAGCCTTTATGTTGACATTTCATTTCATTTTACCTATATGATTAGCCTAGCCCAAATAATAAATTTTACTTACCCATGACATCCTTAGTTAAATATCTATTGTTGAGCTTGTATGCTTTGGAAATGTGTGGTTTACCTTGTTGGGTTAATAAAAAAAATAAAAATAAAATGAAATAAATGATTGAATTTTGGGGTGTATTTCTCAAAAAAAAACTAAGTTTGAGTGTACACTACTTGTGGTCATGAGCTCATTGGTTTATTATATGTATTTGGTTTGCTAAGGGTATATTTGACCTTAAATATTTTCTATCTCACCTACCTATATCTTAATCTATCATTACAAGCTTTAAAAGACCTATTGTTTCAATCTAAGCTTGCATTTACAATAGTGGAGAGAGAGACTAAATATGGAATTATGAAGTTTGGTACTATTGAAGACTATTCTTATAATTGCATGGTTCACATGAGCTTATTTTGATGGCATATAATATAAACTAGTTTGATATAACACACGCACATGGAGCATGTCATTAAAAAAAATTGGTCATACCCTTAAATGAATGCATGATGGATTGATAACTATAAGAATATCTAAGTTGAGTGTATTGGTTGATTTTTGAGGGTCCTCTAATTTATTGAACATGCTTGAAACTAATATCACTAAGAGTTATGAATTTGTTATTTATACCATGTTTAGATATTAATTTTGAGTTGTTTAGTTTGTGTTTATGTTTTGCTTGAGACAAGCAAAATATTAAGTTTGGGGGTGTGATAACTCCATGAAAATAGAGTTATTATCTCATTTCTAAACTTAATATTAACTTATCTAATTGAATAAATAATATTTTTGGGGTTAAAATATTAAAATAAAATAAGTTTTTAGTCAAATGGAAAATATGGATAAAAAAACTTGTAATTTCTCACAAGTATACGATAAGTGCAAAAGTAGTAAAGTCTGCGTAAGCACGAGTCAAACCTCAAAGAATTGAGATAATGTACATTAAGACTAACTATCGAGTTTTTATATTTTCTTGCTCTATTTGAATGATCAAGTTTTTGAATATAAAATTTAAATACCTAATTGAACTAAATGAAATTAAACAAATGAAGTTTTTAACACAATTAAAGGAAATCTAGGGATTCAACTTTCCCCATTCTACTCCCATGAATTTTCATGTCTCATTAATAGTAACTAAAATGTATGGATTATTAATTATCACGTCTCAAATAATTATCACCCACATGTCTATGGTCATGTTAATCCTAATTCATATAAACCTAGCCCACATGTCTATTGCCATCTAAACATACATGGGTTATTAAGCAGCTAGAGTTTAAAAGTGATTACATACAAAATAATGGAAAGGCCAAAAGAATCCAAATTCAAGCACTTTTGCCGATGTCCTTGCACTACCAAAATGTCCTCCATACTTCGAAGCATGACAATGCTTAAGTATGTCTCCAACCTCCTCAAAAGAAACACATCTTCTCAACAACCCATTAGAACATGTTTTAAATAAAAATGGCTCATCCCACAAATACAACTTACTTTCTCTTAAAAACCTCTTCTTTTTCGTAGAAGATAAATTCGGTGGCATCATCCCACATGCAAGATAATTAGCATAGTCGACAAACCAAAGCATGCTCACATGATTAATAGTAAATACTTGTTCATTAGGAAATGCATCATTAATAATCAAATTATCATGATTACCTCCATGCTCTAATCTTGATAAATGATCCACCACTAGGTTTTTCGATCCTTTATTGTCTCTTATCTCCAAGTCAAATTCTTAAATGAAAAGAACCCATCCAATCAACCAAGGTTTTGCATCCTTCTTTGCCAATAGGTATTTGAGTGTTGAATGGTCCGTATATATAATGACTTTGGTACCAACAAGATAGGATCGAAACTTCTCAAATGTAAAAACTACCACCAAGAGCATAGTTGGCTTGGGCATCATTAAAGGTTTTACTCGTATAGTAAATAGTATAAAAAATCTTTCCTTTCCTTTGTCCCAAAACCACTCCAACTACATAATCTGATGCATCACAAATCAACTCAAATGGTAAATTCCAATCCAAAGCTACAATAACGGGTGCCGTTACCAACCTTTCCTTTAACATTTGGAAGGCTTCTAGACAAGCCTCATCAAATTTAAATGGCCTATCTTTCTTCAAGAGATTACACAAAGGCTTTATATCTTGGAGAAATCTTGACTAAATCTTCTATAAAATCTTGCATGGCCAAGGAAACTTCTTAGCCCTCTCACATTGGTTAGTAGAGGTAACTTTTCAATCACCTCAATTTTTGCTCTATCAACCTCTATTCCCTTGGAGGACACTCTATGCCTCAAAATAATTCCTTCATTAACCATGAAGTGACATTTCTCCCAATTTAAGACCAAATTGGTTTCCTCACATCTTTGCAAAATAAGAGAAAGATGATGCAAGCTAGCATCAAAAGTGTCACCAATCAAAGAAAAATCATCCATAAAAATCTCTAGGATTCTCTCCACCATGTCTGAGAAAATAACCATCATGCATCTTTGAAAAGTATCCAGTTGGCACAAATTTCATAAGTGCACAGATCGTGTATAAGTGATACGTATTTTTAAGAACAGGGTTTTCATACCCACGAGGAACTTATTAAGGCATGTACTAGGACTAAGTACCAAAATATATACTTTTTCTTTCTATTTGAACTATCAAAAATGAGTGGCAAATTAAAATAACGAAACTAAATTAATTAAATAAATAAAAAAAAATAGATTCACTACACAATGAAGAAAAGTCTAGGAATTCAACTGCTCTCATTCTACTTCCATGAATTTTCATGTCATTATTAGTAACCAAAATGTATGATTATTAATCAACTCTACTCAAGTAACTATCACCCACA
Organism: Elaeagnus macrophylla; assembly: GCA_029378325.1. Classification (NCBI taxonomy): domain Eukaryota; kingdom Viridiplantae; phylum Streptophyta; class Magnoliopsida; order Rosales; family Elaeagnaceae; genus Elaeagnus; species Elaeagnus macrophylla. The sequence goes on along the minus strand of CM055644.1, from coordinate 19,362,756 downwards.
TGTCTATGGTCATATTAATCCTAATCCATATAAACCTAGCCCATATGTCTATAGCCATTTAAGCATACATGGGTCATTAAGCATCTAAAGTTTAAAAGTGATTACATACAAAATAATGAAAATTTCTTCCTCATTACACATGCCAATTTAATGCATGTTCACAATTTTATATCAATTTTTCAATTGCACACAAAATTAACAAATCACTTAATTAAATGGCCAATTTAATTAAAAGTATTAAGTACATTAAATTAGATAATTTAAACACTTTAATAACATTAAATAAACATTAAGCAATCATGTTCATACAATGGGTTCCATTAAAATCCCTAGAAGAAAATCTCAACTCCATAATATTTATTCACAAAATCTTAAAGAAATTAACATTAAAAATACAAAAGAAACAAAAAGAGAAAAAGGAAAAGAAGAAATCCAAAAGAGTTGGTCAAATCCTATGCTCCAAGTGCTCATTTTGCTCTATTTTTGCTCTTTGTTTCTCTAAGATCTCCATGAAATGTGTAGAGAAATTTAAAAAGAAAGATAAAAAAAGTATTTTGGTAGATAAAAATGGTTAATGGAGCGATAGAATGGATGGAGGATGGAAATGGAGGTGGAAGAAGGTGAAAAGTGGTGAATGGATTGTTGAAATTTCGTGCAAAGAAGATAAATAGGTCTAAAATGCTCAGATCAATTTCTAGCCATTGGATCATCCAAAAAAACAAGGTCTGAGATGAAAATTGAGATAAAAAAAAGCGTTGGCCAATAAGGAGATGACATTTGGCACTAAAAATAGGTAGACCAAATTGGAGCACGACACGTGGCACAAAGAAACATGGGATCAGTACATGCTCGACACGTGGCGTGCTTCAAGAGGCTATCACGGAATGGATTGTTGAGTGAGGCCACACGGCGCTCTGCGATTCACTAGCGTTGCTTGCATGGCTTCAAGAGCAGACCGTTCGGCGTTTTCTGAAATGAATGTCGTATTGACATGTGGCATGCTAATTGGGACGCTTTGACATCAAGCGCTCCTTGATTCATTGGCATGGCTTGCGTGCCCCCAATTGGCATCCACGTGTGTCTGGATATTTTTAAGGATATCCCGAATACTTCTATAAGCATCCACCTACATTAAAAATTTAATAAAAAATTCCTAAAAATTCAAAAAAAAATTATATTTTCATCCATTTTTATCATTTGACCCAAAATTTATCTTATTTTAATATTTTAACCTCAAAAAAATTATTTATGTTAATTAGGCAAGTTAATATTATGTTTAAAAATGATATAATAACTCTATTTTTATAGGGTTATCCCCGGAGCATTACATAACCCAAATGACATTCTTGGAAAAGCAAATGTCCCATATGGACAAGTGAAAGTGGTCTTCTCTTGGTCCTCCAGAGCAATGGCAATTTGATTGTAACTTAAGTACCCATCCAAAAGACAATAAAACTCATGATCCGCTAACCGATCAAGCATTTGGTCTATGTAAGGCAAAGGAAAATGATCATTTTGAGTCCCCTTGTTAGCCTTTCAATAATTCATACAAACTCTCCATCCAGTTACCGTTCTTGTTGGGATGAGATCATTAGCTTCATTAAATATCACGCTCATACCACCCTTTTCGGGCACACATTGAACCAAGCTTACCTACTTGCTATCGGATGTGGGAAAAATGATACACATATCCAACAATTTAATGATCTCTTTCTTCACCTTGTTTTTCATTACCGGATTCAACCTTCATTGTGCATCTTTAGTAAGGATTGTCCCCTCCTCTATCAAAATTTTATGCATACAAATTGAGGGGCTAATTCCTTTGATGTCAACTAAAGACCACCTAATAGCTCATTTTCTTCCTTTTAAAACCATCATTAGCTTTTTCTCTTGTTCCTTAGTGAGTACCGAAGAAATGATTACTAGTAGTGTCTCACCATCTCCCAAATAAGCATATTTTAGGTGACTAGGTAATGGCTTAAGATTTAGTGTAGGAGGCTCTTCAATAGATGGCTTAAGTGAGGACATTTCCTTCAACACCTCATCAAAAACATTAATACCAACACAAGGAGGCATAGCATCCATAAAATGCAAAATTTCTGTGACATCATCTTTCAAACCCATATCATCTCCATCATGGTCATTTAAAACAATGTTATCATTACACTCATGCACATAATCATCATCATGAAAATCAATGGTCTCAATGACCTCATGCATACTATCATCATCAAAATTATCAGTGTCAACATCATGAATATATAGCATCACCAGTACTATCACCATTCTTTTTATCTACAATACATGATCTAGTGATAACAAACTCTAAGGGATCAATAGGATAGTCATAGTTAAATATATCATGCACACAATTGTCAAGAGAATCTATCCTAAAACAATCATCCATATCATTTGAAAATTTCATGGATTTAAAAACATTAAATGTTACCTCTTCATTTTGCACCCTTATGGTGAGCTCTCATTCGTGCACATCAATCAAAGCTCTTCTCGTAGCAAGGAATGGCCGCCCACGAATAATGGGAATATTTGATAAGTGCTTGAAAAACACTAACATTTCGTAATTTATTGTGCTTAATTATTAAAAATAGATTTGTTATATCTCGTTTATATGATTATTTTCATAAATCTATCAATTCGAAATCACGGGTATGTTTTAGTGTATTTTAGGTGTTTTTAGCGTCAAATGAGTTGAATAATGCAAACACGCAAAGACAGAACACTTTCGGTGCTCGGATCACAATTAGGGACAACACGAGTCAAATTATGTAAGCCATACATAACAAGCCAACACATATGTAAGAGGTACATGTGAAGAGTCATAATACAACGCGCACCACGGTGGAGAAAATTTGTGCCGTGGCGAGCACCTCTTAGGTTATGCCATTATTTTCATATTTATGTCTGTGCCACGGCGGGAAAATAATTGTGTCACGGTGCTCCTATTCCTGGGAAAATTAGGATTTTATGTAACCCTTACACCTATAAATACCCCCTTATGAGTCCCTTTTACAAACACTTCAATTTTTGCGAATTAACAAGAGCCTCAATCAAGTTTTTAGAGTTTTTTCACACTCAAAGAAGCAAGGAAATTAATTCTAAGGATCGAAGAAGCCATTGAAGATCGAAGATCAAGTCTTCGGAGAAGAACGTCATCCAATCTAATTGTGGTATTTAGATCTAGGGTTTCTTTTTGTTATAGAATTTCCTTTTCTTCTTCTTACTTCTTTGAGTGTATGTTCAAACTAAATTTGTCTATGAATATTAATATGAACATGAGTGGCTAATTTCATTATGAGTGTTTAGTTTGTGTTTCCATGTTTGCTAGAACTGTTGTGGTGAATATTTTTATTGCTTTAAGTTAAATAAATTTATCTTTTGATTGAGAGCATATTTAGATGTTTAATTGTGAATTTTCATGGGCCAATTTGAGATTCATAATTAGGTTAAAAAATACTAGAGTTTGGTTTTAGGAACGTCACCTTAACTTTACTTTGAAAAACTTAATCAAAACTTCAAATTAATAACCTAGTCATGGCATTGGTTTGATTGGCATATTTTCCTTGTACATAATTTAGTTGCTATTTGATATACCTGATCGTAGGATATTGTTTAGTTAATCAACAAATAGAATTACCCGATCGTTGGAATTTTCGTAATTAAAAGGAAAGCCAGTAATATTTGTTTATTAGAACGTTCATGTTAATTCACTATAACTTTTCGATGCAAGCATGGTCAACCAAACTAAACGTCCATACATTCTCCATTGATATTTGATATCTTTTTGAGTTAATTCAAAATTTTCATAATTGTTTTCATTAATTGTTCAACACCATTGATCTTGCACACAAATAAAACTTCATTTACAGTTTTATTAGATTTAGGATTCTGATTATTTAGAGTTTTAGTGCTACTAGGATTCTATTTAGTTAGTGTTTTTGTTGCTTTAGGACTCTAATTAGATTAAGAAAAAGGTTATTTAAAACTATTACAATTCCTTGAAAGATCGACCTAGGAGGTTTGCTTATCACTTGCTACAAGTGATTCGTACACTTACGAGTACTATAATTTACACATCAATATCTTAGTCTTCTTCCATTCTAGTTCGATAAAATCTACCGAAAAAAGGAATTTGTCAACCTTGAATTAGCACATCTTCCACAATACCCCTTGGTCTATTAATTGACCTATTCGTCATTTGGAGTGTGACCGAAGTTAGTCTTGGCTCACCTAACCCAAGCTTCTTGAAAATCGAAAATGGCATCAAACTAATGCTAGCTCCAAGATCACATAAAGCCTTCCCAAATTTGAGCTTCCCAATTGTACAAGGTATGTTGAAACTCCCACAATCCTTTTGTTTTTCAACCATTTTGCTATCTAAAATAGCACTACACTCCTCTGTGAGTGTCCCAAACACCATTTTTTGGTTAGGATGTCCTTCATAAACTTCGCACACGATGGCATTTGCTCAAAAGCATCGGCAAATGGAATGTTGATATGTAATTTCTTGAAGACTTCAAGAATTTTGAGAATTGCTTATCAATCTTGTTTTTTTGAAATCTTTCGGGATAAGTGGAGGTGGTGTGTATGCAAGACTCAACTTAGGTGCATAAGATCCTTCTTTTTCTTTTTCCACCCTTTCTTCATTCTTTTCTTCATCCACTCTCTCTTCCATTCCCTCCTTATCTCTTCCTAACTCCTTACCACTCCTAAGAGTGATAACTTTACAATGTTCTTTCCCATCTCTCCTAGGATTTGGTAAAGTATCACTAGGAATTTGGTAAAGTATCACTAGGGATTGGTAAAGCATAACCTTGTGGTCGGTTTTGAAGTATTTAGGCCATTTTCCCTATTTGTATTTCTAAATTTTGGATTGAAGCACCATGTGTAGATTCCAACTTATCAACTTTAGCTTCCAATTTGTTACCCATGGTGTCAAATCGAGAATCTATACGAGTTTCCATACCTTTCATCATACTCATCATGGAATCAAACTTGTCATCTAAGCTTGGTTTCTTCTCTTGAGGAGGTTGTTCAAAATCGGGTGGTTTAAATGGTGGTCGGTTTTGAAACCCATTTCCATGATTGTTGTTGTTGTTTCATAAGAAATTTGAGTGATTCTTCCACCCTGGATTGTAAGTGTTGGAATAAGCATTTCCTTGGCGATTGTAATTCCCCACAAATTTCACCGATTTTGGATTGTGTATACAAGCATAACTTCCATGGTTTTCACTACATATTTCACACACCAACAATGGGCTTTGTACCATATCGTCCCCATGGGTCCCTGATGCACAAAAACTTGATAGTCAAATTTTGTATTTTATAAAAAGCTCGCAAGTGCACGAATCACTTGTAATAAGTGATAAGTATACTCCCAAGATCGTCTCTCAAGGAATTGCGGTGGTTCTAAAACGTTATTTATTTTCTTATTTAGTCGAACAAACAATCCTAAACATTCTAACAATTGTTGGTTTGTAGAAAAGACTGTAAATTCCTAAATTAAATATGTAACTAAAATAAAATGCAAATAAAAGTAATCAAAACCAAAGTGGGGATGATGGATATAAATGGGAATCTTAGTTCACTATCCATTCATGGAAAAAAACAAATTGACTATTCAATTAAAAGTTGGATTTAATGATTTTTCCGCTAAACCTAGAAAATCCCAAATCAATGGCAATTTTCACTACGATCAACTAATTAACGTCTTTGATCCAGATCATTAACTAATCAATTGAAATTAGCTCAAAGAAATAATTCTAACCACCTAAACTAACACAAATCAATGCAATCAATTTAGGCTCTTGTTCATAATGCACAACTAAGCAAAGATGGCATTTCTAATGCCTAATTCTAAAATATTCTTTCTAACTACAAACTAAGGTTTGGTCCACCATTAATTCACAATCAGAACATAATAAGAACATGAACAAGAAATAAATCCAAATCATATATAATTAAATTACAAAATTGTTCTTCCAATCATTGGAAGCAAGACTAACATCCTAATTACATAAATTAGCCAACCATAACTAAATTGGTGTCAATCAATTTAGTCATGGAGGCAAACCACAAAATTAGAGAAGAAAAAGATATTACACTAAAAATACCCCAGTGAATCCTCTAGCTCCAATTCCTTGAACTTGGTTGATCCCCTTTCGAAAATCCTTGGAGTAGCTTCAACAATGGAGTGTCTTCTCTTGATTTTGGGAGGAATTTGGGTGGAAAACCCTTGCTGCAATAGCAGCTAAGGTAGGGAAGAAGATGGTTGTGAAAACTTGTGTTTGGGAGAGGTATAATGTGGTATTTATAGGAGGAATGAAGCGGAACACGCGTTTTAGGGTTTCTGGGCAGTTTTGGCACGCTCGCCTCTGCGCAGGTTTTTGCCCGCCGCAGCGCCCATTGAATTTTGGCTCCATGGTAGAAAACAGAAACCTCCCCGCCGCAGCACAGGTTTTTCATGCTTAGGCGCGCGTTTCTTTTGTCTTGTATGTAACCCTTACATAGTTTTTGACTCCTTATGTAAGCCTTACATTTTCTGGCTTTTGTTACTCCATTTTCTCTCTTTTTGTGTTATTTCAATCCAATATTCTTCAAGAGTCCAAAAACCTACAAAACACATAAATACCTTCCAAAGCACGAAAATAATAAAATAAAACATAAAATGAAACTTAAAAACATAACAAAATATAGGTCAAAATTGTGTTCATCAAATACCCCCAAACCTACATTTTGCTAGTCCTCTAGCAAACCTAAAATTAAACTATACTAACCTAAATCACTTCCGTGGATTGTCACGGTTGCATTTAGCATATGCAACAAGCCTTTAAACTCCTAGGTTGCCCTAGTGGACGAGTCAAAGTCTCGTGAGGGTTTTCAGTGATGATTCCCACAAACATCCAACTAAAAGAAAAACTAAAACGACAAATAACAATACTACAAATAAAAACTACAAACTTAATTCAACAAAACTTCTCATACTTCAATTTATTCTCAGTTTATAATCAAGGCTCATACATAAGTTTATCTAATTATCTTAACACATTAAGGATTCATCATGCAAATCAGTTTCGCATCACAAGTGCATACTCCAATACTAAAAAAAATATATATCAATATTAATTCCCCCAAACCTAGTGTTAAGAATCTGAATTCGCTTCAACTCTATTCCTCACATGATTCACTCTTAATATCACACTGATCCTATGGGTTCAAACACTCAACAAAGTATATGCGAATAGAAGTTATGTAAAGAAATGAGCTAATAGATTCGCATATGATTAAACAAGAAAGGCTCAAAAAGTGTATAATATTGATCTCATGAAAGGAATCAAATAATAGGATTTATGAAGAAATCACATTACTATTATCATGCATCAATTAAAATCCTCAAGTAAAAACTTCAAGTGTATGCCCTAGAATGAATGAAAATGCATTGACTTTAAGGGAAATTATTTCCTCTTTTTTTTTTTTCTTTTTTGTATTAACCATTTCACCATTTGAAGAACTTTAGGGTCACAATATTTTTTTTCCTACTATTTTTTATGGACCCAAATACATGTGTATTTTGTGAAAGGCAACTTTTAGCTCTTTTGTGTTGGCTATAGGAATTCCTTTATATTTTTTAAAGTCAAGCATGAATGAAATAGGCATATACTTTAAAATTTTACTCAAATTATTTAATCTAAACAGTACAATTAAATCTATGATTCTTCATTAGATGTTGAAAATCCTAACATTCAATGCAAAAACCTATAGAGATCTTCTAACAATTTGAAATAATAAGAAAAGTGTTTAAAAGAGTAGAATAATGATTAACTCTCAGAATGAAACGTTAATGGCTAAATAATCATCTCACAAGGTAGTCTTCACTATTTGATTCTTAAACACAAAATTTAGGTTCATCTCAATTTCAATATTAAAAAACATGAAGTATGAACTATGAACAAAAACCAACTTTTATAACTAACCTTGAATATGTACAAGAAATTAAACAAAACATGTATAAAGATTCAATTACTCACTTTAAATTAACAAGAAGGCATGATAGTTTTATATCAAAAAGTTTTTATTGGACCTATTTGTACCCCCAAACCTAAACTAAACATTGTCCTCAATGTTTTCAACTACGCACATGTTCAGAAAATCATTTAAAAGGAACAAATAGAAAATTAACTAAACTAACAGAAAAAGAAAAATATTACCTAAAATAGTGGGTTGCCTCCCACCAAGCGCTTTCTTTAATGTCTTAGCAAGACGTTGTTAATCCACTCCTATCCACCATCATCAAAAATCTTGAAGTGTGTGATATCAATTTTCTGAGCTAGTATGTCATTAAGCGTATCCTTCCATCTCGGTAGTTGTTTCCTATGAAGCACAGTACACACTTTCTTGAGGTGGTGTGGAAAAATATTTGGGGACGTACAAGTCTTAGATAAAGGAAGTGAAGATGATTCCTCCTTGTTCTCCTTGGAAGGTTGTAGAATGTGATGATCCTCAACTTGACCTTCTTGGAGAATTGCTTGCTCCCCATTTGAATTTTCTACACAAAGTGGTAAATCATCAATAATTTCAAGAAAATAAATATCATTAAAAACTTTACCACTTTGAAGGATTATGTCATCCTTTACTTGCTCAACTTGATTGGGCAACTCTTTTTGTGTTAGAAGTTGCTCCGCTAGTTGCCCAATTTGCATTTCAATCCTTATCATAGAGTCCTCTAAGGAATCCATCCTTTGATTATGTCTCTCTTGATTTTCTATGCTAACTTGAATAAAAGTATTCAAAGTCTCCTCCAAGGTTAGTTTCTTAGGGTGAATGGGTAGGTCATAATGATTGAAATATGGGTATGAGGCATAGGGTGTGTTAGTGTTTGCTTCCCAATAAAAATTTTGGTGATTTCCCAACTCGGGAATATAAGTATAGGAATCACTCCAAGGTGGGTGATCATTCCAAGGTGGGTGACATCCCTCATTAAGATCGATATCTCGGTTGGTAAAGGTATAGAAATCACCTGCGAAAGCGCAAACATTAGCATAATGTCCATGTAAACCACAAATACCACATGCCTCCATATTTACTAGCTCTTGGATATCAGTATCCAGCCTGATTACGTGCTCTTTTGAATATATTGATGTAATCTACGAACAGTACCTTTCATATACTAACAAAAACAACAAAGAAATCAAAGCACCAAATATATTCAAGAAAAAGCAAATAAATAACAAAAGAAATAAAAATAAAATAAACAACTAAAAACAAAAACACTAAAATAAATAAAAATAGGTAAAAAAACTAAAAATAACAAATTAAAACAAAAATCACAAAAATCACAAAAATAAAAAGAAAATCACAAAAATAAGAAATACAAAAAAAAAAAAAAAACTAAACAGAAAATAAATAAACACTTTAAAACGCCAATTCTCCGGCGACGGCACCAAAAACTTGATAGTCAAATTTTGTATTTTATAAAAAGCTCGCAAGTGCACGAATCACTTGTAATAAGTGATAAGTATACTCCCAAAATCGTCTCTCAAGGAATTGCGGTGGTTCTAAAACGTTATTTATTTTCTTATTTAGTCGAACAAACAATCCTAAACATTCTAACAATTGTTGGTCTGTAGAAAAGATTGTAAATTCCTAAATTAATTATGTAACTAAAATAAAATGCAAATAAAAGTAATCAAAACCAAAGTGGGGATGATGGATGTAAATGGGAATCTTAATTCGCTATCCATTCATGGAAAAAACAAATTAAGCATTCAATTAAAAGTTGGATTTAATGATTTTTCCGCTAAACCTAGAAAATCCCAAATCAATGGCAATTTTCACTACGATCAACTAATTAACGTCTTTGATCCAGATCATTAACTAATCAATCGAAATTAGCTCAAAGAAATAATTCTAACCGCCTAAACTAACACAAATCAATGCAATCAATTTAGGCTCTTGTTCATAATGCACAATTAAGCAAAGATGGCGTTTCTAATGCCTAATTCTAAAATATTCTTTCTAACTACAAACTAAGGTTTGGTCCACCATTAATTCACAATCAGAAAATAATAAGAACATGAATAAGAAATAAATCCAAATCATATATAATTAAATTACAAAATTATTCTTCCAATCATTGGAAGCAAGACTAACATCCCAATTACATAAATTAGCCAACCATAACTAAATTGGTGTCAATCAATTTAGTCATGGAGGCAAACCACAAAATCAGAGAAGAAAAAGATATTACACTAAAAATACCCCAATGAATCCTCTAGCTCCAATTCCTTGAACTTGGTTGATCCCCTTTCGAAAATCCTTGGAGTAACTTCAACAATGGAGTGTCTTCTCTTGATTTTGGGAGGAATTTGTGTGGAAAACCCTTGCTGCAACAGCAGCTAAGGTGGGGAAGAAGATGGTTGTGAAAACTTGTGTTTGAGAGAGGTATAATATGGTATTTATAGGAGGAATGAAGTGGAACACGCATTTTAGGATTTCTGGGCAGTTTTGGCACGCTCACCTCGGCGCAGGTTTTTGCACGCCTCGGCGCGCGTTGAATTTTGGTTCCATGGTAGAAAACAGAAACCTCCCTGCCGTGACGCAGGTTTTTCATGCCTAAGCGCGCATTTCTTTTGTCTTGTATATAACCCTTACATAGTTTTTGACTCCTTATGTAAGCCTTACATTTTTTGGCTTTTGTTACTCCATTTTCTCTCTTTTTGTGTTATTTCAATCCAATATTCTTCAAGAGTCCAAAAACCTACAAAACACATAAATACCTTCCAAAATACGAAAATAATAAAATAAAACATAAAATGAATACTTAAAAACATAACAAAATATAGGTTAAAATTGTGTTCATCAGTCCCATATCCAACTTCTTAGATAATCCCAATAGAATTGCATTAGTTTGGGCTTGCAATGATATGAAGGCATCTATGTCCACTGTACCACTTTGTTTCTTTGAAATTAACCTATCAATCTGTCATTTCCAATTGTTGGATGCCATTTCTTCCAAAAGGGAAACGCTTCATCTTTGGTTTTGCTTATAATTGCTCCACCCGCTGCAGCATCAATAATAGTGTGAGGTTACCCAATCAATCCATTATAAAAAGTTTGAACTTGAAGCCACTTTGGTAACCCATGATGTGGACACCTTCTCATAAGTTCCTTGAATCTTTCCCATGTTTCATAAAATGACTCCCCCTCAAATTGTTGGAATGAAGTGATGTCACTCCTTAACTTTGCGGTCTTGGCGGGAGGAAAATACTTGGCAATAACTTTTGGGCTAAGTCATCCCATGTTGTGATTGATCCCGATGGTAAAGATTGAAGCCAACCCTTAGCTTTATCTCAAAGTGAAAATGGAAATAACCGCAGTCTAATAGCATCATCGAACACCCCATTTTTCTTGAATGTATCACATAATTCCAAAAAAGATGCTAAATGGGTGTTCAGATCATCATTAGCTAAACCTCCAAATTGGTTCATTTGATTGCCAGCTTCAATTCAAAATTGTTAGCATGAACATTTGGCCTCCAAATAGACATATGAATTTCATCCACCATTGGTGTGGCATACTTCCAAAAAGCCTTAGGTTATTCAACCCCTTGTTGAGCCGATGGTGGTTGATTTGTTTGTTGATCCATGATAAGATTATTTAGTTGAAGTCCTTTTCTAATCAACCTACGAAATGTCTTTTCAATTTCTGGTTCGAAAGGGATGGTCTCCAAACTTCGTGCCTACGCATGCAAACTTCACAAAAATGACACAAACTATAAGAAAATATTAGAATAAAAGAAATATTCAAAGTAGAGAAGTATAATCGTAACTCAATATTAATCCTAATATACCTTTAAGTCCTCGACAACGGCGCCAAAAACATGTTGCAATTTTTCGCAAATATACGGTAAGTGCAAAAGAAGTAAAATGTGCGTAAGCACGAATCAAACCTCAAAGACTGAAGATAATGTATATTAAGACTAGCTATCGAGTTTTTATACTTTCTTGCTTTATTTGAACGATCGAGTTTTTGAATATAAAATTTAAATACCAAATTTGACTAAATGAAATTAAACAAAAGAAGTTTTTAACACAATTAAAGGAAATCTAGGGATTCAACTTCCCCTATTCTACTTCTATGAATTTTTATGTCTCATTAATAGTAACTAAAATGTATGGATTATTAATTAACTCTACTCAAATATTATCATCCACGTGTCTATGGTCATGTTAATCCTAATCCATATAAACCTAGCCCACATGTCTATGGCTATCTAAGCATACATGAGTCATTAAGTAGCTAGAGTTTAAAAGTGATTACATACAAAATTATGAAAATTTCTTTCTCATTACACATATGCCAATTTAATGCATATTCACAATTTTATATCAATTTTTCAATTGCACACAAAATTGACAAATCACCTGATTAAATGGCTAATTTAATTAAGAGCATTAAGCACATTAAATTAGATAATCCAAACACTTTAATAATATTAAATAAACATTAAACAATCATGTTCATATAATGGGTTCCATTAATATCCCTAGAACAAAAATCTCTACTCCATACTACCTATTTTTAAAACAATAAAAACAAGAGAAAAAGTTATAAGAAATATAAAGATTACACTTGGAGGAGTTGAATGTGAAGTTATTGTGTAGAATCACCCCAAAAATGCTCCTAAGTTGCCTCTTTTTGCTCCAAAAAACTCAAAACCTTGCCTTTTGCTCAAAAATTGTGAAAATTTGCTCTCAAACTCCTATTTCTGTTTTAAAACTGTTTTGCCCAAAATTGGTGTTATGTTGAGGCTAAAACCCTTGAAAAATGTCTCAGATGAAATATTGACCTTTCGATCAGCTTTTAAATCAATGTTGAATAAAAAGCATTTAAAAAATAGGCACTATCCAATCAGAAGACAACATTTGGCACTTAAAAAAAGCGGAGTGAACCAAAGGGTGCCACTTGCGCGGGTGAAACATGGCGTGCTATGAGAGGCTAGCATGTTGTGCTTGCTCCACACAGAGCTTTATGATTCGCTGGCGTTGCTTATGTGGCCTGACGTGCGGACCGTTCGACGTTTTTCGAAATGAACGTCGTGCTAACGTGGCACGATGACTAGGATATTTCTAAGGACATCCAGGACACTTCTATATGCATCCACCTGCATTAAAAAATCTCTACAAATTCTCAAAAATTATATTTTTACCATTTGATCCAAAACTTATCTTATTTTAATATTTTAACCCCAAAAATATTATTTATTCAATTAGACAAGTTAATATTAAGTTTAGAAATGATATAATAACTCTATTTTCATAGAGTCATCACACTCTTCTCTCAAGAAAACTACACAAAATATAATAACCTAACCTCATCACACTCTCATGCCAATTAGATTAAATTATTACTCATGAAGCACGTCAATTATGGATCACATACATACAAATAGTACATCTCAGCATAGAAACTATGTATGCTATTTGATTAAAATAAACAGATAAATACTTCTCTGAACGCTACCTATATTATATGCCTATATAGATTAATTGGAGATCTGGCAATTAATTAACAACTCGTTCATATCAAATAATATAATTTTAAATTGTAATTACAAGATGGGAGATAATTTAGTTCATCACATGTTAGAAAATTAGGTTCATAAGACCCCTAAATTAATAGAATTTAACCACTCATGATGTTTAGAAAATTCAGAGTTATAATTGAAGAAATCGTTACAAAATATGGAAGATAGAAATAGAAATACAAACTTAATCTCTTGAAGATTGTTACCCTACTCTCTAATCTTCCAATCCTTGCTTTGATGCTGCAATGATTCTTTAGATTTTTCTCTCAAAAGTCTTTGCTGGAATTTGGTTCTTGAAGGTTTATTACAACTAATCAAATTTTATGAAAAACTCTCTATGATTCTATAATGTTGCCTCAAATTCTATATATATCGATTTAGGACTCTAACAATGTATTTATAAACACATACAAAACCTAGGCATAATAGGGTTTTAGTCCAAATGGTATGCTAGAAATCAGATCCAGAAATTGTACAAACTCTATGCAAGTTGCAGCTCAAACAATCCACTACCACAGCTTAGGTTGAATTATCGGCACACCATTATAACCCGAGAGGTCACCACCGCGGCTCAACATACTTCATGCCGCGGTGATCATTTATATTCATAGTTGCCCAGTTATGATCCGAAAGGGTCTGGCCATGGCGCCAATTATCTTAGGGTGGGGGGGCGCGTCCTTGTGAGCCAATTTGCTTGCCTTGCACCACACGTACTGTATCGTGCGACATGTGTATTTTCCATTTAAGGTTGAAATACCTGAAATCCATCAAAACATGCCCGATAACTCCAAAAATAATAATTGTAGGATAATTCAATAAGATGAACATAATTAAGTCCTAAATTCTTATTTTAATCCTAAATAGTCATAAAATAATCGCGTATTTTAGACGCACATCACCCGTGATCTAGTACAACATCCTCTAAGAGTCATGTTCCTACATAGACTCTCGTACGTGCTCCTATTGGATAATTGAGTTGACTCCTTTGCAAAGAAGGTTCACCAAGAAGTGCCTAAGAATGGCCCAACTTTAATAAATGAAATAAGAGCTATTATTGGAGCTTTGCATTTGGGGGCAAGATACTTAATTTCCTACACCATGTCGTGGGCTCCTTATAGTATAAAAATTTGTTTATGGGCTTGAACCCAATTCCTTTGTAATTTATGAGGCTAGCCAAGTCATTATTTTTACTACCTTTCTATTTTGATTAGTGATTATCTCATTAGATTTTTGATTTCAATAAGTCATTAGGGTTTTTAAGTGGGCTATGTATACTTCATATTCTTGTATGGTCGGATCACGATAAATAATATTGAGAATTTTTCTAAGTTGTTACACTTAGTTCTTATGTTCCCATCATAGACTTATAAAAGGTTGGTTACCTTTGTGGCATCTTTTATACCAAGGTTTGTGGCTCATCTATGGCCATTGGGTCGAGGTTCAACTAAATTTGAAATTCTTAGTTTCTTGGGATTTTCTAGCCAAATTGTGGATTCTTGGTCTATATTCTTGTAGCTTTGATCACGAGTTGTTCGTAGGTTGCAAGATCTGATCTCGAATTCGCATGAGAGTGGCAATTTTTCTAATTTCATTGAAAGTGTTATAACTCATCCATTTGAGCTCCAATTGATGTTGTTCCATCTACATTAGAACATTTAAATATAAGATAGGCCTTTTTGCTTATATTTAGTCCAAAATAAGAAAAATAGCTAGATTGGAATGGCAAAATAACTCTACTTTTATAGAGTTATCGAATTCTAATCACCAATGAGATGTCTATGATAGCACACGTAAGATATATAATAATCTTATTGATTTATTAGAACATGAATCAAGATTAAAATTCATACATTGTGCAGCAATAACTCTTTAATATAGAATGAATCTAGCACAAAAGAACCAATTGTTAGATAAATAAATTTTATAGGGTTAGGTCTTCTGTCTACTAGCTTTTACGATAAATAACTCTAATGGGTGAAACTGACAATAGCTTCTCTCAGTTAGAGTGGAGGGGTTCTATCCTAATATTTATAAAGATGTGTTAGGGTTTCATTCATCACAAAATCCTAACCTTATTGGACTACTCAAAACTCATCATATCAGTAATTGGCCCAAGCCTCCAATGCATGCCAAGCCCATATCAAATAAATGAGCATATCAGTTAAACTATAGCACAACCATTTTATAAACCAATAAAGCCCAATCAATAGTAGCCCACACAATAAAATTCCTAACCCTTATAGTTCTTAGAATTGGTATTAGCTAATGATAAGTTTTCTAAGTTGTCAGAAAAATTTAATAATATCAATTTTTTCTATATTTTTTAAGAAAATATTTATTGGTCTAGACCAATAACACCCTATTATCATATAGAAGAGAAAATGAATAGATGTAAAAAATGGCCCCCACTTATTCATTTCTTTTCCTTTAACGTTTGCTACACTAGTTTTTCATTAGTCTGGCTACCACTTTGACGTTGGTCCAGGACAAATGAAATAATTTTTCATTTTTCAAAAGCTAATGTACTTTATTTATTATTATTATTTTGTTATTTAACGAGTGTAATTTTTGAAGATTTTTTCTTATAATTTTAATATTTTTATAATGATTTAGTGAACTAAATTGTGTAAGTTGTTTAAACAAAACTATATTTGCATTTATTTTATCTGAAATCTTATCTTCATTATTGAAGACAAATGTTATACCACATGCAAGGCACGTACTCTTTGGCTAGTATATCAAGGTTATGTGATTGCTTTTTTTTATCCTTGTTCCCATAACGTATGTGGTTAACTGACACCACAACAAGGTTTAGTAATATTATTTTCAAACTTGAAACCTCTTTAATATTTGGTAAAATTTCAGGGAGGTTATGAATATTTTCCCTTAATAATTTGTGTACATAATTTCTAAGACGGTTGGGGACTAGTTTCGATAAATTCAAAGGTGTAGAAGCATGAAGCTTGGGCGTGAGCTGATAAACTAATTAATAGACGAATTTTCTTTTGTTCAAAAGGTAAACAATGTCTTTATGCAATAATATAGCCGGTTATTGGAATAGTATTCCAAGTTAGTCAATAATGGTAATTGCATATTATGAAATTGTCATGATTATTTTATATGCATGAAATTACATTTCAAATATATAAAACACTAATATAGTATTCCAAGTCAGTCAACAATCGCAATTGCATATTATGAAATTGGCTCGAATAGTATAATATATACATCAAATAATGTATATTATTGATTATAAAAATTTAAAGATCTAAAATAACATTAAATTATAACATATAAATTATTATATGTATTAAATTATGATAAAAATACATTTTTCAATTGACATTCATATCATACCTCGTGCATATTGGAATTCGAAAAATCTTGTAGTCAATCTCGGTATTAACAGTGATAGTTTTTTTTTTTTTTTTTTTATAGAAGGAATTAACAGTGATATGAATGGATCAATTGACATATATTTGTATAAATAGTGCTATATGCATTAAATTATTGTATGTATAAAATAACGTATTAATTATGAATTAAATATAAAATTAGTGATGTAAGATTGTGGAGTAGTTGAACATATACGTACCAACAGGAGGTCAATTAGATTAAATTGTATTATGTAAATTAATATATATATCAAGTTATAATAAAAAAAAATTAACTTGTATATGCTTGTATGTATTAACTGAAGAGAAATGCTAAAAATACATAAATTTGCACCCACATCAATCATTTTGTAACATGTTACAAAATTATTTTGCAAAATACAATTATTCAATTTTCTAGATAATTTTGCCACATATCATGATATAATTTACGTGGGTATAAAAATGAGTGCAAATTTATATAAGTAGCACAAATGAATATGTTTAGATAAAGAGTAAATAATAAATATATTATTTATCTACTCAAAAATCAAAAAACAGCAATTTTACTAGTTATTGGTGTTCTTCCTTGCCTCCATTACCAGTAGTCACATTCAAAAAAAATAGGAAAAAGTGCACAAATTGAACACTTTGAAGTCCAATAGTTTTTAGGTAGCACCTTTCTGTCCACTAAATTTGCACAGTAGAACACCAAATGTCCCTGGTGGACCTTCAAACCTAATGTACCTTGGGTGTCTCATTTTTCAAACGTAACGAACATTTGATGTTCCATTTTTCAAACCTATCGGACCTCGTATGCCAATTGTGGTACCCCAACGGTCTGTTAGACACCATAGGACCAGGACTTCTCGTGTCCTAATCTGCAAACTTAGCATACTTCTAGGGTAATACTTAAAAACTAGTGGACGACGGTATACAAATTGTAGACCAATTTAGCACCACACCCAAACAAATATTATCTGAACTCAAACGGTATACAAAAGCAAAAACAAATTGAACTAGGAAATACATGTACTTTACCCATATTTCTATCTCAAGTGGCTGTTACATGATTAAACATATTTTCTAGAATCACTTGGGCATCTCCAAATCTGGTCTTCTGTCAAGTACTTGACTTTTAGAGTCATCTGGAAATGCATCCGGATACGTAGCCAAAATTCTTGACTTCATGTACCTGTTTTTTAGGGCAGTCGAATAAAAAAATATCACATAATTGCCATGATCACATGCCATAGTAGATGCAAAACGCATAAGAGCGTTGTTGAGTAAAGGACAGAGAAAACAAGATATAAATATATTAATAGATATTTTGATTTACTACCCGACGGCTGGGTATGTTACATTGTCTGAAACCTATGCAAGGAACAGGGTAGCTATGTGTATAACATATGATAGACCCTGCAAGTAGTGTTTGACAGCAACATGCTGAACCAACCTCAGGGAAGAGAACTAAAAGGACAGCTATACGACATGCATGCATCTACCATATCCCCTGCGAGTAGTCTTTGACAGCAACATGTTGAACCAAACTCGGAAAATAAAATTTCTAAAATTAGACGATTGCAAGTTATTTGTCATTCAAGATTGAAAAACAGTAAGAATTAACTTCGTTAAATAGCTTCTCAATTACCCAAACTATGTTACCTGAACCTTTTTAAAAAAAAAAAAACACAAAGGTACAAGATTAAACCAAATGATACACTAGTCCTAAATAATGATTTAAAACACCAAATAGCTAATTAAAACTGCCTCCATGATGAGTTTAAATCTCTATTTAGGACTTATGTGTTATTAGGTTTAAAGTATGATTACCTTTGAATTAAAAAAAAAGTTCAGGTGCCTTTATGTTAAAAAAAAGTTTAGCCAATTAACTTCATCAAAGTCAATGCTGCTTTATCCAAAATGACCAGGGTTGACTCTAACAAACAAAAAAGTTAATAGGAAGCTTGATACCTAGGCTCCCAAAAACTGGTTTTTGTTTCTCTTACATCAATCACTATTTATTATTTATACCAAGCAAGGTTAAATTAACTGATTCTAATATTAACTGATCTACTACACATTTCCCACTATTGATGCTCTAAAGAAGCATATTGCCAAGACACAGTGAGGTGCAAATTAAGTGGTGTAAAACTGAAAAACAAAGAAATTGGAGCTCCACTTTGGGGGACAAAGGAAAGAGCAAGAGAAGATATCTGGCAATTATGTAGCAACTGGTAGGGGCCCGTTTGGCTAATAATAGGCAAGGCATTCATAAACCATTTGCAGAGTGAAAAGGCTACCATATTAGCAGGCATTCAAGCTTGGGAATCATGTGAAGAATCTAAAGACATTAGCAAAACAAAGAACTTTTAAACCGTGTAATTGTTGAAGTTTGACAGAGCCACATTTATTTTTGAAATGCTGGAAGCAACTGGTAGAACATTAGGAGGAAACACGTGAAACGTAACAAGACAAGATAGCACACTCTAAGCATAGATGCCTTCACTTACTTCTAAACCACTACGCTTAGCTTTGCTAAATAAATCTGAATAATCACTATAAACACCATAAACTAATGCAGATACACGTTCGGGTAAATTAACAGAAAAATGCTCGATAAAGCTCCTGTCCAGCAGTTAACAGAGTCACATGAGAAAACTTTTAATTCTTCAACCTAATAATAAGACTAGATATATACACATATACTCCTCTAACCTAATTGACTGCTAGTATAAAGAAATGACATGATAAGACATACCTTCACAGAAGGTATCAGAAATGGACTGTTATTTTTGTGAGCATGTGCCAACCAGCTGATATGATATCTAGAAAAATCTGCAAAATGCCAAGGCACAAATCCATTTTTCATTTATTTGACATCCAAAAGGCGAGGCTACTGGGTCCACCTCATCAAATGAAAACTCAACACTCACACGATATACTTAATGACACAAATTAGCCACCCAACTCCCAGCAACTCTTCAATTAACTCATCAACGCTAAAAAGGCCACAATTAATTCAGAAAGGGGGGTTGTGAGAGGTGAAAAAACCACAAATTACATCGTCTTTAAATTCATTCTGCCACCATGATGAGACACACAACACCCAACCCACTTTTCAACCTCAATTGTAGCCTAAGCCTAATGCACTACCAGCACATATACAGG
Source organism: Elaeagnus macrophylla (assembly GCA_029378325.1). Classification (NCBI taxonomy): domain Eukaryota; kingdom Viridiplantae; phylum Streptophyta; class Magnoliopsida; order Rosales; family Elaeagnaceae; genus Elaeagnus; species Elaeagnus macrophylla. The sequence continues at coordinate 19,342,608 of CM055644.1, read as the reverse complement.
CATTAGATGACTAGTGAAACTAGACCTGTAACCTCCACTGGTTGCTTCTGACATATTGCAATGTTGAATCTAAGTGATGAACCTAAGTGAGAAAGAGCTTCTGATAATTAGCCTAAGCAACTAAAAGAAATTACGGGAAAAACACCATAACAAATTATGGTAATTTCATAGCTTGAAAGAAGACAAGACCTGTGGTCCATTTCCTTTCAAAGGTTAATGTCAAACATTACAGATGAATTCTACAAGCCTGCAATCAACCACCTTGAGTCAAATACTGTGATTTTAACCTTTCAAAAGGTAGTGCCAAACTCTATTCATGAATTCTACATTTACGAGCCTTGGAAAAATTGGACTTGTTCAACTGAATAGGTATCAAGTCCAGATGAGCATGTTTTCCTTTTTATTTTTCCAGTGATGAGAGATTCCCTATTCTCATCACAAAAGAGTCATTGCATTGACACACTGAACATGAACTGCATAGCTTTGACTGACTATCAACCTAAAAAGTCTACTAAATTCATAAGCGAAACTTTTATTTTCTTTTTAATACCACTATAAAATACAACAAAGCTGCTAGAGTAATATCCAAATATATAATATTGGAAGGTCACAGCCAGTGACAGTATTTATCAAACAGCAGTACCTCTAATAATAGAAATGGAGTATTCTTTCTAAAAAAACCAAGTTTATTTTTTGGTTCACTTCTAAACAACCCAAGTTGAACAAAACGTAAATACAGTTAATACCTTAGCTTCTGAAATATGTAGTCAAGATCTGACTTCATAGATCTTAAAAGTCGTGTGTTTCTTGAGAAATCACCAGAAACATCAACGTAGCAATTCTCTGAGTAGTCATTGAAATGTGACAAGACTGCACTACTGTCTTGTAATCTTCCTAATCTGCAATCAAATCATATCTATGCGTCAAATCAGTTATTACAGAATGGAGAAAATGTTACACATCCACTTTTAGCATGAACTTTTAACACACTTTTGTAAATGAAGAAAACCAACTAAGTAAATGCCAGCATCTGTTCAAATTAATTATCAAGGGATTTTTACAGACGTGTTCTCAATGAATTGTAAATATTGAAGAAGGTATTAAAACTAGACACTATCATATTGAAATATCTAGTTTACGTCACATACAGTCAGTGCAACAACCATTGCTGCCGCCCAGTAAACAACAGAACACTACATTTTGAATATGTATAATCAGAACGGATGCAAAACTTGAAGTCAAATTCTGGAGTTCAGCTTCCATTTTATCCATGTATTCTGACTTTTTAACCTTTCTTGAGCAAAACACATCTGGCACATAAATACAGATAAGACAACAAAATTGCTCTTATATCTACTAGTTGAACATTTCAAGCATTCCATTTTCATAGATTTTTGTTGTCAATTAAAAATTTTACCCTATATTTTCTTGATCAAAGGTCAATTATAACAAGGGAAGGGGTAATAAACCATCACAACCTTCCCCCAAACTAAAAACATATAAAAATTAAATTCCCTTGTATTTTTCCTCATTAAATTGTATGTCTTGTAAGTCCTTTATATTGTTATTTAACATTCTTGTGTGCAAAACACATCATCTCTTACTTTACTGAATTTTTCTTTACGTAAAGTACTATACTGATAGTTCAGTATTGCACATTGACACTTTGTATGTTTGCACGATACATATACTATGGGATGGTTGAGAACATGTAACTTGCATGCTAAGTTGTGTTGTTTACATGCATTTGTTTTTCACAGATTAAGAATTTGTGAAAAATTGACTTAAACAAATTTTAAAATTAAAATGGTTGCGAACACTGGCTATTGTATCAATAAGTCGACGACAAAGGGATTAGTGAGGCTAGTAGCTATTATCCTCGTCGTGTTAGCTATTATCCTTGCCGTAGGATTCGCTAATGTCTCACCGCATATACAGCAAGGGGTCGACGAGCTCACCGAAAGCTCAAACATTTTCTATAAATACCCCCATAAATCTAAAATTTTTTAAGAATTAAAAAGCGCAAGGAAGATGCTTTCAATTCAAAGACTCGTATTTTCAATGGAAAAAATTGTTTTCTAACTTTCGAATCATTAATACCTAGAGTATTGTTCCATATAAGTAATTCATGATATTGAAAGTTCAGTATTGTCGATATGAGAAAACGGTTTTAGCGAAAACATGCTTTTGGGTGAGTTATTTAATTAATGAATTAAAACCTAGACTTAGATTTATATGCTAGGTACATGTGCATGGGAGTTTCTATTACCCTAAGTTTGTCACTAAACTGACCGTTGGTATTTATATCACATCACACTGTAGGAACTACAATTATTAGTGTTATTTACCTTATTGTTATGTAAGGCCAAATTAGAAGGAGCCCATTAGGATAGTGCTTGACTATAAATATATATCTTTTATTGTATTTTGGGACTTTTGATGAATATTGATATGGAATATTATGGAATGAGAACATTGGTTCCCAATTTTATCCCCACTCCCTAACTTCATCTTCATTTCTTCTGTTATTCAATTCTTGCTTCATTTTTTAAATCTTCTACATCACCCGTTCCACCAAATAAACTAGTTAAGAAACTTAAATAAGATCCAGGCATGATATAGCTACAGAGCAACAGACAACTGCTTCCCATAATAAAAGGCAAACAAAAAATTGCACACAAATATAAAAGCATAATTCTTATTACAAAAAGTTGCAAAATTAACAAAGAGGTCAGATCAAGAAAGTGGTGTTTCACTTTTCGAAAATAGCAAAAATCAAATTGTTCAAGTAGAGAGAGAGTACATGAGATTCTGCATTTGCTTGATAGAATCCAAATCATGAGAGTCGATTAGAATTTTGAACTGCCTAGACAACTCTTCCGATGCTTCCTTAATTGATTCTTTCTCTAGATCCATCTCCTTTGGTCTTCCACACCACACTACACTTTTGAGAAAAAGGAGATTAGGCATAAATGGAAGGGATGGTGGTTAAACTCTTTTTTATGCATGTAAATTCAAAAATATCTTCAATCACAACTTGATAAATACAGAGATGTTAAATGAGCTATTGAGTTCAAATTAGCTCATTTAAAGTTGACTCATAGCTCATGAACTAAAAAAGCTCAACTTAACTCATGAGCTTAAATGAGCAGCTCAAAAAATTATGAGCAACTCACTAGCTCATTTGACAATTTTTTTGGGTGAACATATTTTGCTTTTGCTAAACATTTTTCTTTTTGCTCAGCTTTTTTTGTTACATTTCTTTGGGCAAACAACCTTTTTTTTTTTTTTTACAAAACAATCAACTTTCTTTGGTTGATCAACAAACTTGAACCATCAATATTTTTATTTAACTATTACAATTTATCCATCACATTATCCAACATTAAGAAAATGAATATCATAAACATGATTGATATCTATAAACATGGGGTAAAAGGCCATAGAAGTCCATTTACTATTAAAAAGTGTCACTTAAGTCTACAATGACACAAAACTGACTATTTAAGTCTCACAGGACTTGCACATGCCATTTAATAAGGGGTATAATTGTCTATACACTTAATAGCAAATAAATTTAAAAAAAAAAAACTTAATAACCAGATATCACATGTCCCTACCCCCAAACTGAAATCCTTAATTGCCATCCTCAATCTCCCACACTAAGTTAAAGTTGTGATAATTAATAAACATGGTTATTAATTGAAAGTCTAAATCTATCTTTTTTTCCTTTCCTTTAGCATGCAGAACATAATCAGTAGCCAGAAAAACACAAATAATAACAAAAAAAATCATAATTTAAAAACTCATATATTAACAAACATTGGCCTACTATAAATAAGTTCATTGAATCTTAATAATTGCTTACTTGCGATGCCACATGATGATAATGGTTTCTTCAATTCTACCTCTAAGTCTCAAATTTGTAAACTTATCTTTCAATCTTTGGGGTGGTTTTTCAGTGAGTGAAGTTTTCGTTTGTGTAGGAGTCTAGGAAATTAAGGATAGCAATAAGGAATTTTAGTTTGGGGGATTTGTGATAGCCCATTATTAAGTTTTTTTTTTAATTTGTTTGATATTAAGCGTATAAACAATTATACCTTTTATTAAATGGCATGTGCAAGTCATGTGAAACTCAAATAGACAATTTTGTGTTATTTTGGACTTAAGTGACCCTTTTTAATAGTAAATTAACTTTTATAACCATTTCCAATAACCAAAGGCCTAAAGTACAACTTTCTAATAACATATGAACTTCTATGGTCCTTTACCCAATAAACATGTTAAACCGAGTACACCAAAAATTAACTACATTCAAAAATTACTATAATAAACCTATCTATTTAGTAATTAAAAAAAATTAAACTATTTAATATCATAACCTATATATTTGATATTTTTATTTAAAAAATTTGAAAGTCGATAAATTAAACAAAACATAAATCTAATAAAACCTTGGTCAAAAAGTCCATAACTTGTACAAAACATATAATCTAAAAACTAACTAATATCTATATACTCCTACAACTAAAGTAAGTTCATCCTACAGCTAATTTTGCAGCCATGTTGATAACTTTACGAAAGTAGAGTTATTTAGCCACTTTTAAGCTAGCTATTTGTCTTGTTTTGAATTTAAAATGATTAAAATGACATGATTTATATTTAATTAAGCTAATGTAGGTGAAACGGTAGTAAACAGAGAAGAAATGAGCAAAAAGGGACACAATCAGTACAACAAGCATTGTGCCGCAACAAGCACTAAATTAGGCTGCGGTGCACCAAGAAATGTAGGTGAAACGGTAGTAAACGGAGAAGAAATAAGCAAAAAGGAACACAATCAGTACAACAAGCATTGTGCCGCAACAAGCACTAAATTAGGCTGCGGTGCACCAAGAAATGTGCTTTACACAGTCTGTGCCACGACAGAGGATTATAGGTGTCATGCCAAGCTTTAAACACAATCCAACCCAAGCAGATTGTGCCACGACAATGGAATTGTTAAGCAGCATCGCGTATGTCAACTATTGATCCGAGAGACTTGGTCCACGACACTCACTACTTTGAGCCGTTGGTTTGCCTGTACTTGTAACATGCCCAATTTTTAGCTTCCTATTTGGACTATGTTTCCTACTTTGCCTACAATTGTTTGTCTACAACACTTAGTCTATAAATAACACCTCTTAGCAACCAAAAAAATGAGTTCTAACATTTTTCCACCACTAACTTAAATATTTAGAAAAAAAAGACAATTGATTTAGTAATAAACAATTTAAGAGAATAATTGAATATTGAAGGTTTTGGAATTGATACTAGCTAAGAGATTGGGTGTATTTTTTCTCTTCACCTTTATATTTTATTTTCTCTTGTAATTTCTAGTTTTGACATGATTATGATTAGCTAAATTTGTAGTTAAGATCATCTTAAACTCAATCTTTTTGTATAATGAATTAATTTATTTTTACATTCTTTTGTGATTTGTGATATTTCATTAATCTATTCTTATTACTTTAAATCTAGTGAAATAATTAGGTGAATCGTGTCGAGAAACCATCTAATTATTAGTTATGATTAATGGACATTGGATATTTTATTTAATCTAATTTGTATGCCACACTATAAAAACAATTAGGTAGTTTTACGATAAGTATCTAGTTATTTATCTTGATTAAATAACATACATAGTTTTTAGGTGGATTCTTATGTATATGGTTCATAAATGAGATCTTAACGAATAATATGCAACCTAATTAACATGACAAGTGTTAGGGGCAATTAAGTGAATTATTATATGCATGTAGTTTACTTGAGAGAGAAATGCATGTTAGTGTGAGGCATTTGTTCAAGTATTATATCATGAATTTCTTAAGATGGTAAATTAATTCATGTATAGAAAATTAAAGGATAGTGAATGCTTATGACTCTTTTGTACTTAACTTATTAGTGTGATTGTGTTAAATCAAGTAGTATAAATATTAAGCTTTTATTATTTTTGTTATTTTTACCTATCAGTTATCGTTAACCTAAATAATTTAATGTAATTGTAGTTCGGTAAACTATAAAAATATTTTGCTTTTGTGACACATATTTAGTGACGAATAAATATTTGTTATAAATTTATATAATTATTTGTAAATAATTTTTTTAACAACTATTTCATAACAAATTGTTAATAATATTAATTAATAAAAATATGTATATATTACTAATATTATAATAAATATATTTTTCAGTATACTATTAGTATTAGTATGTATATTTATAACAAAAATATATTAACAAATAATTTTATAAATTTGTGACAAAAGTTTACTTATCACTAAATGTGTGTTGCAAAAATAAAATATTTTTGTAGTGAAACTTAAATACTTATTAATTCGATTATCGTAGATACAACAACTAGACACTTGTCACTTAAACGCATCTTATGCACTTGTAATTTAGTGTGAACACCAAAGTGCAAGCAATATGTGCCCAGTCTATGGCAATTTGTATCAAGACATATAAGAGAATTTCTCAATAACAAAAACTTCGAGGATCTTTCTTCTAATTTACTAAAAGCTCTATATCATTGCATTCACCCAATGCTTGAAACTTAAATTATATTCTTTCCCAATGACTAAAAGAAGTAAAGAACCAAAAAGGTAGATGATGTTCTCAAGTATCAATAGAAAAGATAGCAAGAAACAATGCGAGCATGAGACTATTGGTCATAGCATTTCATATAGCCAAACCATTTAAATAGAAGAACCCAAACAAAAATCAACTGATGCATTAAACAACATATATTAGTCTTAGAAGTTTGGAATAAACGACATAAATTCCTAAACCGCGCGAAAGCAACATAACGCACTTAGTGGAAGAACATGAAAGTATAAGCCTAAAATCAACAGAACCCAAACAAATATGAAATCACGAGCTTTCATATTATCAGAACCCAAAAAATAAAACAAATGGGATGAACCAAAACCGTCAGTTTCTTTCATTTTCTCAGAAGATAAACAGGGTAATCGCCGGAGTATGAAATCGCAGTGTAGAAAACTTACAAGGGTAGGGACAAACAGTGACGGTAAGGACGAAAGGCGACGGCAGGCGAGGATGGCGATCGAACTAGCTAGCGCGAGGGTTTTAGGGATGGATTAATTACATGCCATAATTCCTTAAGACCTCAAAAACTTTTAAGAAAAATAACAAAATTAACACCCTTTAAAACTTTTAATAACAAAACTAGCAATATTTATATTTAAATTTATATTTTTACAATTAAAAAATATTAATATTTTATTTTTCTTTGAACACCCATCCAATTAGAGTTCAACGACGATAATTTAAACCCGTTTAATATTGAGGCCTTAAAAGGAATTATGGCATGTAATTAATCCATCCCTAAAACCCTCGCGCCAGCTAGTTCGATCGCCATCCTCGCCTGCCGTCGCCTTTCGTCCTTACCGTCACTGTTTGTCCCTACCCTTGTAAGTTTTCTACACTGCGATTTCATACTCCGGCGATTACCCTGTTTATCTTCTGAGAAAATGAAAGAAACTGACGGTTTTGGTTCATCCCATTTGTTTTATTTTTTGGGTTCTGATAATATGAAAGCTCGTGATTTCATATTTGTTTGGGTTCTGTTGATTTTAGGCTTATACTTTCATGTTCTTCCACTAAGTGCGTTATGTTGCTTTCGCGCGGTTTAGGAATTTATGTCGTTTATTCCAAACTTCTAAGACTAATATATGTTGTTTAATGCATCAGTTGATTTTTGTTTGGGTTCTTCTATTTAAATGGTTTGGCTATATGAAATGCTATGACCAATAGTCTCATGCTCGCATTGTTTCCTGCTATCTTTTCTATTGATACTTGAAAACATCATCTAGCTTTTTGGTTCTTTACTTCTTTTAGTTATTGGGAAAGAATATAATTTAAGTTTCAAGTATTGGGTGAATGCAATGATATAGAGCTTTTAGTAAATTAGAAGAAAGATCCTCGAAGTTTTTGTTATTGACAAAAAGGGCAACTGAGAACATAAAAGAGGCTACTCAGAAAAACAAGAGCATACTCATCCCAAATATGATTAAAAAGAAAACCAACAAAAAATCTGTAAATATACCTCGATGAGATGAAATTCACACAGCATACCGTAAAACGATAAGGGCTATAGATACCAGAAGGTAATTCCTAGACGATGCTACACATCCACAAACCACCATCAACATGTAGATCGTGGCCTGATCTAGCCAGATCTGATGATTCAGAATATAGAAACGAAATAATAGAAGAAGGATCTAGTGAAGGAAATTCGAAGGAAAGGATAGAAGGGAAAAAAACCAGAGGAAGAATAAAAAAGTAACAATAAATGAAATATTAGGCGAAAGATGATATCCACAGAAACCCCTATCTCATTATATAATGGGTTGTGGGGAATGAACGGTGCAGATTGGAAAAGATGGGCGGCTACGATCAGATATAGTTTGCGTGTCATAAGTAATAACCTTAGATGGCGTTTGGTTCGCTGAATGTAATCGTAATCGTAATCGTAATGATAATGGAATGTAATGTAAAGGAAACAGTATTACTATTACAGTGTTTGGTTTAGGAACTGTAATCAAAAAATGAATCAGTATTACAGTGTTTGGTTTGACAACTGTAATGTAATGGAAAACACAGTAATATTACATTAATACATCTATATTTAATTCTTATTTTACTATTACTTCCTAAATCAAATAAAATATATTCCTCAAAATTAAATAATTATTATATAAAATTTTAAACTTGTTAATTAAGAAAATAAGATTTATAATCATAATAAAACCAAAATTTTAATAATATCATACAATTTATCAAATTCATAAATCCAAATATCATATGACAAATATAAAAAGTGTTCACAAACCTAAATCAAATGGTTTTGTCACATACTTTCACAAAACAAGGCATAACATGAATCTTAAAAATTGTTGGGGATAAAGACACATTCTGACATCATAAACAAAGCAATAGAAGTTAAAGGTGAGTAATGAAATGTTTAGAATCTTTCAAGGTAGCAAGCATTTTAAAAAAAAACCCAAGACAGACTAATGCTATATACATCACTAGAGTACTGAAATTACCCAAACAAGAACCAACCATGCATGATGCATAGAATAACCAAACGAGAAATTAACCATAAAGCAATTTCAAGAAATGTTCATATAGCAGTTATCAGAGAAATGCAAGATCATTCTACTGTTAGATTATAGCTTGCTTGAAAACACTTTCAAGCTCAATACATCTTTAGATACACTAAAAGTCAAGTAACCCATTGTAACATCAATTCATATGTCATATATAGAGTGTACTAAATAGTAAAGCATCTGCTGTAAGCTTAACTTCTATTACTTAAATACCTGATCAGCTTCTACAGTTAATTGCCACAACTGACTTCGTAATACTATTATTTCCTCCTCAAGTTTCTTCTTCTGCTTTGTGTCCTCCTCTAGCAATTTGTGAAGGTTTAAAGTCTCAGCAACTCCACCTGCCTATTGCCACAATATAAAAATATTTTAAAAAATCCCAGTATAGAATCATTTCCATGCTTTCAAACTGACAGAAACCAGATAAGGCTCACAAGTCTGAAATAGAATAGGGAAAATGGTCAAGTTTGTCCCTCCTTGTAATAAAAACACAATATTGCCCCATGTGCATTATAGTTAAAACATATGTCATTTATTGTCTATGAGCATGCAATTAGGCATGTAACCAGCACTATGTTCTGCTACCGTATGCAACTTTCCTAGACTTCTTCTTCTTAGTTGTTTACATTTCTTCTGAATTTTACTGAAAGTTAAGAACATTACGCCAATATTCGAAACACAAGTGACAGGACCACACCAACAAAGAGTAGGGGACAACATAAAAGTTAAGAACATTACACGTAGAAGTTAAAACTTGGTACCAAAATAATTTTTTCAGGCCATAGACAATTACATGGTTTGATTAAAGAAGTTCCATGGGGTATCAATTACATCATAAACATCCAAATCATAAAGCGTTCTTTAAAGAAATCATGATTGAGTCTACCATTCGCAGATTTCAATTATAATCACAAAATTCTAATTAATCACAAAATTGTATAACGAAGAAGATGACAAATTTCTGAAATTTCTTTCTTTTTCCAAACTGTGATTGCTTCATACCTGAAGAAGAAGACCGGCGCGGAGGAGAACGGCAAGGGAGAGCTCACGGCGAGGGAGAACGAACGACAGGGAGAGCGAACGCTAGGGAGAAGGAACGGCCAGAGAGAGCAAATGGCAGGGAGATTGAACGGCGAGGAAGAGCTCACGGCGCTGAGTGATGGACGACGGAGCTCGAAGGCGAGGTTGATCGACGGCGCACGAAGGCGAGGTTGATCGACGGTGCAGGAAGGCGAGGTTGACGGCGCACCAAGTTTGCGAGGCAGGGAGCGTGAAGAGGAGAAGTAATGTAACGAGTATTCCTTATGTTTTGTCACGTAACGAGAATTACTTGGTTACATGTAATTGATTACATTATATTACACATATTTAAATAAATTAAATGATATAATGTGTTAAATCAATTATATTACATATTTCATTACAATCTATCAAATACCACCTTACATAAAAATACACGTTAACTTTAAGGCGGTTGTTGAAAAATACACGCCGGTTATGCCGACCTTTTTTTTAACGATTATCTACGACCCTAAATAGAATATAAGAAAGAATATGATAAAGTAATAATATTAATTTACATAAATTTAGTATCCCTATGTTTATTTTTAGTAAATATAGGCTTTTGTTCTCTTTTAGGCCTTTTAGTCCAATATTTTCTTTTGGGCCTTTGAGGCTTATGTATCTCTTTCTTTTGATAAGGCCTAGAATAGGCTTTATGTTTTAGATATTTTTTATGGGCTTAAGACCCAGATCCTTTGAGGATGTTTTAGTATTCATACTGTTCACAAAAGTCTCCAATGGCCTGCTTACCATGAAGTTTTTCTTTATTCGCTTGCTTTTGTAGTTTTAGGTCTGTGCAGAATGCCAGTCCTTCAGCTACTACTTCAACAGCTAGTTCTCCATACGTATAAATATTATATGGTATTGTACCATTGTGTTTAACTTTAAGTTTGGTACGTAGTTTTTCTGCAAATAGGGTAGGTAACCCTGAAATAAACCTTCTTTCCAAAAATCACTATTGCATTATTCCCTTGTGAAAACCTTAGTGAAAAAGGTATCTTTATACCATCTAAAATGAGATAGTGTTGGGCATCGTAGGTTAGCCAATTGTTCTTAGCTACTATCTTGTTGTAAAGTTTTTGAGCCAACGAAGTGTGTTAGCAATGTACAAATTAGTGTATTTACACTATCCTCTAATGAGAGAATATCTCCATTTTCATTTTGTTCATGTTTGACGGAGGTAAGAATAACCTGCCTTTTCTGTGTGTGTTAAGAAATGATCCCACCAACCAATGAATTGGCCAGTGAATCCAGCTATTATTGTTAGGCAAGCTTGCTGATCAGAGTTGCCTGCAAATTTGACAGCTGCTGCATACATTAGCATATTTTTAACAACTCTTACTATCTGATATTCAGATAGTCCATCAATAATCTATTCATTGATTGTTGAACCAGAATAAACAGTTTTTGCTGGTAGTTCTTCAAAATGGAGGTCTACCGGTGATGGCCTAGGATAATAAGGCTTAGATTGGTAAGTTGGAGTGGGTTTTTCCAACTTGTTTATCTGTGGCACCATTTTAGGTGTTGCATCTTTTATCTCAGTCTCTAAATGAGAGTTTTTGAGTATTTTTAGGGTTTCTTCAATCTCTTGGTCAGAGTTCTGTGTTAAATCTTGTTCTTCCATCATTTTAACTGATTTTCCTTTGTCTTATTTGTCTAAATTAGACATCTTTGATAATAATTCTTGTAAAAATTCAGAATTTTACTTTAAATGAAACTCTGGTAAGGGTTTCACAAAGGCGGGTTCAACTTTCTTTTTTTGAGAAGATGGTATTGAAGGTGAGGGTTTTTCTTCAATTCCTTTTATTGTCTTCTCTATTCGGGTTAATTGTGTTCCTACTGATTGTAGAAACAGGTTTGTATAATTGTTTTGTTCAACTACTTGATTAATTGAATCATTAGTAGCTGATCTCTCTTTTTGAGGTAAAAAAATGTAGTTATTTTTATTTCTTTTATTTTATTTTTTATTTATTTATGTTTGATATTTTTATTTATTTATTTTATTTTTTATTTATTTGTATTTGATATTTATATTTTTTTTTCATTTTATTTGAAATAAAAAATAGAGGGCTAAAAAAATGTAGTTATTTTTATTTATTTTATTTTTATTTTTTATATATTCATGTTTGATATTTTTATTTATTTTATTTTATTTTTTATTTATTTGTATTTGATATTTATATTTTTTTATATTGTTTGAAATAAAAAATAGAGGTATAAAAAAGGTAGTTGGTAACATATATAATTTGACAACATATTGGTAAAGCAGGTGTTTTTTTTAGTAGTGTTATATGCATTAAGTTGTTATATATATTAAATAACACATAATACAAAGGTAACTAAATTATATCGATTTAAAAAATGATTATTATATCTAATTTGCAAAAATTAAAAAAAAATTAAGAACCATGTTACCTTCAAGAAAATACTCTTTATAAGAATACAATAAGCTTTTCTTATAAAAATAAAACTTTTACTGGATAATTGGATCTTAAAATAATTTTTATTGCTATTTTTTTTAACAATTATATATTTTTACGATTCTTTGAATGGTAAAAAAAATTCAAGAAGAAATTGTGAATTTCTTTATTAAAAAAATAGAATTTACAAATAAATAATGAAAAAAGTAGGTAAAGTAAAGAGATACTAAATAAGTTAAAACAATATTGAATGCATAACACGAACTTAGAGGACAAATTTTCAATTACTATGTATTAACTTCCTAATAGATATTTTTATAATAAAAATAAAAATAAACTCCTTGACAAGCATTGTGAGAAGTGAGAAATATACATTCTATTTATTTTAAATCAAATCATTTTTTTAGAGTTAGCTTTTATATATATATATATAATACAACCAAAAAGTAACTTATTTTATTTATGAGAAAGTTCATCTTTCTATCCCTCAATTAGCCTTGTGTTTTATGAGCACTTTAGTCATTAGTATGACACATACTTTGTAGAGGAATGAGAAAACTCAAAAAACACATGGCTGAATGTTGTGATATAGTTACTAGGTAGAGCCTTAGGGCATGATATTATATTTTACTATCTACCATTAATGCCTCATTATTTAGAATTCTCAAATTAGTATTCTTTCCTTTTTTTTTCTTTCTTTGAATCTTTGTATTTTCATGTTTAGGTTATGATGTTTACTATGTCTTAAAGATTTGTTTTTGTGATTAAAACCATAGTGGAAGGTTAAAAGCCAAACACACCTGAAATATTAGTTTGCTATGTTTGTGCAACTTTTTTTCTTCATACATGATTTGCTTTTCTATTATTTCTCTCATATTATTTTCACGATATTAGCTATAAACATAGATCATATGTATAGTTTTAATGTAGAAAAATAAGATAAATGTAAGAAATTAGATGGGACATTGAAAAAAAAAAAAGGATTGAGAACATTGGAAAAAAAAAAATGATATAGAAGAAATAAATATACTAATTATATTCAATGAAATTTAAATTACAATTGCAACACCTATATATATATATATATATCAGCTATAAAATAAAAAATACTAGCAAAATATAACAATTTAATAGTAATAAACCTTAATAAATTTTTATTTAAATTCTTTTTGGTCATTTATTATTTTCTAGATCCCGTTCATTTTTTTTTGGGACAAATTTATACTTGATCAATTTTGTTGGTGCTATTTTCAACTTTTGTTTCAAATTTTCACTATTATTTTTAACTTACTTAAATTATCAATTAATTTCAATTATTATAAATACTAGCCTTGTATTGCATAGGTCCATAACTAGTTGTCTTAAAAAGGGCAATTTGAAGTACAAAATTTAAGAATTCGCTCTTTTGTATTTAATTTTAAAAAGATGCTATTTGTAATTAACTAAATAAGTTATCGATAAAAAGCTTTTTATCCACACACAAAAAAAATTGCTAAAATTAAAAAATAAATAGGAATTCCCTCTTATTTTCTCTAGTTTACAAAACCATCCATTGATACCCATTTTTCTTTTATCATTTACAATCTAGACACAATCTTTAATACCTTAACACTCTTCATCTCTCAATTTTAAAGTAAAAAAGCTATATTACATTTTTTGGTGGTTGAGATGTAAGGTAAAGTAGATATAGAGTCATTTTGTAGAAAGAAAAAGTGTGAACTATTTTTTTAGTTTCATTACAAAATCTTGACAATAAAAAGTAAAATTTACTTTTATATTATATTAATAGTTTTGTGTTTTGCATTAATGGCATTTATTGTTTAAATTTTTCATGTTTGTTGGTAATTTAGGTTTTTTTTTTTAAATGAGAGAGGTTTGTTGTCATTAATTTTTAGAATAAGCAAAAATTGGCCAAAGTATACTAAAATATATCGAAATATATCAAATTTGACTAAAACACCAAATTCAACAAAAATATACCAAAATTCACAAGAATATAACCAAGTTTTCTAAATCTCATCATATATAAGAAATAAACCACATAAACCCCATAAACCCAAAAATTACCTTAATTGGGTAAAGTTGTTTATATTTAATCATAAATGATTGAAATTGACCATGATATATTACATAAGCCCAATTTTTTTGAATTTTATTTCAAAATTTTGACAATAAAAGGTAATATTTAGTTTTATGTTATATTATATGTGTGATATTTTTGTCTTTTGCATTAATGCTTTTTATTGTTTAATGTTTTTATATTATGGTTGTTGTAATAAACGAATATACATGTTTGTTCGTAATCTTGGTTTTGGGTTTTTCTTTTTGTAAATGAGAAATGTTGGTGTCATTTATTTTAACAATTAGCAACATCTGACTATAATACACCAAAATGTACCACAATATACTAAAATCAACCAAAACAACAAAATCGACAAAAATATAACAAAGTTCTTAATAGGTCTAAGTTTATACTCGTTGTAATAAATGAATATACATGTTTGTTTGTAACCTAGGTTCTGTTTGTCTTTGTTTTTAAAATGAAAAATGTTTATTGTCATTTATTTTAATAATAAGCCACAATTGACCCAAATATGCTAAAATCCACCCCAATATATCAAAATTGACTCCAATATACCCAAAGCTACCCATGTATACTATAATCGACTATAATATATGAAAAACTACTAAAATCAATCAAGGTATACCTAAAACTAATAAAATGTACAAAAAATAATCAAAATACCAAACTTATTATTATTGTCTTATACTTAAATCTTTTACTAAATAACAAACTCAAAGAATTTATATTGATATCATGAAATTCATTAATATTGTTGTAAATGGAACACAAATTATTTGGTTGTAAACATAAGAATATCAAGTATTGACTTTCTTATTTTCAATATAAAATAAATATAATTAAAATTGATCAAAATCTACCAAAATGAACCATATTCAACCAAAAGATACCATAGTAAAATAAAATTTATCAAAATACACTAAAATATACCAACATTGATATTAATATACCAAAATATACAATTTTATACCAAAGAGGACCAAATCGCACCAGAAGGAAAAAGATACTTGAAAAAACCAATATATAAAAAAATGAAGCATAATCCACCACAAAGAAGAGGATTTACTAATTTATATTTGGATCGAAAGAAGTATACCAAAAATCAATTTAAATATACCAAAATGTAACTATATAATTAAGTCGGTTTGTGCCGCAAAAAAAATAAAGCTGCAGCAGTCAAGTCTCGGGAAATTGGCTAGGATGAAAAATTGAGGTTGTGCCATGGCAAAAAATATTTGAAGCCACGGTAGTTATCTTTGTGACCTTTAAAGAAAATAAATTTATTTTTAGGCTAGTTTTTAATTCAATACACAATTTTTTCACTCACACATATAGTTAAAATACATGAAAGTAACACTACTTATATTAAACAAATCTTCAATGACTACTTACAAGTTATAAAACGAAAATGTATAACTTCATACCATATCTCAATTACAGTACCATATAATGAATGTCTAGAAAAAAAAACTTAAAACACATTGAACCTCTCCAATAACTCTTTTGAACCTCTCAGACAACACAAGTTATAAGGCAAAAAATTCATGCGTTGAACCTCTCAGCTTTCATAGGAATAGGTGGAGAATTTATCAATATCCTCCAACTCTAAATAATCACTTAATGCACCTTTGTGTGTTGTCATCTCAAAAATATTAGTCATTTTCACCAATAAACTCCATGTTATTTATTATTATAATAAACCTAAAACAAAAATCTTCAAACCTTTAAATTAGATCAAAATGATTTAATATCACTTTCAATGTGGTGAAATTTTGAATTCGAAAAAGGTTAGAAATTTTACCAACGTAGTAGTTATTAGGTTTTACACATGGAGTAAACACTTTAATAAGTGCCGTAGTCTGCATATTTACAGGTAACATATGAAATTAATTTATACTTTCTATGTTGTTATATGAAAATGACTAGAGGAATAAAACAAATATACTAAATTAAGCCACAATGTTCCATTACCTATCAAAATAGACAAATAAATACCCAAGCATACCTTCATAGATGGACCATTTCAAAAGTAGACCACATTGTACTAAATTCATT
Organism: Elaeagnus macrophylla; assembly: GCA_029378325.1. Taxonomy (NCBI): domain Eukaryota; kingdom Viridiplantae; phylum Streptophyta; class Magnoliopsida; order Rosales; family Elaeagnaceae; genus Elaeagnus; species Elaeagnus macrophylla. Next base: position 19,325,818 of record CM055644.1, on the reverse strand, counting down.
GACAAAAATAACCAAAACATACCATAGTGTACCAAAATATACCAAATTTGAGTAAACAAGGCAAAATCAATAATAATTGAGTATGGTCATCCATATTTGATTATTACTGACTAATATATTAATCAAAACATACCAAAATGGTCACAAGGTTCAAATTGTACCAAAGGAAAGAAATTGACTCCTAATCCTAAAAACTACAATAATTGGATAAAGTCGTTCAAATTTGATCACCAAAATATGTAACATCTACCTAAATATACTGACATATGCCAAAAATGACTAAATTGCACCACAAATAACAAATTATAGTATAAAAAAAACCAAAATCTAAAACAATTGAGTAAGGTAATTCAAATTTGATCATTAAAGACTAATATATCAGTCAAAACATAACAAAATAAACCATATTGCACCACAAGGAAGAAATGGACTACATAAACCAAAAACAAAAAATAATTGGGTAAAGAAGTTCAGATTTGATCATTAGTGAGTAAAATATACCAAAATATGCTCAAAGTCAACCAAAATCAACCAAAATATGCTTTGAATAGACCAGATGTTTACCACATAGAAGAAATGAGCCACATAAATCCAAAAACTACAATAATTGAATACGGGTGTTCAAATTTAATCATTAGTGACTAATATATTTACCAAAATAGTTTAGAGACCAGATTCACCTATTCTAAGTGAAAAATACACACACTCCTATTCTAAGTGTTTTCTAATGAACTACAGACAAGGATCGAAGAAAATTATATGAAACTTTCATGAAAATCCAAGTCAATTAACAATCCAATAGTATACCATTTCCTTACAAAATTTAACTTAACATGAGGGAATGAACCAATTTACATTAATCAATCAAAATATATCAAAAATTTATAAAGCGTCTTCATTCGCACAAAATATATAAGATATTACAAAACCAAAAATTGGTAAAATCTATTAAAATAACCACAATATACCAAAATCGAGTGAAAAATACCAAAATCCAATGAATTACAACACGATATACCATATTCGACTAAAATCTACCAAAATCGACCATAATATACGAAAATCAATCATTTTCAAACATCGAATTTCAAACCCAAAAACATATGTAATCTAGAAAGATATAAACATATGAACACAAAAATTATCAAACCAAAAACACATGAACACAAAAAGAGACAAAGCAAAACAGAAAATAACAAGCCTTATAAGAAATTCAAAAACAACTTACAAAAAACAAAAGTGGACAGTAAGTGGGTTAGGGTTTTGAGGAATTGAACAACAAAAAGGGCAATAAAAGAAGAAGAAGTAAGATTAGGGTAAAATCAAATAAAGAAGGGATGAGCAAGAGGGTGGCTACGTTGATTGGAACTATAAAAAGAATGGGTTTCTTGGAGAAGAGATTTGAAAGAAATTATTGCTTAAACGAAACACAAAACCTTGCAAGGGTTGATAGATCCGTCAATCTAATAGTTGAAAATGAGAGAATGAACACTTTCACTCCACTTCTTCCAAAAAGCCTATTCTAACTCTGCCTCACGTGTTTGAATAGTTGATGTTTAAGAGAGAAAACCTGTGTTTTTTTTTTTGTTAATGTTTACCGGTGCCAATTGGGACTATTAAGTTACCAGTTAAAAAAAGCCCATTTTTAAAGTTTAAAAGAAAATAACCATTTCTTATGCTTTACACTCCAAATAGTTCTTTTTAGACAAAATTTCATAAAATAAAAGAAGTATTTCTTTAAAGCAAGATCTTTTCTTTATCAACAGAAGTAGTTATTTTGGGGAGTAGGTGATGAATTTCAAAAGCTTGAAGATCTTTAACGATCGCATTGACTTTCAAAGGTTCTCCTTTAAACTTTGTCTCAATAGCGATAACCTTCTCTTGGAAACATTGAGGGAATCTACACAGAATCTTCTCAGATTGAAGTTCTTCATCAATAGGACGGCCTAGGTTGTAAGAAGTGTTAATGATGTCAAAGAAGCGACCGTAGAAGTTGTCAAAGGTCTTATCTGCCTCCATCTGAAGGAGTTCATAATCCCTTTTAAGTCTCATCAACTTGGATTTCTTTACTATAGATGTACCTTTATGCGTAATTTTCAAAATAACTCAAGCTTTCTTAGAAGTAGTGCAAGCAAAAATCCATCTATATTCTTCTAGAGTGATAGCTCAAGTAAGTGCATACAGTCCTTTATTGTTCCAATCGCACTCACTACCTTCCTCTTTTGTCCATTCAATCATAGGTTTGGGATCAATTGTTCCATTTTGAAGAGTTTTGGTAGGAGGCGTCCAGCCATTTTTTACCTAATACTAGACACGATCTCCCATCTACCAAAAGAAGGCCTACATCTGAGAGTTCCAATAGGCATAGTTAGGCCCATTGAGAAGTGAAGTCTAATTACGTTTCCCTCCTTCATAAGAATCCATCCTGGTGAAAAATGAGTGTGTGAAAATTATGAGAAGTAGATCAACATTATAGCAATTATGCCCAACAAGGGTGTACCCACTCTGATACCAATTGAAAGAAGTCCTAACTTGGTAAATAACTAAGTCTAAGTGATACAAACACCTAAGGACTCACCCTTCTTGTATAAATAGTGAAAAGCAATTAACAGATAACATGTAATTGTAGATAAAAATAAGGCAAAGAATATTGATTTTTACTTGAGAGAATATTAGGTCGTTCAGCAATTTCCATTTTGGATTTTAGTCTATAAGTAGTATTTGGAGCTTTCCTATTGACAAATAGTCCATTTGTCTCAATTTTCAGCTCATCTCTCATTTTGGTATGTTAAATTTTATTCTTATATTCAATTTGTAGGTAATTGATACGAGCTGAGATTCCTAACTTTATAGACTAGGATTCCCCAAGGGCTCTTTGAACACTTTTACCTATTTTGTAGGTTGGGATTAGTACTTTGTGCAAATTCCCAGTCCTGATTTAAAAACTTGAGCCAGTAGAACCATTTCGCTTCAACTTGGTGAGTTAATTAAAGTTTTGTCTTTTGTAGGTCATACTTATTTTTCTCATTAAATGGTTGGATTCAATCTGGATGACTTGAGGGCTACTTTTTCTAGTGATGAATCCATAGAGGATTCTTGTGGTGTTGTTGGGGATATTGAACAAGATAGCTTTGATAATGAGAGGCGTATAAAGTGGGGTGATTTTGAGCAACCTAGTACATGGTCAGGTCTTAACAAAGCAACTTTGGCTTTACCCGTTCAACCACCTCACCAAAGTGTAATTCATATCCTAAGTGTTCCTCTAGTTGAGCGAAAAGTTAGGCCAAAGCAACCTAAAACTCCTAGACCTCCGACAGGCCGTACAAAGGAGAATGAATTTCAATGCGTTAGGTTGCCAAGTTAGTTTATTTTTCAAGATGTCGAACGGATTCGGCTCATGTTTTTGTCTAAAATGGGCAAATCCCATATTATAGTTTAAAAAAAGGTTATTTTATGTTAAATTTTAAAAAGAGACAATTTTTTTCTTCCTTAATAAGATGCCGGTTCTTCCTCTTCCTTTTTCTTCATCTTCATCTTCATCTTCTTCCTCTTCCTCTTTTTTCAACAGCCCCTATTTTTTTTAAATAGAAACTAAACCTCATTTCTTCAATTGCTCCATTTCTTCATCTTCTTTTTTCTTTAACAACCCTATTTCTTCCTTTTCCTTTTTCTTCAACAACCTCATTTCTTTTTTCTTTTTTCTTTTTATATCTGAGGTATATCTCGGTATATCTTGGTATATATGTGGTATATTTGTGATATATTTGAGGTATATATTGATATATTTGAGGTATATCTTGGTATATCTGATGTATATCTGGGATATATCTTGGTATATCTAGGATATATCTCAGTATATCTTGGTATATTTCAATATATTTTGATATATTTTGGTGTATCGAACCAAAGGTCTAACAATACGTTTCCTATTTTACCAGTGTCCTTTTTCTGATTTCTTAATATTTGGAAATGAAACTAGATCTCATATTAAAAAGTTGTTGACTTTTAGATTTTTGTAAAACGATAAACATATTTTTCAGTCCAATTTTCTTGCTGTTGCAGATTAGACCATAAAATTTTATTTATGGCACTTGGGATTATCCATACAATAGCAATTAAAGCATGAAATAAATTAAACTCTAAATCTGTTACTGTAGCTACTGCTACACCTGCTGAAACGAAAACAAGAGCCAATTACAGAGCTCAAGAATAATCTAAAGTAGCAAGAGCCAATTACAGAGCTCAAGAATAATCTAAAGTAGCAAGTGAGGTACGAGCTAGATAATGCAGAGGTTTGGGAGAGCAAATTGCCAGAAAGAAATAGATGAGTAATGATATTTGAAATAAAATGAAATGGGTTGTTAAAAAAAGTGAGAGAATTGAGGAAGAGGAAGGCGAAGAGAAAGAGGAAGACGAAGAGGACGATGAGGGAAGAGGAAAGAGGAAAGAGGAGAGAAGAGAAAGAGGAAGAGGAAAATAAATATAACCTACTAACTTAGAAGTTTTAGGTTCAAAGTCAAAAATTGCCCATTTCTAAACTAAAACATAAATGAGCTTTTTTTAAACTATTATAAGGGATTTGCCCATTTTAGACAAAAACTCATTCGGCTCCTCCAACAAAACTTGACCATCATGACCCACCTCCCTAGTTCGTGACGTTTCACGAAGAAACTTTAGAGGTCGGCTTGAGGTTTCCCTTTCCACGCTTCACTGATTTTTGGACTATACCAACTTGCTCTAAGTCAGTTAAAGCCCAACTCTTAGAGGATCTTGTTGTGTTTGTCTGGTGTGAGTGTCGAGCTAACATTGAGCTTGGGATGCCCAAACTAAAAACATGTATCTGATTAAGAAAAATGGTGTGGATGAAGGTTGTGTATAACTCTCGGGTTGACTTGGGAAAGGGTTGTCCTTGAAGCTTCCTGACTCTGTGTTGGGCTAGAAGGACAAGTTCTTTTATGTCTTTGGAAATTTAAATTGTTCGAACGGTGAGGGTATCATAACCATTTAGTGGAAGTTGGATAGGTTTGACTTGAGAGGTGTGGGGTTTAGTGCTAATGTTCTAACAACTTCTCAAAACAAAAATGTAAAGAAAATACAAGACTACATTGTTCACAAACAACGTTACAACAAGATTTTGGCTCCTGCTCGTTTAAAAGAAAGTGGAGTGTGGGCTGAGCTTGAATAATCAAGTCGTCTATATGATTTTTAATTTTTAATTCAACTTTACTCTATCAACTATTCTATTTTTTAATTTTTCATGCAAGCATGGATTTTTTGACTTTGAATATGAAGGATTTGTATGCCAATATTATTGGCCTTGACGCGGCCCAACCTGTACCGTTCCAGCCTTGTCAAAGACTCCGCAAGGCAAATCACACAAACCTACTCTAGAAAAAGGAAAAAGTTCAAGCAAAACTACCCCAAGGGCTACCCCTATTGTAGCAGAGCCTAAAGTTCCCTAGGTTGCTCTTGTAGGAAAGAAAAGGAAGGGTATTAAACCCATTTCTGGTGAGTCTAGCACTGTCAACATTGTTGATGAAGATGAGCCTCAAGCTCAAAGGATGAAGGTGACCTTTTAGGAGCCTTTAGTAAATCCTTTTGATGGTAGGATTTTTAACCGGCCTGAGAACTTGGATGAGTTATATAATTACTTTATAGTCCCTGAGGATGAGCCCAAAATTACCAGGGTTCACTCGAAAGAGCCTAGGAATGTTTTCCTCATGTCCTTTCAGCATGCTCTTGATGTAAGTTTTTTCAACTTTTTATGTCTAATGGGCTATCATGTGGTTCTAACTTGTAAGTGTTCATGTAGGCTCTATCTTTGCTAAAGACTGGTGACTTGATATGTCAATATAGAAAGGAAAGGATAAAAGAGCTGACTCAATGGAATGAGCACTTGGAAGGTGAACTCGACAAGGCTGTTAAGAAAATTAAAGAGTATAATGGTGCTCTTCAGGAGCAGATCATTACTTTGAAGGATGTAAGCTGAAAGAGGAACGTACTTCAAAAATATATATTCTTGAAAAGAAAAGACGATTGAGGTAACTGCCAAGGTCTTTGATCTGGAAGGAACTAACAAAAAGTTAATAGAGAATTGCATGCATGCTTTCTTTTAAAGAGCCTTGAAGAGTGTTAAATGATTTGAGGGAGGTAGCAAAATCATTGAACCAAGAGGCCATTTTTGACCATATTAATTAACAACGACAATTTGATGCCCGTGGTTCTAACATCTTGCTCAATTTTGGTGAAGAAATTGCTAATACCAAAGTCCATGCTAGGGATGATTCCATTGGGTTAACAGTTGAGTCTGGAAAGCAGTTGGATGTCGATGATGTTGTGGAAACTGAAGTGGATGGCGACGAGAAGCCGTATAACATGGGATTCTTGTGGTGGTTTTTTTGGTGGGGATACCCTCCTTTTTTGGCTATGTAAATTTATTTTTTATTTTTATTTTTGAACTTTATTTAGTTCGTTTCATTCAGGCTAATATTTTAAATTTTTGGGATTTGTGGTTTTAGTTTTAATTTAGCAACCTCAATGCATGTCATTATCCATACAAAAAACTTGAACAATATTCCCATAAATCTAGGCCTTGTATTGGATGTTTGAAGGATGCACAGGTTGTTTGTTCCCTTTGCAGGCTGTGTAACACTTGAACAATATTTGAAAAAAATTTCCCACAAATCCAGGCCTCATATAGATCGTATGAAGGATGTACATGCTGTTTATTCCACTTGCAAGCCAGGTAACACTTCAACAAAACTTGAACAAATTTTCCCATAAATCTCGACCTCGTATAGGCCATTTGAAGAAAGAATAGGCTGTGTAACACTTGAACAAATTTTGAACAAATTTTTCCATAAATTTAGGCCTTATATAGGTCATTTAAAGGATGCACAGGCTGTTTATTTAACTTACTAGCCAAATAACACTTCAACAAAATTTGAACAAATTTTTCCTTAAATCCTGGTTTCATATAGGTCGTTAGTTCAACTTGCAGGTGATAACTCTACAAAAGTAGAATTATTTAGCCACTTTTAAGCTCATTATTTGTCTTATTTTGCACTTAAAATAGATAAATGGTTTAATATTTGTTCAATTGTGTTAATGTAGGTAGAATGGTAGCAAATAGATAAAAAACAAGCAAAAAGGAACTCAATCAGCATAAGAAGCCTGGCATCGCGGCTCGCATTTTTACACTGATAATTCGAGACCCTAACACCTAGGAGGTGAAAAAGTGGCACTGCAATACGCGCATTTTTACTGGTGATCTGAGAGCCTTGAGTTGCGGTGCTCACTATTTTAGTGCCAAATTTCTAGCATTCCTATTTGGACAAGTCTCCTATTTGCAACATAACTCCTACTTGGACTACAATTGTTTGTAATCTACAAATCTAAGCCTATAAATACAACTTCTAGCAGCCAAGCAAATGGATTCACACATTAGCAGTTTAGAGAATGAGAAATGGTAAGAGGAGGATTCAACATTGAAGGTGTTAGAGTTTAGTTTCACCAAAATGACAATTTGGGAAGATTGATTTTCAGAGTGACAAATGGAGATTGATTTTATCTTTCTCTATCCTTTTGTGTTAATTTGTTCTCTTTTATTTTACTCATTATTTTGAAATTTTATTGAATATTTTATGAAGCTAAACTTGTTGCTAGGTTCCTCTTGAACTTGGTCTTTTATATATAATAAATTAAATTGTTCTTCCATTCTATCGTGATTGCAAATTTAATTATATTATTCAATTTGATCTACTTGCAATTAATTGTGTAATTAATAATTATACCATAGAGGTAATTAGGTAGCTTTGAGAGAAGTATCTATTCGTTTGTCTTGATTGAATAGCATACATAGTTTTTAGGCTGAGATATATGATTCTTGTGTATTTGATCTATAATTGACGTTCTTAATGAGTAGTAGTTTAATTTAATTAACATGGGAGCGTGATTAGGCGAGATTACTATATTACGTGTAGTTTACTTGAGAGATGAATGCTTCCATAGGTTAGAGTAAATTGATCATATAATTTGTTTGGCAATTACTTAGAATAGTAGATTCATATTACTCTTTTGTGTTTAATTTGTTAGTGTGGTTGTGTTGAATCAATTAGTGTAAATATTAGGATTTTATTGTTATTACCTATATTATCTTAGCCTAAATAGTTTAGTGTAATTGTAGTTTGTTATTCAAATACCTATTAATCTAATCCTCGTGGGTTCGACATTCTATCTTTAAATACTTATCACTAATACGTATCTCGTACACTTGAAGTTTAGTGTAGTCAGCAGGTCGTGCAACAATTGAACAAAATTTGAACAAGTTTTCCCAAAAATGTGGGCCTTATATAAGCCGTTTGTTCAACTTGCAGACCGTGCAAACAAAATTTGAACAAGTTTTTCCATAAATCCAGGCCTTATATAGGCCGTTTGAAGGAAGCACAGGCCGTTTGTTCAACTTGCAGAACGTGCAAACAAAATTTGAACAAGTTTTTCCATAAATTCAGGCCTTGTATAGGCCATTTGAAGGAAGCATAGGTCGTTTGTTCAACTTGCAGACCGTGCAACACTTGAACAAATTTTCCTTTAAATCCAGACCTTGTATAGGTTGTTTGAAGGAAGCACGGGTCATTTGTTCAACTTGTAGACTTAGTTTAGTTTATTTGCATGTGTTGGGGGACACCACCTGGTCGGATCAAATCCTGTTACCGAAATGCCTTGCCTTAAAGAGGAGGTTTTGTATTTCCAAACTTTTTCCATTCTTAGGTTGGATGTTTGAATACATGCTTCTTACATCTGCATCACAAGTAAGGGGCTCTTTTTTGGCCTCCTTGCTCCTAAACGGGGTATTTGTATTAGTTTATTCGCATAAGTATTGGGGGATACCACTTGGCCAGATCAAGCCTATTATTGGGGTGCCTTGCCTTAAACAAGAGGTTTTGTTTTTCCAAACTATTTCCATTATTTTTTAGGTTGGGCGTTTGAATACATGCCTCTTACACCTGTATCCTAAGAAGGGGGTTCTTTTTTTTTTGCCTCCTTGCTCCTAAATGGGGTATTTGCTTGAGTTTATTCGCATAAGTGTTAGGGGACACCACCTGGTCAGAAGAAGTCTATTATTGGGTGCCTTGCCCTAAAGAGGAGGTTTGATTTTTCCAAACTCTTTCCATTTTTTCTTAGATTGGGGGTTTGAATACATGTCTCTTACACTTGCATCTCGAGTGGGGTCTCTTTTTTGGTTTCCTTGCTCCTAAACAGGGTATTTGGGTGAGATTTTTTGCATGTGTTAGGGGACACTACCTGGTTGAATTAAGCTTGATACCGGGATGCCATACCCAAAAGAGGAAGTTTGGTTTTCCAAACCCTTTCCATCTTTCTTAGATTGGGCATTAAATACATGCCTCTTATACCTACATCTCAAAAGGTCTCCTCTTTTGGCCTCCTTGCTCCTAAATAAAGTATTTGCGTTAGTTTATTCGTGTAAGTGTTGGAGGGTTCTTTTTCTTCAATACTTCGCTCCTTTAAATTTTATTATTTTAGGCATGGCTACAATAAAATATACGTGAACATATGACAAAAATGAAAGAAGTAAGACTAAAAATAATAAAGTCAAAAAGCAACGCTTGAGTACTTATAGTCGACGTTATATATCTGTCTATATGTAATATTTCCACAAATGATTCGCGTTCCAACTGATGTTTTCTTTAGTTCCCTCCATATTTTCCAATTTGTAGGCTCCTCTTGAGGTTCTGTGTTTTATCTTGTATTGTCCTCATGTTGCAGCCAATTTTTCTGACTTTCCATTCTATGTTAGTACCTAGGTGAACCTACAAGCAATGCCTTTAAAGGACCCTCATAATTCTTAAATCAGATATCACTCAGCTTTCTTTGCAGTTATGAATAGTTTTTTACCGAAAATTTGTATCAATATTGTGACTTGAGAAAACACAGGATTCTGCCATACAATGATAGGTCATTACGTTCGAGAAGCATCACTCTCATATTTTATGATCCAAATCCAAACAATTTTGTCTCAAAATATAAGTAAAAATAGTTGAATGAAATAAATTAATCCCATTATAGGAAGAAACTTAACTTTTCTATAGTATTTTACAGGAATGAAACATCAAGAAAAAATTCCACTCTTACTGTGCTTTGCTATTGACAAAGAAAGTAGCTATTTTACCTATAAAACGTTTCTACTTGGTCTGTGTGAATATTAACAATGATTTACTGCAAGGAACAAAGTGGTCAAAATTCTGATTGGAAAGTGTCAAGCTCATTATACATGGTCTGTTGATGTACTATTAGCAATAGAAGATCTCGAAGCCCTTGTTCATTGCCTTCTCAATAAGCAAGGGTAAGAGCTGGAGATCTCATGTCGTAATCCTACTTTTTGGAAATCTCTCATTCATTGCCAACATTGATGCCCCAAGTTCCCAACTACGACCAATGCATATAAAATAGCCCTTCTTCTGATCCAAGCCAAGCCCCTAAGTTATTACTCCCTTCATGAAAATACTCTTCGACAACAGGGGCTCCCATATACCCTACGGAGGAATTAAATTCAAAGGTAAAAAATTATAACAAGAAAATTGAAGTAAGAAATCTTCTCAACATAACCCCGCACTTGCCAAGATATAAATATAAATATAAAGAGAAAGAAATGAGAGATCCCAGAAGAGCGAATACTTTCTGCTTCTCGCCAGCAAACAGTTGAGGGAATTGTATTAGAGAATTTGTTTTCATACAGCAGTTCACCAGATTTGATACTCCAAATCCGTAACTTGCAGTCCTCACCACCTGAAATAAATATTATTCGTTTACATAATAAATCCTGCAAGATGATAGAATAAAGTGAAAGCACAGATACAACACCTGATACAACAAATTTCTCATGTGGGTCAACACTAAGCTGTGTTTGCGTATGGGAATTCACATGTCCCTCATAAGATTGGACAGCCCCTCTCTGAATCAGACGATGATCATATAACTTTATCTGTAACACGTGAAGGTCAAAGGAACTTAAATTAAAACGCCACCCCAGAAGCTAAAGCAAATATAATGAAAGAAGGAAATAGTATTTTCAGGCAACTAACCGTTCCATCCATGGAACTTGCCAAGAAGTATTGGTCATCATATAGAAGTGATACCAAACTACATTTTGGGAAAAGAATAACAGAGAAAAAGTTAAGGAAGTTGACCATACATAAATCAAATCAAGTCTATGATAAACTTGAAGCCAACTAACCAGGAGATAGATGAAGTCAAACTGACGGTATGAAAAGGGTATATATTTCCAGAAAGCTTCATAAAAAAAGACATATTTTGTTATTATCCATAGTCACTGAACAATATCTAAAAAATAAAATAAAACAAATACAATATTATTCATAACCAAATCATGATAATATGTTAATGTCAAAATCAGCTTTGTAGCTCTTTAATGTGCACCAAATTACCTTCTAAAATACGACACATGTTAGATGTTCTTCAAGAATTTTTTTTTGCATATTTATAGAGAACAACAAGGTAATAATGTAACCTATCTGAATATCATAGACGAAGTAAAGCTGGTCCGCCTACAATTTTAAGCTTTAAGGAGAAATGGTAGAATAACAGAAGTTAACACACTATTAGAGCAGGAGATCTGAATTTGAATCCATGTAACTCTGCTTTCTCACACGTTAAATATCCATACAATTGGCTTTCCAGATTAAATCCAGCCCACAACCATAAGCTTTCAAGAAAAACAGTAAATCTACAGAAGTTTAATACTGCTTAAGCAACAATTCTACCATAAGTCACTAGCTTTACACAATTTATGATATCAAATTTTTCTAACGCAACACAATTATTTTTGTGATAGAAAATTTTAATACCTTAAACCATTCATTACTTGACTTCCCAATTGTTTTCCCTGAAGGTTTAGGTATTCTGTGTCTAACAAGTCTTGTGGAAAACCCATCCGGTTTCTCACGAACATCAACTGTTACAATTGCTCCATTTCTTAGACCACATAAAACAACGTTTCCCTACAAATAAAAAAGCATGTCAGTTCAAAACGTTTCAAGACACAAGTTTTCCCATGCTACATGAATACTTATAGGAAATGTGATGTAGAACAAGAAGAGAATAATAAAGAGACGCAGAAAAGTGGAAGAATTAATTCTAAAAACATATTGTATTCATTAGTCTAGTTGTATATTTATACACAATATATATAGCCTTAGCAGATAAGATAAGTAGTCATGATAACACAAAAACTGAAATAACTTATCCTAAAATAATAAAAATAAATACAATATTATATCTATATAGATATACGTTAACTCTTTCTCTCAAGTTAGAGCATACATGTTACACATACCCAACTTGAACAATATGACATGAAAAAAGCTTTCTGTTACACCATGAGTCATAATGTCGGTCAACCGAGCAAAACTCTTAATGTATGAAACCTTGATGTTACTAGAATCCAAATTGCCTTTAATATAGTTTCCGTCCAGCTCAATGTACTTTGTTTGGTCATGTTGTACTGAATTATTAACAACCTCAATAGTTATAGTGTTTTCACAAAAAAGAATCATAGGCTCCTTAGGACCAAAACCAAGTTTACTCATCAAAATTTTCAACCAAGAAAGCTCGAAAATAGCATCGTGAAGAGCATGATATTCAGCTTCTGTACTAGATAATGATACCACATCTTGTTTCTTACTCCTCCAAGTAACCAAAATTTCTCCAATAAATGTCAGATATCTTGAAGTGGACTTCCTATCTATCTTAGATCTCGCAAAACCTGAGTCGGTATAACCCATAACATCCACATGTCCATGTTTTGAGAGCATATCTTTTCCTGGAGAGGACTTCAGATAAGCTAAGATTTGGCTCACATAATCCAAGTATCGGTCACTTAGGTTATACATAAATTAGCTCACTACAACTACTGCATATGATAAATTTGGTCAAATATGAGTCAAATAGATCAATTTTCTTACTAATCGTTCATATCTCTCCTTAATCGTTGGAATTTGAACAGGATAAATAACCAAGTCATGATTGACCTCAAAAGGAGTGTCAACAGGGGGGTACAAGCAGAATTTTCAATTTTTGCTAAGAGATCTGAAGTATACTTACGTTAAGAGAGGAAGAGTCCTTGCTTAGATCGAATACCTTCAATACCTAAGAAGTACATCAGATTCTTTAGGTCCTTCATTTTAAACTCCTTAGCCAAGTACTTATGTAGCTTCTTTATCTCACCGTTGTTACTTCTTATAACAATTATATCATCAACATAGACTAGAAGGTAATGTCAAAACCACTTTTTTTTTTTTTTTATAGTAGAGAGTGATTTGCTTGAGATTGCTTAAAACAATAATTTCTTATCGAGCGATTCAATCTACCAAACCATGCACTAAGTGATTGTTTTAACCTGTATAAAGATTTTTTTAACTTGCACACCTTTACCCCTTCTGTTGGGAACTTGGATAGAGGATCCATAAACACCTCTTTTGTCAACTCTCCATAAAGGAAGGCATTCTTTACATCGAACTAAAGTTGTGAAAAAACTGCATTTATAGCTGTAATCACAGTTGTAAATTAGATTTGTAGCTGTACCCCATGTCTATCTTTATTTCCTTAGATAGGAAGATTGGATAGTTAATACACAAATCAAATTTAAGTCTTTTTATTTTATTTTCTGATTTATTTAATTTATTAGAGATCATGAATTTATTTCCTTCCATACTTTTAGCATCTCTTTTCATTTAAGGATTTCCTTCCATATTTTGTATCTTGCTTGGTTGTATATATACAGCTGTATATTTTTAGCTATTTACGAAATAAGAAAAGAGAAAATATACTTTCTATTTCATTAATCTTTTTTCAAGTTTTTCTACGTGGTATCAAAGCATCATCTAAACCTTGAATTCCAGCCATGACAAAATACGGTATGGCCACCAACAAAGAAATTTCAAAAATCTACATCTAAAATCTCAAGCAACCAAGGAGTTATCAACAATAGCCATGGATTTCTAATTCAAGGAGCCATGGTGCTTCAAATGGTTCCATTCTACCTATTATAGGGCACAAACTAAATAGGCAAAATTATATCCAATGGTCCCAATCGATGAGAATGTTCGTGAGTGGTCGTGGAAAAGATGACTATCATATTAGAGCAACAACTCAACCAGTAAAGGAGGATCCCAAGTTCAAGAGATGAAAGGATGAAAATAATATGGTTATGCTATGGTTGATAAATTCCATGACTAATGATGTTGGAGAAGATTTCATGCTCTATAAAATTGCACAAGAAATATTGTTGTTAGCCAAAAAAATGTACTCCAATAAAGAAGATACTGCAGAGGCATTTGAGATAGAATAGATTCTCCATGATCTACATCAAGGAGATCTTCTAGTTACACATTACACTTCTCAATTGTTATTGGCAGCAACTAAATCTTTTCGAGAATCACAATTGGGACTATAGTGCATGTGCATCAAAATACAAAAAGATTGTGAAGAAGAAACGAATATACAAGTTTTTATTGAGGCTAAATAAAGATCTTGATGAAGTACGGGGCAAAATTTTGGGAATTAAACCTTTACCCAATATATGTGAGGTTTGCTTCTGAAGTTCGTTGTGAAGAGAGCCAGAAGAAACTCATGAAAGGGTACATAGCCACTTACCACAATCTGAAAGTCGCACATGTTGCTCGTGGACGATCATTTTCCTTCAACAATAAAAAAAAGAGAGGAAGACCTTGGTGTGATCAATACAAACAACCAAATCACACAAAGGAAACTTGTTGGAAGAATCATGGCAAGCCTGTGAATTGGAAACCAAGAAAGAGCCGAGGACACCAAGCCTCTGTCCAGGAAAAATTAGCACAACTAGAACTGAGTCCATCTAGTAAGGAGCAACTTGAACTACTACAAAAAATGATCAACCAATCAGTACAAGGTTCATCATCCTCCAACTCTATAATTGGATCCAGATTTTTAGTACAAAAAGATAATTTTCTAACTACCTTGAAAGTAAGAAAAGAAAAATTAAATCAATGACTTGTCGACTCCAGAGTTTTAGATCACATGATCGGAGATGTTACAATTTTTCAAAATTATACTTGTTCTAGAAACTTCACCATTCGGATTGCTGATGATTCTCGCTCAAAAGTGGTCAGTGTAGGATCTAATGTTATTTCTAAGGATCCTATTCTTAAATCTGTTATCCTGGTTCCTAATCTAGATTGCAATTTATTGTCTATTAGTAAACTCACTCAGGATAAGAATTGTGGTGCTAATTTGTCCCAAAATTATATTCTTCAGGATTTGGATTTGGGGAAGATGATTGGCAATGCTTAAGAATTGTGCTGCTAATTTGTCCCAAAATTGTATTTTTCAGGATTTGGATTTGGGGAAGATGATTGGCAATGCTGATGTGTTTGGGACTCAATATCCTTAAGATTGGGGATTATCCTGAAGACAATCTCGAATGACATGTTGTGAAAAACAATCTTATTTTTTTTCTGTTTCAAATAAGGATAGTGATGTTATGTTGTAGCACTATTGCTTGGGTCATCTTAGAAGATCTAATGCGTTAATACTTATAAATAAAAAAAGAAAAGCAGAAGAATCTGAATAACTAATAACAATCTAATGGATTTAATAAAATACAGAAAAAGTTTAGAAGAACAATTTATGAATCCTGAAAATAAGGATATAGAAAAATTAATGGGAAAATAACAAAACTAACACCCCCTAAAAATTATAATAACAAAACTAGCACCCCTGTGTTCAATTAAAATTGAACGACGATAATTTAGACTCGTTCAATATTGAACGTTCAATATTATCCGTTCAATTAGAATTGAATGACGACAATTAGACCTATTTAATATTGAACGTTCAATAATTTACGTTCAAATTGAATATTGAACGTTCAATATTAAACGTTCAATTTTAATTGAACACAGGGGTGCTAGTTTTGTTATTATAATTTTTAGGGGGTGCTATTTTTGGTAATTTCCCAAATTTAATCAGTCTATTAACATTAACAGATAAGGAATTAGAAAAATACTATGAAGAAAAATCTTACATAAATAAAGAAGAAGATGATATGACAGTAATAAGTGAAAGTGAATCTGAAGAAGATACAACCCAAAGAATCAATATGGAACCGGTATTAATACCTAGGGCAAACCCAGATAGATCAATCTCAGAAAGAGGAGAAACATCTGACCCACATAGAGAAAATAGGTATAGGCTAGAAGAACCTAACTCAGCATATAGAAAAAGACAACCACCTAAAATGGAAGAAAGATTATATTGGGGTACTAGAGGAAGTATTCCACCAGAATTCAGACCACATAAAAATTATAAAACAGATATTCTAGATTTAGATTGCATAAGAGATAGGAAAAAAGCCTTAGATGAATGGGCTAGTGGAATGAGTGTAATTATACAAACATCATCAACTACAAACATAAACCCTTCGGTATGTAAAGTATTAGTAGCTCACAAAATGACAGGAAATGTAAAAGTTTGGTTTTCAAACCTAACTGATCAACAACATTTAAGAATGCAAGGAAATGCTACAACAGGAAGAGATTATTTAGACACAGTAATAAATGAAATATATAAAAAATTTATAGGAGAAGATAAAGGAAGAAATGTAACAGAATCTAGTGAAAATGAAATAAAAGAAGCTAAGTGGCACTTAACAAACATGAAAATATGTGACATGTGTTACATAGATTCTTTCATATGTGAATATGAAATATATTATCATAAATTACCACCATCCATGCAAGAAATTTATAAGGAAATGTTTTACTAAAAATTACCTGGAACATTAAATAAACTTATAACAGAAGAATGGAATAATAGGAATAGACAAACTATACCTGATACTTTAGGAGGAAGAATAAGAGAACTTAAAAATTGGATAATAATAAAATGCCATGAAAGAAAAGAATTCAAACAAATAAGAGAAAATGATAGAATCTGTTGTGATTCAAGAGATTTCAAAACACCAGGAAAATATGGTTGTAACATAAAACCTTATAATAAATATAAAAAAACATTAAAAATTTAAAAGATATAAGAGATATAACTTTAGGAAACAAAACTTCCAAAAATATAAACGAAGATACAAAAGAGAACCTTATAAAAAGAGATATTTTAGAAGAAAAATATATTATACACCCGAAAAGAAAAATTATTGTCCATCAGGAAAAAAGAAATGTAGATGTTGGATATGTAACGAGGAAGGACATTATGCTAATGAATGCCCAAATAGGCTCCAACATAAAAAATAATTTAGAAAGAAATTTTCACAGAAAGCAAAAATATTAGAAGAAGCTTTTAAAATGGAACTAGAACCAATAGAGGAATCTGATATAGATGATACATGTAGTATTTATCTATGAGAAGAAACTGAAGAAGAAATAACAGACTCAAAAACGTCTGACTATAATTCTGATTCTAATTCTGACACAGAATAATGGATAAAATATTAAGTATAACAAACCCAAATAGCATATATATAAAAATAGGATTAAAATTTAAGGGATATAAAAATTACCACTTACATGCATATATTGACACAGGTGCAAGTATGTGTGTAGCTAGTAAATATGTATTCCCATAAGAACTCTAGAAACAATCTCCAAAAGATTTAATAGTAAGAATTGCAAATAATACTACAATAAATTTAAATAAAGTATTAAAAGATACAAATGTATCAATAGAAGGAGAAATCTTTCATATACCCACAATTTACCAACAAGAAACAGGAGTTGATATTTTATTAGGAAATAACTTTCTAAACCTATATCAACCATTCATACAATACTTAGACAAAATAAGTATAACAACCTTAGATGGAGAAACAATTTATATATCAAAAATAAGAAAAACATTAACTGTTTCATCACCAACTTTTATGTCACAATATAAAAAGCGAAAACGTGGTGAGGATATAGAAAAACAAAAACCATACCTAGAAAATATTTCTTTAGATATAGAGGTTGACCAAAACCTATTTCTAAATGAAATACGAGAAGATAAAGCCTTAACAGGAATAAGAAAATTATTAAAAACAGTATGCTCAGAAAACCCTTTAGATCCAAATATCAATAAATCTAATGAAATAGCAAGAATAGAATTAAAAGACCCCTTAAAGGTTATAAGAGTAAAACCAATGATTTATACCCCAGAAGACAGAGAAGAATTTGAAAAACAAATACAAGAACTTTTGGAATTAAAAGTAATTATTCCCAGTAATTCACCACATTTCAGTCCAGCATTTTTAGTAGAAAAAGAAGCTGAGAAAAGAAGAGGGAAAAAGAGAATGGTAATAAATTTTAAAGCTTTAAATAAAGAAACAATCGATCATGGTTATTTTATACCAAAGAAAGAAGAATTATTATCACTAATTAAAGGAAAGAAATACTTTTCAAGTTTTGATTGCAAAAGTGGATTTTGACAAATAAGACTTAATAATGAATCACAAAAATTAACGGCATTTAGTTGCCCTCAAGGACAATTCCAATGGACAGTTGTTCCATTTGGACTTAAACAAGCACCAGGTATTTTCCAAAGACACATGGATAATATCTTTAAAAAGTATCACAATTTTTGTTGTGTTTATATAAATGATATTTTAATATTCAGTAACGAATTACCAAAATACTATTTAGATATTATTAATGTTTTACAAGAATGTAGAAAATCAAGAATAGTGTTATCAGAAAAGAAAGCAGTTATTGCTCAACAGAAAATAAAATATTTAGGATTAGAAATAGAAGATGGAAAACATCATTTACAACCCCACATTTAAATAACATACAAAACTTTCCTAGTATAATCAAAGACAAAAGTCAATTACAAAGATTTTTAGGATGTTTAACATATGTGGAATCATATATAAAGAAATTAGCAGAAATGAGAAAACCATTACAGGCAAAACTTAAGAAAGATTATGTCTGGCAATGGACTGAAGAAAACACTAAATACATGGATAAAATAAAAGCACAGGTAAAAGATTTACCAACTCTATATCATCCAGGACCAGATGATAAAATGATAATAGAAACAGATGCTTCACATGAATATTGGGGAGCAGTGTTAAAAGTAAAAGTTGATGACGAAGATGAATATCTTTGCAGATTTACTTCAGGATCTTTTCAAGGCCCTGAACTAAATTACCATAATAATGAAAAAGAATATTTGGCTGTTAAAAAGGCCATTAAGGAATTTACAATATATGTAATAAGTTCAAAATTTATTATTAGAACTGATAGTAAAAATTTTGGACATTTTTTAAGAACTAACATTGCAGGTGACTATAAGCAAGGGATACTAATAAGATGACAACAATGGTTTAACTACTACAAATTTGATGTAGAACATTTACCAGGAAAGAAAAATTGTTTAGCTGATGCTTTAACTAGAGAATTAGCACCACTAACTATGTTTTTATGACAGGAATGGATTCACTTGACATCGAGATCCAGATCAAGGAAAAGGAAATTTTGATTCACGAAACACAAATTAAATGCCTCAAGGAACAATTAGAAGTATTAAAACTCAAACAAAAATTGAGGAACAGGGAAACCATAACTAATCCAGAACTCCATATGGAAAGATCTGAAGAAGAGGAAGTTGGAACTTCAATAGGAACAAAGATGCAGATTGAGGAAACTGCCAGTAATAATCTAGAACCAATCAAAAATTCAGAAAAGAAAAAACAAAAAATGAATTGGGCTGATGAAGCCGAAAAGGAAGACTCAAAAAAGATTTATGTAGTTTATAATGGACCTAATCCAGGAATATATACCAGTTCGCCAGAAGCAAGTAAAGCAGTAAATGGAATTAGTGGAGTTATCCATAGATCCTTTACTAATAGGATTGAAGCAGAAGGAAGCTATAAAAACTTTAGAGTCCCTAAACTCTTAACCCCATCAGAAATAACAAAAAACTATTCTCAGATAGTACAGCAACCAGCAATAGGAACTAGTAGAATGAGGAACCTTGGAATAATCCATAGACCAATAATTTTTAAAGAAGCAATCAATAACTCATTAGAAGAAGAAAAAGAAAGACAAAGAAATTTGACGAAACAGGAATGGTTAGGATTATATAATCTAGCAAGAAAAACTACTGAGGAACATCTTGAAAACTTAAAATTCTATACAACAGAAAAAGACTTCCCTTCAGGTAGTAAATTTAATATTTTAGAAGGAGCTGATCCAATATTTGTTTATAAAGCATTTCATGCAGGACTCATCGAAAATATATATCCAGGAAATGAGTTGAAGGAATTAATATACTTTCCTGATAATTTTAAAAAGTCCATTAGAAATTTTAAAAGAAAAACCAGGGCTACAAAAAAGCCTATTTATTTAAGATGTTTTAGTTCTTTGATGGATTGGAACCAAGAAATACCAGTAAGTACTTATCATTTCATTAAGCTTGGTGTTTCAAGCAGTAAAAGAGAAGTAACTCGCCCAAAGGGCTTACCAGAAAAAGAATTTAATATTGACGAACTAAACCTCGAAAGAGGACAAACGTTGAGTCAAATCTATTATGAAATAAGAAGAATTAACAATTCTTCAGAAGTAAAAGTAAATTATTGCACAAGTAAAACCATTATTACTTCCCAAAGTAATACGGTTATCAGTAATGAGGACAGTGAAAAAGTAATTTCCTATGAAACAAACTTCAATTGTGGTAACAATGAAGTAAGTGAGGAAACTAAGAAGATATTTTGCTACTACTCAAAATAGCAATCGACAGATCATCAATGCAATTATTGTCTAAAAGGAAAGATTCATCTAGATACAAGCTCGTCCAGCAGCTCTATGTCGGCAGAGCCCACTATGTAAGACCCTCCTCAACAGCTGAAGGCAATAATGTAGATAACAATAATGTAGGCGTCTTAACGCCAAATAGGAAAAGGTAGGAATAGTGTATTCCCTCCATTGTAAATAGAGAATCCTTATTCTATAAAAGGGAACTCTTTAGCTCTTGGGAAGACACAACACGACCACCTATCATCTATCTTTTATCTTTCAAGCTTTAAGCTATGTATTCTAAAATCAGGAAGAACTAAGAACCTCTTCAAGGTTACTAGTTCTCTAGTTTGTAATACTACCTGTTAAATAAATAAAAAGTCCATTTCAATTCCAAACTATCTTTTTCATTTTTATTAAAATTAAGTACGGATCTCAGAGGATCAGCAGGGTCAGGAGGACTAGGAGCTTAGATCCAGGATTGAGACTTAGTTTTTGAAACAAGAATATAGTAAAGAAGCAGAAGAACGCAATGGACCCATATTTAGAAACAGGTCAGTTTGCAGGTAGAAACTAGTATTCCTTGAAGCGCCTTTAATATTGTTAATACCTTGTTTATACTGCATATGATCATGAATAATGAACGGATAAACATGAAAAGGAAAACTGAAACTATACTCTATAGAAATAAAAGCAGAAAATATTCTGAAAATCAAGAAAAATTAAAAGATGTAATATATCTTAAACAATCTATTGTCTGTTTTAAAACATCTATAAAAGAAAATTTAGAAAAAAGTTCAGGAAGATCAAAAGTAATGGAAAATTTACAAGGACTAATCGATTATTTCACCAAGCAAGAAAAAAAAATGATTTAATAAAAGAACAGGATAAAGAACACTTAGACTTAGAAGCAAGTCTTGAGTTAGTAAAAATGGATATAGAAGAAAATAAGGAAATCCTAGAATTAAGTCGATGGATAGATCAGGAATTAGAAGAACAAAATTTTGAAATTCAATAAGAAAATTATGACCAGCATAGAATATTTTGATGGAAAATATATGAAATTATTAGAAGAATACTGTGATAATGAAAATTATGAAACTTGTTTAGAAAATTTTAATAGGTTTGACACCCTACTAGATTATTATACAGACTATGTCTCTAGCATATTATTTTTAATAGACCATCCTGTAGGAAAAATACTAAGAAATTATTTTATACAAAAATTTATATAAGTAAATAAAGCAGAATTTGATAATTTAATCTTCAGATTTTACCTATTCAAATAACAGATGGGAAGATAAGCAATAAGCAACTGAAGCTTAAAAATTCACTTAAAGCAACTGAAGCTTAAAAATTCACTTAAAGCAACTGAAGCTTAAAAATTCACTTAAAATTCAGCCAAAAGTTGGTATCAGAGCAGAAGAAAATAAAACTTAAAACAAGATGTATAAAATAAGATATACCCAACCAAATTCAAGCAGAAAAATGAATTATTTAATATATTATAAGGAAGACACAATAAAATTAACATTGCTAATTAAAGAAATAACTAAGGAATTACCTGAAGAAATAAAACAATTAATAATTTACAAAGTACTTTATAATTATAATAAAGATTTAACATGGTTACACCATAAATAAAAATGCTTACAGAAAAATAAATTAATAATTTAAAAGAATTAATTAATTTAATCAGAAATACAGAAAATAAAAAAGAATTTAATAAAGATTTTACAGGAATGTTTTTAGCATGTTTAGAAATAAAAATGAGTAATATAATTTTATCACATAATCAAACAGAGATATTAAAGCAAAAATTAAAACATTTAGAGGATATAAAAACAAAAAAAAATTTTATAACAGAATATAAAGTTTTTATGAACTTTATTTTAGAAAAATTAATAGAAGATGTATAAAAGAAATAGTCTTTTGCTACAAAAGACCAAATGTGCAAGATTGCCAAATGTAAAGTCCTTTTTAAACAAGTACCCTATTTTTTTCCTCCTTTGTTTTCTCAGCTCATTTTTGTGTTATTTATTCAACTATTAGTGACATATACTGCTTGAAGTCCATCAAAGATACCATAGAAGACCCTAACAATTACTTATTATTCAGTTGGGATTTTAATAACCAGACGGAGGGTTATAATTAATTATTATTAATTATTGAATAAATTTATTATTAATAAATTATTGTTGAATAATAATACAATTTTCCCTTTTTGAAAAACAAATATTGTGGCACGGTTGGCTTCTTGGACTTTGATCTGGTCAAAGATGGTGTCATGGTCAATCAAAAAAGTCAGTTGACTTCATCTTACTAATTAATAACATTGCAACTGTATATACACCTCTCTGTTCTCAGCTAGTCAGTAGTCACTAGTCTCCTCATCTCTTCCATCAAGCTATCACAATTTCTTCTACATTTCCACACAAACACTTACCAATGACCTTAAATACAAGAGCTCTTGTTTTGTTTCTTGTTTTTCTCTCCTCATTTTGTGGAATTTATTCAATTAGTGACAGAGATTGCTTGAAATCCATTAAAAATTCCCTACAAGACCCTTTCAATTACTTAAACTCATCATCGTGGGATTTTAGCAACAGAACACCAGGTTCCATCTGTAATTTTACAGGAGTTGAATGTTGGAAGCAGGATGAGGATAGGGTCCTAAATATCAAGCTCATGGGTATGGGACTAAAGGGCACTTTTCCTAAAGGTCTTAAAGAATGTACAGCGTTAACTGGGTTAGACCTTTCCAATAATCAACTCTATGGACCGATCCCACATGATATAGCCACCTTACTCAGGTTTGTTACAATGCTTGATCTTTCAAACAACAGTTTCTCAGGTCAAATTCCAACTCAAATATCAAACTTGACGTATCTGAATGTTCTGAAACTTGATTACAACCGGTTAACCGGTAACTTGCCGGTTGAACTTGGAATGCTCCAGAGGCTTAGAAGCTTCAGTGTTTCAAACAATTTGTTATCAGGACCTGTTCCTCAGTTTAGAGAAAATGTAGTTACAATTGATAGCTATGCAAATAATAAGAAACTTTGTGGAGAGCCTTTAGAACCCTGCAAAAATAAGAAGAGACTATTGAATGATTATGTCAATATTATTGGATTCATATTTGGTTTTCTAGTTTCTTTTATTCTCGTTTGTACTGGTCAGTACTTCTTGTCCTTGGATCAAGCAACGAAGAAAGCAATATTGATGATGATCAGATTATTTTTCTTTGGAAAGAAAACAAGGGGAGATCAGAAATCTTTTAATCTCACTCAGTACCCATCTTTCAAGGTATCTTTCTCTCTTGAAAAGTGATTTAATTGAAAGTGATTTGAAAACTAGTACTTTGGTATTAAAATGTTATAACTGAGTTTGAATGACATTATACAGCGTGTTTTGCAACATGTTCTGCTTTCTATGTTATTCAAGCTTAATTTTTTGCAATGTTTTCGGTTTTTATAAAACTGAAACAAAAATCGTTACTAAAAAAATTTGTGTTCATTAATAATGATTTCAAAAGAAAAAACTAATTTCAAACATGAGAAAACAAAACTTTGAAAAACGTAACTTGTTACAAAATGAGTCTCTAGTAATTATATTTGGAAGGGTGCATAAAAAAGAAGTGTTTTTAAAAGTAGGATTTGCGTTTCTTCTAAAAGCAAACAAAATTTTGAAAGTGCTTCTCTTGAAAGCAGTTCCAAATAGGTTCTTAATCATGGGTTTAACTTATCTCTCTATGACTTTATGTTGTTTTGATGTCATTGACAGATTGATCATAGGTTTGAAAATCTCATCAACAGCATAAGCTATGCAGAACTCAGTAAAGCAACTGACAATTTCAATGAAGATAATATCATTGGAATTGGAAAGATGGGAACAATGTACAAGGCTCCATATCCTAACGGTTGTTATCTTGCAGTTAAAAGATTAAATAACCTTCATCAATTTGAAAACCAATTCATATCGGAACTATTAGCTCTTGGAAGATTAAGACATGTGAATTTAGTTCCTTTATTGGGTTTTTGCATAGAAAGTGATCATGAAAAGCTTTTGGTATACAAATACATGTCAAATGGGAACCTTTATGATTGGTTACACTTGCACCCTAAGCAGAATGAACCTAAGACTTTAGAATGGCCTTTGAGAGTTAAAATTGCCATTGGAATTGCAAGGGGCTTAGCTTGGCTTCATCACAAGTGCAATTTTAGAGTAGTTCATCGAAATCTAACCTCGAAATGTGTGCTACTTGATTGTTATTTTGAGCCACATATATCAAATTTTCAAGATACAATCATATCGAATTACGGAGGAGCAATGTTCGTGTACCAGGATGAAACTGATTCGGGACATGTTGTTGACAATGAAGTATGGGAATCAGACTATGTTAAGAAGGATGTGTATAGTTATGGACTAGTGCTGATTGAGCTAATTATAGGAAAAACATTGACTACTTGTTCTTCTTCTAGTAGTTTTGATGATAATGATTTAGTGGAATGGGTTAATAATTGTTTTGATCTGAGTAGTAGCAGATCTCGTAATCTTAATGATGTAGTTGACAAAGTTTTAGTTGGGCAAGGATTTGATGATGAGATAATAGAGTTCCTCAGAGTTGGTTCGAATTGTGTACAACCTTCTGCATATCAAAGGCCAACAATGCTTGAAGTATATAAAAGAATAAGTAGTTTTGGAGGGAGATATGGAATCACTTGTGTTCCAAGCATCCAAGAAACTGATCATGAAGGGGCTGAATTATGATGCAGTACCATATAAGTATTTGTATAATCCAATTTAGGGATTGGTGGCCCCAAATAAATACCATCCAATGATGACAAGAAAGGGAGGTGATTAAAAGATGATAAACTTTCATAGAGTCAGATATATGGATTAGGTGAAAAATTCTCCACTTATTGCTTTATAAGAATGCATTTATTATATAAAAAGGTAACATTTTATATGAATATTAATAATATCTTTTTGAAATTATAAAATACTGTATATTCGTGAACATGACTCGTACAAATTTTCCCCCTAAAAGAACTACTAGATGATTCTTGTATATGTACATTTTATTTCGCATTTATGTCATAATAGAACTTGTGTTATTCTCGTAAGTTTCATAACAGCATAACTACCAAAATCACAAATACTGTGGTAGTCATTATAGTTGAGGTTTGAAATATTTATATCAATCGAAACTAAAATTTTATAATATTGAAGATCTTTTGGTTATTGACAAAAATATTGGAAAAAAATTTACGAAATTATAAACAAATAAAATTATAATTTTTTTAATTAATCTTCAAAAATATTAAAATAATCTATTACTTATTTTTAAAATTAGTTTTTTTAATACATATATATAAATACGTTTTATATTTATTTTGACTAATAAATAAAAAATTATAGAATAGGTGGTACTGCACTTAAATGTTTTAAAATAATTATTTAAACTAATAATATTATAATTATTATAATAAAATAAAGATATTTAATGATAAATTATTTTAAAATAAATAAAATTAATTATAAATAATATTTATCAATATTATTTGATATTTTATCAACAATATTTATATTATTAACTAATATTTTTTTAATATTAATACTTTCTTGACAATATTACAAATAATATATATTAATATCAAAAACTATAAAACATAAATATTATTAACAAGTGTCAACAATATCAACAAAGATATTTACATCGTGGACTGGAGCCCATAACTAATAATTTCTTTAATAAAACTACTACAATATACCCCTTTTTACAACGCCTTACCTAAACTAGCAGTTGTTGCAAAAAAAAAAATTTGTTAAAATGGGTTGGGTACTATTTTAACGTGATATATTTTTGTTTTCTTATTTAATTAAAAAAAATAATTTAATTTAAATAATAAATAAAATTTGATAAGAGTTAATTTATCTTTTTAAATATCTTGTATTGAATTTTTTATTGGTATTATGTTAAGAATAAAAACAAATCGTAATACAAAAAAGCACAAAAAAATACAAAAAATTTTCATAAAATATAAAATTTACAAAAATAATTGACTAAAATATAAAAAAAAAATATTAAACTATTCAAATACAATTTTATAATGTTAAAATAAAATAATAGTACAATAATTTTTTTTATTTTATTTTTATCAATTATTTTTATAAATTTTATATTTTATGAGAATTTTTTTGTAATTTTTTGACACTTTTTGTATCGCATTTCAAAAAAAGCTATATAGAATATCTAAAGAGATAAATTAGCATTTGTCAAATTATATTCACCCTTTAAAATTAAATTAATTGAATATATTTAATTAAATAGGCAACTAAAAAAAATATCATTTTAAAAATAAAAATGTAAATGAATATTTTCTGTTGAATAGTATTAAATGGTAACGAAGCCATTAAAAGGCTATTTCAACTTATTTATTACACTTGTTTTTCTTTTAAAACTGTGAACAAAAAGGAAAAAAGGGCCAAAAAGTCCATTTATTATTGAAGATATGTACTTTAGATTCTTTGTTATTAGAAAGGGTTATAGAAATTTATTTATATTAAAAAGTGTCGTACAAGTTTAAAATTATTCAAAATTGACTAAGTCTCACATAACTTGCATATGATATAATTGTCTACACAGTTAATACCAGACGACTAAAAAAATTACTTAATGATTGAGAACCACAAGTCCTCACCCCCAAGTGTCCTCTACTACAAAACTGTTTTTCACAATTTTTAAGTTGTAGTTTGAGTTGAAATTGGTGTCCAATGACATTTTGAGAAAAAGGAAACTCATTTATGTGAAAAACTACATGAGTAAAAACGTAGATTTTTTGAGTTAAGGATTCTAGATACCAAAAACCTTTGTAGTGAGCTGCAAAGCCAAGAAACACATGGCAAAAAGCGTAGGTCTAATTTTGAGTGAGTATAGGATTTGAAATAGGGATAACAAAGATATCCAAAAATTCTCATATAGTTATAGTCAAGTTTGGTTTTAAACAGAAGTTCATATAGACTAATATTGTGAAATGTTATAGAGGGCATACTATTTATTAAATGAATTTTTGTTTAAAAGCTATATTTTCAATAAGTTAAAGGCATTTCAACTTTAATTAGCAATACAAGTCCAATTTCAACTACATGACGATTTTTACGTTCTACAACACCATTTTGTTGTATATGGGCATGAGCTTTTGTGTTCCACCTTGAAATAGGTGATTTTCCAATGATTTTAGTTATGTTCTCTCATTACTCTGTAACAAAGTGCATTACCGAATTTAGAATTGGACATGTCAGTCCTCTCACTCTCAAGTAAAGAGATTTTTCTTAGTCTGTAACATGTGTCATGCTTAACTATGCTATGCATTGTAACATATTATAAGTCTGTATGAAAATTAAACTATCTAGCAACATAAGCTTCAAAATGCAAGAATATTTGTGCAACCTTGGACTTGTTATGTAGCATATATAGCCATTAAAAAAGTGTGCAATCATCAACAAATGACATAAAATATTTCATTCCATGAACCGAAGCAACAAATGATGGACCCCAAAGGTTTACATGTATTATTTCAAAAGAAAAGTTGGATTTAGTAAGTGTATGATTAAAGGAAAGTCTATGAGACTTGCCTAGTTGATAAGCTCTACAAACCTCTAATCAACTATTAGCTAAAATAGTTTTGTTTAAAAAGGGAGCTACCTGATGTATTACTGGCACATGAGTGTGTCCTAACATTTCATGCCAAAGTGCTCCATGAAGAGAAGCTTTGTGACACTCCACAATGCTTGAAGCTCCCTCAAAAGAGCCAATCTTATCCAATCCATGTTCAGTGCCTCCATTGAGAAATATATGTTGAGTAAAAAATTCAACAGAGACTTGTTATAACATTTGTGTTATAACATACTACTTAAGTCATGACTATTATTAAAATTTATTTCTCAATTTATGCATAAAAATTCTAAAATTGCTTTTGTTGTAGGTATACCTCTCATCTCACATAATATATGGACCTATCACATAAGTAGAATTTACAATGTATCATATGGGAGGAAGAGTACCTAAAGTACTAGCTTTGGACCGAAACAGAAAGATAAAAATATCAATTATTTGAAGAATGGAGTTTAAAATACCAACGAATTGAAATAATATAAGCAACTTAGCAACTCAAAGTTGAAATTGATAATTAGAAAAAAAGTGAAGGAATATTACTTACTGTTGATTTTTGGTGTGATCAGCCCCAATCAAAGTGCTTTTGTGCCTAAACATCTTATAGATAATATTTTGCTTACGCATGAATTTTTGCATTCCTTGAAAATAGGAGGAAAGAAAACTAGCAATATATGGCCCGGAAACTTGACATGAGCAAAGTATGTGATAAAGTTGAATGAGGTTTCGTGGAGGCAATGACTAAAAAGCATGGGTTCTTTGATCAATGGATCAAATGAGTTATTGAAAGTTTTTAGCCACGGATTAAATATACCTAGAAGGGGGTGTGATACGAACCAGAACCCGTCCCAAAGACGGCCCACCACGAGCCTAGGATCGTGCCAAGAGAGGGGTCTCAAGATAGTGCAACAGGGCATGCATCATCACAAACAAGCATGCAAGCACAAGGGAAATGGTGAAGACAAGTATAGATGGCAAATCCAAAATTTGGAGCTGCGCCGCGGCATGTGTTTTGTGCGCCGCGGCACAAGGGTTTCTGTTTTGGTTAGAGAATTTGTCAAGCAAGCGCGCCGCGGCATGGTATTTGGGCGCCGCGGCACAGGGCGTTCTGTTTGGGGGCAAAGGAAAACATGGGCGCTGCGGCATGAGAATGTGGCGCCGCAGTGTGGGACATTTTGTTTTGGATCGAAGAAGCATGCGCGCCGCGGCATGACGAAAACACAAGCAGACGTGCGCGCGCTGACACACCCAGCCTGTGCGCTGACACGGACAAGCGCGCCTGACATGCCAGACCTGCGCGTAAACCCCCAATGTGCCCGCCGCGGCATGAAGTTTTATGCGCCGCGGCATTGCTACGCATATGGCAAACAGAACAGGGCGCGCCGCGGCATGAATATTTTCCAGCCGCGGCACAGTTTAAATTTGTTGTAATTTTGGGCCATTGGATCCCAATTCAATGGCTAGGATTTCTTTTACATTTTTAGGTTTCAATTGTAACTATATATATGTTGTAGCAGCTGCCCAAAAGGGGATAATCAGATTTTTAATCAATGAAAACATTTTGAATGGATTTTAAAATTGAGAGCCCAAGAGCTTCTCTTGTTCTTCTTGAAACTTATCAAAGGAATTTGCAACCCTTTGTGGCGTTTTGCCTCGTCTCGACTCGTGGTGCGTAATATCCATGCGTGGAGGTGAGTTCTTGCAACCAAAAATCTAGGTTTTCTCGTAGGATTTGCATGCTAATATTGGTGTCGGGTTTTGGTCCGTATTTCTTGTGGTTACCAAGCCTCGTAGCTTGGGGGTCATAGGAATCGTGTCGCTCGGTTCGCGTCATTTGGTATCAGAGCCCTAGGTTGTGACTCTAGATTCCTATCCCTTTATTTGTCATTTTTGTTTATATAAAAAAAAAAATATGTGCACTCTTTCAAAATCTGTGTGTTCTTTTCAAAAATCTGTGTTGTTTTTGAAATTTTAGTTTGTTCTTCAAATTCCTGAAATTTCCAGCTTGTTCTTTATATTTTCTGATTGATTTTTGTGTTTCTGGAATCAATTCTGAATTGCTGTTGTTGTTTCTTGTTTGTTTCTTTTTGTTCCTACAATTTTCTGTTTGTTGATGAAAATTTCAGATTGTGTTTTGTTGTTTTGAATTTCTAGGCAGTTTTGGGAAGGTTTTCATGTTGAAATTTTTTTCTGAAAGCTTGTTCGTAACGTAAAGGACATTTTGGTAATTTTACTGTGCTCTCGTATTTTGTTCGTGTTTTAATTTCCAACAGTTTATAAAAAAAAAAAAAAAAGAGAGCGAAAATTCCTTTTTCAAGAATTTTTACGAACTTGTCGTTTAATTCTCTCAAGTCCAAATTTTCTTGAATTAATTTGTTCCTTTCATTGAGTTAGGGCTTCCTAAACCCTTTGAGTTAGTTCATTATTTGCCTTGCATTGGATATTGCAACTACATTTAGGGTGAGTGTGAAATTCTACCTTGGGTTGGAAAATTTCAGAGGTTTGGTTCGCTAAAGGACGAGAAGTGCTTGAGCAATCAATCCGAGTGAATAAACCCGTGAGGTAAAGGAGTAAATTTTTCAGTTTAATTGGTTAAACTAATTTTCTGTTTGTATTATCTAGAATATTCTCTGTTCTGCACTTGTTGTGGTAATAATGTCTGACAGGAATAGTTTGTAGGAGAGACCGGATACCGCCTTTTTGTTGAAGGCTCTACAACAATCCATGGCACGGATGAATGTCGTCATGGTAAATATTGATGAGCGGGTAGGACGGCAAGAAGCTACAATTGCCACCTTACAACAACGAGCACCCCAAGAGGCTCCGGAAGTTAGGAGACCTAATAGGAGGCCCTTGGTAGAGGAGGAGTTAGAAGAGGAGAACTGGGAAGAGGAATATGAATATGAAGAAAGGAGGATGCCCTATGAAGGAAGGAATGAGTATAGGGGAGGAAGAAATGGTCGGGAAGGCATGTGGAGACCCCCACCTCGGCCCTTTGACGGGATTGATCGGAGTTTGGGCAACATCAAGATTAAGATGCCGACATTCTAAGGAAAGAATGATCCGAAATTGTACTTGGAATGGGAGAAAAAGGTCGAGCACGTCTTTGATTGTCACAAATATTCTGAGGAGAAGAAGGTGAAGTTAGCGGTAATCGAATTTAGCGATTATGCGTTAAATTGGTGGGATCAATTAGTGGTCTTGAGGAGGAGAAGTGGAGAGAGGCCAGTTGATAGTTGGGGTGAGATGAAGGCTATAATGCGGAAGCGGTTTGTCCCAAGTCATTACTACCGAGAACTCTATCAGAAGCTACAAAGGCTTAGTCAAGGTCATTGGTCTGTTGATGAGTATTTCAAGGAAATGGAGATGACTATGGTAAGAGCAAATGTGGAGGAAGATAGGGAGGCCACCATGGCTTGGTTCGTAAGTGGGTTGAACTACAACATTGCCAACATTGTAGAATTGCATCACTATGTGAAATTAGAGGACATGGTGCAAATGGCAATTAAAGTAGAGAGGCAATTGAAGAAGCGGAGTAGTCATGTCATACCAACAGAGACCATTTTTCCGACATCAACACCGAACCCTACTCCGCCATGGAAGTCCAATTGGAGGAAGGAAGGAGAAGCTAGCTCCAAGCCCAACTTTGAGAACAACAAGGGCAAAGAGATGGAAATAAGGAGGGATAAGGGAAAGGATGTAGTTGAGACTGTCCATCGTAGTCGTGATGTAAGTTGTTACCGTTGCCTTGGAAAGGGTCATTACTCTAATCAATGTCCGAACAAGAAGGCAATGATCATACAAGCTAATGGGGAGGTGGCAACTGATGATGACAGTGAAGGAGAGGTAATGCTACCACTAGAGGAAGCTAGTGACGAGGAGGTAAACCCTGTCTCGGGGGAATTGCTTGTGGTAAGGCGAGCACTAATGGATCATTTCAAAGAACTTGACATGGACTCCCAAAGAGTAAACACTTTTCATACAAGATGTCATGTGAGTGATAAGTGTGCCAATTGATCATTGATGGTGGAAGTTGCACCAATATTGCTAGCACGACTTTAGTTGAGAAGCTAGGGTTGTCCACAAACAAACATCCTCAACCCTACAAGTTGCAATGGTTGAATGACAATGGAGAAGCGAAGGTTGAACAACAAGTACTCGTAACCTTTTCCATTGGAAGGTATAAGGATGAGGTGATGTGCGATGTATTTTCCATGCAAGCTGGGCATATATTGCTCGGGCGGCCATGACAATACGATAGGAGGGTCACCTATGACGGTTACAAGAATCAGTATTCCTTTGAGAAGGAAGGAAAGAAGATTACGCTTTTGCCCTTAACTCCAGAACAAATGTACAACAAACACTTAAGGAAAATCAAAGAGAAAAGGGGAAAGGAGAAGGAAGAAGGGCCCAAGAAGAAGGAGGGGCATTCAAGGGAAGAGAAAGAAAAGATAAAGGCAAAACAATGTTTATTTTCTAACTTTCTTTCTTGCAGGAGTCTTATGATGAAAAACAAAACAAAGATGGACTGCAAAGCTTACCTTATGATAAAGGTCCGAATTCGAGGACGAATTCTTTCGAAGGAGAGGGTATGATACGAACCAGAACCTGTCCCAAAGACGGCCCGACACAAGCCTAGGATCGTGCCAAGAGAGGGGTCTCAAGATAGTGCAAAAGGGTATGCATCATCACAAACAAGCATGCAAGCACAAGGGAAATGGTGAAGACAAGTGTAGATGGCAAATCCAAAATTTGGAGTTGCGTCGCGGCACAAGGGTTTCTGTTTTGGTTGGAGGATTTGTCAAGCAAGCACGCCGCGGCACAAGGCGTTCTGTTTGGGGGTAAAGGAAAACATGCGCTCTACGGCATAAGAATGTAGCGCCGCAGCGTGGGACATTCTGTTTTGGATCGAAGAAACATGCGCACCGCGGCATGAGATTCCATGCGCTGCGGCATGACGAAGACACAAGCAGACGTGCGTGCGTTGACACACCCAGCCTGTGCGCTGACACGGACAAGCGCGCCTGACATGCCAAACCTGCGCGCAGACCCCCAATGTGCGTGCCGCGACATGAAGTTTTGTGCACCGCGGCATGGCTACGCGTATGGCAAACAGAACAGGGCGCGCCGCGGCATGAATATTTCCCCGCCGCGGCACAGTTTAAATTTGTTGTAATTTTGGGCCATTGGATCCCAATTCAATGGCTAGGATTTCTTTTACATTTTTAGGTTTCAATTGTAACTATATATATGTTGTAGTAGTTGCCCAAAATGGGATAATCAGATTTTTAATCAATGAAAACATTTTGAATGGATTTCAAAATTGAGAGCCCAAGAGCTTCTCTTGTTCTTCTTGAAACTTATCAAAGGAATTTGCAACCCTTTGTGGCGTTTCGCCTCGTCTCGACTCGTGGTGCGTAATATCCATGCATGGAGGTGAGTTCTTGTAACCAAAAATTTAGGTTTTCTCGTAGGATTTGCATGCTAATATTGGTATCGGGTCTTGGTCCGTATTTCTTGTGGTTACCAAGCCTCGTAGCTTGGGGGTCATAGGAGTCGTGTCGCTCGGTTCGCGTCAGGGTTATTTTCAATTTTAACAAATATTAATTATGTAACCTAATCACTACGGCCAGACATGCAATCGTGTGTAAAGATAAAATGCGGAATAAAAATAACACATGATATTTTTAGGTGGAAACAACCTAGGCCATTCCAATGACCTAAGAGGAAAACCACCGGTCCACCGGACCACCTAACTATCCACTATGAAAATCAATGTTCAATTACAACCATAGGTCCTAGAACTACCCTTCACAGATAGATCCCCCTTTCTGTAATTTACTTACGAGCCGCCGCTCCTTTCATAGCCTCCACAAGCTAGGTGTCTGGATCCAGACCAACGTTCCGATCTACTTGAGTCCCACAAGATCAATCGAACCCGTCAACTTTGGTAATTTCGAGTCACACGAAATACCGAGTACGTCACCTGAAACGTTAGCACAAATAGCACAAGTACAAAGTGTGTCCTAGAGCATATTCAAACAATGAAAAATCCTAACTAGTAGATTCAACAGCATACGATGTAAAAACAAATTAGCTAGTAAACTCTAGAACTATCATGCA
This sequence comes from Elaeagnus macrophylla, assembly GCA_029378325.1. Classification (NCBI taxonomy): domain Eukaryota; kingdom Viridiplantae; phylum Streptophyta; class Magnoliopsida; order Rosales; family Elaeagnaceae; genus Elaeagnus; species Elaeagnus macrophylla. The sequence goes on along the minus strand of CM055644.1, from coordinate 19,291,222 downwards.
ATTCTAAATATCATGAAAGACAATTAAGCACGTGAATTATTCAAACATAATCACACAGTATGTTTGAACAATTATAATAAGAAAGTGCCTAAGCTTAAAGATGAAGAGAATAAGATTTTTCTTTAAAAGCTTTAACAGATGTAGAAAATATTATTTCGGTGTGGGTTAATATTTTGCACAAACAAGTGTTGCTTATATAGAGTATAGTTTGACTTGAAAGAGGATTAATAATAGAGTACAACTCTACTCATATCAGGATTTAGCTTTGACAACAATTTTACTCATGTTAGGATTTTGCTTTCACAACAATTCTACTCAAACAAGGACTCTTCTTTCACAACAATTTTATTCATAACAATTCTACTCATATAAGGATTCTACTTTCACAAGAATTCTACTCATATAAGGATTCTACTTTCACAAGAATTCTACTCATATCAGGATTTCACTTTCACAAGAATTCTACTCATACCAGGATTCTACTTTCACAACAATTCTACTCATATAAGGATTTTGCATTTAACATTAAATGAGTCAAATTGGTAAAAGTAACATATGGGCTAAATTAAAAACAGAGTTGTAGTAGAACTGCAAAACTGTCTCGATTGATCTAGCAAAGAACTCGATCGATCTATCCAATTATCGATCGATCTACCCAACACTCGATCGATCTAACCATGCAATTTCCAACCCGAGAGCACTTAGATCGAAGTCGATCTAGACTCGATCGATCGAACTATCCTCTCAATTGATCGACCAACATGTGCACAATTTATTTTTCGTTACAATCCAAACTAAGTGTAGTGCACAATTGTATGAGAATGTATGCATGAGATCATATTTTACCTTTCATATGAGCATTGCAAGCTTAGTGACTCCATCATCATATATCATCTGATTGAACGGTGAACACTTATGCTAGATTAGAATTAAACATTTTGTCCACGAAAATTGCCAATACAAATAAACCTTACAGTTATGGCTATTGTATCTTTTGTCTCCTACTCTTATGTGGTCAATAGTGAACTAAATAGCTTTTTTGGCCAAGGGGGTTATGGCAATGAGATCCATTATCACTTTTCTTGTTTTTGATATCTGTAGAAGGTCTATTGAGTATATTGCATAAGGAAGAGGAGTTAGGGAATATTATTGGATTAAATGTGACCAGGACTAGCCCTGCAATCGCTCACCTTTTGTTTGCTGATGACTCACTTATCTTTTGTAAACGTGATATCGGTGAGGTACAGCGGTTGCGAGAAGTCTTTCAAAAATATGATATTTTTTCTAATCAAACAATTAATTTTCATAGATCTAACATTTTTTTAAGTTTTAATACTACTCTTCATATTAAGGAAATTATTCAGCAATGTTTGGGGATTGGATCTACATCTAAATTTGAGAAGTATCTAGGTGACCTACTAGCTTTGTTCGATGGCAAAAAGCATGCTAATTAATTACATTATGAACAAAGTGCATTATCAAATTCAAAATTGGACATGTCAGCTCTCTCACTCTCAAGTAAAGAGATTTTGCTTAGTCTACAACATGTGTCATGCTTAACTATGCTGTGTAACATATTATAAGTCTGTAAGAAAATTTCACACACTTATTAATATGTTATAAGTTTGTGTGGAACTTCATACAAGTATGCAAAAAATTTTACATACCAATTTTATTTTATTTTTTCACACAATTATATGAAAAATTTTATATACTTAAATTCTATATTTAAAAAACTCTTTTAACTTATCATTATGTATGAAATATGTTAAAATTGAATCCAAATGAGGTTATTTTCGAGAAAAAAGAAGAAGAAAAAGTCTTGAACTAACTAGAGTTTTGGTTAATATATGTTTGAAAAAAACCTATTTTTTTGAAGTATATTCAATTAACATCTAATATAAATAATTTCTTCATGTTAGATTGTTTATTTTAAAAAAAGGGAAAAATATCTGAGATCTTTTAGAAATTCAAGGAGAAGGCATCCTTGAGGAATAAGTGACAATAGAGCACCGAAAGTAGAAAGATACGAGTCTATTCTCAAGTGTTATTCATTATTTCTAAAATATATATCCTATTAATCATATTATTTTTTTCTTTATTATTTATTGAATATTGGGAAATTACCAAAAATAGCACCCCCTAAAAATTATAATAACAAAACTAGCACCCTCTTGTGTTCAATTAGAATTGAACGTTTAATATTGAACGTTCAATATTCAATTTGAACGTAAAATATTGAACGTTCAATATTAAATAGGTCTAATTATCGTCATTCAATTCTAATTGAACGGATAATATTGAACGAGTCCAAATTATTGTCGTTCAATTTTAATTGAACACAGGGGTGCTAGTTTTGTTATTATAATTTTTGGGGGGTGTTAGTTTTGTTATTTTCCCTTGAATATTTATGTTTTTTTTTTTAAATTATTTGCACTAATATTGAATTTCATTAATATGGAGTACCATATTATTACTTACTCTAGGAGTAAAGAATAATTTTTCATATTTTCAACACGAATTTGAAAATGTTGCTCGAGAAATGTTATGGTTTAATAAATTTTTACCTATTTTTATACTTATATGAATCATATTATTATACATGATAACATTATTTAAAAAATTAAATTAGTTATTATTTTTTAAAATAATTTTATTTTATATTATAATATAATTAATATGAGTAAAAAAATAATTGTAAATTTATTTGTTGTATACCATTTTTTTATGTTGTTTAGCAGTCTAGTGACCGCTATATTAATGTCATAAAAATTAAAGATAATAATATTTTACAATTATTTTTATAAATATTATAAAAAAATGTATTATTATTTTATTTTTATAATTAATTATATTTTAATATTATTATTACTGATATATCATATTAAATATTAATTCATATATGAACTTAAGATCTGGTTCATTGACTAAAAAAATAAAAGGGGGTTAAAAGTACCAAGTCAAGTCTACTATTAAAAAAAAAAAAAATTACTAAGTCAAGTCATCGTGAATATAGAAATTTATTATATTATTTATTACTGTATCAGTGGACAAAAGATTCACCATAAAAGAGAGATATAGACCGATTAAACCATGACACCAACTTTCACAAAATGATGTCAACTCATAATTACTTTTATTTATTACATCACTATTTAATATATATATATATAGTTTCATAATTTTATTTAATCATAATTATTAAAACTTATAATTAATAATAATTAGCAAAAGATAAAAAATTATTCTTAATATCTCAACCTTTAATATAATAATGTAATAATTTTTATAATAAATTATATCTCATATTTCATTCAATATATATGTATATATATGAAATGATATGTTTGATGATGTTTTTTATGTATTATATATTAAGAATAATTACATATTTTTTTATATACTTAAATTCTAAAATCTATTCTCTAAAAATTTAAATCTTAAATTCTAAAATTTTTGCCTTAAATTAAAAGAAATTTTAGTCATAGCTTAATATATAATGAATAATATAGTCCAATATATCATTATAAATATATATATATATATATATATATATATATATATATGGTATTATTTTTTATAATTTTTTTGAAAAAAAAATAATAATTATAGAGTCTGTTGCATGCATATGTGTAAAGTAAAATATTATTTATTATTCTTATAATATATTTATAATTAATTATATATATATATATATATATTGAAATATTGGGTGTTTGTAATTTGTAAAAATATAAAATAAATAATGGCACTAATTTTTTTTTTGCTTAAAATTGCTGATAAATTGTTGTAACATATATATATATATATTCTGTTACAACAAGTAAAAAATCCTTTACTTTTGTTCGCAACTTGATTTGCTCTAATTTCTCTCTATTTTGAATAAAATTAACTTATCTAGCTTGTCTTTTATTACATCACACTTAGGGAAGGTGACACACATGAGAAAACCACATCAACAGCCAAAAGTTTAGCTAACTTTTAGGGTTAAACATTTGCTTATTTACTAATTAATTGGAGCACCGGCTAACTTTCTGTATTTCAAATCATTTTCAATGGATAATTTTTTTTTTTTAAATTCCCTTTAATTATTGATATTTAATATTTAATTTAATAATTTTCCAAGATATTCATACTCATTTATTTTTTATTTTTGGATCATTTTAGCTATTGTTTTTAAATTGTTGTCAACAGCTAAAAAAAAGTTGTCATAGTGTTTTTCCAAATTGTTTTAAAAATGGTTTTTTTTTTCTTAAAATTCGTCTTCTAATGTAATTTTAAAACTTTAATCTTATTTAATAAAAATAAAATGTTTAGTAATATTTCAAATAATAAATTGGTAAAGTAAAACAAGTGATAGCATATAAGAAACATAAAATTAGTGGGAACAAGACGAATGTCAAAACATTCTCATTTTTTATTATTATTTGAAAGGGTAATTTGAGATGAATAGAAAAGCCCAGGTTGAAGTTAATGAGTTCTATATTCATTTTTTTAATCATAAAAATAATGTATATTAGTTTAGTTTTTTTTAATTAATATGAAAAGAAACAAAAAAAAAAAATGATTTCTTTTACACAAATATGATCTCCTTGTAAATAAATTCCAAAACTGATTATTGAATGTAAAGTTACTATATGTGTGTTTATTAAAAAGCAGCGTTGTAATATAACTGATGTATTAAATTTTTAGTATTTTTTTTTCCTTCGAAAATTATAATATTGTTCCCCAGTTCGCTTCTTGGACTTTGATCTCGTCCGAGATGGTTTCTTGGTCAATTAAAAAAACAAAATAATAAAAATAACACCCCTCAAAAATTATAATAACAAAAATAATATTTTTATGTTCAAATTATATATTTTTCTAATTAAAAAAAATAATTTTTATATTTTTTTTTTTACGTCTGTTTAATTAAAGTTGTTCAAATTAAATTGTAGTAATTTAAACCCGTTCAATGTTGAACGATCAATATTATTGAGGTGCTAGTTTTATTATTATAAATTTTAAGAGTGTTATTTTTGGTAATTTTTTTTAAAAATTTTGGTGCTCACACTAGTAAAAATATGTTTTATTAAAAATAAGGAGATAAAATATTAAATAAAAAATATATTTTATTAACTTGAATAACTTAAAATTTTCATATATCCACTTTATATATGTAGGAAAAAAAAACTCATATTTTTGCTAGTATCTAAAGAAATTTTCGCACAACAAATTTTGGTTATTGTATTTTGATATTAAAGAATGCTACAAACACATAAATTATTTATATTGTGATATGTGACAGAATTATTTAAAAAAATGAATAAATTCTATTTTATTTTTTAAAATAATTCTAACACATCACAATACAAATAATTTGAATGAAAAATGAATGTAAATTTATGTGATAAATTAATAATACTAAGAATACATAAATTTATACACATATTTACACTCACACTAGTGTCAATATTATCTAGAATATTAAATTATTTCTCCAATTTTCAATTTCTCATTTCCATATGTGAAAATACAATTTACTAATAATCTCCATTTTTGTTTTCATGTCTTATTTTACAATTACATATTAAAGTTGACACCGGAAGATTATGCATTCAATTATTTTCCAATGTAAAATGTGTTTGCATCCTTTAAGAAAAAGTGCTGAAAGTGCAAGGAAAGTGGAATCACCTCCGTCGGATTGGTGCAAATAAAGAAATATGAGCCACCACCTTCATCATCAAGCTACGAATATAGGTAAACATCACTTTCATATAAGACTTCGAATTTGGCGATAAGATTTTCTCTAGTCTCTCCCGTACTGCTCAACTAAGTGTTCGAGAAGACCTTGTCTCTTCTCTTTTTTGCTGAATAGTGTAGTCCTCTAGTTTTATTAATGTATAAATAGAACAAATTTCCACATTTAGGACTTAAGACTTAAAAAACTTCAGCTATTTTACAACTATTAATTTCTTCCATTAGAATTTCTTACATAATTTGTGATTTTAAGTCTTAGACTCTTAGAGAAAATGCTGCTAAACCAACACCTACCATTGGCCTTAAACACAAGATTATCTCTTTTTTTGCTCCTTAGTTTTCTCAGCTCCTTTTGTGGTATTTATTCAAGTAGTAGTGACATATATTGCTTGAAGTCCATCAAAGATTCCCTAGAAGACCCTAACAATTACTTATCATCCTCATGGGATTTTAATAACAATACAGAGGGTTTCATCTGTCTTTTTGTAGGAGTTTACTGTTGGCATCCAGATGAGAATAAGGTTTTAAAGATCGAACTCTCAGATATGGGATTAAAGGGCACTTTCCCTAGGGGTCTTAAACACTGCAAAAGTTTAACTGGTTTAGACCTTTCCAATAATCAACTCTATGGACCTATCCCACCGGACATATCTATCTTACTTCACTATCTTACAAGCCTTGATCTTTCAAACAACTATTTCGCTGGTCAAGTTCCAAGTCAATTATCAAACCTTACATATCTGAATATTCTAAAACTTGACCATAATTGGCTAACTGGTAAATTACCAGCGGACCTTGGAAGTCTTCGAAGGCTTAAAACCTTTAGTGTTGCAAGCAATTTGTTATCAGGGCCAGTTCCTGATCAGTTTGGTGAAAATGTATTTACAATTAGTAGCTATGCAAATAATAAGCAACTTTGTGGTGGGCCTTTAGAACCATGTTTTAATAAGAGGACAATTTTGGACGATCATCAACACGTCAAAGTTGGGTTCATAATTGGTTATATAGTTTCTTTTATTCTTGCATGTTGTTCTCAATACTTCTTCTTCTTGGATCAAGCAAAGGTGAAAGCAACTTTGATCAGATTATTTATGCTGGGAAAGAAAAGAAGAGGAAACAAATCTTATTATCTCACTCATTTCCCTACTTTCAAGCACACAAAGGTAAGGTTTCTCATAGTCTCTCTCACACAAGCACATCTATAGAGAATTATCTTATTCTTTCATTTTTCAATGTGTTTGGATGTGATTTGTCAAAAATTGATTTACACAAAAGTGATTTTGTATATTTGGGATACAAATTTTCAAATTAATGTTGAATGATATTTTAGTAATTATATTAGAAGGGGCGCATCAAAAATAAGTTTTCTTAAAGTGATTCCACATTTGAGGCAGGTCTACGTGGGGCCAGGGGGCTTCAGTCTTGGCGAACTATTTTACAAAAAATTAATTAAATGTATATTTTTAACATTATATAAATATTTTATTTATAATAATATATTATGTTTAATTTTTATGTACATATTTTAGTATATATTAATAATATTTAACAAATACGTAGATAAAAATGACATGAATTGTAAATAAAGTGGTTGTATTTGGTAAGCATTAGTAACAAAAATAAAATTAGAGTAATATACTACAAAAAATTCTTCTTAAATATAAGAATCCAAATAATGTTTAAATATTTTTAAACTCAACATTATAAAAATAAAAATAAAAAAATAAGTGTATGATAAGCTTCATATTAAAGTTTTTTAAGTTTATGTTTATTATATTTTATTTCAATCTAAATTTTAACTTTATCTAATATTATATTATTTGACATTTTATTTTAATAATCTTTTAGAATTTATTTGAAATTTTTTTATATAAAAATTTTATTATTTTTATTATTATTAGTTATTCTTATATTGTTTATAAACGTATATTTTTAAATATAGTCTCAAGCTTAAAATTATAAATCATATTTTACTTTTTACATTTTCATATGTTTATTTTAGTTTTAATGTCTATAAATTTCAATGTATTTGATTAAGCTTTTTATTTGCTTAGATTTTTTAGTTAATAAATTTATTTTATTCATGAATGATACTAATATTTATTAACTTGTTATATTTTAGTTTAATTTTCATTATAAGTTAATTAAAATGTGTTAACTCTATGTTTCTATTATAATATGACATGAAAAAATTTAGTGTTGAATTGAGTATAATTTATTATAACTCCTAATAATTTTTTATTTTATATAAAAAAAAAAAATTAGCCAACATCCTAAATTTTTTTCTTGCTCCGCTCCTGTTCCAAATGGATCAAAACACATTTGAAGTGTTTGACGATCTCTAAAAAAAAGTTATTTCAAAATTTTGAGATCAATATTTATGCTTTTAAAAAAAGCAGGTACTATTTAGTGGAAATAATACTAAAACTTGTCATTCAAAATTACTTATAGTAATTTTATATCAAAGTCCTAAATGCTTATGTAAAATTTACTTTTGACCAAATTACTTTTATTACAACTACTTTTAAGAGAAACATAACGGATCCTAATTTTGAAAGCTAAGACAGGTTATTCATTGGTTGTCTTTTGATGTCATTGACAGATACATGGGCTTGAAAAACTCTTCAACAAGGTAAATTTTGCAGATCTCATTAAAGCAACTGACAATTTCTGTGAAGAAAATATCATTGGAATTGGAAAGATGGGAACAATGTACAAGGCAACACTTCTTAATGGTTGGTCTCTTGCAGTTAAAAGGTTAAGTGATCCCATACAATTTGAAAGTCAATTCTTATCAGAGCTATTGGCTCTTGGAAGATTAAGACATGTCAATTTAGTTCCTTTGTTAGGTTTTTGCATAGAAAGTGATCATGAAAAGCTTCTAGTATACAAATACATGTCAAATGGTAACCTATATGATTGGTTACACTTGCACCCTAAGCACAATGAACCTAAGACTTTAGAATGGCCTTTGAGAGTTAAAATTGCCATTGGAATAGCAAGGGGCTTAGCTTGGCTTCATCATAAGTGCAATTTTCGAGTAGTTTATCGAAATCTAACTTCAAAATGCGTGCTACTCGATCGATATTTCGAGTCATATTTATCAAATTTTCAAGATGCAATAATGTCGAATTATGGAGGAGCAATGTTTGCATACCGTGATGAAAATGATTCTGGATATCTTGTCAATAGTGTAGTATGGGAATCAGACTATGTGAAGAAGGATGTGTATAGCTATGGACTAGTGTTGATTGAGCTAATTACCGGAAAAACAATCACTACTTCTTCTACTAGTAGTCTTCATAATGCCTTGGAGGAATGGATCAATATTAGTAGATCTTGTAATCTTAGTGATGTAATTGACATAGCATTAGTTGGGCAAGGATTTGATGGTGAGATATTGGAGCTCCTTATAGTTGCTTCCAACTGTGTACAACCTTTTTCATATCAAAGGCCAACAATGCTTGAAGTATATAGAAGAATAAGCAGCGTTGGAATGAGATATGGAATCACTTGTGATTTCGGAATGTTTCTTCCAAGCATCCAAGAAGCTATTAGTGTAGGGGATCAATGAAACAGTACCAGAGATGCAACTGTCTATTTCAAGTGTTGGTGTCGCAAGTATTAATGGGTTGTGGCTGACTTGCTCTTTTGATTTCAAAGATAAAAAGGTTTGGGCACCGCCCTTTACAATTAACGGGAATGTTAAGCCTCAAATTTCCTTTACTCAGTAGACATAAATAAATTTTCATTGCATAAGCATGCATTTTTTTCTAATCTGAATGTGCATGCATATAATTAAGGAGTGTTTGATGTATTATAATACAAATATAGCTTTGAATGGAACAACCGGAATTACACGTGCTTTATTTATTAAATGACTATTATTTAGTGAGTAATAATATTGATATAGTTATTTTTTTTTATTTTCATATAACTAATTACTATTAAATATGTTATTGTTGGATAAATTTATTTTTAATAAATTATTGTTGAATAATAACTCAAGCTGTTACAATTTTCCCTGATTGTGGCACTGTTGGCTTCTTGGATTTTGATCTGGTCAAAGATGGTGCCTTGGTCAATCAAAAACGTCAGTTGACTGCACCTTACTAATTAATAACATTGCAACTGTATATACACGTATCTGTTCTCAGCTACTCACCTAGTCTCCTCATCTTAACTACAAAAAAAAAATTAACTTGACTCCTGTATATTATTGTCAATAATATTTACCGATAAAATTATGTCGGCAAATTATTTACTTAAAAAAAAAAATGTCGAGAAAATCTTGGTCAATATTTTGTGTCAATTTATTATCGACTTTTTTTTAAATCAGATGATTTTAAAAAACTTTCAACAAATGATAATTTTGTTAAAAAATTGTTAAAACATTCGCCTACAAAAATATTATTAAATTAATTATATTTTAATATTATTATTACTAATATATTGTATTAAATATTAAATTAATAATAAGATTGATTATTATATATGGCGGAATTGCGTTAAACTTATTAAGTCAAGTCTACTATAAAAAAAAATGCAAAAAAATAAAAAAAAATTATTAAGTCAAGTCATTGTCAATGTCAAAACTTATTCTATTATTATATTAATAGATAAAATATCTACCATAAAAGAGAGACATAGACAGGACTAAATCAAGTCTAGACATCAACTTTCTCTCATGAAAATGATGTCCACTCATAATGACTTTAACTTATTACACCACTATTTAATATATATATATATATATATATGAATAGCAATAAACTTAATTTGAATACAAAATAGAATTTTTTTTTAAATAAAACAGACATAAAATATTAAAATAATTAAATAATTACTCATTAACAAGTGCTAATTACATTGTATCATTTGGGCTAATAAGGGGCGGATAAAGGGAGCTTAAGGCCTTGAAAACTTTTCATAAATAATTAAAAATAATAAAATAAAAATATTTATTTTTAAAATTTTCAAACTCTAATATAATATATTTGAGAACATAATAAAAAATACTGATTAGGAATTGCAATTTAGTTTTGAAATCAGAAGAAAAATATGTATTTTAGGAATTATTATTTTAAATTTTGGATGAAAGATACCAAAAGGATTTTCAGTAATAATATCCACAAACATCAAACTAAAAAAATAAATAACAATACTACAAGTAAAAACTACAAAATTATATCAACAAAATCTCCCATGTTTCAGTTTATTTTCAGTTCATAATCAAGGCTCATACATAAGTTTATCCAATCATCTTAACACATTAAGAATTCATTATGCAAATCAGTTTCGTATCACAAGTGCATACTCCAATACTAAAAAAAATATATATCAATATTAATTTCCCCAAACCTAGTGTTAAGAATCCGAATTCGCTTCAATTTTATTCCTCACAAGATTCACTTTTAATATCACATTGATCCTATGGGTTCAAACACTCAACAAAGTATATGCGAATAGAAGTTATGTAAAAAAATGAGCTAATACGTTTGCATATGATTAAACAAGAAAGGCTCAAAAAATGCATAACATTAATCTCATGAAATGAATCAAATGATAGGATTTATGAAGAAATCACATTATAGTCTCATGCATCAATTAAAATTCTTAAGCAAAAACTTCAAGTGTATGCCCTAAAATAAATGAAAATGCATTGACTTTAAGGAAAATTATTTCCTATTTTTCCTTGTGTATTAACCATTTCACCATTTGAAGTACTTTAGGATCATCATAATTTTTTTTTATTTTTTATTTTTATATTATTATTTTTTATGGACCCAAATACATGTGTATTTTGTGAAAGGTAAATTTTGGCTCTTTTATGTTGGATATAGGGATTCCCTTATATATTTTAAAGTCAAGCATGAATAAATAAGCAAACACTTAAAACTTTACTCAAATCATTTAATTTAAGTATTACAATTAAACCTATGATTCTTCATTAGATGTTGACAATCCTAACATTCAATGCAAAAATTTATAGAGATCTTCTAACAATTTGAAATAATAAGAAAAGTGTTTAAAAGAGTAGAATAATGATTAACTCTCAGAATAAAATGTTGATGACTCAATAATCATCTCACAAGGTAGTCTATATTATTTGATTCTTAAACAAAAGATTTAGGCTCATTTCAATTTCAATATTAAAAAGTATGAAGTATGAAGTATGAACAAAAATTAACTTTTACAACTAACTTCAAATATGTATAAAAAATCAAACAAAACATGTATAAAGATTTAATTACTCACTTTAAATTAACAAGAAAACATGATAGTTTTATATCAATTTTTTTTATTGGACCTATTTGTACCCCAAAACCTAAACTAAACATTGTCCTCAATGTTTTCAACTACGCACATGTTCAGAAAATCATTTAAAAGGAACAAATAGAAAATTAACTAAAATAAAAGAAAAAGAAAAATATCACATAAAGTAGTGGGTTGCCTCCCACCAAGCGCCTTCTTTAACGTCTTAACAAGACGCAAAGATCCATTTCTATCCACCGTCATCAAAGATCTTGAAGTGTGTGATATCAATTTTCTGAGCTAGTATGTCATTTAGCATGTCCTTCCATCTCGGTAGTGGTTTTCTATGAAGCACAACACACACTTGCTCATGAAAGTGGTATGAAAAATGATTTGAAGATGTGCAAGTCTTAGATGCCTTGTGTGGCATGGGAGGTGAAGATGATTCCTTCTTGTTCTCCTTGGAATATTGTAGAATATGATTTTCCTTAGCTTGACATTCTTGGAGAATTGCTTGCTCTCCATCTGTATTTCTACATAAAGTGGCAAATTATCAAAAATTTCAGGAAAATAAATATTTTTAAAATTTTTACCACTTTGAAGAATTGTGTCATCCTTCACTTTCTCAGTTTGGTTGAGCAACTCTTCTTGTTTTAGAAGTTGTTCTGCTAGTTGCCCAACTTGTTTTCGATCCTTATCAAAGAATCCAACATTTGATTGTTTCTCTCTTGGTTTTTACTACTAACTTGAATAAAAGTATTCAAGGTCTCCTCCAAAGTTGGTTTCTTAGGTTGAATGGTTAGGTCATAAGGATTGAAATCTAAGCCATGTATGGGGTATGGGACATAAGGTGGATTAGTGTTTGCTTCTCAAGAAAAATTTTGGTGATTTTTCAGAATATAAGTATATGAATCATTTCAAGATGGGTGATCATTCCAAGGTGAGTGATATCTCTCATTAAAATCGAAATTTTGATTGGTAGATGTATGATAATTACCTGTAAAAGCGCAAACATTAGCATTATATTCATATAAACCACAAATACCACATACCACCATATTTGCTAGCTTATGGATATCAATATCCAGCTTGATTAAGTGCTCTTTTGAATATGTTGATGTAGTGTATGAATGGTACCTTTCATATACTAACAAAAACAACAAAGAAATCAAAGCACTGCAATATATATTATAGAAAAAGCAAATAAATAACAAAAAAATAAAAATAAATTAAACAACTAAAAACAAAAACACTAAAACAAATAAGATTAACAAATAAAAAAATCACAAAAATAAAAAGAAAATCACAAAAATCAAAAGAAAATCACAAAAATAAAGAAATACGAAAAATAAACTAAACAGAAAACAAATAAACACTTTAAAACGCTAATTTTTCGAAAACGGCTCCAAAAACTTGATGCACAATGACTTGATAGTCAAATTATATATTTGTAATAAGTTTGCAAGTGCACAAATTTCTTATAATAAGTGATAAGTATACTCCCAAGATCGTCTCTCAAAGAATTGCGGAGGTTTTAAAACGTTATTTATTTTCTTATTTAGTCGAACAAACAATCCTAAACATTCTAACAATTTTCGGTTGCAGAAAAGATTGTAAATTCCTAAAAGCTAAAATAAAGTACAAATAAAAGTAATCATAACCAAGGTGGGGATGATGGATGTAAATGAAAATCTTGGCTCGCTATCCATTCATGAAAAGAACAAATTAAGCAATTTAACTAAAAGTCAGATTTAATAATTTTTTCGTTAAATCTAAAAAATCTCAAATTAATGGCAATTTTCACTACAATCAATTAATTAATGTCTTTGATCCGAACCGTTAACTAATCTATTGGAATTAGCTCAAGGAAATATTTTAATCACTTAATCTAACACAAATCAATGTAATCAAATTAGACACTTGTTCATAATACACAATCAAGGAAAGATGGCGTTTCTAATGCTTAAATTCTAACATATTCTCTCTAACTACAAATTAAGATTTGACCCATCATTAATTCATAATTAGAAATATTAAGAACATGAAAAAAAAAATCTAAAACTCAATTATTCAACAATGTTTGGAGATTGGATCTACATCTGGATTTGAGAAATATCTAGGTGATTTGCCAGCTTTGTTCAACGGATAAAAGGATGTAAATTAGTTATATTATGAACAAAGTGCATCACCGAATTCAAAACTGGATATGTTAGTTCCTCTCACCCTCAAGTAAAGAGATTTTGCATAGTCTACAACATATGATATGTCTAACTATGTTATGCAGTGTAACATATTATAAGTCTGTGTGAAAATTTCACACTTATTAATATATTTTAAGTCTATGTGGAACTTCACACAAGTGGGAGAAAAATTTTACATACCAATTTAATTTTATTTTTTCACACAATTATATGAAAATTTTATATACTTAAATTCTATATTTAAAAACTCTCTTAACTAATTATTATGTATAAATTGGAAGAAAAAAGAAAAGAAAAGAAAAGAAAAGAAAAAGTCTTGAACCAACTAGAGTTTTGGTTACTGTATACTTGAAATAAGCCTATTTTTCAACGTATATTCAATTCACATCTAATATAAATAATTTATTGTTTGAACATTTTTTAAAATGAAAGGACATAGCCTTTGAGTAAAAGATTGCAATAGTTAGGCAAATGCCTTTTGGCAAAAGATATATTGAATAGTTGCAACTTTTGGAAGTGAAATGCAATGTTGAATGATTGTGGCTTAAATAAAAGAATATAACTTTTTGATATATTGTAATTGTTATGAATAGTTACATATGTTCTAAAAGACATGACTTTTGGAAAAGTCACAATTTTTCAAAGAGTTGTAACCCAATTGAAGGGGTGCATGGAATTTTACAAATAGGTCATTCGAAGAATATAGAGAGAATAAGGAAATGAAGTTCAAGATGGATAATAAATGTTCTCTAACATTTTCCACCACAATTTATGTATAAATAAAGTTAGTGTTCTAAATACTACAGATTTAGAACATTAATTATCTTGAGTGCTCTTCAAAGTTAAAGGTGTTCTTGGGTTATTTTCGTGAATGCACACCGCATACAACAAGAGGCTTAGTTGTAAGTTAGAGATGTCTTTACTGAACCCTAGTCCATCACCGAATTGGTAAGGGCAAATAGAGTCTTAAAAACAGCGACTTGAGGTTGTGCCTTGAAGCCAAGTTCAAATGCAGTATTATTTATAGTGATTTTGCAGTATCATAATTAGAGCTTATGAAGACTTGACTTGAAGATCGTGGAGATTAAAATTTAACAAGTTCAAGAAAATTTTTCCAACATTTATTCGCATTAGATTGTTTATTTTAAAAAAGGGAAAAGTATCTAGGATCTTTTGGGAATTCAAGGAGAAGGCATCCGTTAGGAAAAAGTGACAAAATAGCACCGAAAGTCGAAAGATACATGTCTATTCTCAAGTATTATTCATTATTTCTATAATATATAATATATATTATATATCATATCAATTATATTATTTTTTATTTTTATTATTTGTTGAATATGTTTATTTTTTTAAAAAAATTATTTATACTAATCTTAAATTTCATTGATCTAGAGTACCACATCGTTACTTACTCTAGGAGCAAAGAATAAGTTTTCATATTCTCACTACGAATTTGAAAATTTTGTTCAAAAAATGCTATGATTTAATAAATTTTTATATTTTTTATATTCATATTAATCATATTATTATACATGATAACATTATTTAAAAAATTAAATCAGTTATTTTTTTAACATAATTTTATTATGTGTTATATAATATGGTTAATATGAGTAAACAATGATTGTAAATTTATTTGTTGTATAATATTTTTATTTTTTTTATGTTGTTTAGCAATCTAGTGGCTGCGGGGCTGGCTATATTAATGTGATAAAAATTAAAGGTAATAATATTTTACAATTATTTTTATAAATGTTATAAAAAATGCATAAATTATTATTTATTTTTATAATTAATTGTATTTTAATATCATTATTACTAATATGTCATATTAAATATAAAATTATCAAATATATGATACTTTAAATTAATGGTAAGATTAATTATTATATATAAATAGATGTACATATGAACTTGAGATTTGGTAAATTGACTTAATTGAAATTATTAAGTCAAGTTTACTATAAAAAAATAAAAAGAAAAAAAAATTACTAAGTCATGTCATTGTGAATGTGGAAATTTTAGTCTATTATTTGTTATTGTATAAAATTTATCTTAAAAGTATAGAAAATAATGTAATGAAAAAATAAAAAATTAAATATTATAAATTAATAAATTAAATTAAAATTGTAAATTACAATAAAATAAATACAAAAAATAAAAATAAAAAAGAAGATTGTGTCCGCGATTAAAGTTTCTAATTTTCGGGCCAAAAATATTAAGATTTGCACCCTTGAACTTGCACGTAGAAAAAGCCTTTTATGCTATTTAAGAGTCTAGTTGTTACAGAATTGGCTATATTAATGTGATAAAAATTAAAGATAATAATATTTTACAATTATTTTTATAAATTTTTATAAAAGAATGCATAAATTATTATTTGTTTTTATAATTAATTATATTTTAATATTATTATTACTAATATTTTATATTAAATATAAAGTTATCGAGTATATAATACATTAAATTAATAGTAAAATTAATTATTATATATAAATAGATGTACGTATGAACTTAAGATTTGGTTCATTGACTTAATTGAAATTATTAAGTCAAATTTACTATAAAAAAATAAAAATAAAAGAAAAAAAAATTACTAAGTCATGTCATTGTAAACATGGAAATTTTATTCTATTATTTGTTATTGTATAAATTTACCTTAAAATTATAAAAAATAATGTGATGGACAAACAAGAAATTAAATATTATAAATTAATAAATTGAATTAAAATTATAGAATAAATAAAACTTATAAATTACAATAAAATAAATATAAAAATAAAAATAAAAAAAAAGATCGTGTCGGCGATTAAAGTTCTTAATTTTCGGGCCAAAAATCCTAAAATTAACACCCTTGAACTCACAGGTGAAAAAAGTCTTTTATGTTGTTTAGCAGTCTAGCGGCTGCAGGGCTGACTATATTAATGTAATAAAAATTAAAGGTAATAATATTTTACGATCATTTTTATAAATATTATAAAAAAATGCATAAATTATTATTTATTTTTATAATTAATTATATTTTAATATCATTATTACTAATATGTCATATTAAATATAAAGTTACCAAGTATATGATATAGTAAGATTAACTATTATATATAAACAGATGTATATATAAACTTGAGATTTGGTTCATTGACTTAATTGAAATTATTAAGTCAAATTTACTATAAAAAAATAAAAAGAAAAAGAAAAAGAATTACTAAGTAATGTCATTGTGAATGTGAAAATTTTATCCTATTATTTGTTATTGTATAAAATTTATCTTAAAATGTTATATAAATTATTTAATGTATTAATAATTTTTTTATGTGGGATAAATCGAAAACTAAATTTTTTTTTCTTCTGAATGAATGAAATTTAAAACATAATTTCTCATTTACATCAATATCATTTTTAGTATATAAAAATGATTTCTTTTACACAAATATGATCTCCTTGTAAATAAATTCCAAAACTGATTATTGAATGCAAAGTTCTTATTACATGTGTATTTATTTCATTGCTACGTTTAGAATACAACTAAGACAATATTAAAAAGCAGCGTTGAAATATAACTAATGGATTTGATTTTTAGTACGTTTTTTTTCTTCGAAAATTATATTGTTCCCCAGTTCGCTTTTTGGACTATGATCTCGTCCAAGATGGTGTCTTGGTCAATTAAAATTTTGGTTCTCACACTAGTCTGTGGTATAGAGTAAAATTAAGGAGATAAAATATTAAATAAAAAATATGTTTTATTAACTTGAATAACTTAAAATTTTCAAACATCCACTTTATGTAGGGAAAAAAAAAAAATCATACCTAGTATCCAAAGCAATTTTCGCACAACAAATTTTGATTATTGTATTTTGACATTAAAGAATGTCACAAACACATAAATTTGTACATAAATTATTTATATTGTAATATGTGATAAAATTATTTAAAAAATGAATCAGTACTATTTCATTTTTCAAAATAATTTTAACACATATCATAATATAAGTAATTTAGATGAAAAAATGAGTGTATATATGATGAGTAATACAAAGAACACATAAATTTACACTCACACTATTATCAATATTATCTAAAATACTGAATTATTCCTCCAATTTTCAATTTATCATCTTCATATGTGAAAATACAATTTACAAATAATCTCCATTTTTGTTTTCATGTCATATTTTACAATTACATATTAAAGTTAACACGGAAAGATTATGCATTCAATTATTTTTTAATATAAAATGTGTTTGCATCCTTTAAGAAAAAGTGATTAAAGTGGCAAATAGCGTCTTAAGGACAACAACTTAAAATCGTGTCTTAAAGCTAAGTTCAAATATAATATTATTTATAGTGATTTTGCAGTATCATAATTAGAGTTTATGAAGACTTGACTTGAAGAAAATTTGCAGTATCTGGAGATTAAAATTCAACAAATTGAAGAAAATTTTCCCAACATTTATTTGCATTAGATTGTTTATTTTAAAAAAAGGGAAAAGTATCTAAGATCTTTTGAAAATTCAAGGAAAAGGCATCCTTGAGAAAAAAGTGACAAAATAGCACCGAAAGTCGAAAGATACGTGTTTATTCTCAAGTGTTATTCATTATTTCTATAATATATATCATATCAATTATATTATTTTTTTTCTTTTTATTATTTATTGAATATGTTTATTTTTTTAAAAAAATATTTACATTAATCTTGAATTTCATTATCTAGAGTACCACATCGCTACTTACTCTAAGAGCAAAGAATAATTTTTCATATTCTCACCACGAATTTGAAAATTTTGTTCAATAAATGCTATGATTTAATAAATTTTTACTTTTTTTTATATTCATATTAATTATATTATTATACATGATAACATTATTTAAAAAATTAAATCAGTTCTTTTTTTTTTTAACATAATTTTATTATGTGTTATATAATATGATTAATATGAGTAAAAAATGATTGTAAATTTATTTGTTGTATAACATTTTTTTTTTAATGTTGTTTAGCAATCTAGTTGTTGCGGGGCTGGCTATATTAATATGATAAAAATTAAAGATAATAAAATTTTACAATCATTTTTATAAATGTTATAAAAAAATGCATAAATTATTATTTATTTTTATAATTAATTATATTTTAATATTATTATTACTAATATGTCATATTAAATATAAAGTTATCGAGTGTATGATATATTAAATTAATAATAAGATTAATTATTATATATGAATAGATGTACATATGAACTTAATTATTATATATAAATAGATTTGGTTCATTGACTTAATTGAAATTATTAAGTCAAGTTTATTATAAAGAAATAAAAAGAAATTGCTAAGTCATGTCATTGTAAATGTGAAAATTTTATTCTATTATTTGTTATGGTATAAAATTTATCTTAAAATTATAAAAAATAGTGTAATGAAAAAACAAGAAATTAAATTTTATAAATTAATAAATTGAATTAAAATTACAGAATAAATGAAAACTATAAATTATAATAAAATAAATACAAAAAAAAAAAATGAAAGAGAAGATCATGTCTGCGATTAAAGTTCCTAATTTTTGGGCAAAAAATACTAGGATTTGTACCCTTAAACTCGCAGGTGAAAAAAGCCTTTTATGTTGTTTAGTAGTCTAGTTGCTACAAGATTGGCTATATTAATGTGATAAAAATTAAAGGTAATATTTTACAATCATTTTTATAAATTTTATAAAAAAATGCATAAATTATTATTTATTTTTATAATTAATTATATTTTAATATCATTATTTTTCTAACATTTATTCGCATTAGATTGTTTATTTTAAAAAAGGGAAAAGTATCGAAGATCTTTTGAAAATTCAAGTAGAAGGCATCATTGAGAAAAAAGTGACAAAATAGCACCGAAAGTTGAAAGATACGTGTTTATTCTAAAGTGTTATTCATTATTTCTATAATATATATCATATCAATTATATTATTTTTTTTCTTTTTATTATTTATTGAATATGTTTATTTTTAAAAAAAATTATTTACACTAATCTTGAATTTCATTGATCTAGAGTACCACATCGCTACTTACTCTAAGAGCAAAAAATAATTTTTCATATTCTCACCATGAATTTGAAAATTTTGTTCGAGAAATGCTATGATTTAATAAATTTTTACCTTTTTTTATATTCATATTAATCATATTATTATACGTGATAACAATATTTAAAAAATTAAATCAGTTATTTTTTTAACATAATTTTGTTATGTGTTATATAATATGGTTAATATGAGTAAAAAATGATTGTAAATTTATTTTGTTGTATAACGTTTTAATTTTTTTATGTTGTTTAGCAGTCTAGTGGCTGGCTATATTAATGTGATAAAAATTAAAGGTAATAATATTTACAATCATTTTTATAAATGTTATAAAAAATGCATAAATTATTATTTTTTTATAATTAATTATATTTTAATATTATTATTAATAATATGTTATATTAAATATAAAGTTATCAAGTATATGATACATTAAATTAATAATAAGATTCATTATTATATATAAATAGATGTACATATGAACTTTGAGATTTGATTCATCGACTTAATTGAAATTATTAAGTCAAGTCTACTATAAAAAAAAATAAAGTAAAAATAAAAAGAAATTACTAAGTTATGTCATTGTAAATGTGGAAATTTTATTCTATTATTTGTTATCGTATTAATAGACAAAAGATCTATCACAAAGGAGAGACATAATCAGGACTAAACCAAGTCTAGACACCAACTTTCTCTTATAAAAATTCAACTCATAATGATATTTCTTCTAATCAGACAATTAATTTTCATAAATCTAGCAATTTTTTAAATTTTAATACTACTCCTCATAATAAGAAAATTATTCAGTAATGTTTGAAAATTGGATCTGCATCTAGATTTGAGAAGAACATAGGTGACCTGCTAGCTTTGTTTGATGGCAAAAACCATGCAAATGAATTACATTATGAACAAAGAGCATCACTGAATTCAAAACGGGACATGTCAGTCCTCTCACTCTGAAGTAAAGAGATTTTGCTTAGTTTGTAACATGTGTCATGCTTCACTATGCTATGTACAATAACATATTATAAATCTGTGTGAAAATTTCACACTTATTAATATGTTATAAGTTTGTGTAGAACTTCATACAAGTATGCGAAAAATTTTATATACCAATTTTATTTTATTTTTTCACACAATTATATGAAAAATTTTATATACTTAAATTTATATTTAAAAAAACTCTTTTAACTTATTGAATGAGGTTATTTTTGAAAACAAAAACAAAAAAACAAAAAAAGAAGAAGAAAAAGTCTTGAACCAACTAGAGTTTTGGTTACTGTATATTTGAAAAAAGCCTATTTTTCGAAGTATATTCAAATCACATATAATATAAATAATTTCTTTGCATTAGATTGTTTATTTTAAAAAAGGGAAAAATATCTAAGATTTTTTAGAAATTCAAGGAGAATGTATCCTGGAGGAAAAAGTGACAAAAGAGCACCGAAAGTAGAAAGATACGCATTTATTCTCAAGTATTATTCATTATTTCTAAAATATATATCCTACTAATCATATTATTTGTTCTCTTTATTATTTATTGAATATGTATGTTCTTCAAAAAATTATTTGCACTAATATTAAATTTCATTAATCTGAAATACCACATCATTATTTACTATAGGAGTAAAGAATAATTTTTTATATTCTCACCAAGAATTTGAAAATGTTGTTCGAGAAATGTTACGATTTAATAAATTTTTACCTATTTTTATACTCATATTAATCATATTATTATACATGATAACGTTATCTAAAAAATAAATTAGTTATTATTTTTAAAATAATTTTTTTTTTTGTATTATAATATAATTAATATGAGTAAAAAATAATTATAAATTTATTTGTTGTATAACATTTCTTTTATGTTGTTTAATAGTCTAATGGCTGCGAGAAATGTCAATTAAAGATGAATAATATTTTAAAATCATTTTTATAAATATTATAAAAAAATGCATAAATTATTATTTTATTTTTATAATTAATTATATTTTAATATCATTATTACTAATATGTCATATCAAATATTAATTCATATTTGAACTTGAGATCTGGCTCATTGACTAAAAAAATAAAAGGGAGAGGGAAGTATTTTGCGTTAAAAATACTAAGTCAAGTCTACTGTAAAAAAAAAAAAATTACTATGTTAGGTTATCGTGAATCTAGAAATTAGGGGTGTAAATTGATGTGATTGACCTAAATTAATTTAATTTAAATTAGTTTAATTTAAATTTAATTTGAGTTAATAAAGGTGAGTTCGAACCCAAACCAAATACAAACAAGCTGGCTCAAATAGGCCCAAATTGTTAATTATATATATATTTTAGTTAATATGACCTTTTTTATTAAAAAAATATGTTTAATAATTAAAGCTCAAATAACATTACATAAAATAATAAAAAAAACATATATATATAAATATAAAAAAAATTAATTATTAAAGCAAAAAATCAATTACTAAATTAATCAGGTAATAAGTAAATGCATTAAATCACACTCATGTAAAAGTTAAAAGTCGTCATGCCCTCATGAAAACTCACATTTAGAATTAAGAGTTCTCAAGTCCAAATAAAATTTCTTCTAGCTATTAAACAAAATAAATAGAGATAAATAGATTAAATAAATATACTTATTAAAAAATAAACAGTTAAAGTAAATTAAAATGTTACACGATAACATAACTTTTTTTATATACATAAGGATAAAACTTTGACTATTACATAATATATAAGCTTTAAGACAATGAACAAATGGAAAAGAGAATAACATAACACAAGTATCAATTTAAAAATAGAAACTTCATAATAATAATTTAAATTAAATATAAATATTATTTTTTTGTTTAAAGAGTTAGGTAGATTTAAATGCTAGATGCATTAACATAAAAAAATGTAACATAATATTGTAACAAAATAAATAAATTATAACTATTTATTTATTATCAACTTATTTTTCAAAAGAAAAGGGAAGAAAAATAACTAATATATCATAAAAGAGAAGTACCGAAAGAAATAAAAGATTATTTCAATTGTAATATAGTCTTTTTTATTTTTTTATTTAAAATTTAATTTAATTTAATTTCGGATTAATGGGTTGGCCCTAAACTAGTTCAAATTTTTTTTGTGTTATTCGAGCTGGGTTAAAATAATTTTAAATTTAATTTAATTCATATTTAATTTGTATTTTTTGATTTAGATTTAATTCGATAATTTAGTTTATTATTTATTATTGTATGAACAGACAAAAGATTCAACACAGACCGGACTAAACCAAGTCTAAACACCAACTTCTTCGTATGAAAATGATGTCAACTCTTAATTAGTTTAACTTATTACATCACTATTTAATATATACATACTGGACTAAACCAAGTCATCGTGAATGTGAAAATTTATTCTATTATTTATTATTGTATTTAAAAAACAAAAGATTCACCATAAAAGAGAGATACAGACTGGACTAAACCAAGTCTAGACACCAACTTTCTCTTATGAAAGTTTAGCTAACTTTTAGTGTTAAACATTTGCTTATTTACTAATTAATTGGAGCACCTGCTAACTTTCTGTATTTCAAATCATTTTCAATGGATAATTTTTTTAAAAAAAATTCCCTTTAATTATTGATATTTAATATTTAATTTAATAATTTTCCAAGATATTCATACTCATTTATTAAAAACTGTTTTCAAATAAATATTAAACAGAATTTTCAATAACTTTAAAAAATAATGATCATTTTAGCAATTGTTTTTAAAATTGTTCCCAACAGCTAAAAAAAAAGTTGTCATAGTGTTTATCCAAATTTTTTTAAAAATGGTTTTTTATCTTAAAATTAGTCTTCTAATGTAATTTAAAAACTTTAATCTTATTTGATAAAAATAAAATGTTTAGTAATATTTCAAATTAATAAATTGTTAAAGTAAAACAAGTGATAGCATACAACATCAAATTAGTGGGAAATTTTTTTTAGTATGTTTTAATCTGACCTCATTTTGGTTTTTTAAAAAGTACACATTCTCTAATACATTTAGTCAAATTAATTATGCCTTTGATATATATATATATATATATATATATTTATTTATTTTTTTGTCGTCGTCGTTAAGAAATATCAAATATGAGAATAGCAATAAACAGAAGTAGATCCATTAAATAATAATCTGGATAAAAAATAATTTTTTTTAAAAAAAATAAAACAGACATAAAATATTAAAGTAATTAGGTAATCACTCATTAACAAGTCCTAATTACATTGTGACATTTGGGCTAGTAAGGGGCGGATAAAGGGAGCTTAAGGTAAATTATAGAAATAAGACCCTTGAAAACTTTTCATAAATAATTAAAAATAATAAAATAAAAATATTTATTTTTTAAATTTTCCAACTCTACTATGATATATTTGGGAACATAATAAAACAATTCTGATGAGGAATTGCAATTTACTTTTGAAATTGGTTGAATTTATATGTATTTTAGGAATTACTATTTTAAATTTTGGGTAAAAAGTACAAAAGTTATTAATTATAATTAAAGGATATAAAAGTTTAGTAATTTTTAAGTAGAGTATTAAAAATTCAATAACTATTAAAAAGGGCACTAGAAGTCTACAAGTCTAAAACTTCTAAAATTGTCATAATTTTATCCATGTGGCGCCACTTATTGCATGCTACATGAACAAATTTATGATAATTTTAGAAATTTTGAAAATTTAGTTCTCTTTTTAATAATTATTAGACTTTTAATACCTTATACAAAGGTTAGTGAATTTTTGATATTTTTTTTTACTTTTTACCAACGATGGTACTTTATGTTATGTATTCAGTTATATATTAATTAAATATTTTAATTGATATTAATATTAAATTTGAGTTAATTAAGTTAAATAGAGAAATTGAGTTGTGGGTTAGAAGTTTTTATCAAAATTTGATAATAAATATATATATAAAAGTATTGTTGGCCCTTCTCTCAATTGTTTAAACTTTTAAAAGAGTTAATTTTTCAACAAATTTTAATTTAGTATTAAAGCTATAAAGGACTTTTATGTTTTTATACTAATTTTAATTTTTTTATAACTATAATTAACTAACAAATTAAATATATGAAAAAATAATAATAATTCATTATCTATTTTTTTCTTCTCATTGTCTACTTTCTCTTTTCATATAAAATCTTTTCATAAAATTATTCAAAAGATTGTTTATAAAAAATGTTTCAATTGAGTTAAATATTTAAGTAGAATATTAGTTAAATGTAAATGTGAAATACTTTTATTGCATATTTTCATTCTCATTTTATATATAACAAATTTTAAAAATGTAAACTGAGTTGTTATAGGTTTAAAAATGTAATTCTGAGCTCAAATAGTTATAATAATAAACTTTAATTTTATTTTTATTTGGTTGAAAGTCATTTTATACAATTGTATATAAAGTCATTTTGTGATAAAACTTTAATGAATATATGATTAATCATATTTTTTCTGTTTGCTTATAATTTTTTATATTTTTTTTGTCTTTCAATTGTATTAGATTCTTTTAATTTTAATAGTATATTCATAACATACAATATTTCCAAAAACTTGAAAAATAAAATTTAGAATCAAATTTTCTTAAAAATCTAAAAAAATTTAGTAGTCAAATTATACCAAAATGTTAAAAATTGCTCAAAAATAAGGAAATTTTTTTATCCCTCAAATACCCTATGAGAATAATATCAACCTTAGCTTTTTATGGAAATTAAAAAATAAAAAGAATTCTACCTTTTTTTTTAATAAATTATGGAGTTTGAGATGCACAATCCACAAATTATATATATATATATATATATACACATCTCTTTGTCTTCTGAGCTAGCTAGTCCATTCATGCCTCATCTCCTTGATTACAAATCTTTCATAATCTTACATAATTTGTGATTTAACGTGGTCTTAGTGAAAATGCTGCTAAACCATTACTTACCGCTGACCTTAAACACGAGATCTTTTGTTTTGTTCCTTAGTTTTCTCAGCTCATTTTGTGGTACTTATTCAGATAGTAGTGACATAAATTGCTTGAAGTCCATCAAAGATTCCCTAGAAGACCCTAGCAATTACTTATCATCCTCATGGGATTTTAATAACCATACAGAGGGTTTCATCTGTCCTTTTCTAGGAGTTGATTGTTGGCATCCAGATGAGAATAAGGTTTTAAATATCCGCCTCTCAGATATGGGATTAAAGGGCACTTTCCCTAGGGGTGTTGAACACTGCAAAAGTTTAACTGGTTTAGACCTTTCCAATAATCAACTCTATGGACCTATCCCACATGACATATCTTTCATACTTGGGTTCGTTACAAGCCTTGATCTTTCAGGTAACAAATTCTCAGGTCAAGTTCCAAGTCAATTATCAAACCTTACTTATCTGAATGTTTTAAGACTTGACCATAACTGGCTAACTGGTGAATTACCGGCGGACCTTGGAAGGCTTCAAAGGCTTAAAGTCTTTAGTGTTGCAAACAATTTGTTATCAGGGCCAGTTCCTGATCAGTTTGGTGAAAATGTAATTACAATTAGTAGCTATGCAAATAATAAGCAACTTTGTGGTGGGCCTTTAGAACCATGTTTTAATAAGAAGAGGACAATTGATAGCTATGTCGAAATTAGTGGATTAATATTTGGTTTTCTAGTTTCTTTTATTCTCGTTTGTACTTGGCAGTACTTCTTGTCCTTGGATCAAGCAACGAAGAAAGGAATATTGATGATGATCAGATTATTTTTCTTTGGAAAGAAAACAAGGGGAGATCAGAAATCTTTTAATCTCACTCAGTACCCATCTTTCAAGGTATCTTTCTCTCTTGAAAAGTGATTTAATTGAAAGTGAATGACATTATACAGCGTGTTTTGCAACATGTTCTGTTCTCTATGTTATTCAAACTACAATATTTGTAATGTTTTCAGTTTTTATAAAACTGAAATAAAAATCGTTACTAAACAAATTTATGTGTTCATTAATAATGATTTCAAAAGGAAAAAACTAATTTTAAACATGAGAAAACAAAACTTTGAAAAACATAACTTGTTACGAAACGAGTCTCTGTATTTGGAAGGGTGCATAAAAAAGCAGTGTTTTTAAAGGTAAGGATTTGTGTTTCTTCTAAAGGCAATCAAAATTTCGAAAGTGCTTCTCTGGAAACCAGTTCCATATAGGTTCTTTATCATGGGATTAACTTATCTCTATGGCTTTATGTTGTTTTGATGTCATTGACAGAGTTATCATAGGCTTGAAAATCTCATCAACAGCATAAGCTATAGAGAACTCAGCAAAGCAACTGACAATTTCAATGAAGAAAATATCATTGGAATTGGAAAGATGGGAACAATGTACAAGGCAACACTTCTTAATGGTTGGTCTCTTGCAGTTAAAAGGTTAAGGGATCCCAAACAATTTGAAAGTCAATTCTTATCAGAGCTATCGGCTCTTGGAAGATTAAGAGACGTCAATTTAGTTCCTTTGTTAGGTTTTTGCATAGAAAGTGATCATGAAAAGCTTCTAGTATACAAATACATGTCAAATGGTAACCTTTATGATTGGTTACACTTACACCCTAAGCACAATGAACCTAAGACTTTAGAATGGCCTTTGAGAGTTAAAATTGCCATTGGAATATCAAGGGGCTTAGCTTGGCTTCATCATAAGTGCAATTTTAGAGTAGTTCATCGAAATCTAACGTCGAAATGTGTGCTACTCGATCGTTATTTTGAACCACATATATCAAATTTTCAAGATTCAACAAATTACGGAGGAGCAATGTTCGTGTACCAGGATGAAACTGATTTGGGACATGTTGACGGTGGAGTATGGGAATCAGACTATGTTAAGAAGGATGTGTGTAGCTATGGACTAGTGTTGATTGAGCTAATTATAGGAAAAACATTCACTACTTGTTCTTCTTCTAGTAGTTTTGATGATAATGATTTAGTGGAATGGGTTAATAATTGTTTTGATCTGAGTAGTAGCAGATCTCGTAATCTTAGTGATGTAGTTGACAAAGTTTTAGTTGGGCAAGGATTTGATGATGAGATGTTAGAGTTCCTCAGAGTTGGTTCGAATTGTGTACAATGATGAGTGCTTAAAAAGCACTAAAGATACCATGATTTAATGCACTTTAAATTGATTAAATAGATTTATATATGCATGATTTTATCATATTTTATATAATTCTATCTTTTCGGAATCACGGGTATTTTTATTATTTTTCAGGAATTATATTTAATTTGGAAGCAATCCATCACAATATTTGAAGTATAGTATTTATTTACTATCCAAAAAGGTGAAGAAAGAAATAAAGAAAAATCAAAAAAATGGAAAAAATGAAGAAATGGTCAAAACTGCCCAGCCGTGCGCGCAGCCTGCCCACGCCGCGCGCAGCACGCCCAGCACGCCGCACGTCACGCCGCGCAGCCACCCCGCACACCTCGCGCGCGCCCCGCGCGCCTGCACCTGCCTGTCCGCGCGTGCCCCGCTCGCCTGCGCCTACGCCCTCCTGTCCGCGCGCGCCTGCGCCCAACGCCTGCCTGTCCGCGCGCGCCTGCGCCCAACGCCTGCCTGTCCGCGCGCGCCTGCGCCCAACGCCTGCCGCCCACCAGCCTGCCAGCGCGCCAGCCAGCCTGTCATTTGTGCCTTT
Organism: Elaeagnus macrophylla; assembly: GCA_029378325.1. Lineage (NCBI taxonomy): Eukaryota > Viridiplantae > Streptophyta > Magnoliopsida > Rosales > Elaeagnaceae > Elaeagnus > Elaeagnus macrophylla. The sequence goes on along the minus strand of CM055644.1, from coordinate 19,262,300 downwards.
TCACCCACTTGTGCCATTTTGACATTTTTAGCCCCATATTTTCACCTATAAATACACCCCCTCTCCTTTGTATTTCACACACCAAAATTTAGAGCTCTCTTCTCTCTCTCTCTAGCTTTCTCTCTCTAGAAAGCTTTCTTAGTTTTCTTAGTTTTTTTTTAGTTTTTATTAGTTTTAAAGTTTTTCTCATTTTGAGAAGAACTTAGTTATGTTCTTGTAATATTTTTAGTTTTGATTCAATAAATAGGAATGTAATTTCGTTTGGAGGTTTTTCCAGAAACAATTCTGAAATTATGTTGAGGTATGTTTAAATGTATTATTTTCAGCATTATTTCTTATGTTTTGTTTTTACATGCTATATTTAATTTTCTAGCTAATTATTAAATTAAGCATGTCTGGCTGTTTATTAATATGAGATAATACTGTTGTTATGCTTGTGAAATATTAATAGGTAAAACATTTTCACAAAATTAAATATTATTTTTATTCAAGATTTTTATATAAAGAATGTTAGAGAGAAATACATTATTTTTCATTACAAACTTTATATCTGAAAGTTAGATTTTAAGATTTAATTATCTGGTCTGATTTAGAGTAGTGCTCTTCTACTTATTGGTACAATCGCCTGGTATTGTTGATGCGAAACTCTATTTCAAAGGTTTTTCACAAAGAATTATTATTTGAAAATGTATTGACAAAATATTTTCTGTAATAGTTTTAAAACTTGAAAGTTAGTATTCAGATAATTAAATTCTTAAATTTAACTTGGACACCTTGAATAAAGTTTAAAATGTCTAACCCCACCAAAGGTGACATTTAAATTGTTCATTTGCAATCTCTTAGAAAAATGATTTTAATTTAATTAACCAAATTAATTATCAACCCCACCCATAGGTGTTAATTAATTTGTTTAATTACCAAAGAATATCTAACCCCACCAAAGGTGGTATTTATACATAAAAGAGAGAATTAATAATTTTAATTCAAATATTAAATAACCTATATAATATGAAGCAAGCATAATTAACTTATTATTATTCATAAATTCTCCACTGTTTATGAATGATATAATTGCATGATTGTTTATTGAATTCATGTATATTTTATTTTTGTACTTTAGATTAGATTCAACCAAACTCAAATATCGTGACAGGATGTTTAGGTTTTAATTTCGTTTTTAAGAGTTTGAATAATTATTAAAAACCACATAAATTCCTTCCTTAGACCGACCTTGGGAGTATACTTATCATTTTCTATAAAATGATTCGTGCACTTGCGAGATTTTTACAAATATAAATAAGCATTTACGAGATTAATATTTAGGTACCGATTTCGTTCATCATACAACCTTCTTCAAATCAAAGGCCAACAATGCTTGAAGTATATAAAACAATAAGTAGTTTTGGAGGGAGATATGGAATCACTTGTGTTCCAAGCATCCATGAAATTGATCATGAAGGGGCTGAATTATGAAGCAGTACCATATATAAGTATTTGTATAATCCATAAATTTTTTTAGTCTCTCAATTCTCAACTTCGAATCTCACCCAAATATGTGAGTATATTTTCTATTTATTAATAAAAAGAAGGAAATTTTAGAGTCTTTTAAAAAAAAATTATTTGTATAATCTAATTTAGGGATTGATGGCCCCAAATAAATACGATCCGATGTCGATGACAAGAAAGGGAGGTGATTAAAAGATAATAAACTTTCACATTTTTGTCATAATAGAACTTGTGTTATTTTCATAAGTTACATAACAGCATAACTACTAAAATTACAAATACTGTGCTAGTCATTATAGTCGAGGTTTGAAACATTTATATTCATCGAAACTAAAACTTTATAATATTGAAGATCTTATGGTTATAGACAAAATATTGGAAATTTTTTTAAGAAATTATAAACAAATAAAATTATAAAAAATTTAATAAACTTTCAAAAATATCAAAATAATTTATTACTTAATTTTAAAATTAGTTGTCTTAATAAATATATATAAATATGTTTTATACTTATTTTGACTGATAAATAAAAAATTTATAGAATAGGTGGTACTGTACTTAATTGTTTTAAAATAATTATTTAAACTAATAATATTATGATTAATATAATGAAATAAATATATTTAATGATAAATTATTTTTAAAAACAAATAATATTAATTATAAATAATATTTTATTAATATTATTTAATATTTTATTAATATTATTTATATTATTAATTAATAATCTATTAATATTTTCTTGAAAATATCACAAATAATATATATTAGCATCAAAAACTATAAAACATAAAATTTATTAAGAATTGTCAACAATATCAAAGATAATTACATCGTTGACCGGAGCCTGTAACTAATAATTTGTTTAGTCAAACTACTACAATATTCCCCCGCCTTACTTTTTTATTTTTTTATTTTATATAAGAGGTTATGGCTAACAGTTTTTAATAAGTGTATCAGGACATTTTAACTAAATTAGCACCTCTTTAGCACATTCTTCATTAAATTACTCAACTACTAATATTATTAAATATTAATAAAATTAAACATACAAATAAAAAAATTGTTGAAACAGGTTGGGTACAATTTAGGCAATAGATGACGTTTAAAAAATGCTATTTAAAATAATAGAATATACTTCTTCATAGGCTTTATATTCTAAAGTTATTAAAGAATACTCGGATAAGATTTAAACTTGAGTTCTTATCACCTTAATTATAAAAATTTTTCAAATTAATTGGATCATTCGATTTAATAATAAATAAGTTGAAATAAATAATTAAATGGGTTGCATCACCCGCTTTCTTTGAAAAGAAAGCAGCTTAAAAGCCTTCTTTATAGGTAAAGAGGACAGCATAAACGTTATTTTTATAAGAAAAGAGGGCAATTGCAATGTTATGTTTTTTTTTTTTTTTCTTTTCTTTTCTGATGGTTGTTTCAAAAAGGCAATTCAAACTCCTTTCATGAATTTTTTATTAAAAAAAATTATATTATCATACAAATTAGTATTTTAACCTACAATTACATGACAATAATATTTATAACATAAGATTCAATTAATAAATATACAATTTTACTACAATACAAAAAATGAAAAAGTCAACGTTTCACAAACCTTAAAAATTATCATATTTTGTATATATATATATATATAAAAAAATCTTACAAACTAAATAAAATGGAGACTCTTTGGCTAGAGTATCAAACATGACTTATCATCACTGTGACCTATTTGTAAAAAAAGCAAAGAAAATATATAACATTCAATAAAAACTCTATCATATTGTATATTCAAAGCTTAAATGCAAAATAAACTTTTTTACTTCCTTGAGCGACTAAACTAAAATAAAAAGGTCAAATAAAGAGTGGACAAAATCATCTTACCACTCTCCTATTATGGGATTACAACATGGTTTCGGTAAGTGACAGGTCATTACACCTCTGCACCAAAATCAAAAAACCCAAAATGAAAATCAAGTAACCAACATGGAACAAAATACATATCAAAGCAACAAACCAATGAAATTAACAAATCCCTAATCATGACTCACTTTAAGTGCTTATTATCAAAAGGCATAAATAAGTAAAAATACTCGCTTACTATTCATGACCTATTATCATATGAGTCAATCAAAACTTCTACGTAACAAAGAATTACCTTGTTAGGTAGGTATAGGGATGCATTATGCAGTTAGGAGCAAATTTGTTGTTTAGCACAATATGTCCAATTGGAGCACTATGTTGATCAATTCCCTTGAATGCCCATATGATAAACCTTCAACATCGACACTTAGAATATGGTCTCCAAATAATAGGAAAGAGTTAATCTTTTCTTTATGCCCACTCCAACTTGTTACCTGATATTATTCACGTAAAACATAGAATTAAAGTAATATAACTGTGTTGAAGCATTATATAGTAACATCTCAGGATGACAAATTTAGGATAAGTGGCAGTGCAATAAGACCCATTGTTGAAATAAACTATGCATAATTATAATCAACAGTAATTCTAAAATTTTCAGACTAGTCTTTACAACTTAGTAGAAAAACAGTGTGGGTCAATCAGATCACGAGGCACTTGTTTGGTTAGCCGTAAGGACGAGTAAATACCTGATGGCATGCTTATATACAGCAATCTCATTCCCATATGCAGCAAATTTGTACTCACGGTAAGAAGCAAGAGCTCTAATCTTCTTTGGAAGTTGAGGGCCTTCATAGATACAACAATTTCAGACAAACACAACCTCAACTAAAATAAATATTCATAAGAAAAATAATTAATAAGCACACATATGTACATACAAAAAATAAACTTACCAACGAGAACCAGGCTGAGCTTTGCACACTGAAATAAGACAATATTAACTAGAAAATCAAAATAGTAGGAACATAGGAGAGAAAAAAGAAGCTAAAGGACAAACAAAGATTAATACTATAAATCTGAAAAGCTTTGCCCACACTGTAACAAAAGTTTCGGTTCCCAATCACTGAACAGAGGAAGAAATGCCGCTGGTTATATATCCAATAGCTTTGAAAGGCTCTAACAGGTTCTGCTCGAGAGTGTGTGTGAGGCCCTAGACAACAATTTAAAATGAGGCATTTCTAATAGGTTCTGCTAGAGAGTGTGTGAAGCCCTAGGCAACAATTAAAAATGAAGCTTGCTTAATTAATCTAAATGAAACTGGGAGAGATTTTATATGATTTGCAATAATCATGAAATTATCGAAGAATAAACCATCTAATATCCCAAATTTGAAAATCGTAAATTGTGAGACATAAAATATATATTACAGAAAAGGGAGATGGTCTGATGAACAACTTGAAACGAAAAATGGCAATATTTGTAATATATAAACGCTCAAAAGTGATTAGAGGCGACCCAACAAAAAATAGCAAGATGAATGATTTAATGGAGACTTACCAAAACAGCTACCTGAGGGACAGCGCAAAAACACGATGCAGCGAACGACAATGAGAATGAGAGCAAGAAGTAGATCGTGTGAGGAAAACGGCGACGCTAATTAATGAATTATGTAACATGAATGAGGGATTTTGATTCATACGCCCCCTTAAGAAGACAAAGAAGGCGTTCCACGTACGAAGTATTAAAAGAAATTATGAGAAGAGAAGAGAAGCATGTTCGTACGTGTTACGCATTGGTATGTAAGATATAAGGCGTTTTAAATGCCTTTTAAAGTAAATGCTTGAATGGCGTTTTAAACGCTTTTAGTGTTTTTGAACTTCTACTAGTGTTTTCACTTCATATCATCTTCTTCCATGACTTATTTTATAAAGTTTAATTGCTTTTCTTAGCATTTTAACACTAGAAAATATCTTTCCAAGCTGAAATTTAATTGTGTTAACCTTTAAATCCTCCTCAAATATCTTCTTTCTATTAGCAAAACACTCATCTCTACTATTAACAACAGAATCAAATTACTCTCAGCTTGTCTAATATGATTTTCTATAGATTCTTCATATCTTATGTTTGTTGGTTGTTCATATTCAACATTTTCTCTTTCATTTTCAGATTGAGCGTTTATAGAAACATCATCAGAAATGTTAACATGAAACATATCATCAAAGTTAAAATTATTACTATATTTCAACTCATCATCAGCCTCTTGCTCTATATATACTTATATTATTTTTAATGAATTAATTGGAATATAATCAATCAACTTAATTGGGCCATCTATGGCAAAAGATGTTGAAATTCTTTAACTCTAGTCATGATGCTTTGTAAGATTATATTTGGCAATAAAGCTTGTGAAAGACTACTTTATTTTTTAGCCACCAAATAAATTCTAAAATCACTACTGCAGTGAAAGTAAACTCAGTTACGAAAAAATCATTTGGCAGCAAAGTACTAGGAGGGGAAAATATGAAATGGATATAGGTTTTGATATCCAATTTGTGGAGAAATTGCCAGAGCTGATTCCATTTCCATTGAAATCAAGTAGATTTAAAAATTTCACACCGTATGAACAAATGTTCCACGTCTTCTATCTCCTTATGACACAAGTGACTTGTGATAGCCAGTAATTAAGTTTTTTTCTTTTTATTAAATTTATTTGTTATTAAGTGTATAGACAATTATACTCCTTATTAAATGATATGTGTATAACATTATACGACATTCAAATAGTTAATTTTGTATTTTTTAAAATTGAGTGATATTTTTTAATAATAAATGAACTCTTATGCTCTTTACCCGAACAAAAAACGCTATAATACTCCCTATTAACGGTAGGGTAGGTCTATTATTAAGTCATTTTACAAGCCGCTTTTATCTTCATCGTTTTAAAAAATCTAAAATTTTAGCCGACCTATAATTCCTAAAAAAATCAACCTTCAAGCTAACCTGCAATGTCGATTTGAGAGAGGTTGGTTTGATAATTTTAAACCTATAATATTACTTGAAAATTATTATAATAATAAAAAATACAATAAAAATTGTAAATAATATTTTACCCCTAGAAACACTTTTTTTAAAGTTAAAGCATACACGTAAGAATGACAATTCGTACGGGCTTGCCCGAACAAACCCAACCCGAATTTACCTAATACGAACATAGCACAAATTAAATTTGGACTGATATTATAAACACGAACACGAATTGTTAAAATTGAAGCTAGCCCGAATTAACCCAAAATATCAATTAATGTCAAAATACAGCCTAATAACTCATTCATAAATTATACACCATATAATTATAATAATGCTGAAAATTTTCGGCACAAATTTTTGTAAATAACATCAAAATAGTCACAATATTCCTATAAAGAGTTTTTTCTCACAGTTATGTTTTATATGAAGTTAGCAACTAATTGACATACCATTAAAAGATTCAAAAAAATATAAAAGTATAAGATCTAAAAAAAAGGTATACATGATAAACTGACATATTATAAAACAAAATATAAAAGAGTAACTATAAAAGAAAAGACATACATGATAAACTGATATATTACAAAACGACTTAAGAGAATTTAATTCAAGAAAATTATGAAATTATAATTTTTATTCTTGTATGCTCAATGAGTCAATGCCCCGCTTGATATCTCAACTTCAACCTACAAATTTAACTAATATCGAATAAAATAAAAAAATAAATAACAATAATGAATTATTTATTAGACTTAGAACACAAGATATAAGACTTTAAATTGTAGAAAAATTAACTCTATTGAAATCTTATCCTAAAAGTTAAAAAAATGCTTTAATATTTAAACATATATCACATACTTTTTAACTCTGTACTGAAGGACATTATTAAAGTTAGCATAAATATTATGACTATGTATATAAAGAATCAGAGGAGGTTGCAACAAATTGACAATTACCATCCCGTGTGGTTCTGTTGGTCTCCCACCAGCTCACATTTGAAATGCATACATACACAAAGTACAAACACCAACAACTTACTGAAAGATTGTAATAAAATCAAATAGCTTTGCTTACCACTTGTTTCCATTATACATTTTAACATATTGCGGAAAAAATTGCACGGATCAGCCTTCCAACACTCCCAATTTTCAAAACCAAACACCTAATGAGCAGCTATCTAGTAGGAGAATTTTGAAGAATAGCAATGATAATACATTATACATATATTCAACTAGAACTATTTTCTTTACATAAGCTTAATTATGAGATTATCCCAAACAGAAGCAGATAGAGTATTTTCTTTAATTTAGTTTAGTTTTGCATGTACTTAAAATGAATCATAATTAATTCAACTAGACAAAATAAATGTGAGCTTAGTTTATAAGGTAGCCGAAAAGGTTGACTTAGCAAGTGTGAAGTATGTTCCATATTTCTTTGAGTGCATTTCACTCCCTATTCCTCTCATGCTATAATTTTTCACACCCACTATCAATCCTACTCCTCTGTTTTTATAACTTAATAATTACTTTTTCTCAGAAACCATCAACTTAACACAGAAGCCAGTAACAAGGAAAATCACAAATACTTGTGGGGAAACGCTCCAATTCGATGCTTGTAGCAGCAAATAATTTTGTTTCATCTCTCTCTCTCCAAAATCAATTCAGTCAACTTTATTTAGTTTAATTATTCTTTAATTAGTGAGTAGGGGTGTCAATTTGTGCGAGCTGGGCTAGTTCGAGCTGGCCCAAACTAGCCCAGCCTAAATTGGTTCAACCCTAGCTCAATTCAAATTTAATTCGAGCTGACAAATGTGAGCTCGAACCCAAACCAAACACAAACGAGCTGCCTCAAACTGGCCCAAACTAGCCCGAATTGTTAATTATATATATATTTTAGTTAATATGACTTTTTTTATTAAAAAAATATGTTTAATAATTAAAGCTCAAATAAAATTACATAAAACAATAAAAAATATATATAAATATAATAAAAAATTAATTATTAAAGCAAAAAGTCAATTACTAAATTAATTTGGCAATGAGTAAATGTATTAAACCATACTCATGTAAAAGTTAGAAGTCGTCATGCCCTCATAAAAACTCACATTTAGAATAAAGAGTTATCAAATCCAAATAAAATTTATTCTAGTTATTAAACAAAATAAATAGAGATGAGTAGATTAAATGAATATACTTATTAAAAATTGAACAGTTAAAGTAAATTAAAATGTTACACGATAATATAACTTTTTTTATATACACAAGAACAAAATTTTGACTATTACATAATATCTAAGTCTCAAGACAAGGAACAAGTAAAAAAGAGAATAGCATAACACAAGTATCAATTTAAAAATAGAAACATTATAATACTAATTTAAATTAAATATAAATATTATTATTTTTGTTTAAAGAGTTAGGTAGATTTAAATGCTAAATGCATTAACATCAAAAAATGTAGCATAATATTGTGACAAAATGAATAAATTATAACTATTTATTCATTATCAGCTTATTTTTCAAAAGAAAAGGGAAAAAAATAACTAATATATCATAAAAGAGAAGTACTAAAAGAAATGAAAGATTATTTTAATTTTAATATAGTATTTTTTTATTTAAAATTTAATTTAATTTTATTTTAGTTCGGGCTAATGGGCTGGCCCTAACCCAGCCCAAATTTGTTCGTGTTATTTGAGCTGGGCCGAAACAAGCCAAAATTTAATTCGATTCGTGTTTTTCGATTCGGGTTCGATTCGGTCAATCGAGCTATAGCACAAATTGCCACCCCTATTAGTGAGTGACATGTAAGCTTTGTGTACGTACTGAATATCTTCTTCCTTTTCATATTTTTACCGTTTTTTATTAATTAAAAATAAGAGGTCATTCAACTTATATATGTTATAGCTAAAGTAATTTGCTAGAACATGCGTCAACATAGATGTGAAAATTGGGAAGCATGAATGGTTCATGATAGACAATAAATCTGGTAATCTAAACAGGATCTACATCACAATTATAATAAGATTTTCAGTACTCTTCTTCTTCTACACTCTATTTATCTGCATGGTTCAAGAAAATCTGCAAAATGCTTCAATCTACAGAGAAGATAAGCGAAGACGTACCTGATTGGCTGACTAGTTGTGGAGTAGGAGGAGATGGTGGCTGACGGAAATGATAGCCGCTTCGGGTTGATTTTGGTTTGGTATTTGGTTGGGTATGACTCTGCTCGTCGAAGAAGAGGAAAGGATAACGGCATTAGGTTTTGATTTTTCAGATTTAACTTAAACACCGCCGCCCCCCCCCCCCCCCCCCCCAAATATTAAGTGACTCCATTGAGGAGGATATGATGAGTGGCCAAGTTCTTAACATTTGTGTTATAAGATACTCCTCTTGCTTAAAACTTGACTATTATTATTATTATTATTTATCAATTTATGCATAAAAAATCTAAAATTATTTTTATTGTAGGTATACCTCTCATCTAAAATAATATACGTAGAATTTACAATGTATCATATGGGAGGAAAAGTCGCTAAAGTACTAGCTTTGGATGGAAACAGAAAGATAAAAATATTAATTATTTGCAGATTGAATTTTAAAATACCAACGAATTGATAAGCAACTTAGCGACTTAAAGTTGAAATTGGTAATTAGATAAAAATGTGAATGAATATTACTTATTGTTGATTTTCGGTGTGATTAGCCCCAATTATAGTGTTTTTGTGCCTAAGCATCTTATTACCGATAATATTTTGCTGGCGCATGAATTTTTGCATTCCTTGAAAATAGGAGGAAAGAAAACCAACAATATATGGCCTTAAAACTTGACATGAACAAGGAATATGGTAGACTTGAGTGGGGTTTATGGAGACAATGATGAAGAAGCTTGGGTTTTCTAATTAATGGATCAAATGAGTTATGGCTAGTGTATCTTCTATCTCATACTCTTGTGTAGTTAATGGAGAACTGACTTTTTTTTAGCAAAGGCGGGGTTACGACAAGGAAATCCATTATCACTTTTCTTCTTTTTGATATCTGTGAAAGGTTTATTGAGTATATTTCATAGGGAAGAGGAGTTAGGGAATATTATCAGACTAAAGTTAGCAGGACTAGCCCTGCGATCACTTGCTGATGACTCACTTATCTTTTGCACATGGATATTGGTGAGGTGTAACAGTTGCGAGAATTTCTTCAAAAATATGAGATTTTTGAAGAAATTCATGAAGAAACAAACAAGTGATACAAAAGTTATTCTCTAATCAACTTCTTATTTTCGTTTCTTGATTTTACAATGAATTTATACATGTTGAGGAGTCCCACATAGACCAGGGAGCTCAGTGAAGAGCTAGATATAAGTCTGGGCAACCCTTAACTCAATGAGGCCTTATTAGGTTGAGTTAGGCTTGGATTTCTACAATACATGGTTTATATAGACTAATATAAACTACTATTACAACAACCATGCTACTATTACAACAACCATATTCAATAATTCAAAGGGAATTAGTTGTTGTTGAAGAATTCAACAACCATGGTCGGCGTCGAATTCACCAACCAACATCGTTGCCGCCATTGTTGATTTCATAATTCAACACTCCCTGTCAAGTTGGTGCATAGATATTTCGTATGTCTAACTTGCTTAATATCCTAATATCAGATCTTTCAAGTTGTAACCACATTTCTTCACAAAGTTCAAGTGATATGTCTGGTTATTTGGCCTTTGCATCTTGAATGGCAACAACTTGTTTATTATTGAACAGTATCAGAGCATCGACTTGGCTCTGATATATTATTTTGATGCCAAAGCGGCATTTAATAGATCCATTTTCCAAACCGATGAAACCCTTTTTTTTTGGTTAAATCAGCCAACAACAAGTCACTTTCCCTTTTTTTTTTTGAAGTGCCTTGAAGAAAGGCAAAATTGCCTCAACATAACTGGATTTCTTACCAGTCTTATTTGCATATCCTCATCATTTTTACCATAATGAGGTGGCTTCGTCTGGATTAGTCCGAATTACTAAAGAACTTCTCATGAAAGCTCCAATTGGGCTAAAACCAGAAAATTTGGATCAAAATCGTACAAAATGGTTAATTTTGGATCAAATCGGGTAAAATCAGTCAATTATGGATCAAAACTGGGTAAAATTGGTCAATTTTGGATCAAAATCGGGTAAAATTGGCCAATTTTGGATCAAAACTAGGTAAAATCGGTTAAAAAGTATCAAAACCGGACGAAAAACTGATTTTAGGGGATTAAACCGGATCGAACAGGTCAAATAGAAGAAAACCGGGAAAAAATCGTCTTAACTGGACCAAACCGGTTCAAACCGGAACGGTTCAGTGATTGGGAGAACCGACCCTGTCACGTGGACCAACCTAGGAGTGCCATGTCATCAATTCGGCCACGTCAGCGTCTTCAACCTCTGAGGGCGCGTGGTAGCGCGTGGTGGAGAGTGGTGGCGCGTGGAATTGGGCAGAAGTTTTCTGGAAGCGCATGGAGGCGCGTGGGAAGGTTTTTTATGTCCTAATTTTACCAAAATGCTCAGAATTTTGTTTAGAGTAATCTGGTAAAATTAGGTGAAGTAAATAATGCTTCAAAAATTGGTTTTTTAATTAAGATTTGTTTGGGTGTTTCAGGAGTATTTTTCAGAGAAAAAATATGTTTTTTCAGAGAAATAAAACTCAGTTTATGAGAACTATGGCTTCAAATTTGTATAGAGCAACGACTTGGCTTTGATACCATGAAGAAATTCATGAAGAGGTTGACCGGGGTTGCCGTGTTGGGTACAGTCGAAAACAGGGATTCGCTCTGATACCATGAAGAAATTCATGAAGAAACAAACAAGTGATACAGAAGTTATTCTCTGATCAGCTTATTTTCGTTTCTTGATTTTACAATGAATTTATACATGTTGAGGAGTCCCACATCGACCAGGGAGCTCAATGAAGAGCTAGATATAAGTCTGGGTAACCCTTAACTCAATGAGACCTTATTGGGTTGAGTTAGGCTTGAATTTCTACAATACATGGTTTATATAGACTAATATAAACTACTATTACAATAACCATGCTACTATTACAACAACCATATTCAATAATTCAAAGAGAATTAGTTGTTGTTGAAGAATTCAACAACCATGGTCGGCGCCGAATTCACCAACCAACATCGTTGCCGCCATTGTTGATTTCATAATTCAACAATTTCTTCTAATCAGACATTTAATTTTCATAAATTCAACATTTTTTTTCAATTCTAATACTACTTCTCATAATAAGAAAATTATTCAGCAATGTTTGGAGATTGGATCTACATCTGGATTTGAGAAGTATCTATGTGATTTGCCAGCTTTGTTCAATGGAAAAAAGGATGCAAATTAGTTACATTATGAACAAAGTGCATTACCGAATTCAAAACTGGATATGTTAGTTCCTCTCACCCTCAAGTAAAAACATTTTGCTTAGTTTGCAACATGTGATATGCCCAACTATGCTATGCAGTGTAACATATTATAATTATTTGTGAAAATTTCACACACTTATTGATATATTTTAAGTCTGTGTGGAACTTCACACAAGTATGAGAAAAATTTTACATATTAATTTTATTTTATTTTTTCACACAATTATATGAAAATTTTATATACTTAAATTCTATATTTAAAAACTCTCTTAACTTATTGTTATGTATAAAATATATTAAAATTGAATCCAAATGAGGTTATTTTTGGAAGAAAAAAAACAAAAGATAAAGTCTTGAACCAACTAGAGTTTTGGTTACTGTATCCTTCACATGTATATTCAATTCACATCTAATATAAATAATTTCTTGTTTGAACATTTTATAAAATGAAATGATATAGCCTTTGGGTAAATATTGCAATAGTTAGGCAAATGCTTTTTGGGAAAAGATATATTGAATAGTTGCAACTTTTGGAAGTGAAATGCAATGTTGAATGATTGTGGCTTAAGTAAAAGGACATAACTTTTTGATAGATTGTAATTGTTATGAACAATTACATATGTTCTAAAAAGACATGACTTTTGAAAAAGTCACAACTTATCAAAGAGTTGTAACCCAATTGAAGGGGTGCATGTAATTCTATAAATAGGTTATTCGAAGAATATAGAGAGAATAAAGAAATGAAGTTCAAGATAGATAATAAATGTTCTCTAATATTTTTCACCATAGTTTATGTATAAATAAAGTTAGTGTTATAAATACTGCAGATTTAGAACATTAATTATCTTCAGTGCTCTTCAAAATTAAAGGTGTTCTTAGATTATTTTCTTGAATGCACATCGCATATAACAAGAGGCTTCATTGTAACTTGGGGTCATATTTGCTGAACCCTAGTCCATCATCGAATTGGTAGAGGCAAATAGTATCTTAAGAACAACGACTTAAAGTCGTGCCTTGAAGCCAAGTTTTAATGCAGTATTATTTATAGTAATTTTTGCAGTATCATAATTAGAGCTTATGAAGACTTGATTCGAAGATCGTGGAGATTAAAATTCAACAAGTTCAAGAAAATTTTTCCAACATCTTTTCGCATTAGATTGTTTATTTTAAAAAAGGGAAAAATATCTAAGATCTTTTGAAAATTCAAAGAGAGGGCATCATTGAGAAAAAAGTGACAAAATAGCATCGAAAGTTGAAAGATATGTGTCTATTCTCAAGTATTATTCATTATTTCTATAATATATAATATATATTATATATCATATTAATTATATTATTTTTTATTTTTATTATTTGTTGAATATGTTTATTTTTTAAAAAAATTATTTACACTAATCTTGAATTTCATTGATCTAGAATACTACATTGTTACTTACTCTAGGAGCAAAGAATGATTTTTCATTTTCTCACTACGAATTTGAAAATTTTGTTTGAGAAATCTATGATTTAATAAATTTTTACCTTTTTTATATTCATATTAATCATATTATTATACTTGATAACATTATTTAAAAAATTAAATCAGTTATTTTTTTAACATAATTTTGTTATGTGTTATATAATATGGTTAATATGAGTAAACTATGATTATAAATTTATTTGTTCTATAACATTTTTATTTTTTTATATTGTTTAGCAATCTAATGGCTGCGGGCTGGCTATATTAATGTGATAAAAATTAAAGGTAATAATATTTTACAGTCATTTTTATAAATGTTATAAACAATGCATAAACTATTATTTATTTTTTTAATTAATTATATTTTAATATCATTATTACTAATATGTCATATTAAATATAAAGTTATCAAGTATATGATACATTAAATTAATAATAAGATTAATTATTATATATAAATAGATGTACATGTGAACTTGAGATTTGGTTCATTGACTTAATTGAAATTATTAAGTCAAGTTTACTATAAAAAAATAAAAATAAAAATAAAAAGAAATTATTAAGTCATGTCATTGTGAATGTGAAAATTTTATTCTATTATTTGTTATTGTATAAAATTTATCTTAAAATTATAAAAAATAATGTAATGAATAAACAAGAAATTAAATATGATAAATTAATAAATTGAATTAAAATTACAAAATAAATAAAAACTGTAAATTATAATAAAATAAATACAAAAAAAAAATGAAAAAGAAGATCGTGTTGCGATTGAATTTCCTAATTTTCGGGCAAAAAATCTTAGAATTTGCACATGCCTTTTATGTTGTTTAGCAGTCTAGTGACTACGAGTTGGCTATATTAATATGATAAAAATTAAAGATAATAATATTTTACAACCATTTTTATAATTTTTATAAAAAAAATGCATAAATTATTATTTATTTTTATAATTAATTGCATTTTAATATTATTATTAATAATATCTCATATTAAATATAAAGTTATCAAGTATATGATACATTAAATTAATAATAAGATTAATTATTATATATAAATAGATGTACATATGAACTTGATATTTGGTTCATTGACTTAATTGAAATTATTAAGCAAGTTTACTATAAAAAAATATTAATAATAAAAAAAAGAAATTAGTAAGTCATGAATATAGAAATTTTATTCTACTATTTGTTATTGTATAAAATTTATCTTAAAATGCCATAAAACTAAAATATTTTTGTTCTTTTTAATGAGTAAAATTTAAAATATAATTTTTTATTCATCTTATTATCATTTTTAACATATAAAAAAGATTTCTTTTACACAAATATGGTCTCCTTGTAAATAAATTCCAAAATTAATTATTGAATGTAAAGTTCTTATTACATGTGTGTTTATTTTATTGCTATGTTTAAAATACAACTGAGACAATATTAAAAAGCAGCGTTGTAATATAACTAATGGATTCGATTTTTAGTATTTTTTTTTTCTTCGAAAATTATATTGTTCCCCAATTCGCTTTTTGGACTTTGATCTCGTCCAAGATGGTGTCATGGTCAATTAAAATTTTGGTCCTCACACTAGTCTGTGCCTCTAATAACTTGAATTAAGGAGATAAAATATTAAATAAAAAATATGTTTTATTAACTTGAATAACTTAAAATTTTCATATATCCACTTTATACATGTAGGAAAAAACAATCATATTTTTGCTAGTATCTAAAGAAATTTTCGCACAACTAATTTTGGTTATTGTATTTTGACATTCTACGAACACATAAATTATTTATATTATAATATATGATAAAATTATTTAAAAAAATGAATTAATTTTATTTCATTTTTAAAAATAATTCTAACACATCATAATACAAGAAATTTAGATAAAAAATGAATGTAAATTTATGTAATAAATTAATAATATTAAAAATACATAAATTTGTACACATATTTGCACTCACGCTAGTATCAATATTATCTAAAATATTGAATTGTTTCTCCAATTTTCAATTTTTCATTTTCACATGTAAAAATACAATTTACTAATAATACAATTTACTAATAATCTCCATTTTTGTTTTCATGTCTTATTTTACAATTACATATTAAAGTTAACACTGAAAGATTATGCAATCAATTATTTTCCAATGTAAAATGTGTTTGCATCCTTTAAGAAAAAGTGATAAACACTTTTTTTTACTATCAATATAATTTATTTTAAAAAACACATTTTAATCTACAAAGAAAAAAAGAAAAAAAATATGAGCCACCACTTTTACTAGTTTACCTTCGAAATTGGTGATAAGATTTTCTCTGATCTCCTGTACTGCCCAACTAGGTGTGCGAGAAGACCTTGTCTCTTCTCTTTTTGGCTGAATAGTCTAGTCCTCTAGTTTTATTAATGCATAAATAGAACAAATTTCCACATTCAGGATTTAGAGTTAAAAACTTCAGCTATTACAACTATTTATTTCTTATATTAGAATCTTAGTGAAAATGCTGCTAAACCAACACCTACCATTGGCCTTAAACACAAGATTATCTCTTTTTTTGCTCCTTAGTTTTCTCAGCTCCTTTTGTGGTATTTATTCAAGTAGTAGTGACATATATTGCTCGAAGTCCATCAAAGATTCCCTAGAAGACCCTAACAATTACTTATCATCCTCATGGGATTTTAATAACCAGGTAGAGGGTTTCATCTGTCGTTTTATAGGAGTTGACTGTTGGCATCCAAATGAGAATAAGGGTAGGTTAAGGGTTTCCTAAAACTACTTAAAAACAACAATTAACTATTAACAATCTCAATTTTGGATATGTTAAAGTGTTTTATTAGTTTGACTTAAGTAAGCAAACTATGTTGCAATTCTTGTTCTAACACAAGTATGATTATCTAGGAAGAGTTGAGCAAGCAGATTCTACAGTACACGTAGAGAACCAACAGTGACATAGTACAGTGAGTGGATATCTAATTATTTCTAAAGCATGGATAGCATTATTTTTGAAAAACATTCATGTTCAAGTAAATTCAATTTGTACAAGTTGCATATTTATGAAAAAGTGCATTCTTGTACATATCAATTTCAATGCATTTCAAAAACTTGTACACCATGAAAATATATTTCATTTTTATTAACAGAATCAGTCAAGTAAATGAAAGAAAATTTACAAGCAAGCTATGATTGAATCAATTTTATTACTTATACTAAGTTTTATACAAACTTGCAAGTTCAACAAATATTTTACAGTTGCCAGAGTACTTCCCTCATGTATTCATGATAGTTAGCTATACTCAGCATTCAGATAATGCAGTGACTTGGTAAGACATCGTGACCAACAGATTTGGCCCAATTCAGTTTACTATGATGTTTACCAACTCATTATGATATTACAAGTTCAGTATGATGATACGTTCAGTTAAGTTAGTGTGCACATGACTCATGTATCAGCAGAGCCAACTGAGCCATTTTAGTGGCTATATCAAGTTCCCCACACGTGTAGTTGAGAGCTAGTGCTAGTACTAAATGTCTCCTTATTGTGCAAATAAATTTCCTCCACATGTAGTTGAGAGCTAGTGCTAGTACTACATGTCTCCTCCGTGTGCGATCAGATCCCCGAGTGCTCTTGGCAATAAATACGTTTTTCTCATGGTTATGCATTTTATTTATATACTAATAATCATAGCATCATCATATTCGAAAAATCATGTACATGTATTTTTATCAGAATGTCACTTCGTTATAAATCATGAACATGTCATTTACAGTTTCTTTTACAGGTACAAAATTACGATGATTTTATGAAACTCAGTTATGCATTTACGAGAACATTATTTTATCATAAAGACTATACGCAGATTATTATTATCAGCATGTATTTCATGATAATTCATAAACAATTCATACATAGTTTTACATGAGTACTATGTTATTTTATAAAACTTATCCACTCACTGAACTTTCAAGCTCACCCTTTTACATTTATTTTCCTCCCCCAGGTAACAGATTTTGAGGCCATATCACGTGAGTCCAGAGGCTTAGGTTCCATCTATTGTTGTGCAGTCTAGGTTGTTTTCATCTCCTTTCCAGTTTTTTTGTGTATTTTGACTATTATGTTTTGGACTAGTGATCAAAAGTCTTATGTGGTGAATAGTATGTATCTGATAGTGTATAGTTATGTTTGGTCATGAGCCCCTTTTTGGATATGTAAAATTATGTGAAGTTTGCTGGATTGTGGAATTCTATATTTTAGAAATGAAGTCATTTATTGTAGGAAAGATAGTTCAATAATTAGGGAAAACTCTGCCCAAATTTTTGTAAATTTCTTACCCAAAATTTTCAAGTTAAATTAAGGTTGATTAGAATGTTAGATATTATGTTCCCTCAGGTCACGTCACATGTTCTAGTTTGAGCTGGGGCGGGTCCTGACAGACCCTTACTGGTGTTACACTTCTACTTCTTTATGTCGATAATATGATCATAATAGGAAACACCACTGATCTTAAGCAATTTCTCAGCCATCAATTTGAAATAAAAGACTTTGGTTGTCTCCACTACTTCTTAGGCTTGAAAATCTCATATGATTCCCAAGGATATTATCTTTCTCAGGCAAAGTTCTCCTCAGACATTCTTAATCGAGCTGGTCTTACTGAATGCAAGACTGCATCAACAACTCTGGAAACCAATGTCAAACTTACTCCATTAGATGGTGCTCTTCTCTCAGATGCCACATTATACAGACAATTAATTGGCAGTCTTGTTTATCTCACAGTCACTTGTTCTGACATTGATTATGTTGTTTATCTGGTTAGTCAGACATGTCTGCTCCACGATCTACTCATTATGCTGATGTTCTTCGTATTCTCCGCTACATCAAAGGCACTCTATTGCACGGCCTTCACTTCTTTAACAAGTCTGATCTTCTTCTCTCAGCCTACTCTGATGCTGACTGGACTGGTGACCTTATTGATCGTCGATTTACCACTATATATTGTTTCTTCCTTGGGAACTCTCTCATATCTTGGTGAAAACAAGAAACAATCTCTCACTTCCTGATCCAACATTGAAGCTGAATATCGCGCTTTTGCTGACACTACTTAAGAACTTCTTTGGCTCTGCTGGCTACTTGCTGATATGTGTGTTTTCCAGTCAACCTCAACTATTATTTATTGTGACAATCAGAGTGCTATTCAGATTGCTCACAATGATTTATTTAATGAACCAACAAAACATATCGAGATTGATTATCCTTTTGTTCATCAACATGTTTTTCAAGACATTGTTCGTCTCAAATCAGTATCCTTGAAAAATCAAACAGTTGACATTTTCACAAAATCTCATCCACCAGGCAGATTTCAAGAATTAGTTTCCAAACTCAAGGTTATTGTTTCTCTTCCTTCTTGAGTTTGAGGGGGGATGTTAATATATAAGTTGTACTTCACTTATACTATACAAGTGTACTTCACTTGTACTACACTCTTGTACTGCACTTGTACTATTACATGTACTACACTCTTGTACTATACTTGTAAAATCCTATAAATAAGGTCCCATATGTACATTCCAAAACACACAAATTCAACATAATACATCAAGTCTTTTTTTTTTTTTTTATCTTTATCCCTCTATACTTGTAACAATAAAGATGGTAACTTTTAATATTTATGTTCTATAATTTTTCACTTTTTCTAGATCGCACACGATGAAAGTGTTAATATAGGTATGACTTAACATAAGAGAGCCAAAGGAAGTTTTTTTTAATGTTGTTTTGCATCTTTGCTAAAATCTAGAAGATGAAAGATGTTAAATAGGTTAGGTTAGTGTATAAATAATGAGATGGGGAACTTAATAATGTAGAAATTGTACTTGTACACAACTCACCTTTGTGATTTGGATGTGGATGTTGTATTTGCTTGGTGTTGCCTTTGCTTCATTTTGTATGCAGACAGTATGCCACAGCAGGAGCCAAGCCAAACTGCCCAATTCTAATTTTATCGTTTTGTGTATGTTCTTAAATTTTTTTTTTAAATAATTTATTTCTAAGTCCGTTTCCAATCTCGTCTTAGCTTCTTTCAACTGAAAATGCCTTGTGTTTTCTATTTTTACACTATTGAAGCTTTATACTTGCTTCTTGTAACTAACAAGCAGAGTAATATTTTGGAATAATTTGGAGACTCTATGCCGCTCTCAAAGCTTGTATTCTCTTTGGGATCCTTTATAACTTTTTTTTCTTGTCTTTTATTTTTTTTTAATTGTTATTAGTGATGATCATTTATTTTTTGTTCGATTCACTTCAGTGTTAATTGTTATAGGCTATTGCATTTTTTATTATTTAATATTCTTGTGTATGTTTGCACTTACTTTCAAATGAAAACAATTAGTCACATAGCAAGGATAGAAGAACACCTTTTATTATGTTGCCCTCTCCTGCAAATTTGAACGGCCATATTATGTTTCTCATACATGTTCCTTTTAGTAGCATTTCTAATGCTAAGATATAATGCACAAAGTTGGTTCTTCTTTTGAGCTTCTAGTACCAGAATATTCTATATCCCTTAATAAAGATGGCATTTGCAAAACAGTTTTTGAGGCAGAGCACCCAAAAAAATGCAAGTTATATCGAGTTTGCACTTTTGAAAAACCCAATCCTAAATATGTTACTGTAATTTCTCATGGTTCAAATAAGTTGCTACTTGTTAAATGACTATTATTTAATGAGTAATAATATTGATATAGTTATATTTTTTTTATTTTCATAAAATTGTATATTATATTTTTATAACTAATTACTATTAAATATTTGGATAAACTTATTTTTAATAAATTATTGTTGAACAATAACTCAAGCTGTTATAATTTTTTCTTTTTTAAAATCAAATATTGTGGTACTGTTGGCTTCTTGGACTTTGGTCTGGTCAAAGATGGTGCCTTGGTCAATCAAAAAGTCAGTTGACTTCATCTTACTAATTACTAACATTGCAACTGTATATACACATCTCTATTCTCAGCTACTCACCTAGTCTCCTCATCTTAACTACAACAAAAATTACATTTGCCGACGAAGTACTTTTCGTCGCTGAAACTAAACTATTACATACCAACTTGACTCTTGTATATTATTGTCAATAATATTTATTGATAAAATTTTATCGACAAAGTTATTCACTTAAAAAATATGTCGGCAAAATCTTTAGTAAATATTTTGTATCAATTTATTACCGATTATATTTTAAGTCATAAAACTTTCATCAATTGATAATTTTGCTAAAAAATTGCTAAAACATTCGCCTACAAAAATTTTGTTAAATTAATTATATTTTAATATTATTATTATTAATATACCATATTAAATATTAAATTAATAATAAAATTAATTATTATATATAAATAGATGCAAATATGAACTTGAGAGAAGAGGAGATTGAGTTAAAATTATTAAGTCAAGTCTACTTTAAAAAAAAAAAAAGGAAATTATTAAGTCAAATCATCGTAAATATTGAAACTTATTATATTATTGTATTAATAGATAAAATATCCACCATAAAAGAGTGACATAAAACGGACTAAATTAGGTCTAGATACCAATTTCCTCTTATGAAAATGATGCCAATTCATAATAACTTTAACTTATTACACGAATATATATATATATATATATATATATATATACCGATAAACAGAATTTTTTTAAAATAAAGTAGAATCTGGATAAAAAGTAGAATTTTTTTTATAAATAAAACAGACAAAAAATATGAAAGAAATTAAGTAATTACTCATTAACAAGTGTTAATTACATTATGTCAATTATTATTTATAAAAAATATTTCAATTTAGTTAAATATTTAAATTGAATATTAATAAAATGTAAATATGAAATATTTTTGTTAAATATTCTCATTCTCATATTATATATGACAAACTTTACAAATGTAAATTAAGTTGTCATAAGTGTAAAAATGTAATACTAAATTCAAATAATTAAAGTAATAAATTTTAAATCAATTTTTGTTAACGTTATATTGTATATAAAATTATTTTATAACAAAACATTGATAAATATATGATGAATTATATTTTTCCTCTTTGCTTCTAATTTTTTTTTTTTTTTGTCTTTCAAGTGTATTAGATTATTTTAATTTTAATTACATATTTATAACATACAATATTCTCAAAAGTTTGAAAAATAAAATTTAGAAACAAATTTTCGTAAAAATTTAAAAAAAATTAGTCAATTTTTATAGTAAAATTATACCAAAATAATAGTAAAAAATTGTTCGAAAAATATTCAAAGAATGAGAAATTCTTTTATCCCTCAAATACCCTTTGAGAATAATATCGACGTTAGTTTTATATATTTATATATCCATCTCTCTGTCTTCTGAGCTAGCTAGTCCATTCATGCCTCATCTCCCTGATTACAAATCTTTCATAATCTTACATAATTTGTGATTTAAGTTGGTCTTAGTGAAAATGCTGCTAAACCATTACTTACCACTGACCTTAAACACGAGATCTTTTGTTTTGTTCCTTAGTTTTCTCAGCTCATTTTGTGGTACTTATTCAGATAGTAGTGACATAAATTGCTTGAAGTCCATCAAAGATTCCCTAGAAGACCCTAACAATTACTTATCATCCTCATGGGATTTTAATAACCTTACAGAGGGTTTCATCTGTTCTTTTGTGTATGTTTGCACTTAGACTTTCAAATGAAAACAATTAGTCACATAGCAAGGATAGAAGAACACCTTATATTATGTTGCCCTCTCCTGCAAATCTGAACGGCCATATTATGTTTCTCATACATGTTCCTTTTAGTAGCATTTCTAATGCTAAGATATAATGCACAAAGTTGATTCTTCTTTTGAGCTTCTAGTACCAGAATATTCTATATCCCTTAATGAAGATGGCATTTGCAAAACAGTTTTTGAGGCAGAGCACCTAAAAAAATGCAAGGTATATCGAGTTTGCACTTCTGGTAAACCCAATCCTGAATATGTTACTGTAATTTCTCATAGTTCAAACATAGTGAACAATAATATAAATTCTGACGTCTAGCTTGGCGATCTAGATGCTGTTGACAAGTCAGGTTACATATTTCCAGATTCTGGTCCTTCAAATTTGAAAAATGATGTTGCAGCCTCACAAAAGTTAATAATATGAATAATTCTAATGGGTTTCGTAATGTTTCTGTGTCTAACCTATTACTTTGTCCTGTTAACTCTCAAGAGTCATTGTCAAGAGATTGGCAATTAGAAGTTGAGTAGGATTAAAAAAACGCTTAAAGTGAAGTGAAAATGCCCGACTTTTGTTGGCGGGATCGATCTATTCTTGAAAGGAATCAATCGCACAAAAAAAAAAAAAAAGAAGAGTTTGATCAACAAAACTTGGGATTGATCATCACAAAATTATGTTACACCAAGACATAGAGTATCTATCTCTCTATAAGGGGGATCAATCATTTTCTTTAGTCCCGCTATTTAAAAAGTATACAATTCATTAGGATGAAATTACGATCTATTTAAGATCGATCTATAAATAGGGAAACAATCTTCTTTTTTAAATTACACATAACTTTTTATCTATATATCATAGTTACTTTAAACGAAAATTTATGTAAAGTGCATGTGAAGGGAAATTTTTTTATCTTAAAATGAAAAGTTGTTGAGACTTTGATAATAGTACAACTTGAAAATACTTGAATGAAACAAGAATAATATTGTATCATTCCAAAATTTTTAATATTATATAAATTATATTTATTTATGAAATTGTCAGCTACTTATATTATAAACATACTTTGTAAGTACAAAAGAATAAGATTCATTCGAGTCTAAGGCTCCAAGAATGCACGATTTTAGAATTTAGAGAAAATTGTTACAAAATCATTTGTTTTAGTAGCAGGTAGATTTGACTTCACATGTTCGATATGAGTTGAAATTTTATACATGTTGTGTCCGTACAAAGAGCATTTAAGGATAAAAATATCTCATTTAAATTTAATACTATTTTAATCTTGACATAATTATGTTCACTCTTTCAATTCATGAAATTAGCATTAAGGTAAATTATTTTCCTAGTAATTTACTTTTAAACATTTGATATGTTATTTAATTAGTATTTTAAATATGTTGTAATTTCATATATAATATTTATAAAGAAAAAAATATGGCCATTGGCATTTGGCCACCCTAGTATTTGTCACCCAATTTTTTTTTTTAAGAAAATACTCTCAAATTTCAAAATTATTCTATTTATTTGACAAAAATTTAAATTGCTATAGTTTTTTGACAAGAAAAATACTTAAAGAAGAACTTGAGTACTAAAATTATGACACCGTTAATAACATGGGCGATAAAGGTACTAAAGTAATATTATCAGTACCATTTCGATACCAGACTCAATATTTATAATATAGTTTGAGTTACTGTTTTGATCATTATTTATTTTACTGTTGATTTTGTCAATTTTCAATTTCACACACGTTTATAATGAATTACAATTATGTGTAAAAATTTCTTACAAGTGTTCAAAAATTTTTCATACTTATTTGATTTTCTTTTCATACGGTTATATAATACTCTAACCTTATATTAAAAAGTTCTCTTTTTTATCAACTTCTATAAAACAAGCTAATAAGCACATGCTTTTGCACGTGTAAAGAATAAAATTCTATTATTTAACATTAAATAAAACTTGAAACGTGTAAAACCTGTTAAGTATGGCTATTTTAAGAATAAAATTATTTAAATATGTATTAGGAAAGAGCTTGATTGAGATATAACTTTTTTAAATAAAATATTGTACCTGACGTATGTGTACCTGACATATGTGTACTAGAATGTTCCAACTAAGTTGGCACTCCCATAACATCCATCTTAAATTGATAAAAAAATTAATTAAAAATAAATATTATTATAATTGAGATAGAAATTAGTAAATTTATATTTATATAAGAGTGAAAAAGAAGAGAAACATAAGATTAAGAAGCATTACAATGTAAAATTGCATATAAGGTCTCGCATGAAAGTTTTAAGCCTGACGCAGCGGATTCTTAGATTCGTTCTAGCTTACGTTTCAAAATAGAGAATTTGATAGAATTCTCATAGAAAAGTTCTAAGGTAATACTGGAATTGATTTAAAATTAGATGATGCTGAGAACTTCAGTTTACAGGTATTTATAATGAAAATTAAACAAGAAAAAAACAAACTAAAAACTTAAATTCTTCAGGAAATCTCCCAAAGTCTTTGGGTAGGTTTTTAGGTGAAGACTTTTTGTGCTGGTCTGTGCCAGCATTTATTATTTGCCTTAATTTATGGCACTAATTGTTGCACTAATTGCTGCATCAGTTCTCCCCTACTTTGAAAAAAAATTCGTCATCGAGTTAACTATGACAATGGTTCAGATCCGTGATACTCAAGTAGATCTTGGATGTTGAATGTCTTGGAAATTACAAAAGCATCCGAGAGATCGACCACATATGCATTATCATTGATCTTTTGAAGAATGTGAAATGGTCCGATCTTCTTTTGTTTGAGTTTGCTATACTCTCCAACTGAAAATCGTTCTTTACGCAGATAAACCATCACGAGATCTCCTTCATTGAATGACTTAAATCGCTTATGTTTATCAGCAGCAAGTTTGTACTTTGCAGCAAACTCTTGTAATTTTCTCTTGACATCCCCATGAATATTGGTTACCTTATCTATCATGTGATTAGCAACAATGTTCATTCCTGAAAGTTTGGCAAAGGAACCAGATCCAAAGTATGCAATGGAGGACGTATATAGACAATCTCAAAAGGAGATTTGCCACTGGATCGATTTGGTACATTGTTGTAAGCAAACTCTGCTTGAGGTAACACATTTTTCCACTGTCTTGGAGTTTTTTGAACCAAACACTGGAGGATGTTACCCAAAGATCGATTTGTGACCTTTGTTTGACCATCTGTTTGTGGATGACATGTGCTACTATAATGCAATGATGTATCAAGTCTCTTCCATAAAGTTTGCCAAAAGTGACTAAGAAATTTGTTGTCACGACCAAAGACAATTTTCTTGGACAAACCATGTAAGCGAACAACTTCTTGAAAGAACAATTGAGCAATATACGTAGCATCAGATGTCTTTTTGCAAGGAATAAAATGAGTCATTTTAGAAAAGTGATCAACCACAAAAAAAAATAGAATCTGAACATCTTTGTGTTCTTGGCAGTCCCAAGACAAAATCCATGGATAAATCTTCCCAAGGAGCATCAAGAATTGGTAGAGGTGTGTAAAGGCCTGTGTTCTGGACTCGTCCCTATGCAGTTTGGCAAGTATAACAGCGTTTTACAAACTTCTCAACGTCTCGTTTGAGATGTGGCTAAAAATATCGAGTCTCTCCGAAGGAGATGGTTTTATCTTGACCCATATGTCCTTCCAATCCTTCATCATGTAGCTCTCTGATGATGTGTTCCCTAAGCGAACCTCGAGGAATACACAAACGACTTTCATAGAATAGAAAACCATCATGAATTTGATGTTTGCTTGTAACTCCATTGCTACAGTTGTACCATTCTACTTTGAAATCTTTATCATCTCTATATAAATCTTTCAAGTAATCAAAACCAATTATTTCACCCCTAAGAGAAGTTAGTATCATAACTTGATGACTCAAAGCATCAGTAACTTTGTTCAATTGTCCTGACTTGTGTCGAAGTGAAAAGGTGAACTTTTGAATATAGGCAATCCATCGAGCATGCATACGTTTCAATTTTGAGGAATTGTTGTGGTACTTGAGAGCTTGATGATCTGTATTAAAGACGAACTCCTTTTGTACTAAGTATGGCTCCCACTGTTGTAATGTTCGAACAACTGCATACAACTCTTGTTCGTAGGTTGACCATTTCTGTCTTGGTTCATCGAGTTTTTCACTAAAGAAAGCTATTGGTTTCATTTCTTGAGACAAAACAGCTCCAATTTCTACCCCAGAGGCATCACAATCAACTTCAAAGATCTTCTCAAAATTTGGAAGTGCCAAGAATGGTGCGTTTGTCAATTTATCTTTTAGGGTTGTGAAACTTTTCTCAGCTTTATCTGTCCAAACAAGTTATTTTTGCTTCAAACAGTCAGTAAGAGGTGCAACAATAGTACTAAAGTTCTTCACAAATCATCTATAAAATGTTGCTAGGCCATAAAAACTTCGCACTTCTGTAATTGTCTTTGGCGTTGGCCAATCTTTAATGGCTTTCATTTTTTCCTGATCAACTTTTATTCCCTCGGAACTTATGAAAAAGCCCAAGAAAATGAGAAAGTCGGCCATAAAGCTGCATTTCTTTAGATTTGCTATAACTTGTTCACCCTCAGTGCATTGAAAACTTCACGAATATGTTGTAAGTTTTCTTCCTCACTTCGACTATAAACTAGAATGTCGTCAAAATAAACAACGACAAACTTTCCAATGAATGGTTGGAATACCTAGTTCATCAGTCTCATGAAAGTACTTGGTGTATTTGATAGTCATGACTAATCATTCATATAGTCCTTTATGAGTCTTGAAAGCTGTCTTCCATTCATCACCAGGTCGGATACAAATTTGATGGTATCCACTTTGAAGATCAATCTTGGAGAACACCTTTGATCCTGCCAACCTATCAAGCATATTGTCTAACCGAGGAATTGGAAAATGATGTCGTACTATAATTTTGTTGATGGCTCGACTATCCACACACATTCTCCAACTTCCATCTTTCTTCGGTGTCAAAAGAGCCAGTGCAGCACAAGGACTCATGCTTTCTCGAAGCATTCCTTTCTGAAGAAGTTCTTCAACTTGAGACTGCAAAATCGCATATTCTTTAAGGCTCATGTGATAATGAGACAAATTTGGCAAACTAGCACCTGGAACAAGGTCAATATGATGCTGAATGTCTCGAAAGGGTGGAAAGCCTGTGGGTAATTCTTCTGGGACAACATCTCTAAATTCAATTAAGAGGTGTTAAATTTGATCAGGCAGTTGTTGCGGAACAACTTTTTCTTTTGGAGGGTTTTTGTCTCCAAGCTTGTTGGATAATGTTGTTGTTTCATTGGTGCCAAGGTGAATTTTACTTAATCTTTATAAAAGGTGTAATAGTTCTTCCTACCATCATGCATTGTTCTTCGATCGAACTGCCATAGTCTTCTGAGTAGCATGTGACAGGCATCCATGTTTACAACATCACACAAAACTTCATCCTTATATTTGCTAATTGAAAAAGGAATAAAGCATTGTTTTGTTACCCTTGTTTCACCAGCATCTTTAATCCATCCAATACGGTATGAAGATGGATGTTTGTGTGTCTTCAATTGTAGCTTGTCAACCATGGTTTTGGAAACAATGTTCTCACTACTGCCACTATCAATGATGAGATCACACACTCGTTGATTAACTGTACACCTTGTTTTAAAGATATTGTGTCGTTGTGTGTCTTCTTCTTTCTTTGGGGTATACATCAACCTTCTTATTACTAAAGATACTTCTTCATCCTCATGAATAATGCCTTCTGGATCTTCTTCTTCTTGTTTTGCAACGTCTTCTTCTTCATGGTAATCTTCGTCTCCCTCAAAGTCATCATCATGAATGGTTAAGTTGACCGGTCTATTTTGACGGCATTGGTGAGAGTTGTGCCCTGTTTGTCCACATCGGTAACACTTATTTCCTCTAGGTACCGCGTAAAGGTTGCTAGAAGAAGCTTGGTTAACAATTGGTTCTCGTTGCGGACGTGTAGCTAGTTGACCAGTGGGTGGTTTAGGCCTTGGTTCATCATCACGTGCTCCTTCTACTATCTTTCCCCTATTTGGTAAGGATCTTGGTACAAATGCTTAAGACTGTGAACATATAGGGGCACATCCTACTCTTCTATTGAGTTGTGCCCCTATTTTTAAGGCAAGTTGAATAGCATTAGCAAGTGTATTATGAGATTGCTTGTAGACCTCATCTTGTATGTTGGCACGCAAACCATCAATGAATCTTGAAATTGTTTGATTTTTAGATTCACGAATATCACCTCGAGCTACAAGTTTGTAAAATTCAGTTCATAATCTTGCACGGTGCGGTATCTTTGCCGACAATGTTGATAACGACTGAAAAGTGTTTGCTCATAATCTAGAGGTAGAAAATGTTCAATCATAAACTTTTTCATTCGTCGCCAACTTCAAACTTTGTCTTTGTTTTACCGAATGCGTGTCATTTGCAATTTGTCCCACCAAGCTAATGCATCTCCTTTGAGTCGGTAGGCCACTAATTTAACCTTCATGTGTTCTTCAGTTCCCCAATAGTCAAATAACTTTTCTACTTCAGCCAACCAATCAAGGAATTCTTCGATTACAAACAAACCATCGAACTGTGGTATCTCTATTTTCATGCGATACTCATTTTGACGAAGTCCATGGTTATCTTCTATTGAAACTGGTAACTCATCATCATCAGTGGAGTATTCATATAGGACAATGTTATTTCTGAGGTTCCTACGATTACCTCGAAAATTATCATGTCTTTGCAGATTGACTTCAGCTGGTCTACGAATCGGAAGTTTATTATTGATGTTAGGTCCACCAAGACGTTGAGCCAAAATTGCTTTCAAAGCTTGAAAACACCTTTTGAATGATGCTTCTAAATTTTGTATTTGTCTAGCAAGAGCATCTACTGACTCTTTTGCTGCAATATTTCTCTACTATTAGAGCTTGACGTGTAGACTTACTATCAGATTTTTTTTTTTTTTTTTTTAACAATGATAGGAAAAAAATATCAACCTTTTTTTTTTAACCCTATCTTTTTTTTTTTCTCTTTTTTTTTTACCGACACTTTTTTTTCTTTTTCCTTTCTTTCTTGCCGACACTACTTTCTTCTTCCTTTTTTTTTTTTTTTTCCTTTTTTCTTTTCCCTTTTTTCTTTTTCCTTTTTTTCTTCTCTTTCTTTATTCTTCTCTTCCCACGCTTATTTAGTCTTCAATTCTTCACTTCTTCTCTTCTTCAAGCTTCTTTGCTCTGCTCTGCTCTTTTTTTTTGTATGAAAAAAATTGGAAATGGAAACACTGAAATATTTGTGATAGAGATTTCTTGTGTGATGGTAGCAACCTCTCAATATGATGGAGCACTTACTATTAGTATGTTTTTTGTGGGTGTTTGGTACGTATGTAGGTGATAATATGGTCTTAATGATATCTGGATTTTTTTTTTGGAATAAGTGGAGTGATTGAAGATGGAGATAGGATGATTTAGATGATGCAGGGATGGTATTGAAGGACGATGATAATCAAGAAAGCTCTGCCTGATACAGAGGAAGATTCTGATACTACTTGATGCAGCGGATTGCTAGATTCGTTCTAGCTTACGTCTCAAAATAGAAAAATTGATAGAATTCTTAGAGAGAAGTTCTAAGGTAATATTGGAATTGATTTAAAATTGGATGATACTGAGAACTTCAGCTTACAGATATTTATAATGAAAATTAAACAAAAACAACTTAAATTGTTCAGCAAATCTCCCAAAGTCGTTGGGTAGGTTTTTAGGTGAAGACTTTTTGTACTGGTCTGTGCTAGCATTTATTATTTGTCTTAATTTATGGCACTAATTGTTGCATCAAAGCCTTAAAATTTTACATGTGCTCAACTATTACAATTTCACAAGACTTTTCAAAATATAAAATCATACTGCAATTTGTTGCACCCAACTTAATTTAGAGGAAGATTAAAAAATATGTATATATATACATCAAGTTTCATGCTTATATTACAGTTGCAATTCATGTATTCTATTGGAAAAATTGCATAAAATTTTAATAACAAAAACAAAAAAAAATATATGAAAGTAATTTGTGCAGTTCGTGTTAACTTCTGATGGACTTCAATTGTACCTTTCCTTTTTATACATCAACTAATTTCTTTGCCAATTCATTCCATGGCACCTTATCACTGGTCTAATGTTAAATTTTCAATGGTTTCCTACATTTGTATTGCTAGGGTAACTGTAATTTTCATGTTTTGTTGCCAAATTAATATGTAAAACACCATGGATTATATTGACATTAAAGCAACATATTTTATTTTCCCTCTAATAAAATGCTTAAATAACTTGGAAAAGTTGCTTCAATAGCAATTTATCAATTTTTTGTTATTGTTGCTAATGCACATTTTTAGTTCTTAATAAACTTTGCGGAAAAAACGTAAAGCCTAATTTTAAACAGGAGATGGATTGAGCAAAACAAAGAGGAGATTTCAAAGAATTAATTACAAGAGTAAGGTTGAATGTATTTTGACACAAACTACTCAAAAAAAAAAATGTAAAACCAACTAGTACTAAAATTACAAAAGCAAGCATCCAGCTAGAGAACTCATTCAAAACCAAATCTCATTTAAGTGCATTTACAAACAACATAACAAATAAAAGATAATAAAGAAGATACACAAAGAAAACAATTTAGAAATTTTATTAATAACTATTAAAGAGTACATCCAATATATATACGGCTTACACACACTAAAGGTAGTGCTTGTAGCACATGATGTACAGTTATAATAATCTGTAACTATCTAGGTCCTTGGCCAAACATAAAAGCAATGTAACAAATACTCATTGCTCTAACAATATTATTCTAACATCTTCCCATAAGCTCACAATTTGTGAAGAACAGTGAGCTTAGTCCTTAACTCTTGAAACTTTTTAGTAGATAAAGGCTTACTTGGTGTGTACATAACATTTGCTATTTGCTCTTTACTTGGTGTGTACTCCAAATTCAAGACACTAGATAAAACATTTCTCGTATAAAATAAAAATTAATTTCCACATGCTTAGTACGTGAATGCAATACTTGATTTTTTGCTAAGTAACTTGCACTCACATTATCACAATAAATAGTGGGAGTGATTTGTACTTATACTTGTAATTCAACAAGTAGTTTTTGTATCCAAAGCAGTTCTGTGATGCCAAAAGTGAGAGTTCTAAATTCAACTTCAGTGGACGAGAGTGAAACTTTGTGTTTTTCAGAATACCAAAAAACTAAAGAATTCCAAAGTAAACACTATATCCCATTGTTGATCTTCTATCATCCGTGCTAGATGCCTAATCAACATCTGTATAAACTGTGAGAGCCAATTGATTTAACTTATACAACATTAGAACAAAATCAAGAGAACCTTTGAGATATCTTAATAAACGTTTTACTATTGTCTAATGAGTAGTGGTAAGAGCATGGAGGAATGGAAAGTGTTTATTGACTTGGATAACATATATAAGGTTTGGTGAGTGTACAATATTGAGTGCACCCACGAGTGATCTATATTGTGTAGCTTCATCTTCTGAGAGAGGAGTTCCATCATACTTGGAAAGAACTTTTCTAGGGGACATAGGAATGGTAGCAGCTTTGGTCTCAAGAATTTGAACTATACCTAGCTATTCATATATGTATTTGGTTTTTCTTAGATGAAAACAATCTGATGTGCGTTCTACTTCAATGCCAAGAAAGAAGTTGACATCGCCAAGCTCTTTTAGATAAAACACATGGTTCAATTTAATAATAAAAGATTGAATAAGAGAAGTGTTATTGCTAGTAACCAGAATGTCATCCACATAGATGAGGAAGATAATGATCAGTGAATTGTGAGCATATATTAACGTGGAAGCATCAGCATTAGAATGTTTGAACCCCACTGTAAAAGGTAATCTGTTAACTTCATGTACCATGCCCTATGGATTGTTTTAATCCATAAATGACCTTTTTAAGCTTGCAGACAAAATGTGGATGAATTGGATCAACAAAACCACTTGCTTGAGCCATGTAGACATCCTCTTCAATATCTCCATTGAGAAAAGCTGTATTGACATCAATTTGTTTAACTTGCCAATTTTTAGAGAGTGCTAGTGTGAGGACTAGCTTGATAGTGATGGGTTTGACTACAATACTGAATGTTTTAGTATAGTCTATGCCTACTTTTTGTTGAAATCTTTTTGTTACCGCTTGAGCTTTATATTTGTCCAACGCTCTATTAGTCTTGAGTTTTGTTTGAAAAATCCATTTGTTGCCAATTACTTTGCCATTTTTTAGAGAGGGAACCAAATCCAAGTTGTGATTGTTAAGTAAAGCTTGATACTTAGTATTTATGGCTTCTTTCCACTCTGGTGATAGGAGTGATTGTGAAAATTAAATGAACTGTTGTTTGAAAACTATATTCCCAAAAAGCTAAAGGCATTCTAGCTCTAATTAGCAATACAAGTCCAATTTCAACCACAGAACAATTCTTACGTTCTATAACACCATTTTGTGAGGCAGTATATGGGCATGAGCTTCTATGATAACCACCTTGAAATAGGTGGTTGTCCAATGATTTTAGTTTTGTTCCCTTATTACTCTGTAATTGATGAATAGCAGCATTAAACTATCTAGCAACATAAGCTTCACAATGCAAGAATATTTGTACAACTTGGGACTTGTTATGTAGCATAAATAGCCATTAAAAAGTGTGCAATCATCAACAAATGACATAAAATATTTCATTCCATGAATCAAAGAAACACGTGATAGACCCCAAAGGTCTACATGAATTACAAATGAAAAGTTTTATCTAATATGTGTATGATTAAAGGGAAGTCTATGAGACTTGCCTAGCTGACAAGCTCCACAAACCTCTAAGCAACTATTAGCTAAAATAGTTTTGTTTAAAGAGTGAGCTACTTGATGTATTACTGACAGATGAAGGTGTGTCCTAACCTGCTGATGAGTGCTTAAAAAGCACTAAAGATACCATGATTTAATGCACTTTAATTGATTAAATAGATTTATATATGCATGATTTTATCATATTTTATATAATTCTATCTTTTCAGAATCACGGGTATTTTTATTGTTTTTAAAGAATTATATTTAATTTGGAAGCAATCCATCACAATATTTAAAGTATAGTATTTATTTACTATCAAAAAAGGTGAAGAAAAAAATAAAGAAAAATCAAAAAAATGGAAAAAATGAAGAAATGGTCAAAACTACCCGTCTGTGCGCGCAGCACGCCTGTCACGCCGCGCAGCCTGCCCAGTACACCGCGCAGTATGCCCAGCAAGACGCACGTCACGCCGCGCAGCCACGCCGCACACCCCGCGCGCGCCCCGCACGCCTGCACCCAATGCCCTGTCCGCTCGCGCACCTGCGCAGCATGCCCGTCCACGCAGTACACCGCGCGCGCCTGCGCCCACCAGCCTGCCTGTGCGCGCCCAGCCAGCCTGTCATGGTGCCTTTTCACCCATTTGTGCCATTTTGCCATTTTTTGCCAATTTTAGCCCCATGTTTTCACCTATAAATACACCCCTTTCCCTTTGTATTTCACACACCTAATTTAGAGCTCTCTTCTCTCTCTCTCTAGCTTTCTCTCTCTAGAAAGCTTTCTTAGTTTTCTTAGTTTTATTTTTAGTTTTTTTATTAGTTTTAAAGTTTTTCTTAAGGTATGTTTAAATGTATTATTTTCAGCATTATTTCTTATGTTTTATTTTTACATGCTATATTTAATTTTCTAGCTAATTATTAAATTAAGCATGTCTGGCTGTTTATTAATATGAGATAATACTGTTGTTATGCTTGTGAAATATTAATAGGTAAAACATTTTCACAAAATTAAATATTGTTTTTATTCAAGATTTTCATATAAAGAATGTTAGAGAGAAATACATTATTTTTCATTACAAACTATAAATCTGAAAGTTTGATTTTAAGATTTAATTATCTGGTCTGGTTTAGAGTAGTGCTCTTCTACTTATTGGTACAATCGTCTGGTATTGTTGATGCAAAACTCTTTTTCAAAGGTTTTTCACAAAGAATTATTATTTGAAAATGTATTGACAAAATATTTTCTGTAATAGTTTTAAAACTTGAAAGTTAGTATTTAGATAATTAAATTCTTAAATTTAACTTGGACACCTTGAATAAAGTTTAAAATGCCTAACCCTACCAAAGGTGTCATTTAAATGGTTCATTTGCAATCTCTTAGAAAAAATGATTTTAATTTAATGAACCAAATTAATTATCAACCCCACCCATAGGTGTTAATTAATTTGTTTAATTACCAAAGAATATCTAACCCCACCAAAGGCGGTATTTATACATAAAAGAGAGAATCAATAATTTTAATTCAAATATTTCATAACCTATATAATATGAAGCAAGCATAATTAACTTATCCATTAATTCTCCACTGTTTATGAATGATATAATTACATGATTATTTATTGAATTCATGTCTATATTATTTTTGTATTTTAGATTAGACTCAAACAAACTCAAATATCGTGACAGGATGTTTAGGTTTTAATTTCATTTTTAAGAGTTTGAATAATTATTAAAAACCACATAAATTCCTTCCTTAGACCGACCTTGGAAGTATACTTATCATTTTCTATAAAATGATTCGTGCACTTGCGAGATTTTATAAATTTAAATAAGCATTTACGAGATTAGTATTTAGGTACTGGTTTTCGTTCATCAAGTTTTTGGCGCCGTTGTCGGGAAAGGCATAGCGTTTTTAATCTTTATCAAATTATTAAAAACATTTTTGTGATGTAAATATTGTGATATTTATTCATTTATTTATTTGTTCATATATATATTTATTTATTTATATATTTATTCATTTATTTATTTGTTCAGTTATTTATTTATTTATTCATTTATTTATTTGTTCATTCATTTATTTATTTGTTCATTTATTCAATTATTCATTTATTTTTATGGATGGCTAAGCCTCATACTTGTTAATTGTTGTAATTAATATTTATTTATTTATTTGTTCATTTGTTTATTTATTTGTTCATTTATTCAATTATTCATTTATTTGTTCATTTCTTTTTATGGATGGCTAAGCCTCCTATTTGTTATTTTATTTATTTCTCTTATTTTATTTTATGGTTGGTTCTGCCACCTATCTTTATTAACATATTGTTGTTATTTTAAATTATGTTATCTTTATTAACCTCTCTTTATTAACATATTATTGTTGTTTTAAATTATGTTATATTTATTAACTTATCTTTATTAACATATTGTTGTTGTTTTAAATTATGTTATCTTTATTAACTTATCTTTATTAACATATTGTTGTTGTTGTTTTAAATTATGTTATCTTTATTAACCTCTATTTATTAACATATTGTTGTTGTTTTATAAAAAAATTATTTTATAAATTTATTAATAAATTTAAAAATTTTAAAATATCAAAAAAAAAAAAACATTCTAAAAAAATTTACGAAAAAAACACGATCCGTTAAAAGTGTGAATGACACTTTAACGAGAATCTTCGTAAAATTCTTGGAAATTTAATTTGCAATTTTTTTTCCAAAAATATATATATATTTTTAAATATCTAGCGAGATATTTTCACGAGATATTTTCGTGAGATATGTTCACGAGATATTTTCTTGAGATATTTTCACGAGAATAATTAGCAATTTAAAAAAAATTTATTATAAATTATGTACTATTATTCTCTAATATTTATTTTAGTTCACTCTAATATCTTTTTTCTTTTTATTATTATTATTATTATTTTCGTATTTCAACTTTTATTTTCTTTACTTTATTAATATTAATACTATTTATTTGTTTACTTTATTATTATCATTTTTATTTTTATTTTATTTTATTTATTTATTTTATTATCACTATAAAATTAAAAAAAAATATTTAAGAGCCTCGAAACATGAAAGATATGGAGTTATGTGGCATTTGTGGTTTACATGAACATAATGCTAATATTTGCGCTTTTGCATGTGATTTTCATACATCTACCAATTGAGATTTCGATCTTAATGAGGGATATCACTCATCTTAGAATGATCCTTATACTTATATTCTCGAGTTGGGAAATCACAACAATTTTTCTTGGGAAGCAAATACTAACCCACCTTATGTCCCATACCCCAAACAAGGCTTAGATTTCAATCCTTATGACCTACCCATTCAATCTAAGAAACCAACTTTGAAGGAGACCTTGAATACTTTTATTCAAGTTAATATTGAAACCAAGAGAGAAACAATCAAAGGTTGGATTCTTTGATAAGGATCGAAATGCAATTTGAGCAACTAGCGGAACAACTTCAAGAACAAGAAGAGTTGTCCACTCAAATTGAGCAAGTGAAGGATGACATAATCCTTCAAAGTGGTAAAAATTTTAAAAATATTTATTTTCCTGAAATTTTTGATGATTTACCACATTATGTAGAAAACACAGATGGGGGAGCAAGCAATTCTCAAAGAATGTCAAGCTAAGGAATATCAAATTCTACAACATTCTAAGGAGAACAAGGAGGAATTATCTTCACCTCCCATGCCGAACAAGGCACCTAAGACTTGCACATCCCTAAATCCTTTTCCATACCACTTCCACCAAAAAGTGTGTGCTATGCTTCATCAGAACTAACAACCGAGATGGAAGGATGCACTTAACGCAATACTAGCACGAAAAATTGACATCACACATTTCAAGATTTTTGATGACGGTGGATAGGAATGGATCTTTGCGTCTTCCTAAGACGTTAAAGAAAGCGCTTGGTGGAAGACAACCCATTATTTTAGGTAATATTTTTCCTTTTCTCTTAGTGTAGTTAATTTTCTATTTGTTCCTTTTAAATGCTTTTCTGAACATGTGCATAATTGAAAACATTGAGGACAATGTTTAGTTTAGGTTTGGGGGTACATATAGGTCCAATGAAAACTTATGAAAACTTTTTGATACAAAACTATCATGTTTTCTTTAAATTAAAAGTCAGTAATTGAATCTTTATACATATTTTGTTTGATTTCTTGTACATATTCAAGGTTAGTTGTAAAAGTTGATTTTTGTACATAGTTCATACTTCATGCTTTTTAATATTAAAATTGAGATAAACCCGAATCTTGTGTTTAAGAATCAAATAGTGGAGACTACCTTGTGAGATGATTATTGAGCCATTAACGTTTCATTCTGAGAGTTAATCATTATTCTACTCTTTTAAACACTTTTCTTATTATTTCAAATTGTTAAAAGATCTCTATAGGTTTTTGCATTGAATGTTAGGATTTTTAAACATCTAATGAAGAATCATGGATTTAATTGTATTGCTTAGATTAAATGATTTGAGTTAAAATTTTAAGTGTTTGCCTATTTCATTCATGCTTGACTTTAAAAGATATAAGAGAATTCATATAGCCAACGCGAAAGAGCTAAAATTTGCATTTCACAAAATACACATGTATTTGGGTCCATAAAAAAAAAAAAAAAAAAAAAAAAACAACAACAACAACAACATTATTGTGACCCTAAAGTTCTTCAAATGGTGAAATGGTTAATACAAAAAGAAAAATAGGAAATAATTTCTCTTAAAGTCAATGCATTTTATACATTCTAGGGCATACAATTGAAGTTTTTGCTTAAAGATTTTAATTGATGCATGAGACTATAATGTGATTTCTTCATAAATCCTATCATTTGATTCCTTTCATGAGATCAATGTTATGCACTTTTTGAGCCTTTCTTGTTTAAATCATATGCGAACGTATTAGCTCATTTATTCACATAACTTCTATTCTCATATACTTTGTTGAGTGTTTGAACCCATAGGATCAGTGTGATATTAAGAGTGAATCTTGTGAGGAATAGAGTTGAAGCGAATTCGGATTCTTAAATACTAGATTTGGGGAAATTAATATTGATATATATTTTTTTAGTATTGGAGTATGCACTTATGACTCGAAATTGATTTGCATGATGAATCCTTAATGTGTTAAGATAATTGGATAAAATTATGTATGAGCCTCGATTATAAACTGAAAATAAACTGAAGTATGAGAAATTTTGTTGATATAAGTTTGTAGTTTTTACTTGTAGTATTGTTAGTTTGTTTTATTTAGTTCAATGTTTGTGGGTATCATTTCTGAAAACCCACACGAGACTTAAACTCGTCCACTAGGACAACCTAGGGGTTTAACGGCTTGTTGCATATGCTAAATGCAACCTTGTCAATCTACGGAAGTGATTTAGGATAGTTTAAATTTTTAGTTTTTTATTTTTAGATTTATCGCTTGTCTTGCTAAGAGACTAGCAAGAAGCTGGTTGGGGGTTGTGATGAGTGCTTAAAAAACACTAAAGATACCATGATTTAATGCACTTTAATTGATTAAATAGATTTATATATGCATGATTTTATCATATTTTATATAATTCTATTTTTTCGGAATCACGGATATTTTTATTATTTTTCAGGAATTATATTTAATTTGGAAGCCATCCATCACAATATTTAAAATATAGTATTTATTTACTATCCAAAAAGGTGAAGAAAAAAATAAAGAAAAATCAAAAAAATGGAAAAAATGAAGAAATGGTCAAAACTGCCTGTCCGTGCGGGCAACACGCCTGTCACGCCGCGCAGCCTGCCCAGCACGCCGCGTAGTACGCCCAGCAAGCCGCACGTCACGCCGCACACCCCGCGCGCGCCTGCACTCAACGCCCTGTCTGCGCGCGCACCTGCGCCACACGCCCGTCCACGCCGCACACCGCGCGCGCCTGCGCCCACCAGCCTGCCTGTGAGCGCCCAGCCAGCCTGTCATGGTGCCTTTTCACCCACTTGTGCCATTTTGCCAATTTTAGTCCCATGTTTTCACCTATAAATACACCCCCTCCGCTTTGTATTTCACACACCTAATTTAGAGCTCTCTTCTCTCTCTCTCTAGCTTTTTCCCTCTAGAAAGCTTTCTTAGTTTTCTTAATTTTATTTTTAGTTTTTTTATTAGTTTTAAAGTTTTTCTCATTTTGAGAAGAACTTAGTTATGTTCTTGTAATATTTTTAGTTTTGATTCAATAAATAGGAATGCAATTTCGTTTGGGGATTTTTCCAGAAACAATTCTGAAATTATGTTAATGTATGTTTAAATGTATTATTTTCAGCATTATTTCTTATGTTTTGTTTTTACATGCTATATTTAATTTTCTAGTTAATTATTAAATTAAGCATGTCTGACTGTTTATTAATATGAGATAATACTGTTGCTATGCTTGTGAAATATTAATAGGTAAAACATTTTCACAAAATTAAATATTGTTTTTATTCAAGATTTTCATATAAAGAATGTTAGAGAGAAATACATTATTTTTCATTACAAACTTTAAATCTGAAAGTTAGATTTTAAGATTTAATTATCTGGTCTGATTTAGAGTAGTGCTCTTCTACTTATTGGTACAATCGCCTGGTATTGTTGATGCGAAACTCTTTTTCAAAGGTTTTTCACAAAGAATTATTATTTGAAAATGTATTGACAAAATATTTTCTGTAATAGTTTTAAAACTTGAAAGTTAGTATTCAGATAATTAAATTCTTAAATTTAACTTGGACACCTTGAATAAAGTTTAAAATGTCTAACCCCACCAAAGGTGTTATTTAAATGGTTCATTTGCAATCTCTTAGAAAAATGATTTTAATTTAATTAACCAAATTAATTATCAACCCCACCCATAGGTGTTAATTAATTTGTTTAATTACCAAAGAATATCTAACCCCACCAAAGGTGGTATTTATACATAAAAGAGAGAATCAATAATTTTAATTCAAATATTTCATAACCTATATAATATGAAGCAAGCATAATTAACTTATCCATTAATTCTCCACTGTTTATGAATGATATAATTGCATGATTATTTATTGAATTCATGTCTATATTATTTTTGTATTTTAGATTAGACTCAAACAAACTCAAATATCGTGACAGGATGTTTAGGTTTTAATTTCATTTTTAAGAGTTTGAATAATTATTAAAAACCACATAAATTCCTTCCTTAGACCGACCTTGGGAGTATACTTATCATTTTCTATAAAATGATTCGTACACTTGCGAGATTTTATAAATTTAAATAAGCATTTACGAGATTAGTATTTAGGTACTGGTTTTCGTTCATCACCTGTCATGCCAAAGTGCTCCATGAAGAGAAGCTTTGTGACACTCCACAATGCTTGAAGCTCCCTCTAAAGAGCCAATCTTATACAGTCCATGTTCAGTGCCTCCATTGAGGAGGATATGATGAGTGGCTAGGTCCTAAACATTTGTGTTATAACATGCTACTCTTGCTTAAGACATGACTATTATTAATTTTTTTAATCAATTTATACATAAAAAATCTAAAATTACTTTTGTTGTAGGTATACCTCTCCTCTCACATAATATATGGACCTATCAAATAAGTAGAATATACAATGTATCATAATGGAGGAAGAGTAGCTAAAGTACTAGTTTTGGAAGGAAGCAGAAAGATAAAAATATCATTTATTTGAAGATTGAAGTTTAAAATCCCAACGAATTGAAATAATATAAGCAACTTAGTGACTCAAAGTTTAAATTGGTAATTAGGAAAAAGGTGAATGAATATTATTTACTGTTGATTTTTGGTGTGATCAACCCCAATTAGAGTGCTTTTGTGCTTAAGCATCTTATTATCGATAACATTTTGCTTGCGCATGAATTTTTGCATTTGTTGAAAATAGGAGGAAAGGAACAACAATATATGGCCTTAAAACTTGACATGAGCAAGGCATATGATAGAGTTGAGTGGGGTTTTGTGGAGGCAATGATGAAGAAGCTTGGGTTTTCTTATCAATGGATCAAATGAATTATGGCTAGCGTATCTTCTATCTCATACTCTTGTGTGGTTAATGGAGAACTGACTAGTTTTTTTTTTAGCAAAGGCGGGGTTACGATAAGGAGATCCATTATCACTTTTCTTTTTTTTCGATATCTATGGAAGGTTTATCAAGTATATTGCATAAGGAAGAGGAGTTAGGGAATATTATCATACTAAAGGTGAGTAGGACTAGCCCTGTGATCACTCACTTTTTGTTTGTTGATGACTCACTTATCTTTTGTAAATGGATATTGGTGAGGTGCAACGGTAGCGAGAAGTCCTTAAAAATATGAGATTTCTTCTAATCAGACAATTAATTTTCATAAATCCAGCATTTTTTTCAATTCTAATACTACTCCTCATAATAAGAAAATTATTCATCAATGTTTGGGGATTGGATTTGCATCTGGATTTGAGAAGTATCTAGGTGATCTACCAGCTTTGTTCAATGTAAAAAAGGATGCAAATTAGTTAAATTATGAACAAAATGTATCAACGAATTCAAAACTAGACATGTTAGTTCCTCTCGCTCTCAAGTAAAGAGAGTTTGCTTAGTTGCAACATGTGCCATTCCTAACTATGCTATGTAATGGAACATATTATAAGCCTGTGTGAAAATTTCACACATTTGTTAATATGTTATAAGTATGTGTGTAACTTCATACAAGTATGAGAAAAATTTTACATACCAATTTTATTTTATTTTATTTTTTCACACAATTATATGAAAATTTTATATACTTAAATTATGTATTTAAAAACTCTCTTAACTTATTGTTATGTATGAAATATGTTAAAATTGAATCCAAATGAGGTTATTTTTGGAAAAAAAGAAAAGAAAATAAAAGAAAAAAATCTTGAACCAACTAGAGTTTTGATTACTGTATATTTGAAAGAAGCTCGTTTTTCAATGTATATTCAATTTACATCTAATATAAATAATTTCTTGTTGGAACATTTTTTGAAATAAAAAGAAATTTTTTGGCTAAAAGGTTGTAATAGTTGGACAAGTACCTTTTGGCAAAAGATACATTGAATATTTGCAACTTTTGGAAGTGAAATGCAATATTGAAAGGTTATGACTTAAGTAAAATGACTTGACTTTTTTATATGTTATATTTGTTATGAATAATTACATATGTTCTAAAAGACATGACTTTTGAAAAAGTCACAATTTATTAAAGAGTTGTAACGTAATTGAAGGGATGCATGAAATTTTATAAATAGGTCATTCATTTAGGAAATGAAGTTCAAGATGGATAATAATTGTTTTCTAAAATTTTCCATCATAATTTATGTATAAATAAAGTTATTGTTCTAAATACTGCAAAATTAGAACATTAATTATCTTGAGTGCTCCTCAAAGTCAAATGTATTCTTGGGTTGCCTTCTTGAATGCACATTACAGACAACAAGAGGCTTCATTGTATCCAAGAGGCTTCATTGTATCCTAGAGGCATATTTATTGAACCTAGTGCATTACCGAATTAGTGGGGGCAAATAGCGTTTTAAGGACAATAACTTAAAGTCATAGCTTGAAGCCAAGTTCAAATGCAGTATTATTTATAGTGATTTTACAGTATCATAATTAGAGCTTATGAAGACGTGACTTGAAGATCATGAAGATTAAAATTCAATAACAAGTTCAAGAAAATTTTTCCAATATTTCTTCGAGTTAAATTGTTTATTTTAAAAAAGGGAAAAATATCTAAGATCTTTTGGAAATTCAAGGAGAAGGCATCTTTGAAGAAAAAGTGACAAAAGAGCACCGAAAGTAGAAAGATACGTGTCTATTCTCAAGTGTTATTCATTATTTCTATAATATATATCATATCAATTATATTATTTTTCTTTTTATTATTTATTAAATATGTTTATTTTTAAAAAAAATTACTTACACTAATCTTGAATTTGATTGATGTAGAGTACCACATCACGACACACTTTAGGAGCAAAGAATAATTTTTCATATTCTCACCACGAATTTGAAATTTTTTTTCGACAAATGCAATGATTGAATAAATTTTTACCTATTTTTATATTCATATTAATCATATTATTATACATGATAATATTATCTAAAAAATTAAATCAATTATTATTTTCTAAAATAATTTTGTTATGTGTTATAATATAGTTAATATGAGTAAAAAATGATTGTAAATTTATTTGTTGTATAACATTTTTTTTTAATGTTGTTTAGCAGTCTAATGGCTACGGGGCTGACTATATTAATATGATAAAAATTAAAGGTAATAATATTTTACAATCATTCTTATAAATGTTATAAAAAATGCATAAATTATTATTTATTTTTATAATTAATTATATTTTAATATCATTATTACTATTATGTTATATTAAATATAAAGTTACAATACATTAAATTAATAGTAAGATTAGTTATTATATATAAATAGATGAACATATGAACTTGAGATCCAGTTCTTTTGACTAAAAGGGCAAATTATCTCTTTCAAAAAAAAGGGGGGAAATTATCAAGTCAAGTTTACTAAAAAAAAAGGGAAATAGGCTACATTAGACCCCTTTTATTAATCTTATTCTGGACTAACCCCCTATTACTAAACTTCCAAATATACCCCTTTACTCAATTTCCTCCAT
Source organism: Elaeagnus macrophylla (assembly GCA_029378325.1). Taxonomy (NCBI): domain Eukaryota; kingdom Viridiplantae; phylum Streptophyta; class Magnoliopsida; order Rosales; family Elaeagnaceae; genus Elaeagnus; species Elaeagnus macrophylla. The sequence goes on along the minus strand of CM055644.1, from coordinate 19,217,782 downwards.
GATTTCTCTGTCTCCTTTCATTCTGATCTCCCACAATCCTAGCCATTCATTACTTTCTATTACCCTAAATTATTATTACTACCGTCGACTCGTCTCCCACTCTTTGATGAAGACTGAAGAGGAGAAATGAAGAACAGCAACAACAACACAAAGCTCATACTACTCCACCCCTCAATCCAGAAACAAACTGGAGGTGTTTCACACCGTCTATGGCTCATTTTCTTCATCGCCTTCTTCACTTTGGCATTCACTCTTACACTCATCAACTCTACGGTTCCCACAACCTCCAACGAAAACCATCCCACAGGTACTAGTCTCTTCTCTACCTCCATAGCCGAAGTTCTTCTCCACTATGCTTCCATTTCCAACTCCACCTCCACAACTAGCATTATGTTTTGGGTACAATGGTTGTCGGTAGCTCTCAATTCTGTACATATTCGACGGCTTTTTCATCTTCTCCGCCGTCATTATCATCGGCAAAAGATGACAACGAGGACTATGATGATATTTGAGATGGAAATTGTAATTATAAAGCTGTATCCTTTACATTTTTTTTTCCTTGTTGGATAATTTCAAAAATTTGTAATTTTTATAGGCTTTGTCGGGGTGTGGTAAATTAAGGATCTGAGAAAAAGAAAATTCCAACTGAAATCCGGCGAGTGGACATATATGTCCTCTAAAATATACTCCTCTGGTTTTCAGTTGGACACATGTCCAACTCTGTTGAGGTGAGTTGGACGTACGTCCAACTGAGGGGTTATTCTGGGCAGTCTAGTTGGACATGTGTCCAACTCGGCTCCGGCGAGTGGGGTCGCCGGCAGGTCAAAATTTGATCAGTTGGACGACTGTCCAACTGAGCTCCGGCGAGTGGACATATGTGTCCTCTAAAATATACTCCTCTGGTTTTCAGTTGGACACATGTCCAACTCTGTTGAAGTGAGTTGGACATACGTCCAACTGAGGGGTTATTCTGGGTAGTCTAGTTGGACATGTGTCCAACTCGGCTCCGGCGAGTGGGGTCGCCGGCCGGTCAAAATTTCATAAGTTGGACAGTCGTCCAACTGAGCTCCGGCGAGTAGACATATGTGTCCTCTAAAATATACTCCTCTGGTTTTCAGTTGGACATATGTCCAACTCTGTTGAGGTGAGTTGGACAGTCGTCCAACTGAGGGGTTATTAAGGGCATTTTTGTCATAATATGTAAAAAAATCAAGTGGAGGGAGTCATATCAGATTTTTAATAAATAGGGGGTCATGACAGCATATAACCCAAAAAAAAAAAAACATTACTAAGTCAAGTCATTTGTGATTGTGGAAATTTTATTATATTATTTTTTATTGTATTAATAGATAAAAGATTCACCATAAAAGAGACATAAACCGGACTAAAACAAGTCTATATATATATATATATATATATAACTCACTATTCTATGATGTACATAAATTATTATTTTAATTTTATAATTAATTAAAATATTATTGTCACTAATACATCATATTTAAAATTAAATATGAAGTTGATCTTATGATATGATACTTTAGAATTTTTTTTATGAGTGATACATTATATTAAATAGATAGACATATGATTAAATAGATAGACATATGAAGTGAGATCTAGTTCATTGATTTAAAAAAAGTGCATTGAAATTAATAAATTAAGTCTACTATAATTTTTTTTGCAAAGTCAAGTCATCATAAATGTGAAAATTTTATTCTATTATTTATTATTATATTAATAGACAAAGATTTACCATAAAAGAAAGACATAGACTGGACTAAACTAACTCTAGACACCAAGTTTTATATATATATATATATTAATTTTATAATTAATTAAAATATCACCGTCACTAATTTGTCACATTAAATATGAAGTTGACCTATCATATGATACTTTAGATTTTCTTTTTATCAATGATATATTACAGAAAAAAATGTTATAAAAATTCTTTTATTTTTTTATAAAAACTAGCATTAAGTCTACTAAATTATAAAAAGTGCCTTTAAATTCATTTTTTTAAGTCCCTTTATTTGAAAAAAATGTGTCAAGTAAAGAAAAAGTTAATTTTTTATCCAATTTTTCTTTAAATCTAACAAAATAATAAATGTGTCACATGTATATTTATATTTTTTGATATATATATATATATATATATATATATATATATATATATATACACGTAAAAAAATTAATATTTAATTAAAATTATTGAATTTTTTAATTTAAAAAAAAACTTAAACAAAATTTTGATGTAGTTTAATATAATTTTTAATAAATTTAAATAAAATTTTTATTAAGCCGTTGTTCTTAAGATATGTGTTTATTCTCAAGTATTATTCATTATTTCTATAATATATAATATATATTATATATCATATCAATTATATTATTTTTTATTTTTATTATTTGTTGAAAAAAAAATATTTATACTAATCTTGAATTTTATTGATCTAAAATACTACATCGTTACTTAGTCTAGGAGCAAAGAATGATTTTTTATTTTCTCACCACAAATTTGAAAATTTTGTTTGAGAAATCTATGATTTAATAAATTTTTACCTTTTTTATATTCATATTAATTATATTATTATACTTGATAAAATTATTTAAAAAATTAAATCAGTTATTTTTTTAAACATAATTTTGTTATGTGTTATATAATATGGTTAATATGAGTAAAATATGATTGTAAATTTATTTGTTGTATAACATTTTTATTTTTTTTATATTGTTTACCAGTCTAATGGCTACGGGGCTGGCTATATTAATGTGATAAAAATTAAAGGTAATAATATTTTACAATCAATTTTATAAATATTATAAACAATGCATAAATCATTATTTATTTTTGTAATTAATTTTATTTTAATGTTATTATTAATAATATGTCATATGAAATATAAAGTTATCAAGTATATGATACATTAAATTAATAGTAAGATTAATTATTATATATAAATAGATGTACATATGAACTTGAGATTTGGTTCATTGACTCAATTGAAATTATTAACCAAGTTTACTATAAAAAAATATAAATAAAAAGAAAAAGAAATTAGTAAGCCATGAATATGGAAATTTTATTCTATTATTTGTTATCGTATAAAATTTATCTTAAAATGTTATGTAAATTATTTCATATATTAATAATTTTTTTATGTGGGACAAACAGAAAATTAAATTATTTTTGTTATTCTCAATGAGTGAAATTTAAAACATAATTTTTTATTCATCTTAATATCATTTTTAACATATAAAAAAGATTTCTTTTACACAAATATGATCTCCTTGTAAATAAATTCCAAAACTAATTATTGAATGTAAAGTTCTTATTACATGTGTGTTTATTTTATTGCTATGTTTAAAATACAACTGAGACAATATTAAAAAGCAGCGTTGTAATATAACTAATGGATTCGATTTTTAGTATGTTTCTTTTTTTCTTCGAAAATTATATTGTTCCCCAATTCGCTTTTTGGACTTTGATCTCGTCCAAGATGGTGTCTTGGTCAATTAAAATTTTGGTCCTCACTCCTCACACTAGTCTGTGCCTCTAATAACTTGAATTAAGGAGATAAAATATTAAATAAAAAATATGTTTTATTAACTTGAATAACTTAAAATTTTCATATATCCACTTTATACATGTAGGAAAAAACAATCATATTTTTGCTAGTATCTAAAGAAATTTTCGCACAACTAATTTTGGTTATTGTATTTTGACATTCTACAAACACATAAATTATTTATATTATAATATATGATAAAATTATTTAAAAAAATAAATTAATTCTATTTCATTTTTAAAAATAATTCTAACACATCATAATACAAGAAATTTAGATAAAAAATAAATGTAAATTTATGTAATAAATTAATAATATTAAAAATACATAAATTTGTACACATATTTGCACTCACGCTAGTGTCAATATTATCTAAAATATTGAATTGTTTCTCCAATTTTCAATTTTTCATTTTCACATGTGAAAATACAATTTACTAATAATACAATTTACTAATAATCTCCATTTTTGTTTTCATGTCTTATTTTACAATTACATATTAAAGTTAACACTGAAAGATTATGCAATCAATTATTTTCCAATGTAAAATGTGTTTGCATCCTTTAAGAAAAAGTGATAAACACTTTTTTTTACTATCAATATAATTTATTTTAAAAAACACATTTTAATCTACAAAGAAAAAAAGAAAAAAAATATGAGCCACCACTTTTACTAGTTTACCTTCGAAATTGGCGATAAGATTTTCTCTGATCTCCCGTACTGCTCAACTAGGTGTGCGAGAAGACCTTGTCTCTTCTCTTTTTGGCTGAATAGTCTAGTCCTCTAGTTTTATTAATGCATAAATAGAACAAATTTCCACATTCAGGATTTAGAGTTAAAAACTTCAGGTATTACAACTATTTATTTCTTATATTAGAATCTTAGTGAAAATGTTGCTAAACCAACACCTACCATTGGCCTTAAACACAAGATTATCTCTTTTTTTGCTCCTTAGTTTTCTCAGCTCCTTTTGTGGTATTTATTCAAGTAGTAGTGACATATATTGCTTAAAGTCCATCAAAGATTCCCTAGAAGACCCTAACAATTACTTATCATCCTCATGGGATTTTAATAACCAGGTAGAGGGTTTCATCTGTCGTTTTATAGGAGTTGACTGTTGGCATCCAGATGAGAATAAGGGTAGGTTAAGGGTTTCTTAAAACTACTTAAAAACAACAATTAACTATTAACAATCCCAATTTTGGATATGTTAAAGTGTTTTATTAGTTTGACTTAAGTAAGCAAACTATGTTGCAATTCTTGTTCTAACACAAGTATGATTATCTAGGAAGAGTTGAGCAAGCAGATTCTACAGTACACGTAGAAAACCAACAGTAACATTGTACAGTAAGTGGATATTTAATTATTTTTAAAGTATGGATAGCATTATTTTTAAAAAATATTCATGTTCAAATAAATTCAATTTGTACAAGTTGTATATTTACGAAAAAGTGCATTCTTATACATATTAATTTCAATGCATATCTAATGAAATTAAACACACAGGCTCTCAGCAGATTAGATTTTGTCCACGTGTATAAATGCAAAAATAGCATCTATGGTTAAAAACTATGACAAGTACCGGTTGCATTGAGACCACACATTCAACCAAAGGCAACATATATTTATGGATGTGAACTTGTGGACGTAACTTCGTCTGTCATAAATAATTAATGGGTTTTCATTGTATTTATTTATTTATTTTTATATTGTTTAGCAATCTAAGCGGAGCCGGTTATATTAATGTGATAAAAATTAAAGATAATAATATTTTATAATTATTTTTCTAAATATTATAAACAATACATAAATTATTATTTATTTTTGTACTTAATTTTATTTTAATGTCATTATTAATAATATGTCATATGAAATATAAAGTTATCAAATATATGATACATTAAATTAATAGTAAGATTAATTATTATATATAAATAGATGTACATAAACTTGAGATTTTGTTCATTGACTCAATTGAAATTATTAAGCAAGTTTACTATAAAAAAAAATATAAATAAAAAGAAAAAGAAATTAGTAAGCCATGAATATGAAAATTTTATTCTATTATTTGTTATTGTATAAAATTTATCTTAAAATGTTATGTAAATCATTTCATATATTAATAATTTTTTTATGTGGGATAAACAGAAAATTAAATTATTTTTGTTATTCTCAATGAGTGAAATTTAAAATACAATTTTTTATTCATCTTAATATCATTTTTAACATATAAAAAAAATTTCTTTTACACAAATATGATCTCCTTGTAAATAAATTCCAAAACTAATTATTGAATGTAAAGTTCTTATTACATGTGTGTTTATTCTATTGCTATGTTTAAAATACAACTGAGATAATATTAAAAAGTAGCGTTGTAATATAACTAATGGATTAGATTTTTAGTATGTTTTTTTTTTCTTCGAAAATTATATTGTTCCCAATTCCTTTTTGGACTTTGATCTCGTCCAAGATGGTGTCTTGGTCAATTACAATTTTGGTCCTCACACTAGTGTGTGGTATAGATTAAAATTAAGGAGATAAAATATTAAATAAAAAATATGTTTTATTAACTTGAATAACTTAAAATTTTCATATATCCACTTTATATATGTAGGAAAAAAAATCATATTTTTGCTAGTATCTAAAGAAATTTTCGCACAACTAATTTGGTTATTGTATTTTGACATTAAAGAATGCTACAAACATATAAATTATTTATATTGTAATATGTGATAGAATTATTTAAAAAAATAAATCAATTCTATTTCATTTTTAAAAATAATTCTAACACATCACAATACAAGAAATTTAAATAAAAAAATGAATGTAAATTTATGTGATAAATTAATAATGTTAAGAACACATGTATATTTGCACTCATGTTAGTGTCAATACAATTTACTAATAATATCTATTTTTGTTTTCATGTCTTATTTTACAATTACATATTAAAGATAACACCGAAAGATTATGCAATCAATTATTTTCCAACGTAAAATGTGTTTGCATCCTTTAAGAAAAAGTGATAAACATTTTTTTTTTACAATCAATACAATTTATTTTAAAAAACACATTCTAATCTACAAAGAAAAAAAGAAAAAAAAAATATGAGCCGCCACTTTTACTAGGTTACCTTCGAAATTGGCGATAAGATTTTCTCTAATCTCCCGTACTGCTCAACTAAGTGTGCGAGAAAACCTTGTCTCTTCTCTTTTTGGCTGAATAGTCTAGTCCTCTAGTTTTATTAATGCATAAATAGAACAAATTTCCACATTCAGGATTTAGAGTTAAAAACTTCAGCTATTACAACTATTCATTTCTTAAATTAGAATCTTAGTGAAAATGCTGCTAAACACAAGATTATCTCTTTTTTTGCTCCTTGGTTTTCTCAGCTCCTTTTGTGGTATTTATTCAAGTAGTAGTGACATATATTGCTTGAAGTCCATCAAAGATTCCCTAGAAGACCCTAACAATTACTTATCATCCTCATGGGATTTTAATAACCAGACAGAGGGTTTCATCTGTGGTTTTATAGGAGTTGACTGTTGGCATGCAGATGAGAATAAGGTTTTAAATTTGCGCCTCTCAGATACGGGATTAAAGGGCACTTTCCCTAGGGGTCTTAAAAACTGCACAAGTTTAACTGGTTTAGACCTTTCCAATAATCAACTCCATGGACCTATTCCACATGACATAGCTACATTACTCAGGTTTGTTACAAGCCTTGATCTTTCAAACAATAATTTCGCAGGTCAAGTTCCAGGTCAATTTTCAAACCTTACTTATCTGAATGTTTTAAGACTCGACGATAATTGGCTAACTGGTAAATTACCGGCGGACCTTGGAAGGCTTCAAAGGCTTAAAGTCTTTAGTGTTGCAAACAATTTGTTATCAGGGCCAGTTCCTGATCAGTTTGGTGAAAATGTATTTACAATTAGTAGCTATGCAAATAATAAGCAACTTTGTGGTGGGCCTTTAGAACCGTGTTTTAATAAGAGAACAATTTTGGATCATCAACATGTCAAAGTTGGGTTCATAATTGGTTATATAGATTTTTTTATTCTTGTTTAGTTGTTCTCAATACTTCTTCTTCTTGGATCAAGCAAAGGTGAAAGCAACTTTGATCAGACTATTTATGCCGGGAAAGAAAAGAAGAGGAAACAAATCTTATTATCTCACTCATTTCCCAATTTTCAAGCACACAAAGGTAAGGTTTCTCATAGTCTCTCTCACACAAGCACATCTATAGAGAATTATCTTGTTCTTTCATTTTTCAATGTGTTTGGATGTGATTTGTCAAAAATTGATTTAGACAAAAGTGATTTTGTATATTTGGCATGCAAATTTTCAAATTAATTTTGAATGATATTTTAGTAATTATATTAGGAGGGACGCATCAAAAGTAAGTTTTCTTAAAGTGATTCCAAATGTATCAAAACACTTTTGAAGTGTTTGACAATCTCTAAAAAAAAGTGATTTCAAAATTTTGAGATCAATATTTATGCTTTAAAAAAAAAGCAGAAACTATTTAGTGCAAATAATACTAAAACTTTGTAGCAAAAAAAAAAAAATAATACTAAAACTTGTCATTCAAAATTACTATAAGTAATTTTATGCCAAAGTCCTAAATGCTTATGTAAAATTTACTTTTGACCAAATTACTTTTATTACAACTACTTTTAAGAGAAACATAACGGATGAAAGCCTGACAGGTTATTCATTGGTTATCTTTTTATGTCATTGACAGATACATGGGCTTGAAAAACTCTTCAATAAGGTAAACTTTGCAGATCTCATCAAAGCAACAGACAATTTCTGTGAAGAAAATATCATTGGAATTGGAAAGATGGGAACAATGTACAAGGCAACACTTCTTAATGATTGGTCTCTTGCAGTTAAAAGGTTAAGTGATCCCATACAATTTGAAAGTCAATTCTTATCAGAGCTATTGGCTCTTGGAAGATTAAGACATGTCAATTTAGTTCCTTTGTTAGGTTTTTGCATAGAAAGTGATCATGAAAAGCTTCTAGTATACAAATACATGTCAAATGGTAACCTTTATGATTGGTTACACTTACACCCTAAGCAAAATGAACCTAAGACTTTAGAATGGCCTTTGAGAGTTAAAATTGCCATTGGAATAGCAAGGGGCTTAGCTTGGCTTCATCATAAGTGCAATTTTCGAGTAGTTCATCGAAATTTAACTTCAAAATGTGTGCTACTTGATCGTTTTTTCGAGTCATATTTATCAAATTTTCAAGATGCAATAATATCAAATTACGGAGGAGCAATGTTTGCATACCGTGATGAAAATGATTCAGGATATCTTGTCAATAGTGGAGTATGGGAATCAGACTATGTTAAGAAGGATGTGTATAACTATGGACTAGTGTTGATTGAGCTAATTACAGGAAAAACAATCACTACTTCTTCTTCTAGTAGTCTTCATAATGCCTTGGAGGAATGGATCAATATTAGTAGATCTTGTAATCTTAGTGAAGTAATTGACATAGCTTTAGTTGGGCAGGGATTTGATGGTGAGATATTAGAGTTCCTTATAGTTGCTTCCAACTGTGTTCAACCTTTTTCATATCAAAGGCCAACAATGCTTGAAGTATATCGAAGAATGAGCAACTTTGGAATGAGATATGGAATCACTTGTGATTTTGGAATGTTTCTTCCAAGCATCCAAGAAGCTATTAGTGTAGGGGATCAATGAAACAGTACCAGAATACAACTGTAAATTTCAAATGTTAGTGTCGCAAGTATTAATGGGCTGTGGCTGACTTGCTGTTTTGATTCCAAAGACAAAAAAGTTTGGGCACCGCCCTTTACAGTTAATGGGAATGTTAAGCCTCAAATTTCGATAAATAAATTTTCATTGCATAAGCATGCATTTTTTTCTCATTTGAATGTGCATGCATGTAATTAAGGAGTGTTTGATGAATTATAATACAAATTTAGCTTTGAATGGAACAACCAGATTTGCACATATTTTACTTGTTAAATGACTATTATTTAATGAGTAATAAAATTGATATAGTATTTTTTTATTCTTATAAAATTATATATTATATTTTTATAATTAATTATTATTAAATTTGTTGAATAATAACTCAAGCTGTTACGATTTTCTCTTTTTGAATTTCAAATATTGTGGCACTGTTGGCTTCTTCGACTTTGTTCTGGTCAAAGATGGTGCCTTGGTCAATAAAAATGTCTAGAAAATTTTTAGTGAATATTTTGTGTTAATTTATTATGGACTATTTTTAAGTCGAAAGAGTTCAAAGAACATTCATAAACTGATAATTTTGGCAAAAAAATTGTTAAAATAATTTGTTGCTAAATATTTTTATCGATAAAAATTTAAGTAAAATTTTATTTTTATTATTATAAATTTTAGAGATAATAATTTTATAATTTTTTAAAAATATTTTCTAACAAGAAAAAAATCTTTTTTTCTATTTTTTTTGTTAATTGAATTTTTTCATCAACCAGGTCATGGAATTACTAACTTCACCTTATTACAAGATTTATTATGCCATTTAACTACTAGATTATTTATGAAACTACATTTACTTATTATATAAAATAATTAATAAATATTTTTAAAATATAAAATAAAGCATAATTTTGTAATTACTAATTTTTATACCATAATAATTTTTTTTTAATATAATGTAATAACAAAGAAAATGTTGAACGTTTTTATTAAAAATAATTTAAAGTGTATGAAATAATAATTTATAATATAATAATATTTTTTTACATATATTATGCTGGACTTTTTAGTCCTTATTTATAGTAATATTAATTAAATAGTATCACTTTTAATTAATATATTAAATTTTTTAATTAAGTACATAACAATGTATTTAATAATATTTGACACTTGTCTAGCTATAATAATATTTGACACTTGTTTAGCTATAGCTATAGGTTTGATTTTTAATTTGTGATCTCTGCTTGTTCATTTCATATTTTATCCATATTATCATTATTAGTCTTCCAATTACTACTAAATACACCACCTGTAAAAAAGAAAAAATTATTATCAAATTGAAAAGGGTAAACTAAAAAATATTGAATGTTATTTCAATTAAGTTAAATTAACAAAATAAAAAAAATTATTTTCTTATTTAAAATAACTAACTAGAGATATAAAATACTATACTTACAAGTAGGTGAAAAACATACTAAATTTTACTTTGTACCAGATTTATGCAACCTTTAAATAAAATTTCTTAAATAACAAAAATGTTAGTTCTCATTGCCTATCAAATACGTTTACTACCATATGTTGTAATAGATAATGAAATCAAACATAAATTTAGTCAGAATTACAATTAATTATCCTCTAGACTTGACACTCATTATAAAGAGCATAAGCGATATTTAGTAACAATATAAGTAAATCAAATTAATTATCTTCATAAGGCAAGTTGTTGATTTGTTAAACCTTATGAACTGCAAGACATTCTATGCTAAATGAAAAGTACAATTTATACTTAAAAGATAAGTAATTTATAGTAATAACTAATAATTAATTGCATAGTTATCAAATCTATCACTAAGGCATGATTCAAAAGCATAAAATATCTTATTTTTTCATAAGTTAATAAAAGAGATTTAGCGACATAGGTGAATTGGTTTGTCAAATGCTACATAAATTGTGCCAACTTTTTTTTCTTCTATTTTTTCTACTTAAAATTAGTAAACAAGTAATGGTTGCATTGTGAAAGAAAAATCTCATTAATAATTAAAAAGTTTTCGAAAATTTACAAAAAATAGCATCCCTAAAACTTATAGTAACAAAACTAGCACCCTAATAATGTTGAACATTCAATTTGAACGTAAAATATTGAACGAATCTAAATTGTCGTTGTTCAATTTTAATTGGATGAGTGTTAAAAAAAAATTACATATTAGTCATTTTTTTAATTGTGAAAATATAAGTTTGAACACAAGGGGTGCTAGTTTTGTTATTAGAAATTTTGAAAGGTATTAATTTTGTTATTTTCTCAAAATTTTCATGATGTATCAAACTCCAATAACAATAATATCTATGTATAACTCAAGATTAAATTTGACTAACATGCTAATAAATCATGTCAAATAATATCAAGCATGAGATATATATGGCGACATTTAATTAGACAAAATCATGATCCTTTATACAATGCTAAATTAAATAATATGTCAATAATGTACGTAAGTGTCATTAATTTATATTAAAACTTCACAAATTTTTCATATAATACATAAAATCATTAAAATGCCAACAAAACATTAATACATACAAATTTAAAGTGAGACATATATTGTCATTATCATTACCTTTTAAGATAAACAAAGCGTCAAGCCATTTCTAAGAACCCCATAGACAAAGTACGTCTACCAAAATTTAGAGATAATTAATAGCAATATAATTTAAATAAGATATATAGTTGTTAGATAACATAATTGTTAATTGAAGAAAAAAATACATACATATTAGAGTAAAACCATGTCCAACGTCGAAAATAAGTTATTATTATGGTAAGTGTGCATGATATTCATGAACTACTACCAGAAAATTCACAACTTTCATCAATATAATCACTTGAATTTAAAATTGAATCTTCTAATAAGCTACAACTTTCAATGTTCTCAACATCTTCATCGCATAGTATAGTAGTAACAAAAAAATAAAAAGAATAAACTTTACCTATCTTTTTTTGTGTGTAATGCGTGAGGTTTGATATGAGTTTGGGGTTATTTGAGAAGAAGTGAGAACTATTGTAGAGGTTTGAGATGATGTACCATAATAGATATGCTTTACACTTTTATTTATAGGGTAATGTTTAGGGCTTTTTTTTTTTCCCTCTCCTATTGTTATTTTTATTCAAATATTGCAAAATTACCAAAACAAAAATTTTTAATGCCATAATTATTTTTATTAATAAAAAATTTATTAATACAAATGACAATAATAATAATTTAGTTATAAATATATAAAAGTAAATGAATACACTTTTATTGTGACAATTACAAAACATAATATAAGGATATGTTTTTTAGTGTTAGAAGAAAATGAACCTATATTTTCAGTTGAATAAATCATGTATGAATCTAAAGATAACAAAATAATTGTGACATTATCATTACCTTATTTTAATATATTCATATTATGACCATTATTATTATTATTATTATTATTCTTTATCTTTTTTCATTTTTCTAAGGCCTAATCCTTTGTTAATTAAATAAATAGCATAGTTATTTGTATATATTTTATTGACTTGTTAATTAAATAAATATTATAATTAATAAATTATTAATATTTAAAAAATTATAACGTAATAGTAACAATCTTAATGTTTTAGTTAATCATGCATAACACGTATTTATTATAAATATATGTAAATAAGGTAAAATGCATAATAGTATTATTGTACAAATAGATTACTTGAAAAACACATATATTTCTAGAATATAAAAGCACATGTTAGAAAGAAAGGATGATTGTGAATACATTTTTCTTATTATTAGTAATTAATTATAAAGTTTTAAATTCTTATTTATTATAATTTATCAATTTTAAGTTTAGCTTCTTTTATTGAGTAGGTTGTTGGAATTTAAATAGTGGGAATGATGATCGATTTGAAAGCTCCTTGCCTTAATTGTTGTTCTTGCTCCATAAGAGGTTCGAATTGTAGATGCAAAGAATAACTCTCATAATTTCCACTAAAAATGTCACAAATCAAGGATGAAATAATTCTACATCTAACTTCTTAAACAATTCCAATAAATTAAACTACATTAATTTAAGCTTGCAATGCCATGAAAGTATCCATAGGTATCATACCACTTTCTTTCTTCATATAACATCTCAATTGATCATTGATAATTATTTCAAGTCATTTATTTAAGAGAATACTTTATATTCGATTTTATTCATTATTAATTTACCCAATGTGACATCAATAATAGTCCGTAGTTGCCTCATCAAATTATTATAGAAGATACGATCATATATCCAATTAGTAATACATGGTTATGATACCTTCTCATTGGCCTTTTAAACCTCTCTTATGCTCCATATAATGAATCGTTAAAGTTCTGGTAACTAACATGACAAATTTTTTGAAAATTTGACAATTACGTTCTGATAATTAGCGTAGGACAGATAATATTAAAATTATATTTATTTAATTTTTAATATCATTTTTAAATTTAAATTGTAAAATAAATTTATACTATAAATAAAAAAAACTTTTGCAATTCATTAAAAATTAATTTATAAGTAATAAAGATTAAGATTAACATTACCAATATTTTTATATTACTTAAGTATTATTAATAAAAAAGAATAAAGTCATAAGTTAAAAAAAAAAAATCATTAATTGACAAAAATTTGGTTCACCAATCCAAACATTAGATGCATAAAAATCTATATCTTGCATTTGTATATTTTATTTTAAATTAGAAAATTAAACGAAATATCTTAAATAAAAAGATTTATATAATATATATTGAGAATTTATCTTCTATTTTTCATTTTTTTTATACATATTTTGATCTAAATGTAAGCATATTAGAGATGTATTTAATTGTAATTATATTAAAAATAAATTTTAAATTAAGTTCATATTTAATTATCAAATATGTGTCTCATCGTATTATATTATATACCTTGCGAGGTTTTATCATATTTAATTATCAAATATATGTCTCATCATCTTATATTATATATATTGCGAAATTTTATGCATATAAAAAATGCTAATTTTCATTAATTCTTTGTTAGGTTTATAATGATAATTTAGATATTTAACATTTTATGCAAAAAAAAAATTTATTTTTTAATTATTTTGTAATGAAGTAATATATATTTTAAGTGAAAATTAAAATAAGATATAATTTAATTTAGTACAATATATATGAGTGTGTTAATGTATATTATTTAAAAAGATCAATTATTTTATGAATCTTAAAATTTTAATTAAATTTATATTTATGTCTTAAATTTTTAAATTCTATAATTTAGTTTTCAAATTTTTAAAATTTTATACATAGGTCTCTAAAATTTTAAATTCTACAATTTTGTCCTCAAATAAATAAATAAAAAAAACCTATTTTGTGTACTAAAGTAAATGCTTTTGAATTAAAATTTTAGAGTATGTGTAATTTTTAAAGTTTTGAGTAATAAACTGTAGGATTTAAAAGTTTAAAAATTTATAGATAAAATTTTAAAAATTTAAGATTAAATTGTAGAATTTTAAAATTTATAAACGTTAGCATAAATTTAAGAACCAATAATATAATTTAACTTATTTAAAAAAATATTGCTCAAAAATTTGAATATACAACTTCACCACCCGCCAAAATTTTCCGCTCATTTTTTTCCCTGTACCTCCAAGTTTCCCTCTGTTTTTTCCGCCCTAAATCATCTAATTTGCCTCTCATTTTTTCTCCCCATATTTACCTCTCAATGCTAAAACTCAAATTTCCTACTCAACTTTTCCCCAGTTTTGCTTGAACTCCATCCTCTGCTTCACAAGCTCCAACATTTGTTTCTCCATAGAATCTCGATCCTCTAGTATATTTCTCCAAATTTCAATATCTACCTCTCTAATTAATTATGGTGGATTTCTTGAATTTATGAGCAGAACCAAACGTCAACCGAATGACCCATAAAGTGATAGTAATTTCTAGACCATCATTATATGCACTCCTACTTAATGGTAAAGAACTCTGTACTAACAAGGCCATAATTAATAAAGATGGTAACTTTTAATCTTTATGCTCTATAATCTTTCACTTTTTCTAGATCCCACACGATGAAAGTGTTAATATACGTATGGTTTAACATAAGAGAGCCAAAGGAAGTTTTTTTTTAATGTTGTTTTGCATCTTTGCTGAAATCTAGAAGATAAAAGATGTTAAATAGGTTAGGTTAGTGTATAAATAATGAGATGGGGAACTTAATAATGTAGAAATTGTACTTGTACACAACTCACCTTTGTGATTTGGATGTGGACGTGGTATTTGCTTGGTGTTGCCTTTGCTTCACTTTGTATGCGGACAGTATGCTACAGCAGGAGCCAAGCCAGACTGTGCAATTCTAATTTTATCGCTTTGGGTGCGTTCTTTAAATTTTTTTTAAAATAATTTATTTCTATGTCTGTTTCCAATCTTTTCTTAGCTTCTTTCAACTGAAAATGCCTTATGTTTGCTATTTTTACGCTATTGAAACTTTATACTTGCTTCTTGTAACTAACAAGCAGAGTAATATTTTGGAGACTCTATGGCTGCTCTCAAAGCTTGTATCTTCTTTGGACTCCTTTGTAACTTTTTTTTTTCTTGTCTTTTATTTTTTCTTAATTGTTACTGCTGATGATCATTTATTTTTGGTTCGACACACTTCAGTGTTAATTGTTACAAGCTATTGCATTTTTAATTATTTAATATTCTTGTGTATGTTGCCCTCTCTTGCAAATTTGAACGGCCATATTATGTTTCTCATACATGTTCCTTTTAGTAGCATTTCTAATGCTAAGATATAATGCACAAAGTTGTTCTTCTTTTGAGCTTCTAGTACCAGAATATTCTATATCCCTTAATAAAGATGGCATTTGCAAAACAGTTTTTGAGGCAGAGCACCCAAAAAAATGCAAGTTATATCGAGTTTGCACTTTTGGAAAACCCAATCCTGAATATGTTACTGTAATTTCTCATATGCAAGATGGTGCCTTGGTCAATCAAAAAAGTCAGTTGATTTCATCTTACTAATTAATAACATTGCAACTGTATATACACATCTCTGTTCTCAGCTACTCACCTTGTCTCCTCATCTTAACTACAACAAGTATTACATTTGCCGACGAAATACTTTTCGTCGCTGAAAGTAAACTATTACATTCCAACTTGACTCCTGTACATTATTGTCAATAATATTTATTGATTAAATTTTATAGACAAAGTTATTCACTTAACAAAAAAATGTCGACAAAATCTTTAGTGAATATTTTGTATCAATTTATTACCGATTATTTTTGAAGTCAGAAGAGTTCATAAAGCTTTCATCAATCGATAATTTTGCTAAAAAATTGTTAAAACATTCACCTACAAAGGTTTTGTTAAATTAATTATATTTTAATATTATTATTGCTAATATATCGTATTAAATATTAAATTAATAATAAAATTAATTATTATATATAAATAGATGCAAATATAAACTTGAGAGAAGGGGGGATTGTGTTAAAATTATTAAGCCTACTATAAAAAAAAGGAAAAAAGAAAAAGAAAAAGAAATTACAAAGTCAAATCATCGTAAATATTGAAACTTATTCTATTATTGTATAAATAGATAAAATATCTACCATAAAAGAGAGACATAGACCGGACTAAACTAGGTCTAGACCAATTTTCTCTTATGAAAATGATGTCAACTCATAATAACTTTAATTTACTACACCACTATTTAATATATATAGAACAATATCAAATATGAGAATAGCAATAAACAGAAGTAGATGCATTAAATAATAATTTAGATAAAAAATAGAATTTATTTTAAAATAAAACAGAAATAAAATATTAAAGTAATTAAGTAATTACTCATTAACAAGTGCTAATTACACTGTGTCATTTGGGCTAGTAAGGGGAGGATAAAGGGTGTTTAAGGCAAAATCTAGAAATAAGACCCTTAAAAACTGTTATTTATATGGCTTCAAAACATGAGTTAAATAAAAGGGCATTTTTATAATTGCAATTTTATCTTAATATTGCTCCCACAAAACCCTAGCACATCATATCTATATATATTAGTTGGGATTTTGTCTAAAATGGGCAAATTCCATTAAATAGTTTAGAAATGGGCTGATTTGTGTTAAACTTTACAAATGGGCTTTTTTTAACTGTCCACCTGTTTGATTGGTTTGTAGCCGGTATTTTATTAAAAAAAAAAAAACGAAAAAGGGTGCTTCAAAACATTTGAATTAAATCCAACAGTTTCCAGTGTATTGAACTAAACTCTCCCACTCTCCCACTCTCCCACTTACCTGAGGAACCAAACGACGCACACTTACCTGGCGAGAAAGACGATTTAGGAACATTTCCAGTCTATTACCGAGGACGAAGACGACGCAGGAAACAATAATTTCATGGAACACAAACTTCATTTGTGAGCTCTGCAACTTTTGGTAAGTTTTGTTGAATCAATGTCTTCTCCGTCCCTTCACGAAAACTCCTTGGGAATGAATTTTTATTGGGTTTTTGTGAAATATTGGTATTTCTGTATTGGGTTTTTGTGAAATATTGGTATTTCTGGTATTTCTGGGGTGTGGTATATCTCGATATACCTAGGTATATCTCGATATACCTAAGATATACCTAGGTATATCGAAGGTATATCGATGGTATATCGAGATATACCTAGGTATAACTTAGGTATATCGATGGTGTATATCGATGGTATATCTCGATATACCTAGGTATATCGAGATATACCTAGGTATATCTTAGGTATATCGAGATATACCTTCGATATACCTAAGATATACCTAAGATATACCTAGATATACCTTCGATATACCTAGGTATATCGAAGGTATATCTTAGGTATATCTCGATATACCTAGGTATATCTGTGGTATATGTCGATATACCTAGGTATATCTCGATATACCTAAGATATACCTAGGTATATCTGTGGTATATGGAGATATACCTAGGTATATCTCTGGTATATCGAGATATTATTACAGATATACCTAGGTATATCTCGATATACCTAGGTATATCGAGACATACCTAGATATACCTTAGATATACCTAGGTATATCTGTGGTATATCGAGATATACCTAGGTATATCTCTGATATATCTAAGGTATATCGAGATATACCACAGATATACCTAGGTATATCTAGGTATATCTCGATATATACCTAGGTATATCTCGATATACCACAGATATACCTAGGTATACCATGGTATATCTCTGGTATATCTCGATATACCTAGGTATATATCGAGATATACCTAGATATACCTAGGTATATCTGTGGTATATCTCGATATACCTTAGATATACCTAGGTATACCATGGTATATCTGTGGTATATCTCGATATACCTAGGTATATCTCGATATACCAGACATATACCAGAGAAATACCCCACATGTACCGGATAAACCAAGACAAAAATAGCAGATTAAAAATGATAACACGCGAATTACATGAGTTCAAATTAAACACTGAAAATGGCAGATTCATACAACAAATTAAACGCCGAAATAACACCCAAATCACTTTCCAACCAAAGAATTGGCAATTTTTCAAAAAAAAACATTGACCCAAAACGATTGCCGTGCGAAAATTGTTGGTACAAATCTTGGTACAAATTTCACCATTTATATGCTATTTAAAGCTGCGAAATTTCTACCCAACCAAAATATTTAATATCACTAACCTCAAATTTCAAAGTTTGCCGTGATAAGATGAAAAAATGGAGAGAAAATGGAGAGAAACTCTTGTGCGTGATAAGATGAAAAAATGGAGGGGAGAGTGCATAGAGAAGGGAGGTTTTTGTTTTTGGAATCCAATTACCATTTGAAACTAAAGGAGAAGAAAAAGGAATTGCCGAACAGCTTCACCACTTTTGAAGAACAGCAAACTCACTTTGCTGATTACTTAATATACATATCCCTTTTGTGGATTACTCAATATACATATACTTCATTTGTCTTCTTTGGGAATCGTGAGCTTCAGCAAAATTCTCTTCCTATTTGTTCAGCAACAACAAGTAATATTATTTAATTTTTGCAAGATCTTATAGTTCTTGTTTCTTCCGATTACTGTTTTGCTATTGGAAGAATATGTGAGTATATTTGGGGATTTGGTATTTTATGTGGCTTTTGAATATTGGTGTTTGTATTCTCCATTTGGATCTAATAGTGGATTTTTCTCGATGTGCCGTCGTCAGTGGAGTAGACTTTTCACATTGAAAGGTCGAACCACTTAAATTATTGTGTGCCATTTATTTTTCTTATTGCTTATTATTTTGCCGTTATCCATAATTAATTATTTGTGCAACTAAATTTGGACCCGAACTACGCTTCCGCAAGCGCCAATTTATAACAAAAACTTTTCATAAATAATTAAAAATAATAAAATAAAAATATTTATTTTTTAAATTTTCAAACTCTAATATGATATGTTTGGGAACATAATAAAACAATACTGATGAGGAATTGCAATTTAGTTTTGAAATTGTTAGAATTTATATGTATTTTAGGAATTATTATTTTAAATTTTGGATGAAAGATACCAAAAATTTATTAATTATAGCTAAAGGGTATAAAAGTTTACTAATTTTTGGATGGGATATTAGAATTTTAATAACTATTAAAATGGTATTAGAAACCTAAAACTTTTAAAATTATCATAATTTTGTGCATGTGATGTTATTTATTGCATGCTACATGGACAAATTTATAATAATCTTAGAAATTTTGCATGACAGATAAATTTATGATAATTTTAAAAGTTTTGAATTTTTAGTGTCATTTTTAATAGTTATTAAACTTTTAATACCCCATACAAAAGTTATTGGACTCTAATACCTTATACAAAAGTAAGTGAACTTTTGGTACCATTTTTACTTAAATTTTTACCATTGGTGGTACTTTATGTATTCAGTTATATCTTAATCAAATATTTTACTTGATATTAATATTAAATCTGATAAATTAAGTTAAATCGAGAAATTGAATTGAGGGTTAGAAGTTTTTATCGTAATTTTGTAATAAATGTATAAAAGTATGGTTAGACTTTCTCCCAGTTGCTTAAACTTTTGAGGTAGTTAATTTTTTAATAAGTTTTAACATAGTATCAGGGCTTTAAAAGAATTTTATTTTTTTTATCCTAATTTTAAATTTTTTTTATAACCATAACTAACTAACAAATTAAATAAAGAAAAAAAAAATAACAATAATTGGTTATCTTTTTTTTTTTTTTTTTTTTGTCTTTCTCATTGTCCACTTTCTCTTTTAGAAGAATTTTTTTTTTATAAAACTATTAGAAAAATTATTTATATAAAATGTTTCAATTTAGTTAAATATTTAGGTTAAACATTAGTGAAATGTAAATGCGAAATATTTGTGTTGAATATTTTCATTCTCATCCTATATGTGACAAACTTTAAAAATGTAAACTAAGTTGTTATAGGTTTAAAAATATAATACTAAACTCAAATAGTTAAAGTAATAGACTTTAATTCAATTTTTGTTAAAGTTATTTTGTAAGATTGTATATAAAGTTATTTTATGACAAAACTTTGATGAATATAAGATGAACTATATTTTTCACTTTGCTTATAATTTTTTTGTCTTTTAAATGTATTAGATTATTTTAACTTTAATGGCATATTCATAACATATAATATTTTTAATAATTTTAAAAATAAAATTTGGAATCAAATTTTCTTAAAAAGCTAAAAAAATTTAATCAATTTTTATAGTCAAATTATACCAAAATAATAGTAAAAAATTGTTAAAAAATATTGAAAGAATGAGAAATTTTTTTATCCCTCAAATATCCTTTGAGGATAATATCAACGTTAGTTTACATATATATATCCATCTCTCTGTCTTCTGAGCTAGCTAGTCCATTCATGCCTCATCTCCTTGATTACAAATCTTACATAATTTGTGATTTAAGGTGGTCTTAGTGAAAATGCTGCTAAATCATTACTTACCACTGACCTTAAACACGAGATCTTTTGTTTTGTTCCTTAGTTTTCTCAGCTCATTTTGTGGTACTTATTCAAATAATCGTGACATAAATTGCTTGAAGTCCATCAAAGATTTCCTAGAAGACCCTAACAATTACTTATCATCCTCATGGGATTTTAATAGCCATACAGAGGGTTTCATCTATCCTTTTGTAGGAGTTGAATGTTGGCATTCAGATGAGAACAAGGTTTTAAATATCCGCCTATTAGATATGGGATTAAAGGGCACTTTCCCTAGGGGTGTTGAACACTGCAAAAGTTTAACTGGTTTAGACCTTTCCAATAATCAACTCTATGGACCTATCCCACAGGACATATCTTTCATACTTGGTTCGTTACAAGCCTTGATCTTTCAGGTAACAAATTCTCAGGTCAAGTTCCAAGTCAATTATCAAACCTTACTTATCTGAATGTTCTAAGACTTGACCATAATTGGCTAACTGGTAAATTACCGGCGGACCTTGGAAAGTTTTCAAGGCTCGAAATCATTAATGTTTCAAACAATTTGTTATCAGGACCTGTTCCTCAGTTTAGTGAAAATGTATTTACAATTAATAGCTATGCAAATAATAAGAAACTTTGTGGAGAGCCTTTAGAACCCTGCAAAAATAAGAAGAGACTATTGGATGATTATGTCAATATTATTGGATTCATATTTGGTTTTCTAGTTTCTTTTTTTCTTGTTTGTACTTGTCAGTACTTCTCGTCATTGGATCAAGCCAAGAAGAAAGCAATATTGATGATCAGATTATTTTTCTTGGGAAAGAAAACAAGGGGAGATCAGAAATCTTTTAATTTCACTCAGTACCCATCTTTCAAGGTATCTTTCTCTCTTGAAAAGTGATTTAATTGAAAGTGATTTCAGAACAAGTACTTTGGTATTAAAATGTTATAACTGAGTTTGAATGACATTATACAGCGTGTTTTGCAACATGTTCTGTTTTTTATGTTATTCAAACTACAATATTTGCAATGTTTTCAGTTTTTATAAAACTGAAATAAAAATCGTTACTAAACAAATTTATGTGTTCATTATTGTACCCAAGATCAGATAATAATGCAGAAGCGATAAAATAATAGTAACGAGCACCCACAAAATATATGAAAAATAATCAACAGAAAGGACACAAAGATTTAAGTGGTTCAGTAGTCAATGTGACTACCTAATTCACTGCTGAGGCCGGCACCGAAAATTTCACTATACTTGTCAAAGAGGAATACAATAAGATTTGCCAACAGTTAATTGGCCAAATCACTCAAATATTCAAATACCCAATTACACCCAAATTAATCTCTCTCACAAAAAATAATAAATAAATCTGTTTTGCCAATTTAGCAACAACAGATAAATTAAAGAGAAACAGTAACTATAAATCTGTTACCAAATAAATAGAGAGAGATAACTTATATTCTTAATTGGGTTTATTAAATGGATCTCCTCTTGACTGCCTTTGCTGCCTCAAAATTGTTGCTGGAGTGTTGTTGGCGCTGAAGTGTTGTTGCCGCAGTTGCTGCTCGAGATGTACATTCGCTGGAGTCATCTTAATTAATATATATAAGCATGCATGGCAAATAGGGTTTATTCCATTTTGGGCTTTAACAGCTTAGGCCCATTAGAAAACTTAATAACAAAAAAGGATTTTGGGACATTACTTAACAATCTCCACCTTGGACCAAAAATGCGTACCAAGTCTTCAAACGTCGAGCCTCCAATATCATCATCTCAAGGTACCTCTTGATAGGCACTAAAACAGCATTCTATTTATGGGTAGGAATGCTCCACCCTCTTCAAGGTTCTCAACAAGAACTAATGTGGATCAAGTCCAAGCAATGCTCAAACTTATCCCTTGGCACTGACTTTGTCAACATATCAGCTGCATTCTCTTTTGTATGAACTTTTGATAGCTTGATCAACCCTTGATTCATCCATTCTCTAATCTTGTGATACCTCACACTAATGTGTTTAGTCCTCGCATGAAAAACTTGATTCTTAGCTAAATGAATAGCACTCTGACTGTCACATAGAAGAGGTACACTCTCTTGTTTGAAACCAAGCTGTTCCAACAGACCCATAAGCCATATGCCTTCTTTTGCTGCCTCAGTCATAGCCATATATTCGGCCTCTGTCGTAGACAAAGCAACTGTATCCTGCAAATTTGACTTCCAACTTAAACAGCCACTACCAAAAGTAAAGACATAACATGTCATCGACCTTCTGGTATCAAGATCACCAGCATAGTCAGAATCCACATAACCCATGACAACATTAGAAGCACCATTTTTATCAAACATGATGCCACAATCACGTGTGCCTGCCAAATATCTGAAAATCCATTTAACAGCATTCCAATGCTCTTTACCTGGATTTGCCATGTATCTACTCACAACACTTACTGCTTGAGAAATATCAAGTCTAGTGCAAATCATCAAATACATTAGACATCCAACTGCACTGGCATAAGGCACCTGAGCCATGTACTTTACCTCATCCTCTGTACTAGGACATAAACTCGTGGACAATCTGAAATGTGCTGCAAGGGGTGTGCTCACAGGCTTAGCATTCATCATGCTAAACTTATGCAGGATCTTCTCCATATAACCTTTTTGGGACAACCAAAGTTTTCCAGCTTTCCTGTCACGACTGATCTCAATTCCAAGGATCTTTCTGGCAACACCAAGATCCTTCATCTCAAATTCGCTTTTAAGCAAATTCTTTAAATCATTGATCTTTTCCTTACTTTGAGCGGCAATTAACATATCATCAACATATAAAGTAAGCAATACCAATGTTCTATCATCACAGATCTTAAAGTAAACACAACAATCATACTCACAACGACAATAACCATGAGAAACAATGAAGGAGTCAAACCGTTTATACCATTGGCGAGGTGATTGCTTCAGCCCATACAATGACTTCTTCAGACTGCAGACATAGTCTTCTTTACCGGATTCAATGAACCCCTCTGGCTGTTGCATATAAATCTCTTCATCCAAATCTCCATGAAGAAAGGCAGTTTTGACATCTAACTGCTCTAACTCCAGGTGATACAAATTGACCATGGCAAGAACAACTCTAATGGAAGTGTGCTTCACAACAGGTGAAAATATCTCATTATAATCAACTCCTTCTTTCTGTGAGTATCCTTTTGCTACCAATCGACTCTTATACTGCTTCAGTTCTTTTATTCGATAAACCCAATTGCAACCAATAGCTTTCTTTCCCTTAGGTAGTGGAACCAACTCCCAAGTCTTGTTCTTGTGTAATGACTTCATTTCTTTATTCATTGAAGCCTTCCAATTCTCACTGTCTTTTCTGCTCATAGCATCTTGGAAAGAATTAGGGTCATCCCTACCAGTGAACAAAGCAAATGAAACTGTGTCGTCTTCAAACCCAAGTCTCTATGGTGCCCTACGAATGCGTGGCTCTCTATGAGTAGCAATACTATACTGGTCTGATTGCTGCTCTTCATCCTGAGCCTGTGGTTGCTCTTGATCCTGGACCTGTGGTTGCTGCTGAACATCTCTAATGACCGGTTGATAAACCTTGTCCTGTGAGTTTTTAAATGCAAACTCCACCTCCTTTGGAGCTTTATCCTTCTCACCAGAACTTTCTGACATAGGCTCTACTGTCACACTTTTCAGCATAGACTTCTCGTCAAAAAACACATCTCTGCTAATAACCAACTTCTTAGCTTCTGGATCAAACAACCTGTAACCTTTGACACCTTTCTGGTAGCCAAGATAAATGCACTTCTTGGATCTGGCATCTAACTTTGATCTCTCGTCACTCTGTATATGAACAAAAGCAGGACAACCAAAAATCTTTAGTATAGAATAATCAACAGGTTTAGAGTACCATACCTCTTCAGGAATTTTGAAATCGATGGAAGAATGAGGACTTCGATTAATAAGGAAAACAACAGTGCTTACAGTCTCTGCCCAAAAATTCTTTGGCAAACCTGCTTGCAATCTCATACACCTTGCTCTCTCTGCAATGGTTCTGTTCATCCTCTCAGCAACTCCATTTTGCTGAGGCGTCTTCCTCACTGTATAATGTCGAATAATACCAGCTTGCTTGCAGAACTCTCTGAATGCCTTGTGCTTGTACTCGGTACCGTTATCAGTTCTCAAAATCTTTATCTTTCTGCCGGACTGGTTCTCTACCTCTGCCTTCCATTCCTTAAAGATATCAAATACTTGAGTTTTACTTCTCATAAAGTAAACCCAAACCTTTCTGGAGTAGTCATCGATGAAAGTAACATAATAATAAGCTCTACTTTGAGAAGCAACAGTCACGGGTCCCCAAACATCAGAGTGAACATAGTCCAAAATACCAGAACAAGAGTGAGTTGCTGCCTTAAAACTAACTCTTTTCTACTTACCATAAATACAATGTTCACAGAAATCAAGCTTGCAGGTCTTCACACCTTTCAGCAAGTTCCTCTTATGGAGTTCCAACATATTCTTCTCACCCAAGTGTCCAAGCCTCGTATGCCAAAGCATAGTATCATCAAAAGTAGGATCTTCAGAAATTAAAGCAGCTCCACCTACAACAGTATTTCCAATCATCTTGTAGAGATTGCCAAATTTCTTACCCTTAATTACTATTAAAGCTCCTTTAGACACCTTGAGCACTCCATCTTTTGCAGAATACGAATAGCCCATCTCATCTAACCCACCAAGAGAAACCAGATTCTTTTTCAGGTCAGGGATATGTCTTACACCTGTTAAGGTTCTCACAACACCATCAAACATCCTAACCTTTATGGTTCCTATTCCAACAACTTCACATTTTGCATTGTTACCCATATACACACAATTACCACTCTTAGGAGTATAAGTATCAAACCAATTTCTATGTGGGCACATATGATAGGAACAACCGGAATCAAGAATCCAAGAATTGGCAAAGGAATCAATACCTGATGAGACAGATAACAAATCATCATCTTTGTCTTCACTTTTATCCTCTGCAACACTAGCTGAATTAGTGGGTTGTGTCTGGTTCTTTCTATCCTCCAGTTCCTTGGCTAAAATTCAGCAATATTTTCGAATGTGACCTTTTTTGTGACAATAATGGCACTCCATGTCTCTATTAAACTGTCTAGGTCTTGAGCTTGATCTTCCTCTACCTTTATCATAATTTCTGTCTTTAGACTTGCTTCTTCCACGCCTGTAGCTGTGATTGTTACTATCTTTCTTAGTAACGACGAGACCATCTGCTTGTGATTGCTCACCATCAACTTTCTTCTTCTTGTGGTAAGACAACAAAGCTTCCTTCACACTCTTGAAAACAATGGTCTCTTTTCCATATAATAAGGTGGTAATCAAATGATCATAAGATAATGGCAGAGAACACAATAACAACATACTTTTATCTTCATCATCAAATGTTACCCCTAACTGAGCAAGTTCAGAAATTAACCTATTGAAGGTATTCATGTGTGTCAGCAAGTTTGTATTCTCAGACATACGAAGAGTGTACAACTCTTTCTTCAAAAATAATTTATTTGTCATATTTTTGGCCATATAAAGCTGTTCTAAAGTTTTCCATAAATCATAAGCAGTTTTCTGATCAAAAACATTATGAACTACCTCATCTGAGAGTCCCTGACGAATTGCACTTGCTGCCTTTTGATCAAGCTCATCCCATACTTCATCTTTCATATCAGCGGGCTTTTTATCTTTGCCTTGTAATGGCTTTGCAACTCCCTGTTGAATCAAAACATCTTTCATACGCATTTGCCATAGCGAGAAATCATTATCTCCATTAAATCTTTCAACCTTTGTGGATGACTCTGTGCTCGTCATCTTTAACCAAGCTCTGATACCACTTGTTGTACCCAAGATCAGATAATAATGCAGAAGCGATAAAATAATAGTAACGAGCACCCACAAAATATATGAAAAATAATCAACAGAAAGGACACAAAGATTTAAGTGGTTCAGTAGTCAATGTGACTACCTAATCCACTGCTGAGGCCGGCACCGAAAATTTCACTATACTTGTCAAAGAGGAATACAATAAGATTTGCCAACAGTTAATTGGCCAAATCACTCAAATATCCAAATACCCAATTACACCCAAATTAATCTCTCTCACAAAAAACAATAAATAAATTTGTCTTGCCAATTTAGTAACAACAGATAAATTAAAGAGAAACAGTAACTATAAATCTGTTACCAAATAAATAAAGAGAGAACTTATATTCTTAATTGGGTTTATTAAATGGATCTCCTCTTAACTGTCTTTGCTGCCTCAAAACTGTTGCTGGAGTGTTGTTGGCGCTGAAGTGTTGTTGCCGCAGTTGCTGCTCGAGATGTACATTCGCTGGAGTCATCTTAATTAATATATATAAGCATGCACGGCAAATAGGGTTTATTCCATTTTGGGCTTTAACAGCGTAGGCCCATTAGAAAACTTAATAACAAAAAAGGATTTTGGGACGTTACACATTCATTAATAATTGATTTCAAAAGCAAAAAACTAATTTCAAGCATAAGTAAACGAAACTTTGAAAAACATAACTTGTTACTTAACGAGTCTCTGGTAAATTATATTTGGAAGGGTGCATAAAAAAGCAGTCTTTTTAAAAGGTAAGGATTTGTGTTTCTTCTAAAGGCAATCAAAATTTCGAAAGTGCTTCTGTGGAAAGCAGTTCCATATAGGTTCTTTATCATGGGATTAACTTATCTCTATGGCTTTATGTTGTTTTGATGTCATTGACAGATTGATCATAGGCTTGAAAATCTCATCAACAGCATAAGTTATAGAGAACTCAGCAAAGCAACTGACAATTTCAATGAAGATAATATCATTGGAATTGGAAAGATGGAAACAATGTACAAGGCTCCATATCCTAACGGTTGTTATCTTGCAATTAAAAGATTAACTAACCTTCATCAATTTGAAAACCAATTCTTGTCAGAACTATTAGCTCTTGGAAGATTAAAACATGTCAATTTAGTTCCTTTATTGGGTTTTTGCATTGAAAGTGATCATGAAAAGCTTTTGGTATACAAATACATGCCAAATGGGAACCTTCATGATTGGTTACACTTACACCCTAAGAAGGAACCTAAGACTTTAGAATGGCCTTTGAGAGTTAAAATTGCCATTGGAATTGCAAGGGGCTTAACTTAGCTTCATCATAAGTGTATTTTTTGAGTGGTTCATCGAAATCTAACTTCGAAATGTGTGCTATTCGATTGTTATTTTGAACCACATATATCAAATTTTCAAGATTCAATCATATCGAATTACGGAGGAGCAATGTTTGTGTACCGGGATGAAACTGATTTGGGACATGTTGTTGACAATGGAGCATGGGAATCAGACTATGTTAAGAAGGATGTATATAGCTATAGACTAGTGTTGATTGAGCTAATTATAGGAAAAACATTCACTACTTGTTCTTCTTCTAGTAGTTTTGATGATAATGATTTAGTGGAATGGGTTAATAATTGTTTTGATCTGAGTAGTTGCAGATCTCGTAATCTTAGTGCTGTAGTTGACAAAGTTTTAGTTGGGCAAGGATTTGATGATGAGATATTAGAGTTCCTCAGAGTTGGTTCGAATTGTGTACAACCTTCTTCAAATCAAAGGCCAACAATGCTTGAAGTATATAAAACAATAAGTTGTTTTGGAGGGAGATATGGAATCAGTTGTGTTCCAAGCATCCATGAAATTGATCATGAAGGGGATGAATTATGAAGCAGTATCATATATAAGTATTTGTATAATCTGGAAATTTTTGGTAGTTTAGGTGTTAAGATTCTCAATTCTTATGTCAGGATCCAAGTTCAAATTTCATTCGAATGTATGAGTGTATTTTTTAGAGCATTTTTTTTATAAAAAAAAAGTATTTGTATAATCCCATTTAGGGATTGGTGGCCCAAAATAAATACCATCCGATGTTGATGACAAGAAAGGGAGGTGATTAAAAGATGATAAATTGATGACAAGAAAGGGAGGTGATTAAAAGATGATAAAACTTGTGTTATTCTCATAAGTTACATAACAGCATAACTACTAAAATTACAAATACTGTGCTAGTCATTATAGTCGAGGTTTGAAACATTTATATTGATCGAAATTAAAACTTTATAATATTGAAGATCTTATGGTTATAGACAAAATTTTGGAAATTTTTTTACGAAATTATAAAAAGTTTAATAAACTTTCAAAAATATCAAAATAATCTATTACTTATTTTTAAAATTAGTTGTCTTAATAAATATATATAAATACGTTTTATATTTATTTTGACTGATAAATAAAAAATTTATAGAATAGGTGGTACTGTACTTAATCATTTTAAAATAATTATTTTAACTAATAATATTATGATTGATATAATGAAATAAATATATTTAATCATAAATTATTTTTTAAAAAAATAAAATTAATTATAAATAATATTTTATTAATATTATTTGATATTTTACCAATAATATTTATATTATTAATTAATAATCTATTAATATTTTCTTGACAATATCACAAATAATATATATTAATATTAAAAACTATAAAACATAAATTTATTAAGAATTGTCAACAATATCAAAGATAATTACATCCTTGGAGCCTATAACTAATAATTTGTTGGAAAATTATCAAAAATAACACTCCTAAAATTTATAGTAATAAAATTAGCACCCAATAATATTGAACGTTTAATTTGAACGTAAAATATTGAACGTTCAATATTGAACAGGTTTAAATTGTTGTCGTTCAATTCTAATTGAATGGGTGTTAAAAAAATGAAATATTAGTCATTTTTTTAATTGTAAAAATATAAGTTTGAACACAAGTGATACTAATAAAATTATTAGAAGTTTTACAACAACTTACCTAAACATTGCAGTTGTTGCCAAAAAAAAAATTGCAAAAATGCATTGGGTACAATTTAGGCAATAGATGACGATTATAAAATGTTATCTAAAATAATAAAAGATACTTTTTTCATGCATCTTATATCCAAAGTTGTTAAAGAATTTAAATTGTAAATGTCCTTTAAAAATACAATAGAAGGCATTTAAAACACCCTCTTTCTTTGAAAAAAAAGTGGCTTAAATGCCTTCTTTATAGGTAAAGAGGGCAACATAAACGTTATCTTTATAAGAAAAGAGGACAGTTGCAATGTTATGTTTTTTTGTTCTTTTCTAATGGTTGTTTTCAAAAGGGCAATTCAAACGCCTTTTTTCATGAATTTTTTATTAAAAAAAATTATAATCTCATACAAATTAGTATTGTAACTTACAATTACATGACGATAATGTTTATAACAAAAGATTCAAATAATAAAGATACAATTTTACTACAATACAAAAATAAAAAAGTCAATGTTTTACAAACCTTAAAAATTATTATATTTTGTATATTTATATAAAAAAAAAAATCATGCAAACTAAATAAAATGGAGACTCCTTGGCTAGAGTATCAAACATGGCTTATCATCACTGTGACCTATTTGTAAAAAAGCAAAGAAAATATATAACATTCAATAAAAACTCTATCATATTGTATATTCAAAGCTTAAAAGCAAAATAAACTTTTTTACCTCCTTGAGTGACTAAACTAAAATAAAAAGGTCAAATAAGGAGTGGACAAAATCATCTTACCACTTTCCTACTATGGGACTCCAACATGGTTTCAGTAAGTGACAGGTCGATTACACCTCTGCACCACTCTCCTACTATGAGACTCCAACATGGTTTCAGTAAGTGACAGGTCGATTACACCTCTGCACTAAAATCAAAAAACCCAAAATGAAAATCAAGTAACCACCATGGAACCAAATACATATCAATGTAACAAACCAATGAAATTAACAAATCCCTAATCATGACTCACTTTAAGTGTGTATTATCAAAAGGTATAAATAAGTAAAAATACTCACTTACTATTCATATGCAGCTAGGAGCAAATTTATTGTTTAGCACAATATGTCCAATTGAAGCACGATATTCATCAATTCCCTTGAATGCCCATACGATAAACCTTCAACATCGACACTTAGAATATGGTCTCCAAATAATAGTAAAGAGTTGATCTTTCTTTTATGCCCACTCCAACTTGTTACCTGATATTATTCACATAAAACATAAAATTAAAGTAATATAATTGTGTTGAAGCATTATATAGTAACGTCTTAGGATGACAAATTTAGGATAAGTGGCAGTGCAATAAGACCAATTGCTGAAATAAACTATGCATAGTTATAATCAACAGTAATTCTGAATTTTTTTAGACTAATTAATCTTTACAACTTAGTAGAAAAACTGTGTGGGTCAATCTTATATTAATAAAACAGGATCATGAGGCACTTGTTTGGTTAGCCCTAAGGACGGGTAAATACTTGATGACATGCTTATATACAGCAATCTCATTCCCATATGCAGCAAATTTGTACTCACGGTAAGAAGCAAAAGCTCTAATCTTCTTTGGAAGTTGAGGGCCTTCATAGATACAACAATTTCAGACAAAGGGACTTAATTAATTATTTCACTTTTGTGTAGGAGATGAGAGATGACGATTAAGAATTTCACTTTGGGGTGGGGACTTAATTATTATTATTATTATTTTGCTAAAGAGATAGGCAGCTAGAAACTGCCCTTAAGATTGAGAAAATACATGTACAAAGGCTCTAATATTTGATGGTAATATAGACATGGAAATAACACTATCAAAATGATTGTGAAAAGCTCAAATAACTATAATATGTGCCACACTATTATTTTTCCTAGGAATCTATCTGATAGAAATAATGAAAAAAATTAAAATTTTCTAATCTAAGGATCGAATTAACACAGTAGAAGATGGATGGAGTTGAATGCTATTATGTAGCTGTAAAAATCCATCAATAATTGCTTTAGCATCCCTTTCCAAGTAAATAGGTTTGCGATTCCATTGAACTGCTTCACGAAAGGCACAGTAAAAGGCATAAACTTTTGCTATTCCTTTGGAGAGAGTGTTCAAAAATTTGGACCATCTATGGCAAAAAGTCCCATTGTGATCAGTCACAACAAACCCTACTGCAGCTAAACCATTATGTCCAAGCAGCATCAAAATTCAATTTGAAAGCCCTTACAAGAGGAGGTTGCCAATAGGGAGGAATATAGATATGACCCTCTGAAGAGTTTTTAATATCAGCAGAAGTGGATTCAAGCAGAAGATGTTGAAATTCTTTAACTCTAGTCATGATGTTTTGTAAGATTCTATTTGGCAATAAAGCTTGTGAGTCATATTTTTTAGCCACCAAATATATTCTAAAATCACTACTGCAGTGAAAGTAAACTCATTTAAGAAAAAATCATTCGGCAGCAAAGTACTAGGAGGGGAAAATATGAAATGGATATAGGTTTTGATATCCAATTTATTGAGAAATTGCCAGAGCTGATTTCATTTCCATTTAAATCAAATAGATTTAAAAATTTCACACCGTATGAACAAATGTTCCACGTCTTCTATCTCCTTATGACACAAGTGACTTGTGATAGGCAGTTATTAAGTTTTTTTTTTTTTTATTTGTTATTAAGTGTAAAGACAATTATACTCATGTGTAAGTTATATGAGATTCAAATAGTTAATTTTGTATTTTTTAAAATTGAGTGATATTTTTTAATAATAAATGAACTCTTATGCTCTTTACCTGAACAAAACTGCTATAATACTCCTTATTAGAGATGAGCGTAGGTCTGCTATTAAGTTATTTTATAAGCCGTTCTTATCTTGATGTTTATAAAAAATTCAAAACTTTAGCCGACCTATACCCTAAAAAACCAACCTTCAAGTCGATCTACGATGTCGATTTGAGAGAGGTTATTTTGGCAGTTTTAAACCTATAATATTACTTGAAAATTATTATCATAATAAAAAATACAATAAAAATTGCAAACAATATTTTATCCTAAAAACACTTTTTTTAAAGTTAAAGCATACAAGTAGGGATGATAATTCGTGCGTGCTGCCCCGAACAAACCCAATACGAATTTACCTAACACGAACACGGCACAAATTAATTTTGGACTGATATTATGAACACGAACACAAATTGTTAACGTTTAGGTTAGCTCGAATTGACCCAAAATATCAATTAATGTCAAAATACAACCTAATAACTCATTCATAAATTATACACCATATAATTATAATAATGCTGAAAATTTTCGGCCAAAATTTTTGTAATTAACATCAAAATAATCACAATATTTCAATAGAGTTTTTTCTCACAGTTATATTTTATAGCAAGTTAGCAACTAATTGACATATCATTAAAAGATAAAAAAAAAAACATAAAAGTATAGGATCTAAAAGAAAAAATATACATGATAAACTGACATATTATAAAACAGAATATAAAAAAGTAAATATAAAATGAAAGACATACATGATAAACTGATATATTTCAAAACGACTCAAAAGAATTTAATTTAAGAAAATTATGAAATTATAATTTCAATTCTTGTACGCTCATTGAGTCAATGCCTTGCTTGATCTCTTCTATATCACATTCTTTAACTTCAACCTACAAATTTAACTAATATCGAATAAAACAAAAAATAAATAACAATATTGAATTATTTATTAGACTTAGAACGCAAGATACAAGACTTTAAATTGTACAAAAATTAACTCTATTGAAACAACCTTATCCTAAAAGTTAAAACAATGCTTTAATATTTAAACATATATCACGTACTTTTTAACTCTATACTGAAGGACATTATTAAAGTTAGCATAAATATTATGACTACGTATATAAAGAATCAGAGGTGGTTCTGTTGGTCTCCCACCAGCTCACATTTGAAATGCATACATACACAAACACCAACAACTTACTGAAAGATTGTAATAAAATCAAATAGCATGTTTATTAATTTGCTTACCACTTGTTTCCATTATACATTTTAACATATTGCGGAAAAATTTGCACGGATCAGTCTTCCAACACTCCCAATTTTCAAAACCAAACACCTAATGAGCAGATAGATAGTAGGAGAATTTTGAAGAATAGCAATGTACAATACATTATACATATATTAATTCAACTAGAAGTATTTTCTTTACATAAGCTTAATTATGAGATTATCCCAAACAGAAGCAGATAGAGTATTTTCTTTAATTTAGTTTAGTTTTGCATGTACTTAAAATGAATCATAATTAATTCAACTAACAAAATAAATGTGAGCTTAGTTTATAAGGTAGCCGAAAAGCTTGACTTAGCAAGTGTGAAGTATGTTCCATATTTCTTTGAGTGCATTTCACTCCCTATTCCTCTCATGCTATAATTTTTCGCACCCACTATCAATCCTACTCCTCTGTTTTTATAACTTAATAATTACTTTTTCTCAGAAACCATCAACTTAACACAGAAGCCAGTAACAAGGAAAATCACAAATGCTTGTGGGGAAACGCTCCAATTCGATGCTTGTAGCAGCAAATAATTTTGTTTCATCTCTCTCTCCAAAATGAATTCAGTCAACTTGATTTAGTTTAATTATTCTTTAATTAGTGAGTGACATGTAAGCTTTGTGTACGTACTGAATAACTTCTTCCCTTTCATATTTTTACCGTTTTTTATTAATTAAAAATAAGAGGTCATTCAACTTATATATGTTATAGCGAAAGTAATTTGCTAGAACATGCCTCAACATAGATGTGAAAATTGGAAAGCATGAATGGTTCATGATAGACAATAAATCTGTTAATCTAAACAGGATCTACATCACAATTATAATAAGATTTTCAGTACTCTTCTTCTTCTACACTCTATTTATCTGCATGGTTCAAGAAAATCTGCAAAATATCTGCAAAATGATTCAATCTGCAGAGAAGATAAGCGAAGATGTACCTGATTGGCTGACTAGTTGTGGAGTAGGAGGAGATGGTGGCTGACGGAAATGATAGTCGCTTCGGGTTGATTTTGGTTTAGGCATTTGTCTAAAAGGGTCCATTTAAAGTGGTAAATATCACATAAGGACTCTAGTGTATTTTTTATTAAAAGTAGACTCATGGGTAATTGCCCAATCTTGTAGCCGGTAAAAAAAAAAAAAACAGAAAAGTAGAAGTACTCAGCCTTAGCTGCGTTGCATTCGTCTGATTGTTCTCATTTTCAATTTCTCGATCGTTCTAAGCTACCAGAAGAAATCATGGAAGAAGAGATCCTCCCTAGAGTATCTTCAGCCAAAACCTTAGTTCAATTTAGGTGCGTTTCTAGATTATGGTTTTCTTTGATCAACGACGTAAGATTCATGAACAAACACCTCTCTTTTCAAGTATCGTCTCAAATTCGAAACTACAATTACAATATTCTTTTCTTTTATCGCAATCTTGACTTTCCAGTTTATAGTTTTCAATCTTACAATTCCGAAAAATTTGAATTTGTCGCCAAATTCGATTGCCCCGCTCTCCGTGTTGTGGGAACTTGCCATGAAAAGAGAGGCAGTTTACATAGTATGTAAATAGATTTACATACTATGTAAACTGATTTACATACTATGTAAACTGCCTCTCTTTCCATCTTTTTCATATCCGTTAACAGATTTTCTCACCCTTCTTGCCTGAAAAATTTATTTATTCAGATGTAGCCATGGATCTATGGACTATTCATGCAATTAACACCAGTAGAAGCCCTTTAATGCTTAGAAAATTGTTTGTCTTGATAATAAAGAACCACATCCTTTACTAAAGATACTAGCATAGTTGTTTTATCTTCTTGTTTTGCTCATGACAACTAGCATAGTTGTTTTAAGCTTGTAGGAGGTCAGACAGCACCATTTTTTCTTATTGCATTCATTGAGTTACATAGTATATAAATAGATTTACATACTATGTAAATCTATTTACATACTATGTAAACTGATTTACATACTATGTAAACCTATGTAAATCAGTTTATTGGATTGTACTTCACCAACATTGATGCAGTAGTAATGACCAATGTGAGAGATAATAATGAAAACTATCCATATTTGCTTTTGTTGAACTTTTATTTTGATATGCCAAATGAGAAATATGTTAATCCTCAGCTGCTTGATTTGCATGATAATTCTGATAACTTTTATTTTGATATGTCCATCTGAAATTTCATATAGAGTTCATGATCAAGTGTTCGATCACAAGCCCAAGGCACTAAGAAGGAGTTATCAACTTTCATAAAAGATAAAAAAATCGGTAATATTAGCTGTGATCCTTCAGCAACCAACTACCTTAACTTGGGCTTTAGTAATTATCGATCATATATCGACCTTGTATATAGACTATAAGTGTAGATGTGTACAAGTATTTGCATATAGACCATATATCGACCTTGTATCGACCATATGAGTTAAATTGGTTTACATATGATGATAAACATGTATACTCTGTTTTTGCTAGGCAAAACAGAGTATACATACACATATTATGTAAACAAGTATGTAAAACCGTTTACATACTATGTAAACAATTACCTGTTGTATGTAAACCCGTTTATATAGTATGTAAACTGTGTTACATACTATGTAAACCGGTTTACATAATATGTAAACAAAAATTACAAAGATTATAAAAACTGATGCTATGATAACACAATGGAGACAAATATTTTAGTGGAGACAAATATTAATTATTCGCTTAATTTCAATTACATTACGCCTATGCCACTACATATCTTGAAAAATGAATTATCAACTATGCTATATGGTCGATACAAGGTCGATATATGGTCTATATGCAAATACTTGTACACATCTACACTTATATGCAAGGTCGATACATGGTCGATATATGGTGGATACAAGGTCGATATATGGTCTATATAAGCCAATTAGTGTATTAATATTTGATGAGTTAAAAGATAATTACTAGGCCATATTTGATGGCATGAATAGTCCATAGATCCATGGCTACCTCTGAATAAATAAATTTTTCAGGCAAGAAGGGTGAGAAAATCTGTTAACGGATATGAAAAAGAAGAAAAGAGAGGCAGTTTACATAGATTTACATAGTATGTAAATCAGTTTACGTAGTATGTAAATCAGTTTACATACTATGTAAACTGGTTTACATACTATGTAAATCAGTTTATATAGTATGTAAACTGATTTGCATACTACGTAAACTGATTTACATAGTATGTAAATTGGTTTACATAGTATGTAAATATTTACATACTATGTAAAACAGTTTACATACTATGTAAACTGCTTTACATACCATGTAAACTGCTTTACATACCATGTAAACTGATTTACATACTACATATTCAAGTTACATACTAAGAAATTTCTTACTGTCGAACTTGTCATTCTGCAAAATCCAAATTGAGAATCATGCAGCAAGGCATTCCTCCAAGAATATGAATGAAAACTCATATATGGTATCAAAAAAGTAGAATAAAACGAAAAAATGTCGATAACATATAATTATATATTAGAGACCTAAAATACTACTATTATGATTTTAATAATCTTATCAATACATGGTGGATACATAGTCGATACAAGGTCGATATATGGTTGACATATGGTCGATATCCTTATAATTTAACATTACAGTTATAATATGTAAGGTCGATATATGGTCAATACATGGTCGATACAAGGTCGATACATGGTCGATATATGGTTGACATATGGTCGATACAAGGTCGATACATGGTCGATATATGGTTGATATATGGTCGATATTTTCATGTACATTATCTATAAATTATATAATAACAACAACAATAATTTTAACAAGAATCAGTATAGTAATTGAAAATAACATTACAAAATAAGTCATACATTTGATATCTTTAGGCATATTATTTGTGTCTTGAGTCGATTCAATTATTCTCAATTCATCCCTACAGTAAGTATAATTGCAAGTGAACAAAAATTAATCTGTTATAAAACTTATTTCAAATATAATTACAAAATAAAATCAATAGATCATCAAGATCAAAACTATACAATAATCCTTTATCAACAGTTTAAGTTGCCATACATGACAGAAACATCACAAATTACATACTAAGAAATTTCTTACTGTCGAACTTGTCATTCTGTAAAATCCAAATTGAGAATCATGCAGCAAGGCATTCCTCCAAGAATATGAATGTAAACTGATTTACATACTATATAAACCAGTTTACATACTATGTAAACAAGTTACATACTAAAAAATTTCTTACTGCCGAACTTGTCATACTGCAAAATCCAAATTGAGAATCATGCAGCAAGGCATTCCTCCAAGAATATGAATGAAAACTCATATATGGTATCAAAAAAGTAGAATAAAACGAAAAAACGTGATCTAATTCTCTTCCACTTAAATCGAGAGATAACAATCAACCATTTGAAATATATTCTTTAATTGACAGAATATAGATGAAATAATGCTAGATGACAACGGCTGATTAAAAGGCAAATCCCAATTCAAAAAATCAACATATTTATTATTGATTCATTAAAAACATAAATTTGATAATTCATTTTCCAAGATATGCAGTGGCATAGGAGTAATGTAATTGAAATTAAGCGAATAATTAATATTTGTCTCCACTAAAATATTTATCTCCATTGTGTTATCATAGCATCAGTTTTTATAATCTTTGTAATTTTTGTTTACATATTATGTAAACTAGTTTACATAGTATGTAACACAGTTTACATACAACAGGTAAACTGATTTACATAGTATGTAAATTGGTTTACATAGTATGTAAACGGGTTTACATACTTGTTTACATAATATGTGTATGTATACTCTATTTTGCCTAGCAAAAACAGAGTATTTTAGTTAATTTTTCTGGCTAGATTTACATTTTTAAGCAAGATTAATATTTGTTCTGAGTTTAACACGACTAATAAGGGAGCTATACAGTACATGAATAGCATCAGTAACTATTTAGAAGAAAAAAAGTTTCAGGCTGCTTTTGATTATTTGGAATAAAAAAAAACAAAAAAAGAACGATGAAGAAACACTATGAAAACAGTTTGGTTAGGTTTATGTAAGCATTCTGTGAGATTTTGTACTTTAAATCAGCACCCATTACTCACTGAGTTCGAGAGAGATTGCGGAATCGCTGGCTTAAAGGAACTGGTTAAGGTGATACGACGGAAAAAATTAGCATGAAGTCTTTTTTTCTCAGTTTATTTCTTTACCTGTTGGTAGAAGTTAATAGGTTAGTATTAGTCCTTTTTTGATAAAAAATAAGGTAAGGGTCTTAAAGTGTAGTTTGGTCACTCCAAGAGTCCCTTTTAGACAAATGCCTTTTTGGTTTGGTATTTGGCTGGGTATGGCTCTGCTTGTCGAAGAAGAGGAAAGGATAAGGGCATTCGGTTTGGGCATTTGTCTTAATGGGTCTTTTTAAGTGTGAAAAGATCATTTAAGGACCTTTCAAGTGTTTTTTATTAAAAGAAGACTTTTATACCTATGCTAACCGGTTTTGTCTGCTTCATTCGATGATTACAATATTGAAAATAGCCTTTTGATTTCATGTCTTCCATTCACCTAGTTCTTCGTCTCTTGCTCCTTAACCTTTGTAACAGAAGAAAACCCAAGTTTGCTGCTAATCCCATCCTTCTTTTCCTCCCCTTTTACACCATCATCTCCTTCCTTCTCAATCACCACAGAGACCTCACCCTTATGAGACGCACCAGTGTCCACATTACTCACAAGTTACGGGCTACCAGGATTTTCAGTCACCCATGAGTCCACTTTTGATAAAAAAATGCACTATGAGTCCTTATGTGATGTTTATCACTTTAAATGGACCTTTTTAGATAAATGCCCATTAGGTTTTGATTTTTCAGATATAACTTCACCCTTTTTTTTTAATTCACTATTCTAGTTTAACAGGTTTATCCGAACAAAACTCGAACCCGGGCCGAATA
This sequence comes from Elaeagnus macrophylla, assembly GCA_029378325.1. NCBI lineage: Eukaryota > Viridiplantae > Streptophyta > Magnoliopsida > Rosales > Elaeagnaceae > Elaeagnus > Elaeagnus macrophylla. Next base: position 19,177,554 of record CM055644.1, on the reverse strand, counting down.
TTTTTTTTACTTATTTGGACCAACCAGTTTTGACCTAAATTTGAATCATTCGTATTCGTTTCGGTTTGTTTATTCGAATTTCGACAAGAATTATCACCCCTACATACAAGTGTGGTACTATTGGTTGTAAAAACTACTATTTTTGCTCATATGTAATGCTTGATAAATTTAAACTATTAATATGTGCCATATGATAATGATATCTTATTATTGACACTTCTTCATATTAGATTTTCCACTACTCACTATCTCAAATTCAAAATCATGATTACATATGAATATAAAGATACGAAATAAATAAGCTTAGACCTAAACTAGCATAATCATACAAATATTAAGGAATCAAAATTAACGAATAATCTAAATTAGGAATCAAAAGCTACGACTAATCCAAATTTGAACTAATTTAAATATACATGAAAAGATGAAGCTAAGCCGAAAATCAAGAATCAGAAAATTAGTAAGTGACGGTGGACAATCGAAGCCTACGTATATACATGCAATCAAGGATGAGTCATGTTGTTATATGAAAACCTAGGTAGAAAAATTACTTATATAATGTGGCAAAATATGATTGACAATTAGAAGTTGAGTAGGATTTAAAAAAAAAAAAGTGAAGTGAAGTGAAAATGCCCAATTTTATTGGCTGGATCGATCCATCCTTGAAGGGGATTGATCGCACCAAAAAAAAAAAAGTTTCACGAACGAAATGTGGGATTAATCCCTCACTAAATTATGTTATGCCAAGATATGGAGGATCTATCTCTCTAGGAGGGGGATCGATCATTCTCTCTAGACCCATTATTCAAAAAGTATGCAGTTCAATAGGATCAAATCGAGATCTATTTGGGATCGATCCATAAATAGGGGAATTGATCCCTCTTTCGTAAAATGCACATAACTTTTTATCTATATATCATAATTACTCCAAACGAAAACCTATGTAAAGTACATGTAAAAGAAAACTTTTTTACCTTAAAATGGAGGGCTTTTGAGACTTTGAAAATGGTACAACTTGAAAATACTTAGAATGAAACAGGAACGATGTCGCATCATTCTTAAAATCTAAATATTATATAAATTATTTTTATTTATGAAATTGCCAACTATTCATGTTATAATACTTCGTAAGTCCAAAAGAATAAGGTTCATTTGAGTCTAATGCTCCAAGAATGCATGATTTTAGAATTTAGAGAAAATTGTTACAAAATCATTTGTTTTAATACCATGTAGATTTGACTACAGATGTTCTACATGAGTTTTGAAATTTTATACATGAATTATATGTTATGTCTGTATAGAGAGCATTTTAGGATAAAAATATCTCATTTAAATTTAATACTATTTCAATCTTGACTTAATTATGTTCTCTCTTTCAATTCATGAAATTAGCATGAAGGTAGATTATTTTCCTTGAAATTTACTTTTAAACATTGATATGTTATTTAATTAATATTTTAAATATGTTGTAATTTCATATATAATACTTACAAAGAAAAAAATATGGCTATTGGCATTTGGCCATCCTAGTATTTTTCACCCAATTTCTTTTAAGAAAATATTGTTAAATTTTAAAATTATTCTTTTTATTTGATTAAAATTTTAAGTTACTATAATTTTTTGACAAGAAGAGACTAATAGAGGAACTAGAATACTAAACTTATGACACCATTAATAACATGAGTGATAAAAGTACTAAAATAATAATATGAATATTATTTGGATACTAGACCCAATATTTATAATATAGTTTGCGTTATTATTTTGATCACTATTTATTTTACTGTTGATTTTGTCAATTTTCATTTTCACACGATTGTTGGTACATGTCTGTTGGGAATTTCACACACGTTTATAATGAATTACAAGTATGTGTAAATATTTCTCACAAGTATGCAAAAATTCTTCATACCTTTTTAATATTCTTTTTCTTTCTGTTATATGATACTCTAACCTTATATTAAAAAGTTTGCTTTTTCTATTTTATTTTATTATCTTCTATAAAATTAGCTAATAAGCAACACGTGTAAAGAATAAAATTCTATTATTTAACATGAAATAAAACTTGATCTGTATAAAACCTATTAATATAGCTATTTTAAAAATAAAATTATTCTAATATATATTAGCAAAAAACTTAATTGAGAAAGAATTTTTTTAAATGAAATGTTGTAATTAACTAGAATATCTCAACTAGTTTGGCACCCCATAGCACCATTCATCATATAATTTTTCAACTATGAATATTATTAAATTGATAAAAAATAAATTAAAAATAAATATTATTATGATTGAGATGGAACTTAATAAATTTATATTTATATAAGAGTGAAAAAGAAGAGATAGAAAATTAAGAAGCATTAAAATGCAAAACCGCATAAAAGGTTTAACTTTCAAAGTTTCAAGGCCTACAATTTTACATGTGCTCAACTCTTACAATTTCACAAGACCAAAATATAAAATCATACTGCAATTTATTGCACCCAACTTAATTTAGAGAAAGATAAAAATAAAAATAAAAAATACTTCAAGTTTCATGCTTATATTACAATTGCAATTTATGTATTCTATTGGAAAAATTACATAAAATTTTAATAACAAAAACAAAAGAAATAGATGAAAGTAATTTGTGCAATTTGTGTTAACTTCTTATGGACTTCAACAATACCTTTCCTTTCTATGCATCAACTAATTTCTTTGCCAATTCATTCCATGGCACCTTATCACTGATCTAATGTTAAATTTTCAATGGTTTCCTACATTTGTATTGCAAGGTAACTGCAACTTTTATGTTTTGTTGCCAAATTAATATGTAAAAATTCATGGATTTATATTGACATTGAAGCAACCTATTTTATTTTTTCCTCCAATAAAATGCTTAAATAACTTGAAAAAGATGCTTCAATAGCAATTTATCAAACTTTTGTTGTTGTTGTTGCTAATGCACATTTTTAGTTCTTAATAAACTTTGTGGAAAAAATGCAAAGGCTATTTTTAAATAGGAGATGGATTGAGCAAAACAAAGAGGAGAATTCAAAGAATTAATTACAAGAGTAAGGCTGAATGTATTTTGACACCAACTACTCAAAAAATAAAAAAATAAAAGTGAAACCAACTAGTACTAAAATTACAAAGGCAAAAACACCTAGCTACAGAACTCATTCAAAACCAAATCTCATTTAAGTGCATTTACAAACAACATAATAAATAGAAGATAATAAAGAAGATACACAAAGAAAACAATTTAGAAATTTTATTAATAACTATTATAAAGAGTACATCCAATATATATAAGGCTTATACACACTAAATGTAGTGTTTGTGGCACATGATGTACAGTTATAATAGCCTGTCACTATCTAGGCCCTTGGCCAAACATAAAAGCAACGTAACAAACACTCATTGCTCTAACAATATTATTCTAACATCTCTCTATAAGCTCACAATTTGTGAAGAATAGTGAGCTTAGTCCTTAACTCTTGAAACTTTTCAGTAGATAAAGGCTTAATCATAACATTTGCTATTTACTCTTGACTTGGTGTGTACTTAAAATTCAATACACCAGATAAAAATTTTCTCGTATAAAATAAAAATCAATTTTCAAATGCTTAGTACGTGAATGGAATACTGGATTTTTTGCTCAATAACTTGCACTCACATTATCACAATAAACAATGGGAGTGATTTGTATTCATACTTGTAATTCAACAAGTAGTCTTTGCATTCAAAGCAGTTTTGTGATGCCAAAAGTGAGAGCTCTAAATTATGCTTCAGTGGACGAGAGTGAAACAACTTTGTGTTTTCTAAAATGCCAAGAAACCAAAGAATTACCAAAGTAAACACAATACCCCCATGGTTGATCTTCTATCATATGTGTTAGATGCCCAATCAACATCTGTATAAACTGTGAGAGCCAATTGATTTGATTTATACAACATTGGACCAAAATCAAGAGAAACTTTGAGATATCTTAATAAAATTTTTACTATTTTCCAATAAGTTGTGGTAGGAGCATGGAGGAATGGAAAGAGTTTATTGACTTGCATAACATACATAAGGTCAGGTGAGTGTATAGTATTGAGTGCACCCACGAGTGATCTATATTGTGTAGCTTCATCTTCTGAGAGAAGAGTTCCATCATATTTGAAAAGAACTTTTCTAGGGGACATATAGGAATGGTAGCAGCTTTGGTCTCAAGAAGTTAAACTATATCTAGCTATTCATATATGTATTTGATTATCTCAGATGAAACAATTTGATGTGGGTTCTACTTCAATGCCAAGAAAGAAGTTGACATCACCAAGCTCTTTCAGATAAAATACATAGTTTAATTTAATAATAAAAGATTGAATAAGAGAGGTATTGTTACCAGTAACCAGAATGTCATCTATATAGATGAGGAAGACAATGATGTGTGAATAGAATATATTAACATGGAAGTATCAACATTAGAACCCCTATTGTAAAAGGAAATCTATTAACTTCATGTACCATGCCCTAGGGATTGTTTTAATCCATATATGGCCTTTTAAGCTTGCAGACATAATCTGGATGAATTGGATCAACAAAACAACTTGGTTGAACCATATAGACATCCTCTTCAATATCTTCACTGAGAAAAGCTGTATTGACATCAATTTGTTTAACTAGGAAATTTTCAGAGAGTGTTAGTGTGAGGACTAGCCTGATAGTGGTGGGTATGACGATAATACTGAATGTTTTATTGTAGTCTATGCCTACTTTTTGTTGAAATCTTTTTGCAACCACTCGAGCTTTATATTTATCCAACATTCTATTAGACTTGTGCTTTGTTTGAAAAATCCATTTATTGCCAATTACTTTGCCATTTTTTGAAAAGGGAACCAAATCCCGATTGTGATTGTTAAGTAAAGCTTGATACTCAGTGTTTATGGCTTCTTTTCACTCTGGTGACATGAGTGCTTGTTTCACTATTTTGGGTTTAGGAGAAATAAGTGATGTGGTGAAGGCTTTGGGTTTGAAAATGCCTATTTTGACACGGGTGGTCATGGGGTGAGTATTAGTAATGTTAGGTATAGTATGAATAACTGAAAGAACATTGTCTGGTATGATAGGAAAATCAATAGTAAGATTGATCCCTAAAGGTTAAAAAATAGATGAAGAAGGAGATGGTGCATTCAAGTGAGATGGATGTGAATTTTCTAGAGGTTGTGAGGAGTTGAGGGAGGGTGACATGCAGTTGCGTGTTTTAGAGATAGGTGAAGAAAAAATTGGACGGGACATATCCTTGGGTTGTGAGGAACTAAAAGTAGTAATTTAGGAAAGAAAAGGTTGACATGAATTAGAATACGGTACTAATAAAGTAGTTGGCAGGGAGTTAGTGGTTTGTGTATAGGGGATAGTAGATGGAAGTGAGTTGTAGATGGGTTTAGAGCCAGCATGAATAGTAGGAATTGTGACATAAATTGGGGAAGGAGAAATTTGAGTTGAAATAGTGGTGTCCAATGGCATTTTGAGAAAAGGAAACTCATTTTCGTGAAAAACTACATGAGTAAACACATAGACTTTTTGAGATAAGGGTTCTAGACAACAAAAATCGTTGTAGTGAGCTTCATAGCCAAGAAACACACATGTCAGGGAACATGGGTCTAGTTTTGAGTAAGTATAGGGTCTAAGATAGGGATAACAAAGACACCCAAAAATTCTTATATAGTCATAGTCAGGTTTGGTTTTAAACAGAAGTTCATATGGGCTAGCATTGTGAAATGTTATGGACGGCATACTATTTATTAAATGAGCTGTTGTTTGAAAGCTATATTCTCAATAAGCTAAAGGCATTTCAGTTCTAATTAGCAATACAAGTTCAATTTCAACCACAAACAATTCTTACGTTCTACAACACCATTTTGTGAGGTTGTATATGGGCATGAGCTCCTATGATAACCACATTGAATTAGTTAATTTTCTAATGATTTTAGTTATGTTCCCCTACTACTCTATAATTGATGAATAGTATCATTAAACTATCTAGCAACATAAGCTTCAAAATGCAAGAATATTTGTGCAATATGAGACTTGTTATGTAGCACATATAGCCATTAAAAAAGCGTGCAGTCATCAACAAATGACATAAAATATTTCATTCCATGAACCAAAGCAACAAGTGATGGACCCCAAAGGTCTACATGTATTATTTCAAAAGAAAAGTTGGATCTAGTATGTGTATGATTAAAGAAAAGTCTATGAGACTTGCCTAGCTGACAAGCTCCACAAACTTCTAAGCAACTATTAGCTAAAACAGTTTTGTTTAAAGAGTGAGCTACCTGATTTATTACTGACACATGAGGGTGTCCTAACCGTTCGTGCCAAAGTTCTCCATGAAGCAAAGCTTTGTGGCACTCCACAATACTTGAAGCTCCCTCTAAAGAGCCAATCTTATACAGTCCATGTTAAGTGCCTCCATTGAGGAGGATATGATGAGTGGCCAAGTTCTTAACATTTGTGTTATAAGATACTACTCTTGCTTAAAACTTGACTATTATTTATTTATTTTTAATCAATTTATGCATAAAAAAATCTAAAATTACTTTTATTGTAGGTATACCTCTCATCTAAAATAATATATGGACCTATCAAATAAGTAGAATTTACAATGTATCATATGGGAGGAAGAGTCGCTAAAGTATTAACTTTGGACGGAAACACAAAGATTAAAATATCAATTATTTGAAGATTGAAGTTTAAAATACCAACGAATTGAAATAATATAAGCAACTTAGCAACTCAAAGTTGAAATTGGTAATTAGATAAAAAAAAGTGAATGAATATTACTTATTGTTGATTTCTGGTGTGATTAGCCCCAATTAGAGTGTTTTTGTGCCTAAGCATCTTATTACCAATAATATTTTGCTTGTGCATGAATTTTTGCATTCCTTGAAAATAGGAGGAAAGAAAACCAGCAATATATGGCCTTAAAACTTGACATGAGCAAGGGATATGATAGAGTTGAGTGGGGTTTGTGGAGGCAATGATGAAGAAGCTTAGGTTTTCTGATCAATGGATCAAATGAGTTATGGCTAGTGTATCTTCTATCTCATACACTTGTGTGGTTAATGGAGAACTGACTTTTTTTTAGCCAAGGCGAGGTTACGACAAGGAGATCCATTATCACTTTTCTTCTTTTTGATATCTGTGGAAGGTTTATTGAGTATATTGCATAGGGAAGAGGAGTTAGGGAATATTATCAGACCAAAGGTTAGCAGGACTAGCCTTGTGATCACTCACTTTTTGTTTGCTGATGACTCACTTATCTTTTGTACATGGATATTGGTGAGGTGCAACAGTTGCGAGACTTTCTTTAAAAATATGAGATTTCTTCTAATCAGACATTTAATTTTCATAAATCCAGCATTTTTTTTCAATTCTAATACTATTTCTTATAATATAAAAAAACTATTCAGCAATGTTTGGAGATTGGATCTACATCTGTATTTGAGAAGTATCTAGGTGATTTGCCAGCTTTGTTCAATGGAAAAAAGGATGCAAATTAGTTACATTATGAACAAAGTGCATCATCGAATTCAAAATTGGATATGTTAGTTCCTCTCACCCTCAAGTAAAGACATTTTGCTTAGTCTGTAACATGTGATATGCCCAACTATGCTATGCAATGTAACATATTATAAGTCTGTGTGAAAATTTCACACACTTATTAATATATTTTAAGTCTGTGTGAAACTTCACACAAGTATGAGAAAAATTTTACATACTAATTTTATTTTATTTTTTCACACAATTATATGAAAATTTTATATACTTAAATTCTATATTTAAAAACTCTCTTAACTTATTGTTATGTATAAAATATGTTAAAATTGAATCCAAATGAGGTTATTTTTGGAAGAAAAAAAAAAAAAAAAGTCTTGAACCAACTAGAGTTTTGGTTACTGTATGCTTGAAAGAAGCCCATTTTTCAACGTATATTCAATTCACATCTAATATAAATAATTTCTTGTTTGAACATTTTATAAAATGAAACGACATAGCCTTTGGGTAAAATATTGTAATAGTTAGATAAATGCCTTTTTGCAAAAGATATATTAAATAGTTGCAACTTTTGGAAGTAAAATGCAATGTTGAATGATTGTAACTTAAGTAAAAGGACATAAATTTTTGATAGATTGAAATTTTTATGAACAATTACATATGTTCTAAAAAGACATGACTTTTGGAAAAGTCACAACTCATCAAAGATTTGTAACCTAATTGAAGGAGTGCATGTAATTCTATAAACAGGTCATTTGAAGAATATAGAGAGAATAAGGAAATAAAGTTCAAGATGGATAAAAAATGTTCTCTAATATTTTTCACCATAATTTATGTATAAATAAAGTTAGTGTTCTAAATACTGCAGATTTAGAACATTAATTATCTTGAGTGATCTTTAAAGTTAAAGGTGTTCTTGGGTTATTTTCGTGAATGCACATCGCATACAACAAGAGGCTTCATTGTAACTTAGAGTCGTATTTGCTGAACCCTAGTCCATAACCGAATTGGTAGGGACAAATAGCGTCTTAAGAACAATGACTTGAAGTCGTGCCTTAAAGTCAAGTTCAAATGCAATATTATTTATAGTAATTTTACAGTATCATAATTAGAGCTTATAAAGACTTGACTTGAAGATCGTGGAGATTAAAATTCAACAAGTTCAAGAAAATTTTTCCAACATCTTTTCGCATTAGATTGTTTATTTTAAAAAAGGGAAAAGTTTCTAAGATCTTTTGGAAATTCAAGGAGAATGCATCATTGAGGAAAAAGTGACAAAATAGCCTCGAAAGTTGAAAGATATGTGTTTATTCTCAAGTATTATTCATTATTTCTATAATATATAATATATATTATATATCATATCAATTATATTATTTTTTATTTTTATTATTTGTTGAATATGTTTATTTTAAAAAAAAATTATTTACACTAATCTTGAATTTCATTGATCTAGAATAACACATCGTTACTTACAATAGGAGCAAAGAATATTTTTCATCTTCTCACCACGAATTTGAAAATTTTGTTCGAGAAATGCTATGTTTTAATAAATTTTTACATTTTTTATATTCATATTAATCATATTATTATACTTGATAACATTATTTAAAAAATTAAATCAGTTATTTTTTTAACATAATTTTGTTACGTGTTATATAAAATGGTTAATATGAGTAAAAAATGAATGTAAATTTATTTGTTGTATACCATTTTTATTTCTTTTTATATTGTTTAACAGTCTAGAGGCTGTAGGGCTGGCTATATTAATGTGATAAAAATTAAAGGTAACAATATTTTACAATCATTTTTATAAATGTTATAAAAAATGCATAAATTATTATTTATTTTTGTAATTAATTTTATTTTAATATCATTATTACTAATATGTCATATTAAATATAAAGTTATCAAGTATAAGATACATTAAGTTAATAGTAAGATTAATTATTATATATAAATAGATGTACATATAAACTTGAGATTTGGTTCATTGACTTAATTGAAATTATTAAGTAAAGTTTACTATAAAAAATAAAAAGAAAAAGAAATAACTAAGTCGTGTCATTGTGAATGTGGAAATTTTATTCTATTTTTTGTTATTGCATAAAATTTATCTTAAAATTGAAAAAATAATATAATGGATAAACAAGAAATTAAATATTATAAATTAATAAATTGAATTAAAATTACAAAATAAATAAAAATTGTAAATTATAATAAAATAAATACAAAAGAAAATTAAAAAGAAGATCGTGTCCGTGATTGGAGTTCCTAATTTTTGAGCCGAAAATCTGAGGATTTGCACCACCGAACTCGCACGTGAAAAATGCCTTTTATGTTGTTTAGCAATCTAGTGGCTTCGGGATTGGCTATATTAATGTGATAAAAATTAAAGGTAATAATATTTTACAATCATTTTTATAAATTTTATAAAAAAAATGCATAAATTATTATTTATTTTCATAATTAATTGTATTTTAATATTATTATTACTAACATGTCATATTAAATATAAAGTTATCAAATATGTGATACATTAAATTAATAGTAAGATTAATTATTATATATAAATAGACGTATATATGAACTTGAGATTTGGTTCATTGACTTAATTGAAATTATTAAGTCAAGTTTACTATAAAAAGAGAAAAAGAAATTACTAAGTCGTGTCATTGTGAATGTGGAAATTTTATTCTATTATTTGTTATTGTATAAAATTTATCTTAAAATTGTAAAAAATAATGTAATAGATAAACAAGAAATTAAATATTATAAATTAATAAATTAAATTAAAATTATAAAATAAATAAAAACTATAAATTACAATAAAATAAATACAAAGAAAATGAAAAAGACGATCGTGTCCGTGATTGGAATTCCTAATTTTTGGGCCTAAAATTTTAGGATTTACACCCCTAAAATTGCACGTGAAAAATGCCTTTTATGCTGTTTAGCAGTCTAGTGGCTATGGGATTGTCTATATTAATGTGATAAAAATTAAAGGTAATAATATTTTACAACCATTTTTATAAATTTTATAAAAAAAATGCATAAATTATTATTTATTTTTATAATTAATTGTATTTTAATATTATTATTACTAATATGTCATATTAAATATAAAGTTATCAAGTATATGATACGTTAAATTAATAGTAAGATTAATTATTATATATAAATAGACGTACATATGAACTTGAGATTTGGTTCATTGACTTAATTGAAATTATTAAGTCAAGTTTACTATAAAAAATAAAAATAAGAAATAACTAAGTCATGTTATTGTGAACGTGGAAATTTTATTCTATTTTCTGTTATTGCATAAAATTTATCTTAAAATTGAAAAAATAATATAATGGATAAACAAGAAATTAAATATTATAAATTAATAAATTGAATTAAAATTACAAAATAAATAAAAACCGTAAATTATAATAAAATAAATACAAAAGAAAATTAAAAAGAAGATCGTGTCCGTGATTGGAGTTCCTAATTTTTGAGCCGAAAATCTTAAGATTTGTACCACCGAACTCGCACGTGAAAAATGCCTTTTATGTTGTTTAGCAATCTAGTGGCTTCGGGATTGGCTATATTAATGTGATAAAAATTAAAGGTAATAATATTTTACAACTATTTTTACGAATTTTATTAAAAAAAATGCATAAATTATTATATATTTTTATAATTAATTGTATTTTAATATCATTTTAATCTACAAAGAAAAAAAAATATGAGCCACCACTTTTACTAGTTTACCTTCAAGCTACGAATATGGTTAATCAGACTTTGAAATTGGCGATAAGATTTTCTCTGATCTCCCGTACTGCTCAACTAAGTGTGCGAGAAAACCTTGTCTCTTCTCTTTTTGGCTGAATAGTCTAGTCCTCTAGTTTTATTAATGCATAAATAGAACAAATTTCCACATTCAGGATTTAGAGTTAAAAACTTCAGCTATTACAACTATTCATTTCTTCTATTAGAATCTTAGTGAAAATGCTGCTAAACCAACGCCTACCATTCGCCTTAAACACAAGACTATCTCTTTTTTTGCTCCTTAGTTTTCTCAGCTCCTTTTGTGGTATTTATTCAAGTAGTAGTGACATATATTGCTTGAAGTCCATCAAAGATTCCCTAGAAGACCCTAACAATTACTTATCATCCTCTTGGGATTTTAATAACCATACAGAGGGTTTCATCTGTCGTTTTGTAGGAGTTTTCTGTTGGCATCCAGATGAGAATAAGGTTTTAAATATCCAACTCTCAGATATGGGATTAAAGGGCACTTTCCCTAGGGGTGTTGAACACTGCAAAAGTTTAACTGGTTTAGACCTTTCCAATAATCAACTCTATGGACCTATCCCATATGACATATCTTTCATACTTGGGTTCGTTACAAGCCTCAATCTTTCAGATAACAAATTCTCAGGTCAAGTTCCAAGTCCATTATCAAACCTTAGTTATCTGAATGCTTTAATACTTGACCATAACTGGCTAACTGGTGAATTACCAGCGGAGCTTGGAATGCTTCAAAGGCTTAAAGTCTTTAGTGTTGCAAACAATTTGTTATCAGGGCCAGTTCCTGTGTTTGGTGAATTTGTTACAAGTCATAGCTATGCAAATAATAAGCAACTTTGTGGTGGTCCTGTAGGACCATGTTTTAATAAGAAGAGGACAATTTTGGACGATTATCAACATGTCAAAGTTGGGTTCATAATTGGTTATATAGTTTCTTTTATTCTTGTTTGTTGTTCTCAATACTTCTTCTTCTTGGATCAAGCAAAGGTGAAAGCAACTTTGATCAGATTATTTATGCCGGGAAAGAAAAGAAGAGGAAACAAATCTTATTATCTCACTCATTTCCCAACTTTCAAGCACACAAAGGTAAGGTTTCTCATAGTCTCTCTCACACTAGCACATTTATAGAGAATTATCTTATTCTTTCATTTTTCAATGTGTTTGGTTGTGATTTGTCAAAAATTGATTTAGACAAAAGTGATTTTGTATATCTGGGATACACATTTTTAAATTAATTTTGAATGATATTTTAGTAATTAAATTAGGAGGGACGCATCAAAAATAAGTTTTCTTAAAGTGATTCCAAATGGATCAAAACACTTTTGAAGTGTTTGACTATCTCTAAAAAAAAGTGATTTTAAAATTTTGAGATTAATATTTGTGCTTTTAAAAAAAGCAGGAACTATTTAGTGCAAATAATACTAAAACTTGTCATTCAAAATTACTTATAGTAATTTTATGCCAAAATCCTAAATGCTTATGTAAAATTTACTTTTGACCAAATTACTTTTATTAAAACTAGGTTTAAGAGAAACATAACGGATCCTAATTTTGAAAGCCGAGACAGGTAATTCATTGGTTGTCTTTTGATGTCATTGACAGATACATAGACTTGAAAAACTCTTCAACAAGGTAAACTTTGCAGATCTCATCAAAGCAACAGACAATTTCTGTGAAGAAAATATCATTGGAATTGGAAAGATGGGAACAATGTACAAGGCAACACTTCTTAATGGTTGGTCTCTTGCAGTTAAAAGGTTAAGTGATCCCATACAATTTGAAAGTCAATTCTTGTCAGAGTTATTGGCTCTTGGAAGATTAAGACATGTCAATTTAGTTCCTTTGTTAGGTTTTTGCATAGAAAGTGATCATGAAAAGCTTCTAGTATACAAATACATGTCAAATGGTAACCTTTATGATTGGTTGTACTTACACCCTATGCAGAATGAACCTAAGACTTTAGAATGGCCTTTGAGAGTTAAAATTGCCATTGGAATAGCAAGGGGCTTAGCTTGGCTTCATCATAAGTGCAATTTTCGAATAATTCATTGAAATCTAACTTCAAAATGTGTGCTACTTGATCGTTATTTCGAGTCATATTTATCAAATTTTCAAGATGCAATAATATCAAATTACGGAGGAGCAATGTTTGCATACCGTGATGAAAATGATTCAGGATATCTTGTCAATAGTGGAGTATGGGAAACAGACTATGTTAAGAAGGATGTGTATAACTATGGACTAGTGTTGATTGAGCTAATTACAGGAAAAACAATCACTACTTCTTCTTCTAGTAGTCTTCATAATGCCTTGGAGGAATGGATCAATATTAGTAGATCTTGTAATCTTAGTGAAGTAATTGACATAGCTTTAGTTGGGCAAGGATTTGATGCTGAGATATTGGAGTTCCTTATAGTTGCTTCCAACTGTGTTCAACCTTTTTCATATCAAAGGCCAACAATGCTTGAAGTATATAGAAGAATGAGCAGCTTTGGAATGAGATATGGAATCACTTGTGATTTTGGAATGTTTCTTCCAAGCATCCAAGAAGCTATTAGTGTAGGGGATCAATGAAACAGTACCAGAGATACAACTGTATATTTCAAGTGTTAGTGTCGCAAGTATTAATGGGTTGTAGCTGACTTGCTCTTTTGATTCCAAAGATAAAAAAGTTTGGGCACCGCCCTTTACAGATAATGGGAATGTTAAGCCTCAAATTTCCATAAATAAATTTTCATTGCATAAGCATGCATTTTTTTCTCATTTGAATGTGCATGCATGTAATTAAGGAGTGTTTGATGAATTATAATACAAATTTAGCTTTGAATGGAACAACCAGATTTGCACGTATTTTACTTGTTAAATGATTATTATTTAATGAGTAATAAAATTGATATAGTTATTTTTTTATTCTTATAAAATTATATATTATATTTTTATAATTAATTATTATTAAATTTCATCGGATAAATTTACCGTTAATAAATTATTGTTGAATAATAACTCAAGCTGTTACGATTTTCTCTTTTTGAAATTCAAATATTGTGGCACTGTTGGCTTCTTCGACTTTGTTCTGGTCAAAAATGGTGCCTTGGTCAATAAAAATGTCTAGGAAATTTTTAGCGAATATTTTGTGTCAATTTATTACCTATTATTTTTTAAATCGAAAGAGTTCAAAGAACTTTCATAAACCGATAATTTTGAAAAAAAAAATTATTAAAATATTCAAAAAAAAAAATTTATTGATAAATATTTTTATCGATAAAAATTTTAGTAAAATTTTATTTTTATTATTATAAATTTTAGAGATAATAATTTTATAATTTTTTAAAAATATTTTCTAATAAGATAAAAACTTTTTTTTTTTTATTAAATGAATGTTTTCATCCACTAAGGCATGAACCTACTAACTTCACCTTATTACAAGATTTATTATGCCATTTAACTAGATTATTTATAAAATTACATTTACTTATTATATAAAATAATTAATAAATATTTTAAAAATATAAAATAAAGCATAATTTTGTAATTATTAATTCTTATACCATAATATTTTTTTTTAATATAATGTAATAACAAAGAATATATTGAACGTTTTTATTAAAAATAATTTAAAGTGTATAAAATAATAATTTATAACATAATAATATTTTTTTTTTATATATTATGCTGGACTTCTTAGCCCTTACCGATAATCAAATAGATCACTTTTAATTAATATATTAAATTTGCCAATTAATTAAGTACATAACAAAAGTACTTAACAATATTTGACACTTAGGTTTGATTTTTAATTTGTGATCTCAACTTGATCATTTCACATTTTATCCATATTATCATTAATCTCCCTATTACTACTAAATACACCACCTGTAAAAAAAAAAAAATTATATTATCAAATTAAAAAGGATAAACTAAAAAATATTGAATGCTACTTCAATTAAGTTAAATTGACAAAATAAAGAAGATTATTTTTATTTGAAATGAAATGACTAACTACAGACATAAAATAATATACCTACAAGTAGGTGAAATGACTAACTACAGACATAAAATAATATACTAAATTTTACTTTGTACCATATTTATGTAACCTTTAAATGAAATTTCTTAAATAACAAAAATGTTGTTCTCATCGCCTATCAAAAATGTTTACTACCATATGCTGTAATAGATAATGAAATCAAACATAAATTTAGTCAGCGTTACAATTAGTTACCTTCTAGACTTGACACCCATCATAAAGAGCATAAGCGATATTTGATAACAATATAAGCAAATCAAATTAATTATCTTCACAGGGCAAGTTGTTGATTTGTTAAACCTTATGAACTGCAAGACATTGTATGCTAAAGGGAAAATACAATTTATAGTTAAAAGACAAGTAACTTATAGTAATAACTAATAATTAATCGCATAGTTATCAAATCTATCACATGAAGAACTTAGCTTCTGATATATGAAGAATTACGAAACTAGAAGAAAATACGAAACTAGAATAACAAGAAGTTGTTATCAAATTGAGTTACTATTCATCATCATCTTCCTGTGAATTATAATGCTTGCTTTTATAGCATCACTAAAACAGCCAAAACCACTAACAGATTGCGACCACAACTTCTAACAAACAATTGAATATATTCTAGTGTAAACACTACACCATAACAACCATACACCCTTACTCTTATTAATAGAAAACAAACAATTATTTAATCTAAGTATACTAAGCTACAAACTGGTGCAACACCACTCGAGCATATATTAACGTCTTCCCTCAAGCTCAAGTCTCTATGCAAGATAGTGAGCTTGGTTCTTAGATCAGAAAAACGAGCTGAGCTCATTGATTTGGTCATTATGTTTGCTGGCTGATCTTGAGTTGAAATATACTCAATACAAATGCCTCCATTTAAGACTCTTTTTCTAATAAAGTGAAAATCTATTTCCACATGCTTAGTTCTAGAGTGAAGGACCTGGTGTTTAGCCAAAGCTCCAGCTCCCTGATTGTCACAAAACAAGATTGGTGCACTAGGAAGTTGTATATTCAGTTCATGTAGCAATTTCTTAAGCCACAGAATTTCTGAAACAGTTAAGGCTAGGGACCTAAATTCTACTTCTATGGATGATCTTGACACTACTCTATGCTTATCAGAACTCCAAGAAATTTAGGAATTTCCCAGAAAGATACACCACCCTCCAGTACTCCTTCTGTCATCCACACATTATGCCCAATCAACATCCACATATGCCATTATAGACATAACTTCTGTCTTCTGCAACATAATTCCATGTCCAATGGTTCCTTTCAAGTACCTCAACAATCTTTTGACTGCAAGCCAATGGAGATCAGTGGGACATTGTAAAAACTGACAAAGTTTATTGACAGAAAAGGCTATGTTTGGTCTAATGAGTGTACAATACTAAAGTGCTCCCACAATTGATCTATAAGGTCCTGCATCAACTAGTGGCTGACCATCAAATTTAGAAAGGCTCTTCCCTGCAGCAAGAGGAGTAGAAGCTGATTTAGCATCAGTCAATTGCACTTTATCTAGTAACTGTGCAATGTATTTCTGTTGACTCAAATGGAAGCTGCCTGCTCTCCTTGTAACTTCAATGCCTAGAAAGTAGTTTAGTTCACCCAAGTCTTTTAATGCAAAAACATCATTCAGCTTGATTATCAATTGCTATACATAGTTATCATCAGACCCAGTAACTAAAATGTCATCCACATAGATCATAATCACCACAGTATATACTCCATCACCATAAACCATCATTGATGTGTCTGCTTGGTAGCTCTTAAAACCCCATGAATTCAAACAAGTGCTCAGTTTATTATACCGGGCTCTAGGAGCCTGTTTCAGGCCATACAAAGCCTTTTTCAGTCGCACATATCCTGGACATTCTTGGTTCACAAATCCCTCAGGTTGATACCTGTATACCTCTTCTTCTAGCTCTCCATTTAGGAAAGCATTATTTACATCAAGCTGCCTCACCTTCCAGCCTTTAGACAACGCCATTGTAAGCATTACACGTATGGTAGTAGGCTTCACCATAGGGCTAAAGGTCTCATTATAATCTATGCCTTCAGTTTGTAAAAAACTTTTAGCTACTAACCTGTCTTTGTATCTCTCCAACGTTCTTTCAGGTTTAAGCTTTACTGCAAACACCCATTTGTTACTTATTATCTTCCCATGCTGAGGAGGTGGAACCAACTCCCATGTTTCATTTCTCATAAGAGCCTCAAACTTTTTCTTCATTGCTTCTATCCATTCATGATGTTTCCATGCTTCTTTCACAGTAGAAGGAATAGATAGAATTGTATTGACATACAAAGGCTTTGGTTTGTAAATCCCAGTCTTGGCACGTGTTTGCATAGTATGAGTATTATCAAAAGATGGTGGTTTATGTACTTTTGATAGTAGAAGAAGATAATTGGTGTGGTAAAGACATAGGAGGTAAAGAAATAGTAAGGTTTATGCCATCAGGATTAAAGACTCCTGCATGAGTATTAGAAGAAGGAAAATGGAAAAACTGATCATTGTCAAGAGATGGTGAAGAAGAAGAAGTATCATGTTCTGATATAGGTTTAATAGGATTAGAGGAAGGAAGAGAAGAGCAAGATAAAATAGGAGACTCAGTTTGATTTGAAGAAGAAGAACTGGAAGTATGAGTTGAGACAGTAGGTGATGTTTGAGATGAAGAAGAAGAAGAACTGACAGGTACTGAAGTAAACACACAGTGTAAGGGTGTAACTCTTTCAGTAGATAGTTGAGTGGGCATAGAACATTTTCTCGGGGTTGAGTTATTCAGTACATTGTAGATAGTCTTAGTTTGACCACGTGACTGCGGTAACTGCACAAAGTGCACAGGTGATGGAGACTTGTCACAAGCTTGGGAAGACAAACTCTGAGTTTTTGCAGGCATACCAGAAACCAAGTAAGGAAATTCACCCTTGTTGAAAACAACATGAGGAGACTCATGTATGGAACTAGAATAGGGTCTCATGTATGGATAGCACAAACAGCCAAACACTCTTAAAGACTTATACTCAGGTTTGTGATGATATAACAACTCAAATGGTGATTTGTTAGCAAGTGTTCTAGACGGCAATCTATTGATTAAATACACTGCTGTTTTAAAACTGTAAACCCAGAATTCCAAAGGTAAGCCAGCTTTAATCAGCATTGACAATCCAGTCTCTACCACATGCCTATTCTTGCGTTCTACAACTCCATTCTGAGATGGAGTATATGGACATGTCACTCTCCTCTTATACCCCCCTTGAAACAAGTGAGTTTCCAATGCCTTAAACTCGGTGCCACCATCACTTTGGAGCTGTTTAATCTTTTTGTTAAATTGTCTCTCTACTAAAGCCTCAAAGTGCAAGAAGATTTGAGCCACCTGGCTCTTATTATGCAATAAAAACAACCAATGGTATCTAGTATGATCATCCACAAATAGAACAAAATATCTAACTCCATTATTAGTAATAACTGGGGAAGGTCCCCATACATCAACATGCACAATGTCAAATGCTCTACTAGAACGTTCATGAACATGAGAGAAAGGTAATCTATGAGACTTCCCTAGTTTACAAGCTCCACACATGCCTGTTGTATCAAACTGAGAACAAGATTTATCTATTTCAAGCAAAACTTGTTTCAAAACAGAAAAATGGGGATGCCCTAGCCTATCATGCCACATTAAGCTACTGAGAGTAGCCTTATTACACTTAACAGAAGTAACTGAAGTACTAGAAGTAGAACTACATACAGTAGAACCAAGTTCTCTAGATTTAGTACTGAGCAGTCCTCGAGTACCTCTTTCAGGGAACTTGTAGAGACCATTATCCACTCCTCCTGTTAGTAGCAACTTCCCCTGACTCAGATCCTTTACAAAAAAGGAATTAGGAAAAAACTCCACTGAGACATGATTATCCATGCACATTTGCCTTACAGAAATTAAATTCTTTGCCAGTTGAGGCACATGCAGCAAATGGTTAAGTTTAAACATCAAATTATCATTGCCAATATATCCTTGTCCTATATGAGAAATAGAAGTTGAATTACCATTACCTAGTAGGACAGCTTCATGTCCTAAATATGGAGTAGCTTGTGCTAGATTCGTGCTGTCTGAGGTGAGGTGATGACTAGCACCTGAGTCCATGTACCAATTTGGATCATGATGTACTGCAGGTGTTGCTAATCCAGCATTATAGGCTTGAGACAACCAGTGTTGATTTGAAGAAGTCATATGAGTGGAATCAGTTAATTGATTGTTACAGCTTTGAGAAGGCACATAAGGAACTCCAACAGGACCATAATAGGGTATTGAGTAAGGGGAATCATTAGTTGCATTTGGTACTGATGAAGATAGCACAGATGACATTTGAGAGTGTAAAGAGTTGAGATGAAGTTTGGGGTTGTGGACTTGGTGTATTGTTAACAAAGGTCAAATGAGCATGTGGTGTTGTGAAAGACATATTCTGAGGTATAGTAGGTCTGAAAGGCACAGTAGACCTAGGTCAGTGATTAGGCCATGGTTGGATTGGTTGTGTTGATTGAGTAATTGAATAAGCAGGCTTTGAATAATGAGAGGATTGAACGTTTGGATCTATGAAATTTGAGGATTGTGCATATCGGAATCTACACCTTTAAGCACTATGACCAATTTTTTTTACATATTTGACCTCTTCCTCCAATATTGTAACTAAGAGAACCGTTATTTGGTTGCTGTGAAAATTGGAAAGAATTTGGAAACATTGGTTGTGTTGGACAGGCATTAGACATAGGTGTAGAGAGATTATTGATACCTGCATAAGTTGTAGGAGTTCTCGGCTTTGAATCTTGTAATACTTTTGGAATCTGAGACTGATAAGACGAAGGAACAGAAGTATCATGTCTATTATGAGCAAGATTTGCCTGTACCAGTTGTACATCCACTGGACTCATTTGTATAACTTGTCTTTCATAAGTTCTCATCATAGAGAACACCCCATCTAAGCTCGACATCTTTTTCTTATTTGTTATCTTAGTTACCAAAGGAAGATAATTGGTGGAATTAAGTCCTCCAATTAGATATATGATCTGCTCTCTAAAGGAAACATCATCTCCTGTGGCTGACATGAGATCAAACAATTCTTTAGCCTTCTCAATGTATTCATCCATTAGCTGATTATCCTTCCTCATAGTTTGCAGTCTCCATCTAAGTTCCATGAGATTAGAGTTTAAGTTATCTTGAAAATTCCTAGGCAAGGCTGACCAGTATTCATGTGCATTCGAATTTCCATATAGAAACTTGAGTTTAGTAGGAGATACAGAATTGTAGATCCAATTCATAACAATTTTATGTTTGCGATCCCAAACCTCATATTCTGGATTATCTTGTAATTCTTCAACATTTCTAGATCCATCAGCCAGTTTGCTAATCGTTTTCTTAATCTATCTTGCAGGTACTGGTTCAGTACCTTCAAGGAAACCTTGTAAACCATACACAACAACAACATGTTTAATCTGTTCTTTCCATATCAGAAAATTTGCATCATCTAGTTTTACGGAGAAATTAGGATTGATAGGTATGCTTGCCAACGGACATGACAAAATAGCAGATAATTTGTTTGAAGTGTACGACAATTCTTCAGGAGAAGTAGCAGAAGTTGGTGGTTGAGCCATCAATTAGCTCTGATACCATGAAGAACTTAGCTTCTGAATAACGCGAAGTTGTTATCAAATTGAGTTACTATTCATCATAATCTTCCTGTGAATTACAATGCTTGCTTTTATAGCATCACTAAAACAACCCAAACCACTAACAGATTGGGACCACAGCTTCTAACAAACAATTGAATATATTCTGGTGTAAACACTACACCATAACAGCCATACACCCTTACTCTTATTAATAGAAAACAAACAATTATTTAATCTAAGTATACTAAGCTACAAACTGGTGCAACACCATTCGAGCATATATTAACAAGGCATGATTCAAAAGCATAAAATATCTTATTTTTTCATAAGTTAATAAAAGAGATTTAGCTATATGGGTGAATTGGTTTGTCAAATGCTACATAAATTGTGCTAACTTTTCTTTTTTTTTTTCTTCTTCTATTTTTTCTACTTAAAATTAGTAAACAAGTAGTGGTTGCATTGTGAAAGAAAAATCTCATTAATAATCAAAAAGTTTTCAAAAATTTACAAAAAATAGCACCCTTAAAACTTATATTAACAAAACTAGCACCCCGATAATATTAAACGTTCAATTTGAAAGTAAAATATTGAACGGGTCTAAATTGTCGTCGTTCAATTCTAATTGGATGAGTGTTCAAAGAAAAATGACATATTAGCCATTTTTTTAATTGTGAAAATATAAGTTTGAACACAAAGGGTGCTAATTTTGTTATTAGAAGTTTTGAAAAGTGTTAGTTTTGTTATTTTCCCAAAATTTTCATGATGTATCAAACTCTAATAACAATAATATGAATAACTCAAGATTAAATTTGACTAACAAATCTATGTGCTAATAAATCATGTCAAATAATATCAAGCATGAGATATATATGGTGACATTTAATTAGACAAAATCATGATCCTTTACACAATGCTAAATTAAATAATATGTCAATAATGTACGTAAATGTCATTAATTTATATTAAGACTGCACAGATTTTTCATATAATATATAAAATCATTAAAATGTCAACAAAACATTAATACATACAAATTTAAAGTGAGACACATATTAAAATTAGTCATTATCATTACCTTTTAAGATAAACAAAGCTTCAAGTCACTTCTAAAAATCCCATAGACTAAATACGTCTACCAAAATTTAGAGATAATTAATATCAATATAATTTAAATAAGATATATAATTGTTAGATAACATAATTGTTAATTGAAGAAAAAAACACATACATATTAGAGTAAAATTATGTCCAACGTCAAAAATAAATTATTATTGTGGTAGGTATGCATGATATTCATGAACTACTACCAAAAAATTCACAACGTTCATCAATATAATCACTTGAATTTGAAATTGAATCTTTTGATAAGCTACAACTTTTAATGTCTTCAACATCTTTATCACATAGTATAGTAGTAACAAAAAAAAAAGAATAAACTTTACCTAACTTTTTTGTGTGTAATGCGTGAGGTTTGATATGAGTTTGGGGTTATATGAGAAGAAGTGAGAACTATTGTAAAGGTTGGTTCGCAGAGGAGATGATGTACCAGCATGGATATGCTTCACACTTCTATTTATAGGGTAATGTTTAGGGCTTTTTTTTTTCCCTCTCCTTTTGTTATTTTTATTCAAAGATTGCAAAATTGCCAAAACTAAAATTTTTAATACTATAATTATTTTTTATTAATAACAAATTTATTAGTACAAATGAAAATAATAATTATTTAGTTATAAAGATATAAAAATAAATAAATACACTTTTATTGTGACAATTACAAAACATAATATAAGGATATGTTTTTTAGTGTTAGAAGAAAATGAACGTATATTTTCAGTTGAATAAGTCATGTATGAATCTAAAGATAACAAAATAATTATGACCTTATCATTACCTTATTTTAAAATATTCATATTATTATTATTATTATTATTATTATTCTCTATCTTTTTTCATTTTTATAAGGCTTGTTAATTACATTAATATCATAGTTATTTATATATATTTTATTGACTTGTTAATTAAATAAATATTATAATTAATAAATTATTAATATTTAAAAAAATTATAACGTAGTAGTAACAATTTTAATGTTTTAGTTAATCATGTATAACACGTATATATTATAAATATATGTAAATAAGATAAAATGCATAATAGTATTATAGTACAAATAGATTACTTCAAAAACACATATATTTATAGAATATAAAAGCACATGTTAGAAAGAAGGATGATTGTGGATACATTTTTCTTATTATTAATAATTAATTATAAAATTTTAAATTCTTACTCATTATAATTCATCAATTTTAAGTTTAGCTTCTTTTTTTGAGTAGGTTGTTGGAATTTAAATAGTGGAAATGATGGTCGATTTGAAAGCCCCTTGCTTTAATTGTTGTTCTTGCTCCCTAAGAGGTTCAAATTGTAGATGTACTTGTAAGGAATAATTGCCATAGTTCCCACTAAAAATGTCACAAATCATGGATGGATTAATTCTATATCTAATTTCTTAAACAATTACACTAAAATTACATTAATTTGAGCTTGCAATGTCATAAAAGTATCCATATGTATCATACCACTTTCTTTCTTCATATAATCTCTCAATTGATCATTAACAATTATTTCAAGTCATTTATTTAAGAGAATGTTTTATATTTAATTTTATTTATTATTAATTTACCCGATGCGACATCAATAAAAATCTGTAGTTGCCTCATCAAATTATTATAGAAGATGTGATCATATATCCACTTAATAATACATGATTATGATACTTCTCATTGGCCTTTTAAACCTCTCTTATGCTCCATATAATGAATCGTTAAATCTCTAGTAATTAACATGACAAATTTTTTGAAAATCTGACAATCACGTTCCGATAATTAGCGTAGGACAAATAATATTAAAATTATATTTATTTAATTTTTAATATCATTTTTAAATTTAAATTGTAAAATAAATTTATACTATAAATAAAAAAAAACTTTTGCAATTCATTAAGAATTAATTTATAAGTAATAAAGATTAAGATTAACATTACCCACTTTTTTATATTACTTAAGTATTATTAATAAAAAAAAAAAATAAAGTCATAAGTTAAAAAAAAAAAATCATTAATTGACCCAAAAATTTGGTTCACCAATTCAAACATTAGATGCATAAAAATCTATATCTTGCATTTGTATATTTTATTTTAAATTAGAAAATTAAACGAAATATCTTAAATAAAAGAATTTATATAATATATATTAAGAATTTATTTTCTATTTTTTTATATTTTTTATACATATTTTGATCTATATATTAGTAATATTAGAGATGTATTTAATTGTAATTATATTAAAAATAAATTTTAAATTAAGTTCATATTTAATTATCAAATATGTGTCTAACCATATTATATTATATACATTGCTAGGTTTTATCATATTTAATCATCAAATATGTGTCTCATCATATTATATTATATATATTGCGAGATTTTATGCTTATAAAAAATAATAATTTTCATTAATTTTTTGTTAGGTTTATAATGATAATCTAGCTATTTAAGATTTTATGCAAAAAAAAATAATAATTTATTTTTTAATTATTTTGTAATGGAGTAGTATATATTTCAAGTAAAAATTAAGATAAGATATGATTTAATTTAGTACAATTTATACGAGTGTATTAGTATATATTATTTAAAAAGATCAATTATTTTATGAATCTTTAAATTTTAATTAAATTTATATTTATGTCTTAAATTTTTAAATTCTATAATTTAATTTTTAAATTTTTAAAATTTTATAAATAGGTCTCTAAAATTTTAAATTCTATAATTTTGTCCTCAAATTTAAAAAAAAAAAAAAAAAAAACCTATCTTGTGTACTAAAGTAAATGCTTTTGAATTAAAATTTTAGAATATGTGTAAATTTTTGAAGATTTGGGTAATAAATTATAGGATTTAAAAGTTTAAAAATTTATAAGTAAAATTTTAAAAATTTAAGAATTTAAGAACATTAGCGTAAATTTAAGAACCAATAATATAATTTAACTTATTTAAAAAAAAAAAATTGCCCAAAAATTTGAATATACAAATTCACCACTCGCCAAAATTTTCCACTCATTTTTTTCTCTGTACCTCCAAGTTTCCCTCTGTTTTTTCCGCCCTAAATCATCTAATTTGCCTCTCATTTTTCCTCCCCAAATTTGCCTCTCAATGCTAAAACTCAAATTTCCTACTCAACTTTTCCACAATTTTGCTTGAACTCCATCCTCTGCTTCACAAGCTCCAACATTTGTTTCTCCATAGAATCTCGATCCTCTAGTATATTTCTCCAAATTTCAATATCTTTCTCTCTAATTAATTATGGTGGATTTCCTGAATTTATGAACAGAACCAAACATCAACCGAATGACCCATAAAGTGATAGTAATTTCTAGACCATCATTATATGTACTCCTACTTAATGGTAAATAACTCTGTAACTAACAATATATTAATAAAGATGGTAACTTTTAATCTTTATGCTCTATAATTTTTCACTTTTTCTAGATCCCACACGATGAAAGTGTTAATATACGTATGGTTTAACATAAGAGAGCCAAAGGAAGTTTTTTTTAATGTTGTTTTGCATCTTTGCTGAAATCTAGAAGATGAAAGATGTTAAATAGGTTAGGTTAGTGTATAAATAATGAGATGGGGAACTTAAAAATGTAGATATTGTACTTGTATACAACTCATCTTTGTGATTTGGATGTGGATGTGATATTTGCTTGGTGTTGCCTTTGCTTAACTTTGTATGCGGACAGTACGCCACAGCAAGAGCCAAGCCAAACTGCCCATTTCTAATTTTATCGTTTTGGGTATGTTCTTTAAATTTTTTTTAAAATAATTTATTTCTAAGTCTATTTCCAATCTCTTCTTAGCTTCTTTCAACTGAAAATGCCTTATGTTTGCTATTTTTACGCTATTGAAACTTTATACTTGCTTCTTGTAACTAACAAGCGGAGTAATATTTTGGAGACTCGATGGCTGCTCTCAAAGCTTGTATCCTCTTTGGACTCCTTTGTAATTTTTTTTCTTGTCTTTAATTTTTTCTTAATTGTTACTGCTGATATCATTTATTTTTGGTTCGATCCACTTGAGTGTTAATTGTTACAAGCTATTGCATTTTTAATTATTTAATATTCTTGTTTATGTTGCCCTCTCTTGCAAATTTGAACGGCCATATTATGTTTCTCATACATGTTCCTTTTAGTAGCATTTCTAATGCTAAGTTATAATGCACAAAGTTGATTCTTCTTTTGAGCTTCTAGTACCAGAATATTCTACATCCCTTAATAAAGATGGCATTTGCAAAACAGTTTTTGAGGCAGAGTACCCCAAAAAAAATGCAAGGTATATCGAGTTTGCACTTTTGAAAAACCCAATTCTGAATATGTTACTGTAATTTCTCATAATTTAACTAAAGTTTGTAAATGACTATTATTTAATGAGTAATAATATTGATATAATTATTTTTTTTATTTTCATAGAATTGTATGTTATATTTTTATAACTAATTGCTATTAAATATCGTTTTTGTTGTATAAACTTATTTTCAATAAATTATTGATGAATAATAACTCACGCTGTTACAACTTTTCCTTTTTGAAAATCAAATATTGTGGCACTGTCGGCTTCTTGGAGTTTGATCTGGTCAAAGATGGAGCCCTGGTCAATCAAAAAAGTCAGTTGACTTCATCTTACTAATTAATAACATTGCAACTGTGTATACACATCTCTGTTCTCAGCTAGTCACCTAGTGTCCTCATCTTTAACTACAACAAAAATTACGTTTGCCCACGAAATACTTTTCGTCGCTGAAAGTAAACTATTACATACTAACTTGACTCCTGTATATTATTGTCAATAATAATATTTATTGATAAAATTTTGTAGACAAAGTTATTCACTTAAAAAAAACAAAAACAAAAATGTCGACAAAATCTTTAGTGAATATTTTGTGTCAATTTATCACCGATTATTTTTTAAGTCAGAAGAGTTCATAAAACTTTCATCAATTGATAATTTTGCTAAAAAATTGTTAAAACATTCACCTACAAAAGTTTTTTTAAAATTAATTATATTTTAATATTATTATTACTAATATATTGTATTAAATATTAAATTAATAATAAAATTAATTATTATATATAAATTATTATATATAAATAGATGCAAATATGAACTTGAGAGAAGAGGGAATTGCGTTAAAATTATTAAGTCAAGTCTACTATAAATTAAAAAAAAAAAAAAGAAATTACTAAGTCAAATCATCGTAAATATTGAAACTTAATATATTATTGTATTAATAGATAAAATATCTACCATAAAAGAGAGACATAGAACGGACTAAATTAGCTCTGGACACCAATTTTCTCTTATGAAAATGATGGCAATTCATAGTAACTTTAACTTATTACAAGACTATTTAATATATATATATATATATATATATATCAAATACGAGAATAGCAATAAACAGAAGTAGATCCATGAAATAATAATCTGGATAAAAAGTAGAATTTAAAAAAAAAAAAAAAATAAACAGACATAAAATATTAAAGTAATTACTCACTAATTACATTGTATCAATTATTATTTATAAAAAATATTTTAATTTAGTTAAATATTTTGGTTGAATATTAATGAAATGTAAATGTGAAATATTTTTATTGAATATTTTCATTCTTATTCTATATTTGACAAACTTTACAAATGTAAACTAAGTTATTATAAATTTAAAAATGTAATACTAAACTCAAATAGTTAAAATAATAAACTTTAACTTAATTTTTGTTAAAATTATTTTGTAAGATTGTATATAAAGTTATTTTATGATAAAATTTTGATAAATATATAATGAATCATATTTTTTTCCTTGGCTTATATTTGTTTTTGTCTTTCAAATATATTAGATTGTTTTAATTTTAATGGCATATTTATAACATACAATATTTTTAAAAGTTTGAAAAATAAAATTTAGAAACAAATTTTCTTAAAAAGCTAAAAAAGAATTTAGTCAATTTTTATAGTCAAATTATATTAAAATAATAGTAAAAAAATTGTTGAAAAATATTGAAAGAATGAGAAATTTTTTTTATCCCTCAAATACCCTTTGAGAATAATATCCACGTTAGTTTATATAAATATATATCCATCTCTCTGTCTTCTGAGCTAGCTAGTCCATTCATGCCTCATCTCCTTGATTACAAATCTTTCATAATCTTACATAATTTGTGATTTAAGTTGGTCTTAGTTAAAATGCTTCTAAACCATTACTTGCCACTGACCTTAAACACGAGATCTTTTGTTTTGTTCCTTAGTTTTCTCAGCTCATTTTGTGGTTCTTATTCAGATAGTCGTGACATAAATTGCTTGAAGTCCATCAAAGATTCCCTAGAAGACCCTAACAATTACTTATCATCCTCATGGGATTTTAATAACCATACAGAGGGTTTCATCTGTCCTTTTGTAGGAGTTGAATGTTGGCATCCAGATGAGAACAAGGTTTTAAATATCCGCCTCTCAGATATGGGATTAAAGGGCACTTTCCCTAGGGGTGTTGAACACTGCAAAAGTTTAACTGGTTTAGACCTTTCCAATAATCAACTCTATGGACCTATCCCACAGGACATATCTTTCTTGCTTAGGTTCGTTACAAGCCTTGATCTTTCAGGTAACAAATTCTCAGGTCAAGTTCCAAGTCAATTAGCAAACCTTACTCATCTGAATATTCTAAGACTTGACCATAATTGGCTAACTGGTAAATTACCGGCGGACCTTGGAACGCTTTCAAGGCTCAAAACCTTTAATGTTTCAAACAATTTGTTATCAGGACCTGTTCCTCAGTTTAGTGAAAATGTATTTACAATTGATAGCTATGCAAATAATAAGAAACTTTGTGGAGAGCCTTTAGAACCCTGCAAAAATAAGAAGAGACTATTGGATGATTATGTCAATATTATTGGATTCATATTTGGTTTTCTAGTTTCTTTTATTCTTGTTTGTACTTGTCAGTACTTCTCGTCATTGGATCAAGCAAAGAAGAAAGCAATATTGATGATCAGATTATTTTTCTCGGGAAAGAAAACAAGGGGAGATCAGAAATCTTTTAATTTCACTCAGTACCCATCTTTCAAGGTATCTTTCTCTCTTGAAAAGTGATTTAATTGAAAGTGATTTCAGAACAAGTACTTTGGTATTAAAATGTTATAACTGAGTTTGAATGACATTATACAGCGTGTTTGGCAACATGTTATGTTTTTTATGTTATTCAAACTACAATATTTGCAATGTTTTCAGTTTTTATAAAACTGAAATAAAAATCGTTACTAAACAAATTTATGTGTTCATTAATAATGATTTCAAAAGCAAAAAACTAATTTCAAGCATAAGTAAACAAAACTTTGAAAAACATAACTTGTTACTTAACGAGTCTCTGGTAATTATATTTGGAAGGGTGCATAAAAAAGCAGTCTTTTTAAAAGGTAAGGATTTGCGTTTCTTCTAAAGGCAATCAAAATTTCGAAAGTGCTTCTCTGGAAAGCAGTTCCATATAGGTTCTTTATCATGGGATTAACTTATCTCTATGGCTTTATGTTGTTTTGATGTCATTGACAGATTGATCATAGGCTTGAAAATCTCATCAACAGCATAAGCTATAGAGAACTCAGCAAAGCAACTGACAATTTCAATGAAGATAATATCATTGGAATTGGAAAGATGGGAACAATGTACAAGGCTCCATATCCTAACGGTTGTTATCTTGCAGTTAAAAGATTAACTAACCTTCATCAATTTGAAAACCAATTCTTGTCAGAACTATTAGCTCTTGGAAGATTAAAACATGTCAATTTAGTTCCTTTATTGGGTTTTTGCATTGAAAGTGATCATGAAAAGCTTTTGGTATACAAATATATGCCAAATGGGAACCTTCATGATTGGTTACACTTACACCCTAAGCAGAAGGAACCTAAGACTTTAGAATGGCCTTTGAGAGTTAAAATTGCCATTGGAATTGCAAGGGGCTTAGTTTGGCTTCATCATAAGTGTAATTTTCGAGTGGTTCATCGAAATCTAACCTCAAAATGTGTGCTACTCGATCGTTATTTTGAACCACATATATCAAATTTTCAAGATTCAATCATATTGAATTACGGAGGAGCAATGTTTGTGTACCGGGATGAAACTGATTTGGGACATTTTGTTGACAGTGGAGCATGGGAATCAGACTATGTTAAGAAGGATGTGTATAGCTATGGACTAGTGTTGATTGAGCTAATTATAGGAAAAACATTCACTACTTGTTCTTCTTCTAGTAGTTTTGATGATAACGATTTAGTGGAATGGGTTAATAATTGTTTTGATCTGAGTAGTTGCAGATCTCGTAATCTTAGTGATGTAGTTGACAAAGTTTTAGTTGGGCAAGGATTTGATGATGAGATATTAGAGTTCCTCAGAGTTGGTTCGAATTGTGTACAACCTTCTTCCAATCAAAGGCCAACAATGCTTGAAGTATATAAAACAATAAGTAGTTTTGGAGGGAGATATGGAATCACTTGTGTTCCAAGCATCCATGAAATTGATCATGAAGGGGCTGAATTATGAAGCAGTACCATATATAAGTATTTGTATAATCTGAAATTTTTTTGTAGTTTAGGTATTAAGACTCTCAATTCTTCTGTTAGGGATCCAAGTTTCTAATCTCATTCGAATGTTAGAATATATTTTATCTTTATTAATAAAAAGAAAGAGACTTTAGAGATTTTTTTATGAAAAAAAAAAAGTATTTGTATAATCTAATTTAGGGATTGGTGGCCCCAAATAAATACACCATCCGATGTTGATGACAAAAAAGGGAGGTTAAAAGATGATAAACTGATGACAAGAAAGGGAGGTGATTAAAAGATGATAAACTTTCACATTTTTGTCATAATAGAACTTGTGTTATTCTCATAAGTTACATAACAGCATAACTACTAAAATTACAAATACTGTGCTACTCATTATAGTCGAGGTTTGAAACATTTATATTGATCGAAATTAAAACTTTATAATATTGAAGATCTTATGGTTATAGACAAAATATTGGAAATTTTTTACGAAATTATAAACAAATAAAATTATTAAAAGTTTAATAAACTTTCAAAAATATCAAAATAATCTATTACTTATTTTTAAAATTAGTTGTCTTAATAAATATATATAAATACGTTTTATATTTATTTTGACTGATAAATAAAAAATTTATAGATAAATAAAAAATTTATAGAATAGGTGGTACTGTACTTAATTATTTTAACTAATAATATTATGATTGATATAATGAAATAAATATATTTAATCATAAATTATTTTTAAAAAAAAATAAAATTAATTATAAATAATATTTTATTAATATTATTTGATATTTTACCAATAATATTTATATTATTAATTAATAATCTATTAATATTTTCTTGACAATATCGCAAATAATATATATTAATATCAAAAACTATAAAACATAAAATTTATTAAGAATTGTCGACAATATTAAAGATAATTACATCGTTGGAGCCTATAACTAATAATTTGTTGAAAAATTATCAAAAATAACACCTTTAAAATTTATAGTAATAAAATTAGCACCCAATAATATTGAACGTTTAATTTGAACATAAAATATTGAACGTTCAATATTAAACAGAACTAAATTGTCGTCGTTTAATTTTAATTGGATGGGTGTTAAAAAAATGACATATTAGTCATTTTTTTAATTGTAAAAATATAAGTTTAAATACAAATGGTGCTAGTTTTGTTATTAGAAGTTTTAAAGAGTATTAGTTTTATTATTTTCCCTAATTTGTTTAATCAAACTATTACAATATCCGCCTTTTTACAACAGCTTACCTAAACATCGCAGTTGTTGCCAAAAAAAAATTGTGAAAATGCATTGGGTACAATTTAGGCAATAGATGACGTTTATAAAATGTTATCTAAAATAATAAAAGATACTTCTTCATGCATCTTATATCTAGAGTTGTTGCTAAAGAATTTGAATTGTAAATGCCCTTTAACAATACAATAGAAGGCATTTAAAACACCCTCTTTCTTTGAAAAGAAAGCAGCTTAAATGCCTTCTTTATAGGTAAAGAGGGCAACATAAACGTTATCTTTATAAGAAAAGAAGGCAGTTGCAATGTTATGTTTTTTTTGTTCTTTTCTAATGGTTGTTTTCAAAAGGGCAATTCAAACGCCTTCTTTCATGAATTTTTTATTAAAAAAAATTATAATCTCATACAAATTAGTATTTTAACCTACAGTTACATGACAATAATGTTTATAACATAAGATTCAAATAATAAATATACAATTTTACCACAATACAAAAAAAAAAAAGTCAATGTTTCACAAACCTTAAAAATTATTATATTTTGTATATTTATATAATAAAAAAATCATGCAAACTAAATAAAATGGAGACTCCTTGGCTAGAGTATCAAACATGACTTATCATCACTGTGACCTATTTGTAAAAAAGCAAAGAAAATATATAACATTCAATAAAAACTCTATCATATTGTATATTCAAAGCCTTAAAAGCAAAATAAACTTTTTTACTTCCTTGAGTGACTAAACTAAAATAAAAAGGTCAAATAAGGAGCGGACAAAATCATCTTACCACTCTCCTACTATGGGACTCCAACATGGTTTCAGTAAGTGACAGGTCGATTACACCTCTGCACCACTCTCCTATTATGGGACTCCAACATGGTTTCAATAAGTGACAGGTCGATTACACCTCTGCACCAAAATCAAAAAACCCAAAATGAAAATCAAGTAACCAACATGGAACCAAATACATATCAAAGTAACAAACCAATGAAATTAACAAATCCCTAATCATGACTCACTTTAAGTGTTTATTATCAAAAGGCATAAATAAGTAAAAATACTCACTTACTATTCATGACCTATTATCATATGAGTCAATCAAAACTTCTACATAACAAAGAATTACCTTGTTTAGGTAGGTATTGGGATGCATATGCAGCTAGGAGCAAATTTGTTGTTTAGCACAATATGTCCAATTGAAGCACGATATTCATCAATTCCCTTGAATGCCCATACGATAAACCTTCAACATCGACACTTAGAATATGGTCTCCAAATAATAGTAAAGAGTTGATCTTTCTTTTATGCCCACTCCAACTTGTTACCTGATATTATTCAAATAAAACATAAAATTAAAGTAATATAATTGTGTTGAAGCATTATATAGTAACGTCTTAGGATGACAAATTTAGGATAAGTGGCAGTGCAATAAGACCAATTGCTGAAATAAACTATGCATAGTTATAATCAACAGTAATTCTGAATTTTTTAGACTAATCTTTACAACTTAGTAGAAAAACAGTGTGGGTCAATCTTATATTAATAAAACAGGATCATGAGGCACTTGTTTGGTTAGCCCTAAGGACGGGTAAATACTTGATGGCATGCTTATATACAGCAATCTCATTCCCATATGCAGCAAATTTGTACTCACGGTAAGAAGCAAAAGCTCTAATCTTCTTTGGAAGTTGAGGGCCTTCATAGATACAACAATTTCAGACAAAGGGACTTAATTAATTATTTCACTTTTGTGTAGGAGATGAGAGATGACGATTAAGAATTTCACTTTGGGGTGGGGACTTAATTATTATTATTATTATTTTGCTAAAGAGATAGGCAGCTAGAAACCGCCCTTAAGATTGAGAAAATGCATGTACAAAGGCTCTAATATTTGATGGTAATATAGTGTTAAGTAATGTCCCAAAATCCTTTATTTGTTATTAAGTTTTCTAATGGGCCTAAGTTGTTAAAGCCCAATTAGGATTAAACCCTACTTGCCGTGCATGCTTATATATATTAATTAAGATGCAATTCCAGCAGTGCGACAACTCTTGCAGCAACTTCAGCGCTCCAGCGGCAACACCTCAGTAGAAACTCCAGCAACAGCAGGTTTTGAGGCAGCAAATATAAAGGCAGCAAGAGGAGATCCATTTGACAATCCAATTAAGAACATAAGTTTTCTCTCTCTATTTATTTGGTAACATATTTATAGTTACTGTTTCTTTTTAATTTATCTGTTGTTGCTAAACTGGCAAGACAGATTTATTTATTGTTTTTGTGAGAGAGATTAATTTGGGTGTAATTGGGTATTTGGATATTTGAGTGATTTGGCCAATTAACTGTTGGCAAATCTTATTGTACTCCTCTTTGACAAGTATAGTGGAATATTTCGGTGCCGGCCTCAGCAGTGGATTAGGTAGTCGCATTGACTACCGAACCACTTAAATCTTTGTGTCTTTTCTGTTGATTATTTTTCTTATATTTTGTGGGTGCTCGTTATTATTATTTTATCGCTTCCGCATTATTATCTGATCTTGGGTACAACAAGTGGTATCAGAGCTTGGTTAAAGATGACGAGCACAGAGTCATCCACAATGGTTGAAAGATTTAATGGAGATAATGATTTCTCGCTATGGCAAATGCGTATGAAAGATGTTTTGATTCAACAGGGAGTTGCAAAGCCATTACAAGGCAAAGATAAAAAGCCCGCTGATATGAAAGATGAAGTATGGGATGAGCTTGATCAAAAGGCAGCAAGTGCAATTCGTCAGGGACTCTCAGATGAGGTAGTTCATAATGTTTTTGATCAGAAAACTGCTTATGATTTATGGAAAACTTTAGAGCAGCTTTATATGGCCAAAAATATGACAAATAAATTATTTTTGAAGAAAGAGTTGTACACTCTTCGTATGTCTGAGAATACAAACTTGTTGACACACATGAATACCTTCAATAGGTTAATTTCTGAACTTGCTCAGTTAGGGGTAACATTTGATGATGAAGATAAAAGTATGTTGTTATTGTGTTCTCTGCCATTATCTTATGATCATTTGATTACCACCTTATTATATGGAAAAGAGACCATTATTTTCAAGAGTGTGAAGGAAGCTTTGTTGTCTTACCACAAGAAGAAGAAAGTTGATGGTGAGCAATCACAAGCAGATGGTCTCGTCGTTACTAAGAAAGATAGTAACAATCACAGCTACAGGCGTGGAAGAAGCAAGTCTAAAGACAGAAATTATGATAAAGGTAGAGGAAGATCAAGCTCAAGACCTAGACTGTTTAATAGAGACATGGAGTGCCATTATTGTCACAAAAAGGGTCACATTCGAAAATATTGCAGAATTTTAGCCAAGGAACTGGAGGATAGAAAGAACCAGACACAACCCACTAATTCAGCTAGTGTTGCAGAGGATAAAAGTGAAGACAAAGATGATGATTTGCTATCTGTCTCATCAGGTATTGATTCCCTTGCCAATTCTTGGATTCTTGATTCCGGTTGTTCCTATCATATGTGCCCACATAGAAATTGGTTTGATACTTATACTCCTAAGAGTGGTAATTGTGTGTATATGGGCAACAATGCAAAATGTGAAGTTGTTGGAATAGGAACCATAAAGGTTAGGATGTTTGATGGTGTTGTGAGAACCTTAACAGGTGTAAGACATATCCCTGACCTGAAAAAGAATCTGGTTTCTCTTGGTGGGTTAGATGAGATGGGCTATTCGTATTCTGCAAAAGATGGAGTGCTCAAGGTGTCTAAAGGAGCTTTAATAGTAATTAAGGGTAAAAAATTTGGCAATCTCTACAAGATGGTTGGAAATACTGTTGTAGGTGGAGCTGCTTTAATTTCTGAAGATCCTACTTTTGATGATACTATGCTTTGGCATATGAGGCTTGGACACTTGGGTGAGAAGAATATGTTGGAACTCCATAAGAGGAACTTGCTGAAAGGTGTGAAGACCTGCAAGCTTGATTTATGTGAACATTGTATTTATGGTAAGCAGAAAAGAGTTAGTTTTAAGGCAGCAACTCACTCTTGTTCTGGTATTTTGGACTATGTCCATTCTGATGTTTGGGGACCCGTGACTATTGCTTCTCAAAGTGGAGCTTACTATTATGTTACTTTCATCGATGACTACTCCAGAAAGGTTTGGGTTTACTTTATGAGAAGTAAAACTCAGGTATTTGATATCTTTAAAGAATGGAAGGCAGAGGTAAAGAACCAGTCCGGCAGAAAGATAAAGATTTTGAGAACTGATAACGGTACCGAGTACAAGCACAAGACATTCAGAGAGTTCTGCAAGCAAGCTGGTATTATTCGACATTATACAGTGAGGAAGACGCCTCAGCAAAATGGAGTTGCTGAGAGGATGAACAGAACCATTGCAGAGAGAGCAAGGTGTATGAGATTGCAAGCAGGTTTGCCATAGAATTTTTGGGCAGAGACTGTGAGCACTGCTGTTTTCCTTATTAATCGAAGTCCTCATTCTTCCATCGATTTCAAAATTCCTGAAGAGGTATGGTACTCTAAACCTGTTGATTATTCTATACTAAAAGTTTTTGGTTGTCCTGCTTTTGTTCATATACAGAGTGACGAGAGATCAAAGTTAGATGCCAGATCCAAGAAGTGCATTTTTCTTGGCTACCAGAAAGGTGTCAAAGGTTACAGGTTGTTTGATCCAGAAGCTAAGAAGTTGATTATTAGCAGAGATGTGTTTTTTGACGAGAAGTCTATGCTGAAAAGTGTGACGGTAGAGCCTATGTCAGAAAGTTCTGGTGAGAAGGATAAAGCTCCAAAGGAGGTGGAGTTTGCATTTAAAAACTCACAGGACAAGGTTTATCAACCGGTCATTAGAGATGTTCAGCAGCAACCACAGGTCCAGGATCAAGAGCAACCACAGGCTCAGGATGAAGAGCAGCAATCAGACCAGTATAGTATTGCTACTCATAGAGAGCCACGCATTCGTAGGGCACCACAGAGACTTGGGTTTGAAGACGACACAGTTTCATTTGCTTTGTTCACTGGTAGTGATGACCCTAATTCTTTCCAAGATGCTATGAGCAGAAAAGACAGTGAGAATTGGAAGGCTTCAATGAATGAAGAAATGAAGTCATTACACAAGAACAAGACTTGGGAGTTGGTTCCACTGCCTAAGGGAAAGAAAGCTATTGGTTGCAAATGGGTTTATCGAATAAAAGAACTGAAGCAGTATAAGAGTCGATTGGTAGCAAAAGGATACTCACAGAAAGAAGGAGTTGATTATAATGAGATTTTTTCACCTGTTGTGAAGCACACTTCCATTAGAGTCGTTCTTGCCATGGTCAATTTGTATGACCTGGAGTTAGAGCAGTTAGATGTCAAAACTACCTTTCTCCATGGAGATTTGGATGAGGAGATTTACATGCAACAGCCAGAGGGGTTCATTGAATCCGGTAAAGAAGACTATGTCTGCAGACTGCAGAAGTCATTATATGGGCTGAAGCAATCACCTCGCCAATGGTATAAACGGTTTGATTCCTTCATTGTTTCTCATGGTTATTGTCGTTGTGAGCATGATTGCTGTGTTTACTTTAAGATCTGTGATGATAGAACATTGGTATTGCTCACTCTATATGTTGATGATATGTTAATTGCCGCTCAAAGTAAGGAAAAGATCAATGATTTAAAGAATTTGCTTAAAAGCGAATTTGAGATGAAGGATCTTGGTGTTGCCAAAAAGATCCTTGGAATTGAGATCAGTCGTGACAGAAAAGCTGGAAAACTTTGGTTGTCCCAAAAAGGTTACATGGAGAAGATCCTGCATAAGTTTAGCATGATGAATGCTAAGCTTGTGAGCACACCCATTGCAACACATTTCAGATTGTCCACGAGTTTATGTCCTAGTACAGAGGATGAGGTAGAGTACATGGCTCAGGTGCCTTATGCCAGTGCAGTTGGATGTCTAATGTATTTGATGATTTGCACTAGACCTGATATTTCTCAAGCAGTAAGTGTTGTGAGTAGATACATGGCAAATCCAGGTAAAGAGCATTGGAATGCTGTTAAATGGATTTTCAGATATTTGGCAGGCACACGTGATTGTGGCATCATGTTTGATAAAAATGGTGCTTCTAATGTTGCCATGGGTTATGTGGATTCTGACTATGCTAGTGATCTTGATACCAGAAGGTCGATGACAGGTTATGTCTTTACTTTTGGTGGTGGCTGTATAAGTTGGAAGTCAAATTTGCAGGATACAGTTGCTTTGTCTACGACAGAGGCTGAATATATGGCTATGACTGAGGCAGCAAAAGAAGGCATATGACTTATGGGTTTGTTGGAACAGCTTGGTTTCAAACAAGAGAGTGTACCTCTTCTATGTGACAGTCAGAGTGCTATTCATTTAGCTAAGAATCAAGTTTTCCATGCGAGGACTAAACACATTAGTGTGAGGTATCACAAGATTAGAGAATGGATGAATCAAGGGTTGATCAAGCTATCAAAAGTTCATACAAAGAGAATGCAGCTGATATGTTGACAAAGTCAGTGCCAAGGGATAAGTTTGAGCATTGCTTGGACTTGATCCATATTAGTTCTTGTTGAGAACCTTGAAGAGGGTGGAGCATTCCTACCCATAAATGGAATGATGTTTTGGTGCCTATTGAGAGGTACTTTGAGGTGATGATATTGGCACGTATTTTGGTTCAAGGTGGAGATTGTTAAGTAATGTCCCAAAATCCTTTATTTGTTATTAAGTTTTCTAATGGGCCTAAGTTGTTAAAGCCCAATTAGGATTAAGCCCTACTTGCCGTGCATGCTTATATATATTAATTAAGATGCAACTCCAGCAGTGCGACAACTCTTGCAGCAACTTCAGCGCTCCAGCGGCAACACCTCAGTAGAAACTCCAGCAACAGCAGGTTTTGAGGCAGCAAATATAAAGACAGCAAGAGGAGATCCATTTGACAATCCAATTAAGAACATAAATTTTCTCTCTCTATTTATTTGGTAACATATTTATAGTTACTGTTTCTTTTTAATTTATCTGTTGTTGCTAAACTGGCAAGACAGATTTATTTATTGTTTTTGTGAGAGATTAATTTGGGTGTAATTGGGTATTTGGATATTTGAGTGATTTGGCCAATTAACTGTTGGCAAATCTTATTGTACTCCTCTTTGACAAGTATAGTGGAATATTTCGGTGCCGGCCTCAGCAGTGGATTAGGTAGTCGCATTGACTACCGAACCACTTAAATCTTTGTGTCTTTTCTGTTGATTATTTTTCTTATATTTTGTGGGTGCTCGTTATTATTATTTTATCGCTTCCGCATTATTATCTGATCTTGGGTACAACATATAGACATGGAAATAACACTATCAAAATGATTGTGAAAAGCTCAAATAACTATAATATGTGCCAGACTATTATTTTTCCTAGGAATCTATCTGATAGAAATAATGAAAAAAATTAAAATTTTCTAATCTAAGGATCGAATTAACACCGTAGAAGATGGATGGAGTTGAATGCTATTATGTAGCTGTAAAAATCCATCAATAATTGCTTTAGTATCCCTTTCCAAGTAAATAGGTTTGCGATTCCATTGAACTGCTTCACGAAAGGCACAGTAAAAGGCATAAACTTTTGCTATTCCTTTGGAGAGAGTGTTCAAAAATTTGGACCATCTATGGCAAAAAGTCCCATTGTGATCAGTCACAACAAACCCTACTGCAGCTAAGCCATTATGTCCAAGCAGCATCAAAATTCAATTTGAAAGCCCTTACAAGAGGAGGTTGCCAATAGGGAGGAATATAGATATGACCCTCTGAAGAGTTTTTAATATCAGCAGAAGTGGATTCAAGCAGAAGATGTTGAAATTTTTTAACTCTAGTCATGATGTTTTGTAAGATTCTATTTGGCAATAAAGCTTGTGAAAGACTACTTTATTTTTTGGCCACCAAATAGATTCTAAAATCACTACTGCAGTGAAAGTAAACTCATTTAAGAAAAAATCAATCGGCAGCAAAGTACTAGGAGGGGAAAATATGAAATGGATATAGGTTTTGATATCCAATTTGTTGAGAAATTGCCAGAGCTGATTCCATTTCCATTGAAATCAAATAGATTTAAAAATTTCACACCGTATGAACAAATGTTCCACGTCTTCTATCTCCTTATGACACAAGTGACTTGTGATAGGCAGTTATTAAGGTTTTTTTTTTTTTTTTTTTAATTTATTTGTTATTAAGTGTATAGACAATTATACTCCTTATGATATGTGTAAGTTATATGAGATTCAAATAGTTAATTTTGTATTTTTTAAAATTGAGTGATATTTTTTAATAATAAATGAACTCTTATGCTCTTTACCCGAACAAAATTGCTGTAATACTCCCTATTAGAGATGAGTGTAGATCTGTTATTAAGTTATTTTATAAGCCGTTCTTATCTTGATGTTTATAAAAAATTCAAAACTTTAGCCGACCTATACACTAAAAAACCAACCTTCAAGTCGATCTATAATGTCGATTTGAGAGAGGTTATTTTGGCTGTTTTGAACCTATAATATTACTTGAAAATTATTATCATAATAACAAATACAATAAATTTGAATCATTCATGTTCGTTTCGGTTTATTTATTCGAATTTCGACAAGAATTGTCACCCCTAAATACAAGTGTAGTACTATTGGTTGTAAAAATTACTATTCTTGCTCATATGTAATGCTTGATAAATTTAAGCTATCAATATGTGCCATATGAGAATGATATTTTATTATTGACACTTCTTCATGTTAGATTTTCCACTACTCACTATCTCAAATTCAAAATCATGATTACATATGAATATAAAGATACGAAATAAATAAGCTTAGACCTAAACTAGCATGATCATACAAATATCAAGGAATCAAAATCAATGAATAATCTATATTAGGAATCAAAATCTATGACTAATCCAAATTTGAACTAGTTTAGATATACATGAAAAGATGAAGCTAAGCCTAAAATCAAGAATCAGAAATTTAGTAAGTGACGATGGACAATCGAAGCCTACGTATATACATGCAATCAAGGATGAGTCATGTTGTTATATGAAAACCTAGGTAGAAAAAATTACTTATATGATGTGGCAAAATATGATTGGCAATTAGAAGTTGAGTAGGATTTAAAAAAAAAAATAAAGTGAAGTGAAAATGCCCAAATTTTTTGGCCGGATCGATCCATCCTTGAAGGGGATTGATCGCACCCAAAAAAAAAAGTTTCATGAACGAAACGTGGGATTGATCCCTCACTAAATTATGTTATGCCAAGATATGGAGGATCTATCTCTCTAGGAGGGGAATCGATCATTCTCTCTAAACCCACTATTCAAAAAATATGCAGTTCAATAGGATCAAATCGAGATCTATTTGAGATCGATCCATAAATAGGGGGATTGATCCCTCTTTCGTAAAATGCACATAACTTTTCATCTATATATCATAATTACTCCAAACGAAAACCTACGTAAAGTACATGTAAAAAAAAAATTTACCTTAAAATGGAGGGCTTTTGAGACTTTGACAATGGTGCAACTTAAAAATACTTGAATGAAACAAGAACGATGTCGCATCATTCTTAAAATCTAAATATTATATAAATTGTCTTTATTTATGAAATTGCCAACTATTCATGTTATAGACATACTTCGTAAGTCCAAAAGAATAAGGTCCATTTGAGTCTAACGCTCCAAGAATGTATGATTTTAGAATTTAAAGAAAATTGTTACAAAATCATTTGTTTTAATACCAGGTAGATTTGACTACAGATGTTCTACATGAGTTTTGAAATTTTATACATGAATTATATGTTATATCTGTATAGAGAGCATTTTAGGATAAAAATATCTCATTTAAATTTAATACTATTTCAATCTTGACTTAATTATGTTCTCTCTTTCAATTCATGAAATTAGCACGAAGGTAGATTATTTTCCTTGAAATTTACTTTTAAACATTGATATGTTATTTAATTAATATTTTAAATATGTTGTAATTTCATATATAATACTTACAAAGAAAAGAATATGGCTATTGGCATTTGGCCATCCTAGTATTTTTCACCCAATT
Organism: Elaeagnus macrophylla; assembly: GCA_029378325.1. Lineage (NCBI taxonomy): Eukaryota > Viridiplantae > Streptophyta > Magnoliopsida > Rosales > Elaeagnaceae > Elaeagnus > Elaeagnus macrophylla. Next base: position 19,135,536 of record CM055644.1, on the reverse strand, counting down.
TCTTTTAAGAAAATATTGTTAAATTTCAAAATTATTCTTTTTATTTGATTAAAATTTTAAGTTACTATAATTTTTTGACAAGAAGAGTACTAATAGAGGAACTAGAGTACTAAACTTATGACACCATTAATAACATGAGTGATAAAAGTACTAAAGTAATAATATGAGTATTATTTCGATACCAGACCCAATATTTATAATATAGTTTGCGTTACTATTTTGATCACTATTTATTTTACTGTTGATTTTGTTAATTTTCATTTTCACACGATTGTTGGTACATGTCTGTTGGGAATTTCATACACGTTTATAATGAATTACAAGTATGTGTAAAAATTTCTCACAAGTATGCAAAAATTCTTTCAAGAACCTCACGGGTTCAACAGCAAGACTCAGGAAGAAGAAGAAACAGAAAATATGTATTATGAATTCAAGTCTTTCATGTTACACAAACAAGTTGTTATATAGAAGTTAGAACGCATGAATTAACAACTAACTAACTCTAACGGTATTACAGAAACTATATACTACACCCGAGTACACAAAGCTATATGTAAGTCCAACACCCCCCCCTCAAACTGAAGGTGAGGGTAACACCAAAAGTTTGGGACGAAGAAACAGAAAACTCGAGCAAGGAAGAGGCTTGGTTAAGGCATCTGCCACTTGATCAGCTGAAGGAACATACTCAATAACCAATTGACCTTGAACCACACGATCACGAAGAAAATGATAGTCGACCTCAATGTGCTTGGTACGAGCATAAAACACTGGATTATGAGCAAGAGCTTTAGAACTCACACTATCCGTTAGAAGTAAAGGAGGAGCACAGACAATATGCAAGTCACCTAAAAGAGATTGCAACCAGATAAGCTCTGTGGTAATATTAGCCATAGCACAGTATTCACTCTCAGTACTACTTCGGGAGACTACACGCTGCTTCGAGGATTGCCAAGCCACCAAACAAACACCAAAATACACACAAAATGCCCCTGTACTGCACCTGTCATCAGGGCAACTAGCATAATCAGCATCACAAAAGGCAAGCAATCCAACTCCTCAAGCTTAGCAAACATCAATCCAAAATGTAAGGTGCCCTTAAGATAATGAAGAAGACGTTTAAGAGCTGCCCAATGCACATGAGTAGGAGATGCCATAAATTGGCACAGTTTATTAACAGCAAACGACACATCAGGACGAGTTAAGGTAAGATATTGTAATGAGCCAACCAACTGCCTGTAGGAGGAGGCATTATTTAAAAGCACACCATCAGTTTTGCTTAACACAGCACCCGAACTCATAGGAATCGATACAAGTTTAGAGTCAGACAGGCCATTGTGAGCAAGTAAATCACGAATGTACTTCTGTTGTGATAGATACACACAATCAGAAGAATAACAAACCTCCATACCTAGAAAATAGTTCAGAAAATCCAAATCTTTCAGAGCAAACTTGTGATTTAAGGTAAGGATAAGTTGATCAACTAAAAGAGAATCAGAGCCTGTAAAGAGGATATCATCAACGTACACCAATACAACAAGAAAGGAATTGGACAAGTTCTGAATAAACAAAGAGGCATTAGACTTGGACTGAAGAAAACCCAAAGAAAGCAGACAAGCGCATAACTTTTGATACCATGCCCTAGGCGCTTGTTTAAGGCCATATAGTGCCTTTTTGAGGTGACACACCAACCCTGAACCATCATCAAAACCTAGTGGCTGAGTCATAAAAACATCCTCAAGCAAATCTCCATTAAGAAAAGCGTTGTTGACATCAATCTGCCAAATCTTCCAACCTCTAAACAAAGCTAAAGTGAGCACTACGCATACAGTTATAGATTTCACAATTGGGCTGACTGTTTCATTGAAGTCTACCCCAATCTGTTGCAGAAAACCCCTAACTACCAACCTTGCCTTGTACTTATCCAACGCACCAGTAGGCAGCAACTTAACTCGAAATACCCATTTACATGTAATAGGATGATGACCAGCAGGCAGGTCAACCAAATCCCAGGTATGATTAGAGAGTAAGGCATTAATCTCTTGCTGCATAGCATGCTTCCACTCAGGAATCTTCAAAGCATCCTTGTAACTCCGAGGCTCAGACAAAATGGTAGAGGAAGAGAGGCAAGAAGCATGTACTGCAGGCTTAAACAAATAAGTGTTAGGTGAGACAGAAGAGAGAGGAGGAAGTTGAACAAATAAGTCCAAAGATTTCGAAGGAGATGGAGAAATTTCAAAAATTGGAAGACCAGTGGAAGTATATACTGATAAGGCATTATCGGGTTGACTAGTAGGTGACAAGCTGTCAGGCAGTGGGACCTCAGAAGCCAGAGACAAGCTAGAACCATTATGAGCAATAACAGGCAAAGAATCATGTGAACCTGATAAAGAAGCATCACAAGAAACTGATATATCAGGAGAGTTAAACAAGGCACCAGGCAGTGCTGAAGAAGAGGCAGGCAAGTCAGTAGACAGTGCAGAAGTAGAAGCAGGCAAGTCAGTAGACAGTTCAACAGTAGGTACAATAGTAGGAATAGACAAGTCACCATACGATGAGACAAGTGCTGGTGAAAGAGTCGTTGCAACAGGCATGGTACTCGGTACAACTATAAAGACTTTCGTGTTACTATCAGACAAATCACCAACAGACTTAGAGAAAGGAAAATTAGATTCATTAAACTAAACATGCCTATTTGAAAGCACCTTGCCAGTATGCCTATTTAAGCGCAGATACCCTTTCTGATTATCACAATATCCTAGAAATACACATGAGATAGCCCGAAGCTCTAGTTTATGACTTGTGTAAGCTCTTACACAAGGAAAACATTCACACCCAAACACTCGAAAATGAGTATAGGAAGGAGATTTACCAAACAAGACTTCAAAAGGAGACACACCATTCAACACCTTGGTGGGAAGCCGATTTAACAAGTAGGCTGCACATCTCATTGCATATGGCCAATAGACAAGAGGCATGTGAGCTGAAAACAAGAGAGCCAAGCCACGCTCAACAATTCTTCTATGGCGACATTCCACTGCCCCATTTTGCTCAGAAGTGTGTGGACATGTAAGGCGATGAATAATGCCTTCTTGATGAAACATGTGCATGAGAGGCTTAAATTTTGTGTCTCCATCAGTCTGAACAGCTCTCAGTTTAGTATCAAATTGTCTTTCCACCATAGACTTGAACAACAGGAAAATAGAACTAGTTTGAGCTTTGGAATGAAGACAAAAGACCCAAGTAAAACGTGAATGATCATCCACTATGGATAAAAAATACCTCTCAGTAGAAGTGACATCCTTTGGAGCAGTCCAGAGATCCAAGTATAACAATTGAAAAGGTTGAGCAACCCATGTATGTGACGACACAAATGGAAGCTTGTGAGATTTTGCAAGGACACAAGAGGAGCACACTTTATCAACACTACTATGACTACCAGAAACAGAAATAATAGGATCATGACGTCAGAGAGCACTTTTAACAGTAGCAAAGGAAGGATGACCCAACCTCCCATGCCAGGTATCCAAAGAAACATGAAATCCAACTGGAGAAAAGTCACTTTGAAGACCTTCTTGCACACCACTCTCCACTTTATATAATCCATGGGAACTAGGACCTTGAAGTTTCACCTCCTTGGAAACCAAGTCCTTAACATAAAACCACAAGGATCAAACTCAACAGAAACTCCATTATCAATACATAATTTATTGACATAAATTAAATTTGCAGTGGCAACTGGAGCATGTAAAACATTATCTAAATTCAAAGCACAAGCATGAGAAACAGATAAAGAACCTGAGCCAATACTAGAAATAGAGATGTGCTCACCATTTCCGAGAAGGACACCCTCAGATCCTAGAAAAGGAATAGAAGAATCCAGCTGACGAGCATCAGATGTAACATGGTGACTAGCACCAGTATCAAGAATCCAAGAAGTGTTAGAGTCCATGGCTGAATCAGGACTACACTGAGCAGTTAAAGCTGTAGGAGAATGTGCCCTTTTTCCAACCAATAGATCACGTAAAAGAAAACAAGATTGGGCAGTATGGCCAGCCTTATCACACACCTGACAGATTGGGCGCTCAAAATTGGACTTCTTGAATTGTTGTCTTCCTCTTGGATCATACGTGACACTAGAAGCTTGCTTTGGTACATCCTGAATGCTCAACTGCATAAACTGCTTCAGATTCCACTTAGACTTATGATCTGATGAATTCTTGCCATAAAACATCTTCGAATTCCCAGTTGAATAATTCTTGGAATGAAACTTAGCACTGTTTGCTTGATATACCTGATCATATTCAGTGGAGGATTGTTTCTGCAACATACGATCATATCCTTCCAGATAATTCTGGACTGCATTGATTGAAGGTCTCACTTCTCTCATTCTGATATTTGTCACAAACGAGTTATATCGAGGCCCCAGACCGCCTAATACATATAGCAACAGTTCTTTATCACCAATAGGCTCATGAACGGCTGCTAAATAACCAGCAATGATTTTAGCTTTCAAGAAATATTGAGATACAGTCAAACCATCTTTGTTTAACCCTTGAAGCTGTTCACGAAGCTCCATAATTCGTGATTGAACATCAGCCGAGTAAGATTCCTCAAGTGTAGTCCATTGTTCATGAGCAGTTAATCCACTACTCAAATAACCTAACATACTAGGTGAGACAGAGCTATAAATTCAGCCCTTCACAATCGAGTTCAACCGATTCCAATTTATGAAACTCGAATTAGGAGATGAGGAATTTCCAAGATACTTTGGTGGACAACTCAAAGATCCATCCAACACTTCTTCCAATCCATACACAATCACATACGTGAGAATCTGATCTTTCCAAATCAGGTAATTATGATCATCTAATTTTACAGACAGGTTTACATGCATCGGTGGTGATGATGATAATGATCGAGCAACTGTATCAATCATATTCAAATTTTCCATATTCAAAACAGAAGAAAAATTAGGTTGAGCAAAACCTGGAGGTGCGAAAGCCACTGGGATACTAGGAACAGGTGACTGTGAGTGCGATCGAGCAACAGCCTCCTTATAGCTTGGGCGATCAACACTCTTATCAGCCATAGCCATAAAAGGCTCTGATACCATTCAAGAACCTCACGGGTTCAACAGCAAGACTCAGGAAGAAGAAGAAACAGAAAATATGTATTATGAATTCAAGTCTTGCATGTTACACAAACAAGTTGTTATATAGAAGTTCGAACCCATGAATTAACAACTAACTCTAACGATATTACATAAACTATATACTACACCCGAGTACACAAAGCTATATGTAAGTCCAACAATTCTTCATACCTTTTTAATATTCTTTTTCATTCGGTTATATGATACTCTAACCTTATATTAAAAAGTTTTCTTTTTTTATTTTATTTTATCATTTTCTATAAAATTAGCTAATAAGCAACACGTGTAAAGAATAAAATTCTATTATTTAACATAAAATAAAACTTGATCTGTATAAAACCTATTAATATAGCTATTTTAAAAATAAAAATTATTCTAATATGTATTAGCTAAAAACTTAATTGAGAAAGAATTTTTTTAAATGAAATGTTGTAATTAACTGACGTGCACTAGAATATCTCAACTAGTTTGGCACCCTATAGCACCATTCATCATATAACCTTTCAACTATGAATATTATTAAATTAATAAAAAATAAATAAAAAATAAATATTATTATGATTGAGATGGAACTTAATAAATTTATATTTATATAAGAGTGAAAAGAAGAGATAGAAAATTAAGAAGCATTACAATGCAAAACCGCATATAAGGTTTAACTTTCAAAGTTTCAAGGCCTAAAATTTTACATGTGCTCAACTCTTACAATTTCACAAGATCAAAATATAAAATTATACTGCAATTTATTGCACCCAACTTAATTTAGAGAAAGATAAAAATAAAAATAAAAAATACTTCAAGTTTCATGCTTATATTACAATTGCAATTTATATATTCTATTGGAAAAATTACATAAAATTTAATAACAAAAACAAAAGAAATAGATGAAAGTAATTTGTGAAGTTTGTGTTAACTTCTTATGGACTTCAATAGTACCTTTCCTTTCTATGCATCAACTAATTTCTTTGCCAATTCATTCCATGGCACCTTATCACTGATCTAATGTTAAATTTTCAATGGTTTCCTACATTTGTATTGCAAGGTAACTGTAATTTTCATGTTTTGTTGCCAAATTAATATGTAAAAATTCATGGATTTATATTGACATTGAAGCAACCTATTTTATTTTTCCTTCCAATAAAATGCTTAAATAACTTGAAAAAGATGCTTCAATAGCAATTTATCAAACTTTTGTTGTTGTTGCTAATGCACATTTTTAGTTCTTAATAAACTTTGCGGAAAAAATGTAAAGGCTAATTTTAAACAAGAGATGGATTGAGCAAAACAAAGAGGAGAATTCAAAGAATTAATTACAAGAGTAAGGTTGAATGTATTTTGACACCAACTACTCAAAAAATAAAAAAATAAATGTAAAACCAACTAGTACTAAAATTACAAAGGCAAGCACCCAGGTAGAGAACTCATTCAAAACCAAATCTCATTTAAGTGCATTTACAAACAGCATAATAAATAGAAAATAATAAAGAAGATACACTAAGAAAACAATTTAGAAATTTTATTAATAACTATTATAAAGAGTACATCCAATATATATAAGGTTTATACACACTAAAGGTAGTGCTTGTAGCACATGATGTACAATTATAATAATCTGTTACCATCTAGGCCCTTGGCCAAACACAAAAGCAACGTAACAAACACTCATTGTTCTAACAATATTATTCTAACATCTCTCTATAACCTCACAATTTGTGAAGAATAGTGAGCTTAGTCCTTAACTCTTTAAACTTTTCAGTAGATAAAGGCTTAATCATACCATTTGCTATTAGCTCTTGACTTGGAGTGTACTTAAAATTCAAGACACTAGATAAAATATTTTCTCATATAAAATGAAAATCAATTTTCAAATGCTTAGTACGTGAATGCAATATTGGATTTTTTGCTCAATAACTTGAACTCACATTATCACAACAAACAGTGGGAGTGATTTGTACTCATACTTGTAATTCAACAAGTAGTCTTTGCATCCAAAGCAGTTTTGTGATGCCAAAAGTGAGAGCTCTAAATTCTGCTTCAGTGGACGAGAGTGAAACAACTTTGTGTTTTCCAAAATGCCAAGAAACCAAAGAATTACTAAAGTAAAGACAATACCCCATTGTTGATCTTCTATCATCCGTGCTAGATGCCCAATCAACATCTGTACAAACTGTGAGAGCCAATTGATTTGATTTATACAACATTAGACCAAAATCAAGAGAACCTTTGAGATATCTTAATAAAAAATTTATTGTTGTCCAATGAGTTGTGATAGGAGCATGGAGGAATGGAAAGATTTTATTGACTTGCATAACATATATAAGGTCAGGTGAGTGTACAGTATTGAGTGCACCCACGAGTGATCTATATTGTGTAGCTTCATCTTTTGAGAGAAGAGTTCCATCATATTTGAAAAGAACTTTTCTAGGGGACATAGGAATGGTAGCAGCTTTGGTCTCAAGAAGTTGAACTATATCTAGCTATTCATATATATATTTGATCGTCTCAGATGAAACAATATGATGTGCGTTCTACTTCATTGCCAAGAAAGAAGCTGACATCACCAAGCTCTTTCAAATAAAATACATAGTTCAATTTAATAATAAAAGATTAAATAAGAGAAGTATTGTTACCAGTAACCAGAATGTCATCCACATAGATGAGCAAAGAGTAATTTTTCATATTCGCACCACGAATTTGAATTTTTTTTTTTCGAGAAATGCCATGATTTAATAAATTTTTACCTATTTTTATATTCATATTAATCATATTATTATACATGATAACATTATCTAAAAAATTAAATCAGTTATTATTTTTTAAAATAATTTTGTTATGTGTTATAATATGGTTAATATGAGTAAAAAAAATTGTAAATTTATTTGTTGTATAAATTTTTTTTTTTTATGTTGTTTAGGAGTCTAATGGCTGCGGCGGGCTGACTATATTAATGTGATAAAAATTAAAGATAATAATATTTTACAATTATTTTTATAAATCTTATAAAAAAATGCATAAATTATTATTTATTTTTATAATTAATTGTATTTTAATATCGTTATTACTAATATATTATATTAAATATAAAGTTATAATACATTAAATTAATAGTAAGATCAGTTATTATGTATAAATAGATGAACATAAGTTCTTTTGACTTAAAGGGGAAATTAATCAATTATCAAGTCAAGTCTAATATATATATATATATATATATATATAAATAAATAAAAACATTACTAAGTCAAGTCATTGTGATTGTGGAAATTTTATTATATCATTTATTCATTGTATTAATAGATAAAAGATTCACCATAAAAGAGAGACATAGACCGGACTAAAACAAGTCTAGACACCAATTTTCTCTTATGAAAATGATGTCAACTCATAATTACTTTAACTTATTACATTAGTATTTATTATATATATATATATATATATATATATATATATATATATATATTACTATTTTATATTTATAACTCACTATTCTATGATGTGCATAAATTATTATTTTATTTTTATAATTACATTATTATTTAAGATATATATATACATTTCTATTTTATATTTATAATTCACTATTCTATGATTTGCATAAATTATTTTTATTTTTATAATTAATTAAAATATCATTGTCACTAATATATCATATTTAAAATTAAATATGAAGTTGATCTTATGATATGATACTTTAGAATTTTTTTTATCAGTGATACATTATATTAAATAGATAGACATATGAACTTGAGATCTAGTTCATTGATTTAAAAAAAGTGCATTGAAATTAATAAGTCAAGTCTACTATAAATTTTTTTTTGCTAAGTCGAGTCATCATAAATGTGAAAATTTTATTCTATTATTTATTATTATATTAATATAGACAAAGATTTACCATAAAAGAAAGACATAGACCGGACTAAACTAAGCTAGACACCAAGTTTCTCTTATAAAAATTTATATATATATATTACTATTTTATTTTTGTAATTAATTAAAATATCATTGTCACTAATCTGTCACATTAAATATGAAGTTGATCTATCATATGATACTTTAGATTATTTTTTTTTATCAATTATACATTATAAAAAAAAAATGTTATAAAAAGTAGCACTTAATTTTCTAAATTATAAAAAGTACCTTTAAATCTATTTTCTTATAAAAAAAATTTATTTTTAAGTCCCTCTACTTGAAAAAAAATATGTCAAATAAAGAAAAAGTTAGTTTTTTTATCCAATTTTTCTTTAAATTTAACGGAATAATATATGTGTCACATGTATATTTATATTTTTTGATATATATATATATATATACGTAAAAAAATTAATATTTAATTAAAAATTACTTAATTTTTTAATTTTAAAAAAAAAAACTTAAACAAAATTTTAATGTAATTTAAATATAATTTTTAATAAAATTTAAATAAAATTTTCATTATTTAATATTTAAAGTCACAACTTAAATAATACAAATTTAATCGAATTTAATAAAATTTAAATAGAATTTTCATTGTTTAATATCTAAAATCACAAATTAGACAATGAAAATTTTATTTAAGTTTAATAGAAAGAAATTATAAAAAATTAGAGTAATTTTTTAATTAAAAATTATTTAATTTGATATATATCTATAAAAAAATATAAACATGCATGTAACATATATATTATTTCGTTAGATTTAACGAAAAATTAGATGAAAAATTAATTTTGTCATTATCTAACATTTTTTTTTACAATTAAATGACTTCAAAACACTTTTTACGTAAGTAAATGGACTTAAAAACATTTTTTATAAATTAAAGAACTATACATTTATTGCATAAATAAATAGATCATTTTAACTCTCCACCTTATATTATATTAAATAGATGGACATATGAAAAATTAAATGATCGGGTTCCCCCTTTTAAAAAAAAAAAAAATAGATGGACATATGAACTAGATCTGGTTCATTTACTTAAAAAGAAAAAGAGAAAAAAAAAAAAAAAAAAAAGAGGAGTATGTTACGTTGAAATTACTAAGTCATTGTGAATGTGAAAACTTATTCTGTTATTTATTATTGTATTAATAAGATAAAAGATCTATTATTTTAATTTATTAATACATATGGGAGATAGAATCAATAGTTTTAATTTTTTATCCAAATTATTACATTATAATATAGATTTATAATTAATAAAAAAGAAAAAATCATTCTTAATATCTCAATTCTTGATAACTAATAGTATAATAATTTGTATAATAAATTATGTCTTCTAATTTTATTCCACATATATATATATATATGTTAGACAATGTTTCCTATGCGATAACCATATATTTTTTTATATACTTAAAATCTAAAATTTAAGTTCTTAAAATTTAAATCTTAAACTTATGCCTTAAATTAAAAAAAATCTTAGTAGCCTAATATATAATCAACAATATTGTCCAATATATTATTATACATATATCTAACAATTTTTTTTTTATAATATATTTACATATATATAACAACTTGTGTTAACCTTGGGTTGTAATTAGCTTGAGTGTAGGCTTATTATTCACATATAAATAAAATGTTATTTATTATTCTTATAATATATTTATAATTAATTATATATATATTTTTGAAATATTAGGTGTTTGTAATTTGCAAAAAAATAATGGCACTAATTATTATGTATATATATATATATATATATATATATATAGATTATTTTTTTTTGGCTTAAAAAAGCTGATAAATTGTGTAACATAATTTACTTTTCCTGTTTACAGAGTCTATATATATATATATACACACACACAGATTATTTTTTTTGGCTTAAAAAAGGTGATAAATTGTTGTAACATAATTTACTTTTCCTCTTTACAGAATATAAATAAATAAATATATATTCTGTTACAGCAAGTAAAAATTCCTTTACTTTTGTTTTTCAACTTGATTTGCTCTAATTTCTCTCTGTTTTGAATAAAATTAATTTATATAGCTTGTCTTTTATTACATCACAAATAGGGAAGGTGACACACATGAGAAACCCACATTAACAACCAAAAGTTTAGCTAACTTTTAGGGTTAACATTTGCTTATTTATTAAGGGCATTTTAGTTGACAGTAATTATAATTATAATGGAATTAATTTAGAGTATTACTGTATTTGATTTGACTATAATCTGTAATAGAATGTAAAAGAATTACAGCAGTAGCAATAATCTTCATTACGCATGCTGCTCTCTGTAATTTTCATTACGCCTTCAACACTCTATATTTTTCTCACAATTTGTATAATCATTTATGATTTTTTGCTCATTCTATCTATTTTAGTAATAAAAAAAGTTTAGTTTTTAATTTTACTTCATTTATAATTTTATAATCTTCAATTTAATATTATTATTTATTTTGATTACACAACTTAAACAAACATCGTAATAATAATATTATTTTCTTTACATTCAATTTTATTACGATTAATATTCTTAAGTAATTGGAGCACCTGCTAACTTTTTGTATTTCAAATCATTTTCAATGGATAATTTTTTTTTTTTAAATTCCCTTTATTTATTGGTATTTAATACTTAATTTAATAATGTTCCAAGATATTCATACTCATTTATATTTTTTTTTGGATCATATACTCATTTATGTTTAATATATGATATTTATTTATATTCTTCTTTGTTTAATTAGTAGCTCGGAAATCTTTTTACTTTTAAAAGCAACTACAAAGTTGGAAATTGCAAATATAACTTTATTATATGAAAAAATTGAATTACAAAATATTTGGGTAAAGGAATATGATTTTAGGACTAGTTTGGCCACAGTTCTTAAAAACTGTTTTCAAATAAATATTAAAAACAATTTTCAATAACTTTAAAAAATAATGATCATTTTAGCTATTGTTTTTAAAATTGTTCTCAATATCTAAAAAAAAGTTGTCATAGTGTTTTTCCAAATTGTTTACATTTTTTTTTTTAATCTTAAAATTAGTCTTCTAATGTAATTTAAAAACTTTAATCTTATTTGATAAAAATAAAATGTTTAGTAATATTTCAAATTAATAAATTGTTAAAGTAAAACAAGTGATAGCATATAAGAAACATCAAATTAGTGGGAAATTTTTTTTTTTTTTTTATGTTTTAATCTGAACTCAATTTGGTTTCTAAATAGTACACCCTCTAATACATTTGTGTTATAACATACTACTTAAGTCATGACTATTATTAAAATTTATTTATCAATTTATGCATAAAAATTCTAAAATTACTTTTGTTGTAAGTGTACCTCTCATCTCACATAATGTATAGACCTATCAAATAAGTAGAATTTACAATGTATCATATGGGAGGAAGAGTAGCTAAAGTACTAGTTTTGGACCGAAACAGAAAGATAAAAATATCAATTATTTGAATAATGGAGTTTAAAGTACCAACGAATTGATATAAGCAACTTAGCAACTCAAAGTTGAAATTGGTAATTAGAAAAAAAGTGAATGAATATTACTTCCCGTTGATTTTTGGTGTGATCAACCCCAGATTGATTTTGTGCCTAAACATCTTATTACAGATAATATTTTGCTTGCGCATGAATTTTTGCATTCCTAGAAAATAGGAGGAAAGGAAACTAGCAATATATGGCTTGGAAACTTGACATGAGCAAGGTATATGATAGAGTTAAGTGGGGTTTTGTGGAGGCAATGACGAAGAAGCTTGGGTTCTCTGATCAATGGGTCAAATGAGTTATGGCTAGTATATCTTTTGTCTCCTACTCTTATGCGGTTAGTGGTGAACTGAATAGTTTTTTTTTTTTTGCCAAGGCGGGTTACGACAAGGAGATCCATTATCACTTTTCTTGTTTTTGATATCCATAGAAGGTTTATCGAGTATATTGCATAAAGAATAAGAGTTAGGGAATATTATTGGACTAAAGGTGACTAGGACTAACCCTGCAATCGCTCACCTTTTGTTTGCTGATGACTCACTTATATTTTGTAAACGTGATATTGGTGAGTTGTAGCGATTGTGAGAAGTCCTTCAAAATAATGATATTTTTTCTAATCAGACAATTAATTTTCATAAATCTAGCAATTTTTTAAGTTCTAATACTACTCCTCATAATAAGGAAATTATTCAGTAATGTTTGGGGATTGGATCTGCATCTGGATTTGAGAAGTATCTAGGTGACCTACCAGCTTTGTTCGATGGCAAAAAGAATGCAAGTGAATTACATTATGAACAAAGTGCATTACCAAATTCAAAACTGGACATGTCAGTCCTCTCACTCTCAAATAAAGAGATTTTGCTTAGTTTGTAACATGTGCCATGCTTAACTATGCTTTGTAGTGTACCATATTATAAATCTGTGTGAAAATTTCACACGCTTATTAATATGTTATAAGTCTGTGTGGAACTTTATACAAGTATGCGAAAAATTTTATATACCAATTTTATTTTATTTTTTCACATAATTATATGAAAAATTTTATATACTTAAATTTTATATTTAAAAAAATCTTTTAACTTATTGTTATGTATGAAATATGTTAAAATTGAATCCAAATGAGGTTGTTTTCGAAAAAAAAAAGGAGGAAGAAGAAAAAGTCTTGAACCAACTAGAGTTTTGGTTACTGTGTATTTAAAAAGCCTATTTTTTGAAGTATATTCAAATCACATATAATATAAATAATTTCTTAGCGTAAGATTGTTTATTTTAAAAAAGGGAAAAATATCTAAGATCTTTTAGAAATTCAAAGAGAAGGTATCCTTGAGAAAAAAGTGACAAAAGAGCACCGAAAGTAGAAAAATACACGTCTATTTTCATGTGCTATTCATTATTTCTAAAATATATATCCTATTAATCATATTATTTTTTCACTTTATTATTTATTAAATATGTATATTTTTAAAAAAATTATTTGCACTAATATTGAATTTCAGTAATCTGGAGTACCACATCATTACTAACTCTAGGAGTAAAGAATAATTTTTCATATTCTCACCACGAATTTGAAAATGTTGTTCAAGAAATGCTATGGTTCAATAAATTTTTATCTATTTTTATACTCATATTAATTATATTATTATACATGATAACATTTTCTAAAAAATTAAATTAGTTATTATTTTTTAAAATAATTTTTTTATATTATAATATAATTAATATGAGTAAAAAATAATTGTGAATTTATTTGTTGTATAACATTTCTTTTATGTTGTTTAGCAGTTTAGTGGTTGCGGGGAATGTCATAAAAATTAAAGGTAAATAATATTTTATAATATTTTTATAAATATTATAAAAAAAATGCATAAATTATTATTTTATTTTAATAATTAATTATATTTTAATATCATTATTACTAATATTTCATATAAAATATTAGTTCATATTTGAACTTGAGATCTAGTAGTTCATTGACTAAAAAAATAAAAGAAGGAGGGGAGTATTTTGCGTTAAAAATACCAAGTCAAGTCTAATATAAGAAAAAGAAAGAAAGAAAAAGAAATTACTAAGTCAAGTCATCGTGAATGTAGAAATTTATTCTATTATTTATTATTGTATAAGTAGACAAAAGATTCAACACAGACAGGACTAAACCAAGTCTAGACACCAACTTTCTCTTATGAAAACGATGTCAACTCATATATATATATATATATATATATATATATATATATATATATATATATATATATTATATAGAGAGAGAAAATCATTAATTTTATAATTTTACATAAATTATTACATTATTTAGTCACAACTATTAAAACCAATAACTAACAATAACTAGCAAAAGTGAGAAAATTATTTAGTCTCAACCCTTGATACAATGGTATAATAATTTATATAATAAATTATGTCTCTTATTTTATTCCATATATATATATATATATATGATTGATGACGTTTCTTATGCATTATATGTTAGGGATAATTAATATTTTTTTATATACCCAAATTCTAAAATCTATACGCTACAAATTTAAATCTTAAATTCTAAAATATTTGCCTTAAATTAAAAAAAATCTTAGTAGTAGCCTAATATATAATGAATAATACAGTCCAATATATCATTAGAAATATATATATAACAATTTTTTTATAATATATATATATATATATATATATATATATATATATATATATATATATATATATATATTTTATTTTGAAATATTGGGTGTTTGTAATTTGCAAAAATATAAAATAAATAATGGCGCTAAATTTTTTTTTTTTTTTTGCTTAAAATTGCTGATAAATTGTTGTAACATAATTTACTTTTCCTCCTTACATAGTCAATATATATATTCTGTTACAAGATGTAAAAATTCCTTTACTTTTGTTCGCAACTTGATTTGCTCTAATTTCTCTCTATTTTGAATAAAATTAACTTATCTAGCTTGTCTTTTATTACATCACACTTAGGGAAGGTGACACACATGAGAAAACCACATCAACAGCCAAAAGTTTAGCTAACTTTTAGGGTTAAACATTTGCTTATTTACTAATTAATTGGACCACTGGCTAACTTTCTGTATTTCAAATCATTTTCAATGGATAAATTTTTTTTTTTAAATTCCCTTTAATTATTGATATTTAATATTTAATTTAATAATTTTCCAAGATATTCATACTCATTTATTAAAAACTGTTTTCAAATAAATATTAAACACAATTTTCAATAACTTTAAAAAAAATGATCATTTTAGCAATTGTTTTTAAAATTGTTCTCAACAGCTAAAAAAAAAAAGTTGTCATAGTGTTTTTCCAAATTTTTTAAAAAATGGTTTTTTATCTTAAAATTAGTCTTCTAACGTAATTTAAAAACTTTAATCTTATTTGATAAAAATAAAATGTTTAGTAATATTTCAAATTAATAAATTGTTAAAGTAAAACAAGTGATAGCATACAAGAAACATCAAATTAGTGGGAAATATTTTCTTAGTATGTTTTAATCTGACCTCATTTTGGTTTTTTAAAAAGTACACACTCTCTAATACATTTAGTCAAATTAATTATGACTTTGATATATATATATATATATATATATATTATTTTTTGTTGTTATTGTTGTTGTTGTTAAGAAATATCAAATATGAGAATAGCAATAAACAGAAGTAGATCCATTAAATAATAATCTGGATAAAAAAATAGAATTTTGTTTTAAAAATAAAACAGACATAAAATATTAAAGTAATTAGGTAATCACTCATTAATAAGTCCTAATTACATTGTGACATTTGGGCTAGTACGGGCGAATAAAGGGAGCTTAAGGTAAATTATAGAAATAAGACCCTTGAAAACTTTTCATAAATAATTAAAAATAATAAAATAAAAATATTTATTTTTTAAATTTTCAAACTCATATATTTGGGAACATAATAAAACAATTCGAATTGCAATTTACTTTTGAAATTGGTTGAATTTATATGTATTTTAGGAATTACTATTATAAATTTTGGGTGAAAGGTAACAAAGTTTATTAATTATAATTAAAGGATATAAAAGTTCAATAATTTTTGAGTAATTTTTGAGTGGAATATTATAAATCCAATAACTATTAAAAAGAGCACTAAAAGTTTATAAGTCCAAAACTTTTAAAATTGTCATAATTTTGTCCATGTGGCGTGACTTATTACATATCACATGGACAAATTTATGATAATCTTAAAAATTTTGAACATTTAGTTCTTTTTTTAATAGTTATTAGACTTTTAATACCTCACACCAAAATTGTTGGACTTCTAATACCTCATACAAAGGTCAGTAAACTTTTGATATTTTTTTTACTTAAATTTTTACTATCGATGGTACTTTATGTATTCAGTTATATATTAATCAAATATTTTAATTCATATTAATTTTAAATCTGAGTTAATTAAATTAAATAGAGAAATTGAATTGTGGGTTAGAAGTTTTTATCAAAATTCGATAATAAACGTATAAAAGTATTGTTGGTTCTTCTCTCAATTGTTTAAACTTTTGAAAGAGTTGATTTTCCAACAAATTTTGACATGGTATTAAAGCTTTAAAAGACTTTTATGTTTTTAAACTAATTTTAATTTTTTTTATAACTATAACTAACTAACAAATTAAATATAAAAAAATAATAATTCATTATCTATTTTTCTTCTTCTCATTGTCCACTTTCTCTTTCCTTAGAAAATCTCTTCATAAAATTATTCGAAAGATTGTTTATAAAAAATGTTTCAATTGAGTTAAATATTTAGGTTGAATATTAGTTAAATGTAAATGTGAAATATTTATGTTACATATTCTCATTCTCAATCTATATGTGACAAATTTTAAAAATGTAATACTGAGCTCAAATAATTAGAATAATAAACTTTAAGTTAATTTTTGTTTGGTTGAAATTCATTTTGTACGATTGTATATAAAGTTATTTTATGACAAAACTTTAATGAATATATGATTAATCATATTTTTTCTCTTTACTTATAATTTTTTATATTTTTTTGTCTTTCAATTGTATTAGACTATTTTAATTTTAATAATATATCCATAACATACAATGTTCCCAAAAATTTAAAAAATAAAATTTAGAATCAAATTTTCTTAAAAATCTAAAAAAATTTAGTCAAGTCTTAGAGTGAAATTATACCAAAATGTTAAAAATTGCTCAAAAATATTGAAAAAATAAGGAAATTTTTTTATCCCTCAAATACGCTATGAGAATAATATCAACGTTAGCTTTTTATGGAAATTAAAAAATAAAAAGAATTTTACCTTTTTTTTAATAAATTATGGAGTTTGAGTCTTTGAGATGCACAATCCACAAATTATATATATATATATACATTTCTTTGTCTTCTGAGCTAGCTAGTCCATTCATGCCTCATCTCCTTGATTACAAATCTTTCATAATCTTACATAATTTGTGATTTAAGGTGGTCTTAGTGAAAATGCTGCTAAACCATTACTTACCACTGACCTTAAACACGAGATCTTTTGTTTTGTTTCTTAGTTTTCTCAGCTCATTTTGTGGTACTTATTCAGATAGTAGTGACATAAATTGCTTGAAGTCCATCAAAGATTCCCTAGAAGACCCTAACAATTACTTATCATCCTCATGGGATTTTAATAACCATACAGAGGGTTTCATCTGTCCTTTTGTAGGAGTTCATTGTTGGCATCCAGATGAGAATACGGTTTTAAATATCCTCCTCTCAGATATGGGATTAAAGGGCACTTTCCCTAGGGGTGTTGAACACTGCAAAAGTTTAACTGGTTTAGACCTTTCCAATAATCAACTCTATGGACCTATCCCACAGGACATATCTTTCTTACTTAGGTTCGTTATAAGCCTTGATCTTTCAAACAACAGTTTCTCAGGTCAAGTTCCAAGTCAATTAGCAAGCCTTACTAATCTGAATGCTCTAAGACTTGACCATAATTGGCTAACTGGTAAATTACCGGCGGACCTTGGAAAGTTTTCAAGGCTCGAAATCTTTAATGTTTCGAACAATTTGTTATCAGGACCTGTTCTTCAGTTTAGTGAAAATGTATTTACAGTTGATAGCTATGCAAATAATAAGAAACTTTGTGGAAAGTCTTTAGAACCCTGCAAAAATAAGAAGAGACTATTGGATGATTATGTCAATATTATTGGATTCATATTTGGTTTTCTAGTTTCTTTTATTCTTGTTTGTACTTGTCAGTACTTCTCGTCATTGGATCAAGCAAAGAAGAAAGCAATATTGATGATCAGATTATTTTTCTTGGGAAAGAAAACAAGGGGAGATCAGAATTCTTTTAATTTCACTCAGTACCCATATTTCAAGGTATCTTTCAGAACAAGTACTTTGGTATTAAAATGTTATAACTGAGTTTGAATGACATTATACAGCGTGTTTTGCAACATGTTCTGTTTTTTATGTTATTCAAACTACAATATTTGCAATGTTTTCAGTTTTTATAAAACTGAAATAAAAATCGTTACTAAACAAATTTATGTGTTCATTAACAATGATTTCAAAAGCAAAAAACTAATTTCAAGCATAAGTAAACAAAACTTTGAAAAACATAACTTGTTACTTAACGAGTCTCTGGTAATTATATTTGGAAGGGTGAATAAAAAAGCAGTGTTTTTAAAGGTAAGGATTTGTGTTTCTTCTAAAGGCAATCAAAATTTCGAAAGTGCTTCTCTGGAAACCAGTTCCATATAGGTTCTTTATCATGGGATTAACTTATCTCTATGGCTTTATGTTGTTTTGATGTCGTTGACAGATTGATCATAGGCTTGAAAATCTCATCAACAGCATAAGCTATAGAGAACTCAGCAAAGCAACTGACAATTTCAATGAAGATAATATCATTGGAATTGGAAAGATGGGAACAATGTACAAGGCTCCATATCCTAACGGCTGTTATCTTGCAGTTAAAAGATTAACCAACCTTCATCAATTTGAAAACCAATTCTTGTCAGAACTATTAGCTCTTGGAAGATTAAAACATGTCAATTTAGTTCCTTTATTGGGTTTTTGCATTGAAAGTGATCATGAAAAGCTTTTGGTATACAAATACATGCCAAATGGGAACCTTCATGATTGGTTACACTTACACCCTAAGCAGAAGGAACCTAAGACTTTAGAATGGCCTTTGAGAGTTAAAATTGCCATTGGAATTGCAAGGGGCTTAACTTGGCTTCATCATAAGTGCAATTTTCGAGTGGTTCATCGAAATCTAACCTCGAAATGTGTGCTACTCGATCGTTATTTTGAACCACATATATCAAATTTTCAAGAAACAATCATATCGGATTACGGAGGAGCAATGTTCGTGTACCGGGATGAAAATGATTCGGGACATCTTGTTGACAATGGAGTATGGGAATCAGACTATGTTAAGAAGGATGTGTATAGCTATGGACTAGTGTTGATTGAGCTAATTATAGGAAAAATATTCACTACTTGTTCTTCTTCTAGTAGTTTTGATGTTAATGATTTAGTGGAATGGGTTAATAATTGTCTTGATCTGAGTAGTAGCAGATCTTGTAATCTTAGTGAGGTAGTTGACAAAGTTTTAGTTGGGCAAGGATTTGATGATGAGGTATTGGAGTTCCTCAGAGTTGGTTCCAATTGTGTACAACCTTCTTCATATCAAAGGCCAACAATGCTTGAAGTATATGAAAGAATAAGTAGTTTTGGAGGGAGATATGGAATCACTTGTGCTCCAACCATCCAAGAAACTGATTATGAAGGGGCTGAATTATGAAGCAATACCATATATAAGTATTTGTATAATTCAAATTAGGGATTTGTGGCCCCAAATAAATACCATTGAATATTGCTTTGTACGGATGCAATTTACTTGTGTAGATATTAATAATATTTTCTTGAAATTATAAATACACAATACATATTCATGCACAATATAAAAGTTTTTCCTAGAAGAGCTGCAAGATGACTCTTGGACATAAGTTACCTAATAGCATAACTATTAAAATTATAAATATTGTGCTAGTCATTGTAGCTCATTAACTATTAATTTCCTTGATCAAATCATCACCATACATCAAAGTTACAAATGAGGCACAAATCACATTACATAATTGGTTATAGTACTAATTAACTCTAACTAATAATATAATAGAAAGTAGGGATATAGAAAAACAGAAAGAAGAAATATGATATAATTAAACTAGTTTCTAGGAAGTATAGTGTTGAAGTAGTTCTTTGAGAATACAAGTGATTCTGGCAAAGGATGGTCTTATAGAAGCATCTCCATTCAATAAGAGGTAAATTAGGTCAATGAGCTCCTTATAATTGAATCCTTGATTATGGTTGTCAAGATCAGGAAGCCTTGACCTTAAATTATTCTCTGCAACTTCATCTTAATTATCATGTTATGAAGTTCACGTAACATAGGTTTAAGATAAACCTAAATTCATTTTATTATTGCAAATATTTTTACCATTTTTTGCACTCAAATTAGTAGACGGACCTGTATAGTGGACTTAACTCAGCTGCAGGCCTGCAGCCCAATTTGAATTTTTTTTTATTTCAAAAATACACATATCTTAACTTTTTTTTTAATAGTGTATTTTGAAATCCACATTTTTTTCGAACTTGAGATTTACACCTTGTATCAAGGTCTTATAAGACCATTAGCTTTACACCATTATATAGATTTACACCATATCTTCACATGTTTTATACCGTTATAAATTTATTATATATTTAATTTAAACGGCATTCATTCAAAAAAAAATGATATAAAAATTCTTTTTTAATTATTGAAATATATGATTTTAATATAATGGGTGCTATTTTTATTATTATAAGTTTTAAAAAGTGTTATTTTTGTTATTTTCTCTACAATTTTTTTAATCTCTATTAATTGGTGACAAGTTAATTAATTTTTTTTTTCCTAATTTACTTAACAATTTTATCATAAATTATTAAGAAACAATTATTATAAAACATAAAATCATATGATCGAACCAACATCTCATCCATTAATATACAATGTATAATTCAGTGCATATAAGAATTTTTTTTTTTTTTGGGGTTCTTTGCTACTTTATTTTGATTCAATTTGTTACTCATTCTTCACCATTTGATACAATTTACTACTTTATACATATACACCTTTTTTTTAACACCTCATTCTTTGTATAGAAGTAAAATTTAGCCAAGTGCATATTTTTTGTTAGATTATAATTTTATCCTCAAAATTATTTATTTAAATATTATAAGTTGAAATTTAAGTGTTTTATTTCTTTTATTTCAAACTTTTAAAGTGTTAAATTTTTTGGATAATTAAGTAAAAGATTAAGAAAATATTCTTAACTCTTAAAATTTATTAAGTTATGGGACAAAAATATTTTAATCTTTTAATAAATTTTGATGAGAAGCTCTTCTTTTTCCTTCAAGTGCCACATATCATTAAATTTTATTAATTTTTTTATTTTTTAAAAGGAGGTGACTCAAGGCCACATGTCCCTTTTTATTTATTTTTAATTGTAAGAAGTCTTGTACTACACTAACATTAAAAAAAAAAAGAGAGAGAGAAAAAGGAGAGCGAAAAAAGGGGGGAAAAAGAGAGAGAGAGAAGAAGGAATTTTGAAGTTAAATGATAGCTAGAAGAATGTTTTTTAAAAAATTTTAAATAAAAATTGAGAAATATTTATAAGGAACTAACTTTGAGTCATATGTCATTAAAAATGTACGTATGTCTATTTTAATATGTAACTTATGGGTTATCATTTTGATTTTTTTCTATATATACAAAGTTATATCTGTTTAACTAAGGGTATGTCAAGTGAAATTAGTACTAAAAAATTTATTTGGAAACCAATCTGCATTTTGGTTATTTGAAATAGTTTTATGGATTAGAATTAGATCAATGATATCTTGTTTCAAAGCCTAAGATGTCTAGTTTATTATGGAATTTATGGTTTTGTCATTTGAATTTTTTTACGTAAAGTTATATATATTTAACTGAGAGTGATTTTTTGTAAATTATGCTAAAAATAGTATTTCAAACCCCTCGGTATTTTGGTTATTTGAAATGGTTTTATAGATTGTAATTTGGTAAATCATGTCTTATTTTAAAGCTTGACATGTTTAATTTTAGAAACATTTTATGGTTTGTTATTTTGAATTTTTTAAACAAATTTGTAACAATTTAATTAAGGGTATGTTTTGTGAAAATTGTACGAAAAATATTGTTTGCAACTAATTAATATTATCTGTTTTTGAAAAGGATTTACTAATATTGTAACGCCCCAATATTTACACACAAATAAAGATATTATCTAAATATTTTATTGATTGAAAATCTTGATATAATTGATTATGACTTTAAATATAAAAAGATTTTATAGCTAAAAATATTATAAAGAAAAACTTGGAAAAAGTTCAACACTTATTAAAGTTTATAATTTATTAGATAAAAAAATGGGAATTTAAATCCTAAAGAACCAATAATGATCCTCAAATATTGCCAAACCTCATCATGGTGTCTTGAAAAAGTGAAGGGAAGCTTGGGGTGAGTGAAATCATTCAGTAAGCAAAACTTAACTTACTTGAAATATTAAGCATACACTACACATATACACATGTACACACTTACAAACAAACAAGTAATTACGACATACTTATGCTTATACTTTTGAAGTAGTGCTTGTAATGCACATATCTTATAAAGAATATACAAAATTTTATCATAATTATATAACCTGAACCATCTACTTAAAAACTTATCATAGCGAAGTCTTACATAAGTCACCCGTCGGCAACTGGCACGTCTGAAAAGCATATGCGAGTAAGACTTAATTTATATCTTAGCAAAATTGGAATTTTATTCATAATTATCACATGCACACTTACATCCAAACCAAAGGTAAAGACTTTTTAGTCATTGAGTATCCTAACTTACACGAGAGACACTTCCCACATACGGCCCTTAACTTATTATAGGGCAATTAACTTATCATATTGCTCCAAAATATAGAATTTCATAATAATGGTTCAAGTATCAATAAAAATATCATATAAAATTTATTTCTTTAAACCTTGCATAAAACTTATCATCTCTCAAAAGCTTGGCATAAAAGAATATTTTCAAAACTTGTATTTGAAATATCATGATTCAATGATGCATATGTTATGTCATTAATGACCAAGTAATTGTAAGCATACTTAATCCATTCAAATAAGCATAATATCATATATCACATAATAATATAATCATGGTACAAGAATGTTCACTTAGCACATACCATATATATATACTAAAAGGAGATCACACACAAACTACTAAGTTATATGATCACCAAACAAGACATAGATGTAGTGTTTTGACACCAACTACTCAAAAAAAAAAAAAAAAAAAAAGTAAAACCAACTAGTACTAAAATTACAAAAGCAAGCATCCAACTAGAGAACTCATTCAAAACCAAATCTCATTTAAGTGCATTTACAAACAACATAATAAATAGAAGATAATAAAGAAGATACACAAAGAAAACATTTTAGAAATTTTATTAATAACTATTAAAGAGTATATCCAATATATATAAGGCTTATACATACTAAAGGTAGTGCTTGCAGCACATGATGTACAGTTATAATAATCTATAACCATCTAGGCCCTTGGCCAAACATAAAAGCAACGTAACAAACACTCATTGCTCTAACAATATTATTCTAACATCTCCCCATAAGCTCACAATTTGTGAAAAATAGTGAGCTTAGTCCTTAACTCTTAAAACTTTTTAGTATATAAAGGTTTAACATAACATTTGCTATTTTCTCTTTACTTGGTGTGTACTCCAAATTCAAGACACCAGATAAAACATTTCTCGTATAAAATGAAAATCAATTTTTACATGCTTAGTACGTGAATGCAACACGGGATTTTTTGCTAAGTAACCTGCACTCACATTATCACAATAAATAGTGGGAGTGATTTGTACTTATACTTATAATTCAACAAGTAGTTTTTGTATCCAAAGCAATTCTGTGATGCCAAGAGTGAGAGCTCTAAATTCAGCTTTAGTAGACGAGAGTGAAACAAATTCGAGTTTTCCAAAATGCCCATAAACCAAAGAATTACCAAAGTAAAACTATACCCTATTATTGATCTTCTATCATCCGTGCTAGATGCCCGATCAACATCTGTATAAACTGTGAGAGCCAATTGATTTGATTTATACAACATTAGACCAAAATCAAGAGAACCTTTGAGATATCTTAATAAACATTTTACTGTTGTCCAATGAGTTGTGGTAGGAGCATGGAGGAATGGAAAGAGTTTATTGACTTGCTTAACATATATAAGGTTTGGTGAGTGGACAATATTGAGTGCACCCACGAGTAATCTATATTGTGTAGCTTCATCTTCTAAGAGAGTAATTCCATCATATTTGGAAAGAACTTTTCTAGGGGACATAGGAATGGTAGTAACTTTGGTCTCAAGAATTTGAACTATACCTAGCTATTCATATATGTATTTGGTTTGTCTCAGATGAAAACAATCTGATGTGCGTTCTACTTCAATGCCAAGAAAGAAGTTGACATCGCCAAGCTCTTTCAGATAAAACACATGGTTCAATTTAATAATAAAAGATTGAATAAGAGAAAGGTTGTTGCTAGTAACCAAAATTTCATCCACATAGATGAGGAAGAAAATGATGTGTGAATTGTGAGCATATATTAACATGGAAACATCAACATTAGAATGTTTGAACCCCCATTGTAAAAGGCAATCTGTTAACTTCATGTACCATGCCCTATGGATTGTTTTAATCTATAAATGGCCTTTTTAAGCTTACAAACATAATATGGATGAATTGGATCAACAAAACCACTTGGTTGAGCCATGTAGACATCCTCTTCAATATCTCCATTGAGAAAAACTGTATTGACATCAATTTGTTTAACTAGCCAATTTTTAGAGAGTGCTAGTGTGAGGACTAGCTTGATAATGATGGGTTTGACTACAATACTGAATGTTTTAGTATAGTCTATGCCTACTTTTTGATGAAATCCTTTTGTACCCACTCGAGCTTTATATTTATCCAACATTCTATTAGGCTTGAGCTTTGTTTGAAAAATTCATTTGTTGCCAATTACTTTGCCATTTTTTGGAGAGATTGTTAAGTAAAGCTTGATACTCAGTATTTATGGCTTCTTTCCACTCTAGTGATAGGAGTGATTGTGAATATTAAATGAACTATTTTTTGAAAGCTATATTCCCAAAAAGCTAAAGACATTCCAGCTCTAATTAGCAATATAAGTCCAATTTCAACCATGGGACAATTCTTACGTTCTACAACACCATTTTGTGAGGCTGTATATAGGCATGAGCTTCTATGATAACCACATTGAAATAGGTGGTTTTCCAATGATTTTAGTTCTGTGCCCCCATTACTCTATAATTGATGAATAGTAGCATTAAACTATCTAGCAACATAAGTTTCAAAATGCAGGAATATTTATGCAACATGGGACTTGTTATGTAGCACAAATTGCCATTAAAAAAGTTTGCAATCATCAACAAATGACAGAAAATATTTTATTCCATGAATCAAAGCAACAAGTGATGGACCCTAAAGGTCTACATGAATTATTTCAAAAGAAAGGTTTGATCTAGTATGTATATGATTAAAGGGAAGTCTACGAGACTTGCCTAGCTGACAAGCTCCACAAACCTCTAAGCAACTATTAGCTAAAATGGTTTTGTTTAAAGAGTGAGCTACCTGATGTATTACTGACATATGAGGGTATGTCCTAACCTATCATGCCAAAGTGCTCCATGAAGAGAAGCTTTGTGACACTCCAAAATGCTTGAAGCTCCCTCAAAAGAGCCAATCTTATACAGTCCATGTTCAGTGCCTCCATTGAGGAGGATATGATGAGTGGCTAGGTCCTTAAGACATGACTATTATTAAATTTGTGTTATAACATACTACTGTTGCTTAAGACATAACTATTATTAAATTTTTTTAATCAATTTATACATAAAAAAATCTAAAATTACTTTTGTTGTAGGTATACCTCTCATCTCACATAATATATGGACCTATCAAATAAGTAGAATAGACAATGTATCATAATGGAGGAAGAGTAGCTAAAGTACCAGTCTTGGAAGGAAACAGAAAGATAAAAATATCAATTATTTGAAGATTGAAGTTTAAAATAATATAAGCAACTTAGTGATTCAAAGTTGAAATTGGTAATTAGAAAAAAAGTGAATGAATATTACTTACTGATTTCTAGTGTGATCAGCCCCAATTAGAGTGCTTTTGTGCCTAAGCATCTTATTGTCGATAATCTTTTTCTTGCGCATGAATTTTTGCATTTCTTGAAAATAGGAGGAAAGGAAACCAGCAATATATGGCCTTGAAACTTGACATGAGCAAGGCATATGATAGAGTTGAGTGGGGTGTTGTGGAGGCAATGATGAAAAAGCTTGAGTTTTCTTATCAATGGATCAAATGAGTTATGGCTAGTGTATCTTCTATCTCATACTCTTGTATGGTTAATGGAGAACTGACTAGTTTTTTTTAGCTAAGGCGGGGTTACAACAAGGAGATCCATTATCACTTTTCTTCTTTTTGATATCTATGGAAGGTTTATCGAGTATCTTTCATAAGGAAGAGGAGTTAGGGAATATTATCATACGAAAGGTGAGTTGGACTAGCCCTGCGATCACTCACTTTTTGTTTGCTGATGACTCACTTATCTTTTGTAAATGGATATTTGTGAGGTGTAGCGGTTGCGATAAGTCCTTAAAAATATGAGATTTCTTCTAATCATACAATTAATTTTCATAAATCTAGTATTTTTTTTCAATTCTAATACTACTCCTCATAATAAGGAAATTATTCAGCAATGTTTGGGGATTGGATCTGCATTTGGAATTGAGAAGTATCTAGGTGATCTACCAGCTTTGTTCAATGGAAAACAGGATGTAAATTAGTTACATTATGAACAAAGTGCATCACAAAATTCAGAACTGGACATGTTAGTTCCTCTCACTCTCAAGTAAAGAGAGTTTGCTTAGTTTGCAATATGTGCCATGCCTAACTATGCTATGAAGTGGAACATATTATAAGTCTGTGTGAAAATTTCACACTTATTAATATGTTATAAGTATGTGTGGAATTTCATACAAGTATGAGAAAAATTTTACGTACCAATTTTATTTTATTTTTTCACACAATTATATGAAAATTTTATATACTTAAATTCTATATTTAAAAACTCTTTTAACTTATTGTTATGTATGAAATATGTTAAAATTGAATCCAAATGAGGTTATTTTTGAAAAAAAAAAGGAAATAAAATAAAAGAAAAAAGTCTTGAACCAACTAGAGTTTTGGTTAATGTATATTCAATTCACATCTAATATAAATAATTTCTTGTTGGAACATTTTTTAAAATGAAAAGATATAGCCTTTGGCTAAAAGGTTGTAATGGTTGGGCAAGTGCCTTTTGGGAAAACATACATTGAATAATTGTAACTTTTGGAAGTGAAATGCAATGTTGAAAGATTGTGACTTAAGTAAAATCACATGACTTTTTATAAGTTATAATTGTTATGAATAATTACATATATTCTAAAAGATATGACTTTTGGAAAAGTCACAACTCATCAAAGAGTTGTAACCTAATTGAAGGGGTGTATGAAATTTTATAAATAGGCCATTCATTTAGGTCATTTGAAGATTATAGAGAGAACAAGGAAATGAAGTTCAAGATGGATAATAAATATTTTCTAACATTTTTCATCACAATTTATGTATATTTAAAGTTAATGTTCTAAATACTGCAGATTTAGAACATTAATTATCTTGAGTGCTCTTCAAAGTCAAAGGTGTTATTGGGTTGTCTTCGTGAATGCACATCACAGACAACAAGAGGCTTTATTGTATCCTGAAAGCGTATTTGTTGAACCCTAGTGCATCACCGAATTAGTGGGGACAAATAGCTTCGTAAGGACAACGACTTAAAGTCGTGCTTTGAAGCTAAGTTTAAATACAATATTATTTATAGTGATTTTGCAGTATCATAATTGGAACTTATGAAGACGTGACTTGAAAATCGTAGAGATTAAAATTCAACAACAAGTTCAAGAAAATTTTCTAACATTTCTTCGAGTTAGATTATTTATTTTAAAAAAGGGCAAAGTAACTATGAACTTTTGGAAATTTAAGGAGAAGGCATCCTTGAAGAAAAAGTGACAAAAGATCACCAAAAGTAGAAAGATACGTGTCTATTCTCAAGTGTTATTCATTATTTCTATAATATATATCATATCAATTGTATTATTTTTTTCTTTTTATTATTTATTGAATATGTTTATTTTTTTTTAAAATTATTTACACTAGTATTGAATTTGATTGATATAGAGTACCACATCACTACATACTTTAGGAGCAAAAAATAATTTTTCATATTCTCACCACAAATTTGAAAATTTTGTTCGAAAAATGCTACGATTTAATAAATTTTTACCTATTTTTATATTCATATTAATCATATTATTATACATGATAACATTATCTAAAAAATTAAATCAGTTATTATTTTTTAAAATAATTTTGTTATATGTTATAATATGGCTAATATGAGTGAAAAATGATTTTAAATTTATTTATTGTATAATATTTTTCTTTTTTTTATGTTGTTTAGTAGTTTAATGTCTACCGGGCTGGCTATATTAATGTGATAAAATATAATTATTTTTTTAAATGTTATAAAAAATGCATAAATTATTATTTATTTTTATAATTAATTGTATTTTAATATTATTATTACTAATACGTTATATTAAATATAAAGTTATCAAGTATATGATACATTAAACTAATAGTAAGATTAATTATTATATATAAATAGATGAACATATGAACTTAAGATCTAGTTCTTTTGACTTAAAGGGGGAATTATGTTGCGTTGAAATTACTAAGTCAAGTCTACTATAAAAAAGAAAAAGACATTACTAAGTCAAGTCATTGTAATTGTGGAAACACCGGACTAAAACAAGTCTAGACACTAATTTTCTCTTATGAAAATGATGTCAACTCATAATTACTTTAACTTATTACATCACTATTTAATATATATATATATATATATATATAACTCACTATTCTATGATATGCATAAATTATTATTTTATTTTTATAATTAATTAAAATATTATTGCCACTAATATATCATATTTAAAATTAAATATGAAGTTGATCTTAAGATATGGTACTTTAGAATTTTTTTTTTATCAGTGCTACATTATATTAAATAGATGGACATATGAACTTGAGATCTGGTTCATTGACTTAAAAAAACGTGTTGAAATTAATAAGTCAAGTTTACTATTATATATATATATATATATATATATATTTTTTTTTTTTTTTTTTTGCTAAGTCAAGTCATCATAAATGTGAAAAATTTATTTTATTATTTATTATTATATTAATAGACAAAGATTTCCCATAAAAGAAAGACATAGACTCGGACTAAACTAAGTATAGACACCAACTGTCTCTTATAAAAATGAAAAAATAATAAAATTAACACCCTTAAAAATTTTAGTAATAAAATTAACATTTTTTATATTCAAATTTATACTTTTATAATTAAAAAAATGATTAATATATCATTTTTTTTATCACCCCTCCAATTAGAATTAAACGACGATAGTTTAGACCCGTTTAATATTAAACGTTCAATATTTTACGTTAAAATCAATATTATTAAGGTACTAATTTTATTACTATAAATTTTAAGAGTGCTATTTTTAATAATTTTTCTATAAAAATTCAACTCATAATTACTTTAACTTATTACATCACTATTTAATATATATATATAATATATATATATATATATATATTATTTTATTTTTATAATTAATTAAAATGTCATTGTAACTAATATGTCCCATTAAATATGAAGTTGATCTATCATATGTTACTTTAGATTTTTTTTTTTTTTATCAATGATACATTATAGAAAAAAGTATCATATAGATTCTTATTTTTATAAAAAATAGCACTTAGTCTTTTAGGTTATAAAAAATATTTTTAAATTTATTTTTTTATAAAAAATATGTTTTTAAGTCCCTCTACTTGAAAAAAATGTGTCAAGTAAAGAAAAAATTAATTTTTCATCCAATTTTCTTTTAAATCTAACGAAATAACGAAATAACAGATGTATCACATGTATATTTATATTTTTCGATATATATATATACGTAAAAAAATTAATATTTAATTAAAATTACTCAATTTTGTTTTTAATTTTCAAAAAAAAACTTAAACAAAATTTCAATATAATTTAAATATAATTTTTAATAAAATTTTCATTGTTTAATATTTAAAGTTACAACTTAGATAATAAAATTTTTATTTATGTTTGATCGAATTTAATAAAATTTAAATAGAATTTTTATTGTTTAATATCTAAAATCATAAATTAGACAATGAAAATTTTATTTAAGTTTAATCAAAAGAAATTGTAAAAAATTAGAGTAATTTTTTAATTAAAAATTATTTAATTTGATATATATCTATCAAAAAATATAAATATGCATGTAACACATGTACTATTTCGTTAGATTTAACGAAAAATTGATTGAAAAATTAATTTTGTCCTTACTTAACACTTTTTTTTACAAATAAATGACTTCAAAACATTTTTTCAATAAGCAAATGAAAAGATATTTTTTATAAATTAAAGAACTAAATTACATTTATTGCATAAATAAATAGAACATTTTAACTCTCCTTATATTATATTAAATAGATGGACATATGAACTTGAGATCTGGTTCATTGACTTAAAAAAACGTGTTGAAATTAATAAGTCAAGTTTACTATTATATATATATATATATATATATATATATATATATTTTTTTTTTTTTTTTTTTTTTTTTTTTTGCTAAGTCAAGTCATCATAAATGTGAAAAATTTATTTTATTATTTATTATTATATTAATAGACAAAGATTTCCCATAAAAGAAAGACATAGACTCGGACTAAACTAAGTATAGACACCAACTGTCTCTTATAAAAATGAAAAAATAATAAAATTAACACCCTTA
Source organism: Elaeagnus macrophylla (assembly GCA_029378325.1). NCBI lineage: Eukaryota > Viridiplantae > Streptophyta > Magnoliopsida > Rosales > Elaeagnaceae > Elaeagnus > Elaeagnus macrophylla. The sequence goes on along the minus strand of CM055644.1, from coordinate 19,103,825 downwards.
AAAATTTTAGTAATAAAATTAACATTTTTTATATTCAAATTTATACTTTTATAATTAAAAAAATGATTAATATATCATTTTTTTTATCACCCCTCCAATTAGAATTAAACGACGATAATTTAGACCCGTTTAATATTAAACGTTCAATATTTTACGTTAAAATCAATATTATTAAGGTACTAATTTTATTACTATAAATTTTAAGAGTGCTATTTTTAATAATTTTTCTATAAAAATTCAACTCATAATTACTTTAACTTATTACATCACTATTTAATATATATATATAATATATATATATATATATATATTATTTTATTTTTATAATTAATTAAAATGTCATTGTAACTAATATGTCCCATTAAATATGAAGTTGATCTATCATATGTTACTTTAGATTTTTTTTTTTTTTATCAATGATACATTATAGAAAAAAGTATCATATAGATTCTTATTTTTATAAAAAATAGCACTTAGTCTTTTAGGTTATAAAAAATATTTTTAAATTTATTTTTTTATAAAAAATATGTTTTTAAGTCCCTCTACTTGAAAAAAATGTGTCAAGTAAAGAAAAAATTAATTTTTCATCCAATTTTCTTTTAAATCTAACGAAATAACGAAATAACAGATGTATCACATGTATATTTATATTTTTCGATATATATATATACGTAAAAAAATTAATATTTAATTAAAATTACTCAATTTTGTTTTTAATTTTCAAAAAAAAACTTAAACAAAATTTCAATATAATTTAAATATAATTTTTAATAAAATTTTCATTGTTTAATATTTAAAGTTACAACTTAGATAATAAAATTTTTATTTATGTTTGATCGAATTTAATAAAATTTAAATAGAATTTTTATTGTTTAATATCTAAAATCATAAATTAGACAATGAAAATTTTATTTAAGTTTAATCAAAAGAAATTGTAAAAAATTAGAGTAATTTTTTAATTAAAAATTATTTAATTTGATATATATCTATCAAAAAATATAAATATGCATGTAACACATGTACTATTTCGTTAGATTTAACGAAAAATTGATTGAAAAATTAATTTTGTCCTTACTTAACACTTTTTTTTACAAATAAATGACTTCAAAACATTTTTTCAATAAGCAAATGAAAAGATATTTTTTATAAATTAAAGAACTAAATTACATTTATTGCATAAATAAATAGAACATTTTAACTCTCCTTATATTATATTAAATAGATGGACATATGAACTTGAGATCTGGTTCATTGACTTAAAAAAACGTGTTGAAATTAATAAGTCAAGTTTACTATTATATATATATATATATATATATATATATATATATATTTTTTTTTTTTTTTTTTTTTTTTTTGCTAAGTCAAGTCATCATAAATGTGAAAAATTTATTTTATTATTTATTATTATATTAATAGACAAAGATTTCCCATAAAAGAAAGACATAGACTCGGACTAAACTAAGTATAGACACCAACTGTCTCTTATAAAAATGAAAAAATAATAAAATTAACACCCTTAAAAATTTTAGTAATAAAATTAACATTTTTTATATTCAAATTTATACTTTTATAATTAAAAAAATGATTAATATATCATTTTTTTTATCACCCCTCCAATTAGAATTAAACGACGATAATTTAGACCCGTTTAATATTAAACGTTCAATATTTTACGTTAAAATCAATATTATTAAGGTACTAATTTTATTACTATAAATTTTAAGAGTGCTATTTTTAATAATTTTTCTATAAAAATTCAACTCATAATTACTTTAACTTATTACATCACTATTTAATATATATATATAATATATATATATATATATATATTATTTTATTTTTATAATTAATTAAAATGTCATTGTAACTAATATGTCCCATTAAATATGAAGTTGATCTATCATATGTTACTTTAGATTTTTTTTTTTTTTATCAATGATACATTATAGAAAAAAGTATCATATAGATTCTTATTTTTATAAAAAATAGCACTTAGTCTTTTAGGTTATAAAAAATATTTTTAAATTTATTTTTTTATAAAAAATATGTTTTTAAGTCCCTCTACTTGAAAAAAATGTGTCAAGTAAAGAAAAAATTAATTTTTCATCCAATTTTCTTTTAAATCTAACGAAATAACGAAATAACAGATGTATCACATGTATATTTATATTTTTCGATATATATATATACGTAAAAAAATTAATATTTAATTAAAATTACTCAATTTTGTTTTTAATTTTCAAAAAAAAACTTAAACAAAATTTCAATATAATTTAAATATAATTTTTAATAAAATTTTCATTGTTTAATATTTAAAGTTACAACTTAGATAATAAAATTTTTATTTATGTTTGATCGAATTTAATAAAATTTAAATAGAATTTTTATTGTTTAATATCTAAAATCATAAATTAGACAATGAAAATTTTATTTAAGTTTAATCAAAAGAAATTGTAAAAAATTAGAGTAATTTTTTAATTAAAAATTATTTAATTTGATATATATCTATCAAAAAATATAAATATGCATGTAACACATGTACTATTTCGTTAGATTTAACGAAAAATTGATTGAAAAATTAATTTTGTCCTTACTTAACACTTTTTTTTACAAATAAATGACTTCAAAACATTTTTTCAATAAGCAAATGAAAAGATATTTTTTATAAATTAAAGAACTAAATTACATTTATTGCATAAATAAATAGAACATTTTAACTCTCCTTATATTATATTAAATAGATGGACATATGAACTTGAGATCTGGTTCATTGACTTAAAAAAACGTGTTGAAATTAATAAGTCAAGTTTACTATTATATATATATATATATATATATATATATATATATATATTTTTTTTTTTTTTTTTTTTTTGCTAAGTCAAGTCATCATAAATGTGAAAAATTTATTTTATTATTTATTATTATATTAATAGACAAAGATTTCCCATAAAAGAAAGACATAGACTCGGACTAAACTAAGTATAGACACCAACTGTCTCTTATAAAAATGAAAAAATAATAAAATTAACACCCTTAAAAATTTTAGTAATAAAATTAACATTTTTTATATTCAAATTTATACTTTTATAATTAAAAAAATGATTAATATATCATTTTTTTTATCACCCCTCCAATTAAAATTAAACGACGATAATTTAGACCCGTTTAATATTAAACGTTCAATATTTTACGTTCAAATCAATATTATTAAGGTACTAATTTTATTACTATAAATTTTAAGAGTGCTATTTTTAATAATTTTTCTATAAAAATTCAACTCATAATTACTTTAACTTATTACATCACTATTTAATATATATATATATATATATATATATATATATATATATATATATATATATATATATATATATATATATATATATATATTATTTTATTTTTATAATTAATTAAAATGTCATTGTAACTAATATGTCACATTAAATATGAAGTTGATCTATCATATGTTACTTTAGATTTTTTTTTTTTTATCAATGATACATTATAGAAAAAAGTATCATATAGATTCTTATTTTTATAAAAAATAGCACTTAGTCTTTTAGGTTATAAAAAATATTTTTAAATTTATTTTTTTATAAAAAATATGTTTTTAAGTCCCTCTACTTGAAAAAAATGTGTCAAGTAAAGAAAAAATTAATTTTTCATCCAATATTCTTTTAAATCTAACGAAATAACAGATGTATCACATGTATATTTATATTTTTCGATATATATATATACGTAAAAAAATTAATATTTAATTAAAATTACTCAATTTTGTTTTTAATTTTCAAAAAAAAACTTAAACAAAATTTCAATATAATTTAAATATAATTTTTAATAAAATTTTCATTGTTTAATATTTAAAGTTACAACTTAGATAATAAAATTTTTATTTATGTTTGATCGAATTTAATAAAATTTAAATAGAATTTTTATTGTTTAATATCTAAAATCATAAATTAGACAATGAAAATTTTATTTAAGTTTAATCAAAAGAAATTGTAAAAAATTAGAGTAATTTTTTAATTAAAAATTATTTAATTTGATATATATCTATCAAAAAATATAAATATGCATGTAACACATGTACTATTTCGTTAGATTTAACGAAAAATTGATTGAAAAATTAATTTTGTCCTTACTTAACACTTTTTTTTACAAATAAATGACTTCAAAACATTTTTTCAATAAGCAAATGGAAAGATATTTTTTATAAATTAAAGAACTAAATTACATTTATTGCATAAATAAATAGAACATTTTAACTCTCCTTATATTATATTAAATAGATGGACATATGAAAAATTAAATGATCGGGTTCCCCTTAAAAAAAAAAAATAATAAAAATAGATGGACGTATGAACTAGATCTGGTTCATTTACTTAAAAAAAAAAAAAAAGGAGTATGTTACGTTGAAATTACTAAGTCATCGTGAATGTGAAAACTTATTCTGTTATTTATTATTGTATTAATAAGATTAAAGATTACCAAAAATAATATCCTTAAAATTTATAGTAATAAAATTAATATTTTAATAATATTGAACATTCAATATTCAATTTGAACATAAAATATTGAACGTTCAATATTAAATGAGTCTAAATTATCGTTGTTCAATTCTAATTGGATAGATGTTCAAAGAAAAATGACATATTAGTCATTTTTTTAACTGTGAAATATAAATTTGAATACAAAGGGTGCTAGTTTTATTATTAAAAATTTTGAGGGATGTTAGTTTTGTTATTCTCCCTTATTTTAATTTATTACATCACTATATAGACATATGGGAGATAGAATCAATAGTTTTAATTTTGTATCTAAATTATTACATTATATAATTATCATTATTGAGATCTATAATTAATAATAAAGAAAAAATTATTCTTAACATCTCAATCCTTAATAATTGATGGTATAATAATTTGTATATTAAATTATTTCTTCTAATTTTATTCCACATATATGTATATATATAAAATAATATGTTAGACAACGTCACTTATGCATTATATATTAGAGACAATTATATATTCTTTTATATACTTAAAACCTAAAATTTAAATTCTAAAAATTTAAATCATAAACTCTAAAATTTATGCCTTAAAATAAAAAATAAAAAATCTTAGTCCAATATTGTCCAATATATTACAATACATATATCTAACAATTTTTTTTATAAAAAAAAAAATATACATATATATATATATATATATATATATATATATATATATATATATCAACTTGTGTTAACCTTGGGCTGTAATTAGCTTGAGTGTAGCCTTATCATTCACGTGCTTAGTTGTAGAGTCAGTTGCATGCATGCGTATAAATAAAATGTTATTTATTATTTTTATAATATATTTATAATTAATTATATATATATTTTTGAAATATTAGGTGTTTGTAATTTGCAAAAAAAATAAAAAATAAAATAAAATAAAATAGCTGATAAATTGTTGTAACATAATTTACTTTTCCTCTTTACAGAGTCCATATATATATATATATATATATATATACTCTGTTACAGCAAGTAAAAATTCCTTTACTTTTGTTCGCAACTTGATTTGCTCTAATTTCTCTCTATTTTGAATATAAAAACTAATTTATATAGCTTGTCTTTTATTACATCACAATTAGGGAAGGTGACACACATGAGAAACCCACGTCAACAGCCAAAAGTTTGGCTAACTTTTAGGGTTAACATTTTCTTATTTACTAATTAATTGGAGCACCTGCTAACTTTCCGTATTTCAAATCATTTTCAATGGATAATTTTAAAAAAAAAAAAAATCCCTTTATTTATTGATATTTAATATTTAATTTAATAATTTTCCAAGATATTCATACTCATTTATATATATATTTTTTTTTGATCATATGCTCATTTATATTAAATAATATTTATTTATATTCTTCTTCGTTTAATTAGTAGCTCGGAAATCTTTTTTCTTTTAAAAGCAACTACAAAGTTGGAAATTGCAAATATAATTTTATTATATAAAAAAATTGAATTACAAAATATTTGTGGAAAGGAATATGATTTTAGGACTAATTTGACTACTTAACTTCAAAATAGTTCTTAAAAACTGTTTTCAAATAAATATTAAAAACAATTTTCAATAACTTTAAAAAATAGTGATCATTTTAGTCATTTTTTTTTTTTTGATAAGTCATTTTAGTCAAATTAATTATGCCTTTGATATATATTGATGCAGGGGCATAAGTCCTTTTATTTTGCACTTATTGTTATTTCAGTTTATTATTTATCATGTTGCTAATTTTCTTTTTTTGGTCTAGTCATTTTTCTGTTTAAGAATACTAGCTAGTGGAGGGTGCCTTTTTTGTCATTTAGTGTGAGCTGGCTTCTTAATACAACTCATAATTTACGTGATATTAAGGCTAGGAGAGAGAATAGAAAAAGTAGAATTGGTTTTGGTTGCTTTTTCTCTGAGTTTTCTTTTCTGCATTTTCAGATTGTAATCTTCCTAGCTTGATTCATAGAAATCAAGTTTGATCTAATAAATCCTTTGATTCTTAGTATCAATTTATTGGTTCTACACCAAGTGGTATCAAAGCCTAGGCTTTCCTTGGGGTTAACATGGCCGATTCTGGTGAAAAATTGCCTCAGTCCATTAATGATGAAGCTTTAGCTAAGACTCTTATGGTGTTTTTGGATATCCAAGATCAAAAGATCGAAGCTCGGTTTCAAAACTTCCTGAAAGAATTTCGGCAAGTTCTGTCTCATTTTAAAGATGAATTGTTGATTGAACTTAAACCCATTCCACCCATTGAACCCATTACTACCTATAATCCCTCGTACCAAACACACGACTCATTCACTCATCAAATTGGTTCATCAAATCAGTTTGAAGCTAAAAACCTCTACCCTTCATCTTTACAAACACACACAAACACAAAACCAATTCTGTTTCCTTCATCATCGCGAATTCACCCAAGCACAAACCCACCTCAACTCAACTCACCCCATCAATTTGAGTCTATGGGCTCATCTCATGTGCATTTTCGACGCCCTCATGATCATTCTGCCCCAACAGAAATGTTCTCATCTCATCACCATAATTTTTCACCACAGAACCAGCACCCGCAAAACTTACCCCACCAGGAAAAGGATATACCCAAAACTGTACCAACCCCTATGAGAAACCGTTACCTTGAATTCTCAAGTTTTAGAACCAAAAATGACATTCCCATTTACGGAGGCCAAATGAACATCACTGAGTTCTTAGATTGGGTCAAAGCTGTTGATAATTTCTTTGATTATATTGAGGTTCCCGATGATAAGCAAGTGAAAATGGTAGCTTACAAGATAAGAGGTGGAGCAAGTGCTTGGTGTTGAAATATTAAACTTGTTTTGTATAAGTCATTTAAATCTTCTAAATTGTCTTAGACTTTATTGTTGTTGTTGTGGGTGAGACTAATAAATGTCTAGTAGTTGTAAGAGTGAGACTAATAAATGTAAGTAGGTATGAGTTGTGTAGGTGTGAGACTAATTAATGTAGGTAGTTGGGAAGTGATTTAATGAGTTGGTTGGGAGGTATAGAGAAGTGTTTTTGAAAGCCTATAAATAGAGCTTTTCTAGCACCATTTGTATTCAAGCCAAAAAGAAATCATCAAGCAAGTTTAAGAAATAAACTTGAGTTACTCTTCTCCTAAATCTCTTTCTCTTATATATTTTCCTCCTAAAATCCTCTCTTGCAAAACCCACCATTTACAACAAAGTGGTATCAGAGCTTAGGTAGTGAAGAGTTTAGTTCAAGAAGATGGCAAGCAATGGCATGGCTCCCTTCTAAGTCCCACTTCTCACAAAAGAAAAATATGATAATTGGAGCATCAAGATGAAGGCATTACTAGATGCCAATGATACTTGGGACATTGTGGAGAATGGGTATGTTGAATCACAAGAAGAGACTACTCTTTCTCAAACACAAAGAGATGTTCTCAAGGATTCGAGAAAGAAAGACAAGAAGGCTCTCTTTCTCATTTTTCAAGCATTGGATGATGATGGCTTTGAGAAGGTGTCCGAAGCAAAAACATCCAAGCAAGCATGGGATATGCTTCAAACTTCTTATAAGGGAGCGGAACCAGTAAAGAAGGTACGTCTTCAAACTCTAAGAAGAGAGTTTGAATCTTGCACATGAAAGAATCCGAAACAATTTCGGAATATTTTTCTAGAGTTCTAACCATTTCTAATCAACTAAAAAGAAATGGTGAAACTTTGGGTGATGTAAGAATTATGGAGAAAATTCTTCGCTCTATAACTAAAAATTTTGAGCATATTGTCGTCACAATTGAAGAGACAAAGAATTTAGAAGAAATGACAATTGAGCAACTTTTGGGTTCTTTACAAGCATATGAAGAGAGGAATAAAAGAAAAGATGAGACTGTTGAGCAAGTTCTTCAAACAAGATTCACACTAAAGGAGGAACAAGAATGGTTTGGCAAAGAGAGAAGCCAAAATGGAAGAGGTCGTGGTCGTGGTCGTGGCCGTGGACGAGGAAGAGGTGGTTTCAAGACTTTCAACAATGAAGAAAGGAGACAAGAGCCAAGTTCATCAAGAGGTCGTGGTAGAAGCAACCATGGGGTAAGAAATTATAACTCTCAAATTCAATGTTATAATTGTCAAAGATTTGGGCATTATGCTTCCGAATGTAGAGCTCCAAAGAGGAATGAAGAAAGAGCCAATTTTGTGGAAGACAAAATTGAAGAAAATACCACTTTACTCCTAGCATACAAAGGAGAGGAAGGAAGAGAGAGGAGCACATGGTACCTTGATACCGGCGCAAGCAACCATATGTGTGGAAATAGAGATATGTTCGTGGAGCTTGATGAAGTAGTAAATAGTGCAATCACTTTTGGAGATGAATCCACAATTCCTATAAAAGGCAAAGGTAAAATCCGTATTCGCTTGAAGAATGGAGGATACCAATTTATTTCAAATGTTTATTATGTGCCAAAAATGAAGAGTAATATTTTAAGCTTGGGCCAACTCTTAGAAAAAGGTTATGATGTTCACATGAGAGACAATAGCCTTTCTCTAAGAGATCATAATTTTAACTTGATAGCCAAAGTTCCAATGGCCAAAAATAGAATGTTTTTGTTAAACATTCAAAATGATGTTGCACAATGTTTAAAGGCTTGTTTCAAAGATATATCTTGGCTTTGGCATTTAAGATTTGGACACTTAAATTTTGGTGGTCTAAAATTGCTTTCTTCCAAGAATATGGTGAAAGGATTGCCTACCATCAATCTACCTAACCAACTTTGTGAAGGGTGTTTGCTTGGAAAACAGTTTAGAAAAAGTTTTCCTAAAGAATCAACTACAAGAGCAAGAAGACCGCTTGAACTAATCCATACCGACGTGTGTGGTCCAATCACTCCAAGTTCATTTGGTAAGAACAAATATTTTCTTCTCTTCATTGATGATTATTCTAGAAAAACTTGGGTATAGTTTTTGAAGGAAAAATCTAAAGTTTTTGGAGTCTTCAAGAAATTCAAAGCACTTGTTGAAAAAGAAAGTGGACTTCAAATTATGTCTATGAGATCCGATTGAGGAGGTGAATTCTTATCAAAAGATTTCAAAGAATTCTGCGAAAATAATGGAATTCGTCGTCCTCTAACGGTTCCAAGAACTCCTCAACAAAATGGTGTAGCAGAAAGAAAGAATAGAACCATCCTCAACATGGCTCGAAGCATGTTAAAGAGCAAGAAGATGCCCAAAGAATTTTGGGTCGAAGCTGTAGCAAGTGCCGTTTACTTATCAAATCGATCTCCTTCAAGAAGTGTTTGGGGCAAAACTCCTCAAGAAGCTTAGAGTGGTAAAAAACCGGGTGTTTCACATTTAAGAGTCTTTGGAAGCATCGCCTACGCCCATGTTCCCGAAGAAAGAAGAACCAAGCTCGATGATAGGAGCAAGAAGCTTATCTTCATTGGCTATGACACAAGTTCCAAAGGTTACAAGCTTTACAACCCAACAAATGGCAAGATCGTCATTAGCCGAGATGTAGAGTTCGATGAAGAAGGCATGTGGGATTTGAATGCTCAAGATGAAGACTATGACACTATGCTTTTCTTTGAAGAAGAAGAAGATCCAAGAAGAGAAGTTAGAGATAAAGATGAAGAACCACATACCCCACTTCATCCACTATTGCCATTGAGAAGCTCATCTCCTTCAAGTGGAAGTTCAAATGAAAGTTCAAGTACAAATGCAAATGGAGCATCAATTGAAGCAACAAGCCAAACTACAAATTTAAGTGAGAGGACTCCAAGAACAAGATAATTAGAAGAGCTTTATGAGGTAACCCAACCTATAAACAATTTTGATGTAACTCTTTTTTGTCTTCTTGGCGAATGTGAACCAATAGGTTTTGAAGAAGCTATCCAAAACAAGAAGTGGAGAGATGCCATGGATGAAGAAATGAAGTCAATCATAAAGAATGACACATGGGAACTTTCTTATCTTCCACAAGGACAAAAAACTATAGGAGTAAAATGGGTGTACAAAGCAAAGAAGAATGTCCAAGGAGAGATAGAAAGATACAAGGCAAGATTGGTTGCTAAAGGTTATAGTCAAAGGCAAGGAATTGACTACGATGAGGTATTTGCTCCTGTCGCTCGCTTAGAAACTATAAGATTAATTCTTTCTTTAGCAGCCCAAAATAAATGGAGCATTTATCAAATGGATGTCAAGTCTGCATTCTTGAATGGATATCTTGAAGAAGAGGTTTATGTTGAACAACCTCTAGGCTATGTGGCAAAAGGACATGAAGATAAGGTCCTCAAATTGAAAAAGGCTCTTTATGGGTTAAAGCAAGCACCAAGAGCATGGAATAGCAGAATCGACAAATATTTTCAAGAAAATGATTTCAAAAAATGTCCTCATGAACATGCTCTCTATGTAAAAGTGAAAAATGATGATATTATGATTGTTTGTTTGTATGTAGATGATTTAATCTTCACAGGTAACAATTCAAGATTGTTTGAAGAATTCAAGAGAACTATGACCAAAGAGTTCGAGATGACCGACATTGGACTCATGTCATACTACCTTGGCATTGAAGTCAAGCAAGGAGAAAATGGAATTTTCATCTCTCAAGAAGCATATGAAAAAGAAGTGCTCAAGATGTTCAACAAGAACAATTCTAAGCCTATAAGCACACCCATGGAGTGTGGAGTCAAGCTATCAAAGTTTGATGAAGAAGGAAAAGTAGATCCAACTCTTTTCAAGAGCCTAATTGGAAGTTTACGCTACCTAACATGCACTAGGCCAGATATTCTCTATGCAGTTGGAATTGTTAGTCGTTACATGGAATCTCCAACAAATAATCACCTGAAGTCTGCAAAGAGAATTCTTAGATATATCAAAGGTACTATAAATCTTGGCCTATTCTATTATTCTTCTAACAGCTCTGAACTTGTTGGTTATAGCGATAGTGACTGGGCTGGTGATTATGATGATAGAAAAAGTACAAGTGGATTTGTGTTTTTCATGGGAGATACCGCTTTCACTTGGATGTCAAAAAAGCAACCCATTGTGACACTGTCTACTTGTGAAGCAGAATACGTAGCTGCTACATCTTATGTTTGTCATGCAATATGGATTAGAAATTTGCTGAAAGAATTAAAGATGCCACCACAAACAGCAACATAAATCTATGTTGATAACAAGTCTGCTATTGCATTGGCAAAGAATCTAGTGTTCCATGATAGAAGTAAGCACATAGACACACGCTACCACTTCATAAGAGAATACATCACAAAGAAGGAAGTTGTAGTCAAACATGTGAGCACTTATGACCAAGTTGCAGACATTTTCACGAAGCCACTCAAACAAGAAGTTTTTCTCAAGCTGCGAAGACTTCTTGGAGTTTCACCAAATCAAGTTTAAGGGGGAGTGTTGAAATATTAAACTTGTTTTGTATAAGTCATTTAAATCTTCTAGATTGTCTTAGACTTTATTGTTGTTGTTGTTGTACTAATAAATGTCTAGTAGTTGTAAGAGTGAGACTAATAAATGTCTAGTAGTTGTAAGAGTGAGACTAATAAATGTAAGTAGGTATGAGTTGTGTAGGTGTGAGACTAATTAATGTAGGTAGTTGGGAAGTGATTTAATGAGTTGGTTGGGAGGTATAGAGAAGTGTTTTTGGAAGCCTATAAATAGAGCTCTTCTAGCACCATTTGTATTCAAGCCAAAAAGAAATTATCAAGCAAGTTTAAGAAATAAACTTGAGTTACTCTTCTCCTAAATCTCTTTCTCTTATATATTTTCTTCCTAAAATACTCTCTTGCAAAATCCACCATTTACAACACTTGGTGGGATAGGGTACAAACTACTCGAAGAAAACATGGTGAATTGCCAATCACTTCATGGGATTGGATGAGAAGGTTAATGTATGATCAATTTTTGCCATCAGACTATCACCACTATTGTCAACAAGGCTCTAAGACAGTGGCTGAATATGTAGATGAATTTCAGGAACTTAGAGCTCGAAACAATCTCAATGAGAATGAATCCCAAGAAATACTCAGGTTTGTCTCAGGGTTTAAAGAGCCAGTTCAAAGTCAAGTGGATGTTAGAAATGTCTTATGTTTTTCAGAGGCTGTGACATTAGCCACCAAATTTGAGACTCAATTAGGCAAAACACTCAGACCTCCTTTCATTAAGAAATCATTCACAGATCCTAACTTAGAGAGGATACCTTCAACGACGGCCTCTAATCCATCTTCAAATTTTAGCCCACATAAGACTACCCCTGAACAAAATCATGTTGCTCAAAACTTGGGAAAACAACCCATATTCGTTCAAAAACCAAACCCCTATGCTAAACCTGGATTAGGAAAGTGTTTCAAGTGCCACCAACCCGGGCATAAGTCCAATGAATATCATTTAAAGAAAACTGTGAATTTATTGGCAGGAATGGATGATCTGGATGAAGGCTACCATGATGATGATAACAAAATTTTTGAAGAAGTTGAATTTACCAGGGCTGACGAAGGTGAAAGATTCACAGGGATATTACAAAAGATCTTATTAAGTCCAAGAGAGCCAAAGGACACTCAAAAACATGTTATTTTTAGGACCAGGTGCACTATAAACAAAAAAGTGTGTGACGTGATTATAGACAGTGGGAGCAGTGAGAATGTAGTTTCCAAAAGTGTAGTCAAAGCTATGGGACTGCAAACTAGCAAACATCCCAAACCTTATAAAGTTGGATGGATTAGGAAGGGGACTGAAATACAAGTCACTGAGGTCTGCAAAGTTCCATTATCTATTGGTAAATTTTACCAAGATGAAATTACATGTGATGTCTTGGCAATGGATGCATGTCATGTACTTTTTGGGAGGCCCTGGCAATATGATAATGATACTATTCATAAAGGTAAAGAGAATACATATTCTTTTGCTTGGAAGGGTAAGAAGATTGTGTTAATTCCTCATGTTGATAAACGAAATTCTGAGGAACTAAGCACTAACAGTTTTGTACTGCTAAACATTTCAGGTTCTGAGTTTGGCAAAGAATTTAAAATGCACGAAGTTATTTTGGCTTTGGTTGTGAAAGAAGTAACTCTACATTCAGCCCATATACCTCCTGAAGTACACACTCTCCTTCAACAATTTCAAGACCTTAATCCAGATGAATTACCAAATGAACTTTCTCCTCTAAGGAACATCCAATACCAGATTGACTTTAAACCTGGAGCGAGATTACCCAATCTTCCCCATCACAGGATGAGTCTGAATGACCATGAAGTGCTTCAAGAGATTTTGGAAGATTTGTTACAAAAGAAGCATGTCACAAAGAGTTTAAGCCCTTGTGCAATACCAGCTTTACTTGTGCCCAAGAAAGATCGCACTTGAAGGATGCGTGTGGACAGTTGTACCATCAATAAGATAGTGAAGTATAGATTCCTAATACCTAGATTGGAGGACATGCTTGATAAGCTAGAAGGTTCATTCATTTTCTCAAAGTTGGATTTAAGAAGTGGATATCACCAGATACGAATTAAGCCTGGCGATGAATGGAAAATGACATTCAAGACTAAGGAGGGTTTTATGAGTGGCAAGTCATGCCATTTGGGTTGTGTAATGCACCCAGTACTTTTGTGAGACTCATAAATCAAACTCTGAAACCATTTATAGGGCACTTTGTTGTGGTTTACTTTAATGACATTCTTATTTACAGTAAGAATAAGGAGGAGCATTTGCTGCACTTGAAAGCAGTTCTTGAAGCATTGAGGAGCAACAAACTTTACCTCAACTTTAAGAAATGCGAGTTTCTTACCGGCAAATTGATTTTCTTAGGTTTTGTTATTTGTTCAAAAGGAATCTCTGTGGATTCAAAGAAAGTGGAAGCTGTCCAAGAATAGCCAGTACCTTCTAATGTTCAAGAAGTACGAAGTTTTCACCGATTCGTCATATTTTATAGGAGGTTCATTTGACATTTTAGCACTATAATGGCTCAATTGATTGATTGTTTAAAAAAGGGCAAATATAAGTAGGGACCTGATCAATAGGCCAATTTTGAGCTGATCAAGCAAAAACTAACTAGTGCACCTCTTATAAAAAATGTTTTAATTTAATTAAATATTTAAGTTAAATATTAATAAAATATAAATGTGAAATATTTTTTTTGAATATTATAATTCTCATTTTATGTGACACCAACTTTCTCTTATAAAAATGATGTTAACTCATAATTACTTTAACTTATTACACTATTATTTAATATATGTGTGTGTGTGTGTGAGAGTGAGAAATTGCGTTAAAATTACTAAGTAAAGTCTGCTTTAAAAAAAAAAATTTTATTAAGTCAAGTCATTGAGAATGTTGAAATTTATTCTATTATTGTATTAATAGACAAAATATCTACGTAAAAAGAGACATAGAATAGACTAAAAGTCTAAACAATAACTTTCTCGAATGAAAATGATGTCAACTCATTATTACTTTAACTTGTTACACCACTATCTAATATATATATATACACATTTAAAAATATCAAATATGAGAATAGCAATAAATAGAAGTAGATCCATTAAATAAAAATCTGGGATAAAAAATAGAATTTTTTTTAAAATAAAACAGCCATAAAATATTAAAATAATTAGATAATTACTAATTACCAAGTGCTAATTACATTGTGACATTTGAGGGTTAATAAAGGGAGCTGACGGCAAAATCTAGAAATAAGACCCTTGAAAACTTTTCATAAATAATTAAAAATAATAAAATAAAAATATTCATTTTTTAAATTTTCAAACTCTATTATGATGTATTTTGGAACATAATAAAACAGTACTGATAGGGAATTGCAATTTAGTTTTGAAATTGGTAGAATTTATATGTATTTTAGGAATTACTATTTTAAATTTTGGATGAAAGATATCAAAAGTCTATTAATTATAGTTAAAGGGTATAAAAATTTACTAATTTTTGGACGGAATATTAGAAGTTTAATAATTATTAAAAAAAGTACTAGAAGTTTAAAACTTCTAAAATTGTCATAATTTTGTTAATGTGGCGTTCTTCATTGCATGCTATATGAACAAATTTATAACAATCTTAGAAATTTTGCATGTCACATGGACAAATTTATGACAATCTTAGAAGTCTTTGACTTTTAGTGTCATTTTTAATAGCTATTAGACTTTTAATACCCCACACAAAAATTGTTAGACTTCTAATACTTTATACAAAAGTTAGTGAACTTTTGGTACTATTTTTACTTAAATTTTTACAAATGGTGGTACTTTATGTATTCAGTTATATATTAATCAAATATTTTAATTGATATTAATATTAAATCTGACTAAATTAAGTTAAATTGAAAAATTGAATTGAGGATTAAAAGTTTTTATTGAAATTTTGTAATAAACGTATAAAAGTATGGTCAGTCTTTCTCTTAATTACTTAAGTTTTTAAGAGAGTTAATTTTTCAACAAGTTTTAACATAGTATCAGGGCTTTAAAAGACTTTTATGTTTTTTATCCTAATTTTAATTTTTTTTATAACTAAAATTAGCTAACAAATTAAATAAAGAAAAAAAAAAGCAATAATTCATTATTTTATTTTATTTTTCTCATTGTCCACTCTCTTTTCGTAGAATTTTCTTTTATAAAACCGTTCTAAATTTTTTTCATAAAAATACTTCGTGTTAGTTAAATATTTGGGTTAAATATTAATGAAATATAAATGTAAAATATTTTTAATGAACATTCCTATTCTTATTCTATATGTGAATCGGGAATCTCTTGTGGTCTAGTGGTAAGACTCCCCCTCCCCCCACTAGCAACCCAAGTTCGAATCCCACCACGGGTGTGTGAGTTGTTTTCTCTTTATTAATAAAAAAAAGGGCCTTTAGAGCTCTTTTAAATAAAAAAAAAAAATTCTATATGTGAAACAAACTTTTTCTTATAAAAATGATGTCAACTTATAATTACTTTAACTTATTACACCATTATATATATATATATATATATATATATATATAAACTGGAGAGTGGGGTGGGGGATTACGTTAAAATTGCTAAGTCAAGTTTACTAAAAAAAAGAAAAAGAAAAAGAAAAAGAAATTATTAAGTCAAGTCATTGTGAATGTTGAAATTTATTATATATATATAAACTGGAGAGTGGGGTGGGGGATTGCGTTAAAATTACTTAGTCAAGTTTACTATAAAAAAGAAAAAGAAATTATTAAGTCAAGTCATTGTGAAAGTTAAAATTTATTCTATTATTGTATTAATAGACAAAATATCTACATAAAAAAGAGATGCAGACTAGACTAAACCAAGTCTAGACAACTTTCTCTTATGAAAATGATATTAACTCATTATTACTTTAATTTATTACACCACTATCTAATATATATACATACTTACGTTATTACTTTAATTTATTACACCACTATCTAATATACATACATACTTACATACATATATAAAATATTAAATTAATTAAATAATTATTAATTAACAAGTGATAATTACATTGTAACATTTGAGGGCAGATAAAGGGAGCTTAAGGCAAAATCTAGAAATAAGACCTTGAAAAGTTTTCATAAATAATTAAAAATAATGAAATAAAAATATTTATTTTTTAAATTTTCAAACTCTAATATGATATATTTTAGAACATAATAAAAAAATATTGATGAGGAATTGCAATTTAGTTTTGAAATTGGTAGAATTTATATGTATTTTAGGAATTACTATTTTAAATTTTGGATGAAAGATATCAAAAGTCTATTTATAGTTAAAGGATATAAAAATTCATTAATTTTTGGATGGGGTATTAAAAGTTTAATAACTATTAAAAAAAATATTAGAAGTCCAAAACTTCTAAAATTGTCATAATTTTGTACATATGGCACCACTCATTGTATGCTACATTGACAAATTTATGACAATCTTAGAAGTTTTGCATGCCACATGGACAAGTTTATAACATTTTTAAAAATTTTGGACTTTTAGTACCATTTTTAATAGCTATTAGACTTTTAATACCCCACACAAAAGTTATTAGATTTCTAATACTTTATACAAAAGTTAGTGAATTTTGGTACCCTTTTTACTTAAATTTTTTCTATTGGTGGTAATCTATGTATTCAATTATATATTAATCAAATATTTTAATTGAAATTAATATTAAATTTGACTAAATTAAGTTAAATCAAGAAATTGAAATCAAATATTTTAATTGATATTAATATTAAATTTGACTAAATTAAGTTAAATCGAGAAATTGAATTGAGGGTTAGAATTTTTTATTGAAATTTTGTAATAAACGTATAAAAGTATGGTTAGCCTTTCTCCCAATTGCTTAAGCTTTTGAAAGAATTAATTTTTCAGTAAGTTTTAACATGATATCAGGGCTTTAAAAGACTTTTATGTTTTTTTATCCTAATTTTAATTTTTTTTATAACCAAAACTAACCAATAAATTAAATGAAAAAAAAATAACAATAATTCATTATCTTTTTTTTTTCTTTCTCATTGTCCACTCTCTTTTCATAGAATTATTTTTTTATAAAACCGTTCAAAAAATTGCTTATAAAAAATGTTTCAATTTAGTTAAATGTTTAGGTTGAATATTAGTGATATATAAATATGAAATATTTTTGTTAAATATTCTCATTCTCATTCTATATGTCACAAACTTAAAAATGTAAACTAAGTTATATGTTTAGAAATATAATACTGAGCTTAAAACTTTGATGAATATATGATAAACCATATTTTAAAGCCGGTCACGGCATTGACAGGGCTGGAGACGGTGGTGCTGATGGCGGCGGATGCTGACTGGTAGACACGGTGGCGACGCTAACAGGTGGTGTTGGTGGCACTGACAAGAGACGAAAAAAAAGACGGTCTTTTTTTTTTAACCTTCGCTCTGATACTAAGTTAAATCTTATGTGAATGTAAAATATTTCTTGTTAATTATTTTTAAGTTATGGGACAAAAATATTTTAATCTTTTAATGAATTTTGATGAATAACACTTCTTTTTCCTTCAAGTGCCACATATCATTAAATTTTATTAATTTTTTTATTTTTTAAAAAGAGGTGACTCAATGCCACACGTCCCTTTTTATTTATTTTTATCCTAAGGATACTTGTACAAGCTTTTGTAAGAAGTCTTATACTAAACTAACATTAAAAAAAAAAAAACCAAGAAGAAGAAAGGAGAAAGAGGAGATTGAAAAAGAAAGAAAGAAAAAAAAAAGAGAAGAAAGAATTTTCAAATGAAATGATAGTTAGAAGAATGTTTTTCTAAAAATTTTAAATAAAAATTGAGAAATATTTATAATGAACTAGACTTTGAGTCATATGTCATTAAAAAGTATGTATGTCTATTTTAATATGTAACTTACGGGTTATCATTTTAATTTTTTTCTATACAAAGTTATATCTGTTTAATTAATAGTATGTCAAGTGAGATTAGTACTAAAAAAACCTATTTGAAAACCAATCTGCATTTTGGTTATTTGAAATAGTTTTAAGGATTAAAATGAGATCAATGACATCTTGTTTCAAAGCTTAAGATGTCTAGTTTATTATAGAATTTATGGTTTTGTCATTTGACAAAACCATAGGGGTAAAGTATGCAAATTGGTTTTGTCATTTCATGACAACATATCATGATGTTTCAAATACAAGTTTTGAAAGTATTTCTTTTATGCCAAGCTTTTGAGAGATGATAAGTTTTATGCAAGGTTTAAACCAATAAGTTTTATATGATATTTTTATTGATACTTGAACCATCATTATGAAATTCTATGTTTTGGAGCAATATAATAAGTTAAGTGCACTATAATAAGTTAAGGGCCGTGTATGGGAAGTGTCTCTTGTGTAAGTTAGGGTACCATGGGATTAAAGAGTCCTTACATTTAGTTTGGACGTATGCATGTATGTGAGAATTATGTATGAAATTTCAATTTTGGTAAGTTGTAAATTAAGTCTCACTTGCATATACCTTTCACACTGCCAGTCTCTGATGGGTGATTTATGTAAGACTCTACTATGATAAGTTTAAGGGATGATTCATGGTACTCTTAAAAAAAGAAATAGGTTCTTTGAAAAGTGTTTCTAAGAAATATCAATGTTTTGCAAGCTTTGTCCTATAAACATAAGCATATTATATAAGAAATGTAAATGCATTACAAGAATTACAAGCATTACTCTATATGCAAAAGCATGTTATAAAAAAATATTTTTGTTAAATATGGTTTTTATGTTGTGTTGCTTAATGTTGCAAATCTTGAATTGTATAATTTATGTATATTATAGATTTAAATTTAGACATTTATATAAAAAGATATATCTACTTATGTGATAATAGGTCTTAATTATTTTGAAACTGTTTATTGTGAAATGAAATGAACTAAAAATTTAGTTTTTAAAACAGAAATGGTGACCCCTAATGGAAATATGTTACCATTTTATAAAGATGGGATGTCTAATTTTTCTATGCTTTTACATATTTATATTTGGATATTTTTACTTAAAATTATGTCAATTTGAATAAAGAGAATCTAATTGGCAATTTCAAAGCGTTCTTCAATCAATTTTGTGTACAACGGACTTAGTTCAATCTTTTTGTTTCATTAATGTTTCTAAACAGTATTGAATCTATTTTGATATGAGTTGAAATGGTCTAAGAGTGTATTATTTTGAGTTTAGGAATATCTAAGCTAAAGTTAGTACTCAGAGTGCTTTTAAGAATATAAGATGAAACTAAATTACATATTAATAGCCCATACTTTAGAACTATAGGGGACCATTGAGTTTTAAATTAATCAAATTAGTTATGGTGTTATTCTTATTTTTAATACAGGTATGATCATATAGAAAAGATTGATTCAGCAAACATTATAGTACAATTAGAGCAATAGCAGTAATATAATATAGTGAGAGAATATTCAACATTTAAAACTAGATCACATAAGTTTGTATTTTTACTTGACTATTTAATTTCAGTAGTTAATTCATTCAAATATTTAGTAAAACTCATGCATATGAATATAAGATTACTAATTAAATCAAAACATATTTTTAGAAGCTCCTATATGTTATTTTCTAATAGTGTGGATTTCATGCAAAAACTTTATAACCATAATTGTTCATATTCAATTTAAAAGTGCATGTTTCATCTCAATGCATATTATATGCATATGCACAAAACCATATTATGAAAACATATTTACTTTTTGGTACTTGAACAAGCCAATACTTAGTCAGCAGCATCAGCACAAGAAAAATATGTTTCTATTAGTTAAATTGATTTTAATGAAAGTTTGTAAAATAATATTCAGTTTTCTTTTTTTGATAGCATGATATAGAGTCTTATTCACGTTCAACTAATTTTAGTTAGTACAAATATGTACTTTTGAACATTAAAATTAAAAATGCATTCACTGTTTAATAAGAATTTTAAGAAATATATTATAATTTTTTTTAATGCACTTTCAGTATGATAACACCATAAAAATATATTTTCTTAATAGAACCAACAAGCTAAAAGTAAGATAATTGGCAAGCAAGTTATGATTAAATCAATTTTATTACTTATACTAATTTTTATTTAATTTTGTAAGTTTAGTGAATATTTTAGAACTACTAGAGTACTTTCCCTTCATGTATTTATAATAGTTGGCTCTGTTCAAAATCAGATTATTCAATTTGAGTCGATAAGACACCATGACCAAAAGATTTGGTCCAATTTAACTCAGTATGATGTTTACCAACTTAATATGATATTAGTTCAGTTCAATATGATGTTACAAGTTAAATGTGATATTTATCAGTACAATTCAACTCAGTATGATACTAGTACCGTTCAAAATAATATTATAAGTTTAGTATGATATTTATCAGTACAGTTTAGCTTAATATGATATCAGTACAATGTAGTATGATGTTATAAGTTCAGTATGATATGTATCAGTTCAGTTAAATCAGTGTGCACATAAATCATGTATCAGTAGAGTCAATTGAGTCATTTTAATGGCTTTATCAAGTAAGTTTCTCACATGTATAGTTGAGAGCTTACGCTAATGCAAGATATCTCTTTTGTGTGCTACTAGATCCCCATATGCTTTTTATATGATAAAATCAAAGAGCCTTTCTCATGATTATGTTTTTATTTGCATACTTATCAAGTACGATACTATATTTTAACAATCAAACGTCCATTTTTCATCAAAATGTTATTTCATGGTAAATCATAAAATAATGCATTATTTTATTTTGAAGATTATATGCATATTATGCTTACTAGCTTGTTATTTTACTTTAAGTCACAAGCATTTTATTCACATATTTCATAACACTACAATAATAATAATGGGCTTTTGGAATGGTTCTAAATTTAAAGAAATCGGTCGACCGTTTCAAAATAGGTGTTTTGAGACGATTTAGGTGTTGTTTTTAGAAAAAGTTTTTAGAGATGGTTATTAACCATCCCAAAATATGATGATAATTGGAAACCTTTGAAAATGGTTAATAACCGTGATTAACCGTCCCAAAAAAACCTTTTCATTAAAACCATGCACGATTCGACTTTGACATTCGCATGACCTACCTTCTTCAACGCCACTCCCAGCTGGTTGCCGTATTTCTAGCCTCCTACCAGCGTTGTTCCCTACTCTGTATTTCATTCTAGCATCTCCAGTAGCCATCGATCTTGCACGACTTCTAGCAACCACGTGATTTCTAGCCACACGTAGGGAGGTTCCATACTTCATCCACCATGCGATGCTAGGTTGACGCTAGGTTCTCTTGCTATGCTTCTCCAACCTCACGCACGCAGGTAAGTATTTCTAACTGATTTAACATGGCCTCTTATTGAAATAGAAAACTTCATAATGAAATTATAGGTGCATAACTCATGCTTTTTATGACTGTTCATTTGGTATGAAATTCTAATTGATTGACCATGGAGAGGATTCAATATATGTTCATTTGGAGATTTGATATAATTAAATAATAACTTTAGAGGAAAAAGTTGTGAAAAAGAAAGATGCATAACTTGGTTAAAATTAAATTACGTCATAGAGGAATTGATACTTTAAGAGTTTAGATTATTTACATTATCTAAATTTAACGGTCATAGATCTCTTTAACATATTTGCTTATTTCATGTCACTCTATGCAAACTTTACACTTCTAGGAAAAAAAATTTAAACTCTAATTTCTCCATGAGATGGTTTGTATTCAAACCTTAGGACAAAGAGGAGGCATATAATTACAATGTCTTATAAATGGGTTTATCGATTAACTTTGGTTTGTTGATAATGACGTTTGCCCTTCTCGATCTGTTGTGTTTTAAAATTTTAACTTGGAAGCATTTATTACTTGCTGTTTGCTTTTCTTAGTGCCCTTCCTTTTAATTATAATGTTTGTGAATCATGTTTTTACGTTTATAAGAAAGGATTTTGGTGTACTTTGATTTGTATGAAGAAGGCTCTGATATCCAAATGCCTCTTGATTAGCATAATTTAGCTTAGCTTATAAATCAATTTGCATCAATCAATAAAAACTTTGTACGAAATAAAATAAATTGCTTGGCTCTGCACTGTCAAAATAAGGTTGGCTCTGTATTGTGGGCATATTTACAGTAGTCCCAATACATTAGAGACAAAAAAAAACATAGGATGCTCGCATAATTTATTTGATTTGAGTTTAATATAATTCAGGTTAAAAAAATATAGTGAACTGTTGTATTCCAGGCATGACTTTTCTCAATATATGTTTCACAACTACACCTTTAAAATTGGGTTCATGTTTCTTGGTGTCATTTGACTTTCTTTCTGAGACTTAATCTTTGGATATTGTTAAGTTTACTTCTTGAAGCATTTTCTTTTCATGAATAGAAGGCTGAGTTCAAGATGCCAGCTGCTGTGCTTTGTCCTTTTTTTAGATTTTTAGTTAACATGTTAAAAAATCATCCTTATTTGTCTATCTGGTATCAACAGTTAACCATCTGTGCATTATTGCAAAAAAAAAAAATTTTGATTTTGCTATGAATTCAAAAGAAAATGTAACTCGTGTTTCTTACTACAAATTGCTTGCTGCAAAGTACTAGTGAGATTGCATGTCCTGTTGAATCAAGATCAGATTATCACCAGCACACTTGCAGAAATATAATGCACAACAATAACAAGATTCACACACAAAGATTTATAGTGGTTCTTCTCTACAAAATGTAGAGCTTACATCTACTTTGGCACCAAATTAGTTCCACCTCACTATATTGATTGAAACAAATACAATATATGTCTTCTTGCTCCCTCTCTCACAGCCTACATGCAAGAGTCTTAATTCCTCTTACTACAAGTGCTATTACAAGAGAGTCTAAACACACTACAAGCTTCTAGAGAGAACATTTAAGTTGTAGATGAATTTTGTAGTTGAGTTAAAGGCTATGCACGTACCTTTTTTAGTTGTAAGGCCTTATTTATAGGGTTTGAGATGGATGGCATTTTCGTAAATAAACCATATTAATTAGTATTTATATTATTGAATTATAGTATAAATATCTTACCATTAATACACCCTATTTAATGTAGATTTATTTGACTTTGTGCTGATTATACTATTTAATTTTTCTTCTACTGACGTGGACCAATCAAATATGGTTTTATTTCTACCCAACAATAGGCCTCTTAACACATCTCCTCACCACAATATTTTTTTTTCCCTTCTCAATAGCTTGTTGCCAACTTAGGTATACATAAGGTATGTGATTCAAGTCCTAGTTATAGGCATGTGAATATTGCAGTTATTAAAAAAAAATCATATATTTTTATTTTCTTTGTACAATTTTTCCCTTACACTTGAAGCTTCTTCATTTCTTCAGTAAACTGTATACCTATATTTTTTTCGTCCTTCAAAATCTATTACTTGATGATAAAAAAAAGTCTATTACGATATATATATATATATATATATATATATATATATATATAAATTATTGATCAATTCTTACGAAAAAAATCATGTCGTGTTATCGGGTAGTGTTAGAAATTGTCACCCCTAGATAAAACCAATACAATATATATATATATATATAAATTAATTTTATATATATATATATATATATATATATATATATATATATTGTATTGGTTTTATCTAGGGGTGACAATTTCTAACACTACCCGATAACACGACATGATTTTTTTCGTAAGAATTGATCAATAATTTTTTTCGTAAGAATTTATCAATAATTTTTTTATGTTCTTAAAAGTTTTGTTATTTCTTACTATTATAACTATGCAACACAAAAAAAAAGTAGAGAACATTTTTTCATGTGTCAACTAACATAAAAACTTGACACGAATAACACGATACGGACACGGCTAACACGACACGATTGTCACCCCTAGTTTTATCTTGGTTGTATTAATCTCCAAGACATGGTTATTGTTTGAATGAAAACACTTATTGTCAAAATTAGTTTTCTCAAGTTTATATATGACCAATTTATTCAACTAATTTTATTTTTAACAAAAAAAATGCATATTTTTTACGTTTTGGAAAAAACAATTTATGTGCTTGGGCTGGAGATGCTTAAAAATGAAACTTTATGTATAAAGAATGTTATATTATGCAATTAAATAAATTAATTTTAGCAAAACAATTTCAAATTTTTTTTTATAGATAAATGATATTTGTGTCATGGTGTAATTTACAATATGACTTGAAAAGTGGGGTGGGAGAACATGACCACAATATGGTTTATGAACTTATGTTGCACATTATGTTAATCATTTTTGAGATCATTGTAAGACATATTATAGTGGTTTTTTTCTACTTTTGAATTATAACTTATAAAAATTCTTATCTTTATGGCTTTGTCATTGACGAGAAGTTTTGATGTAAATGATAGATACCTGTTTGAAAAACTCATCAACAAAGTAAGCTATGTAGGACTTAGCAAAGTAGCAGACAATTTTTGTGAAGAATATCATTGGAACTGGAAAGCTAGGAATAATGTACAAAGCTACACTTCGTAATGGTTAGTTTCTTGTAGTTAAAAGGTTAAGTGATCCCATACAATTTAAAAACCATATCTTATGAGAAATATTGGCCCTAAGAAGATTAAGACACATCAATTTAGTTCCTTTGTTAGGTTTTTGCATAGAAAATTATCATGAAAAGCTTCTGGTATACAAATACATGTCAAATGGTAACCTTTATGATTGGTTACATTTACACCCTAATCCAAGACTTTAGAATGGCCTTTGAGAGTTAAAATTGCAATTGGAATAACAAGGGCTTCGCTTGGCTTCATCATAAGTGCAATTTTTGAGTAGTTCATCTAAATCTAACCTCGTAATGCATGCTACTTGATTGTTATTTCGAGCCACATTTATCAAATTTTCAAGATGCAATCATATCGAATTACGGAGGAGCAATGTTTTTATACGATCATGAAAATGATTTAGGATATCATGTCAATGGTGGACTATGGGAATCATATTTATTTAGAAGGATTTGTATAGCTATGGACTAGTGTTGATTGAGTTAATTATTGGAAAACGAATCACTACTTCTTCTAGTAGTCTTTATAATGTTTTAGTGGAAGGGATCAATTGTCTTGATTCGATTAGCAGTAGACCTTCTAATGTTAATGATGCAATTGACAAAGGTTAAGTTGGGCAAGGATTTGATGATGAAATGAACATATGTTCATTTTTTTTATGATATCAAAAAATATATGTTCATTTAAGTTGTAAACAAATGAACTTGTATTTTTTTTTCGGAGGGAGGTTAAAATGAAAGTCTATGTATGAATGGAGGTTATGCCTTGTGTAACTATCCACAAGTTTGCGTAGCAAAAATTTGACCTTTCGTGGTCAAAACTCTCCAAGTCAAGCCTAGCTTATCACCTTTGAATTCTAAAACTTGACCCTTGTCCAAATAATTCGGTGCTTCTTGAGAAAATACTAACAAGAACTATTCTCAACGAGTCTCAAATGCATGCGACTTACTAATTACTTCCCTGCATCAAGGTTACTCAATCGTGACTCGCCCTATTGTAAGGTTCCTCTTCATCATGGAATTATGCCGCATAACTGCTCACTAATTTGTACAAGTCACACATGTTCATAGCAAGTAGTACAACAATGTACCAAGAGTTAGTCAGCTTCACATACCTCTTATCATGTCTCTTCATTCACACCTTCGAATAGGCAACTTGACATTATGGATCAACTCCATGCCCAAAGGCAACTTCATCTTGTACCCCTCGTGCATGTATGATCAATTCTACTCGACATACCTATTACTCAAAATGAAAGTCTCATGTCTTTTTTTTTTTTTCAAAAGGAGGTTAAAATGAAAGTCTATGTATGAATGGAGGTTATGCCTTGTGTAACTATCCACAAGTTTGCGTAGCAAAAATTTGACCTTTTGTGGTCAAGACTCTCCAAGTTAAAGCTAGCCTATCACCTTTGAATTCTAAAACTTGACCCTTGTCCAAATAATTCGGTGCTTCTTGAGAAAATACCAACAAGAACTATTCTCAACGAGTCTCAAACGCATGCGACTTACTAATTACTTCCCTGCATCAAGGTTACTCAATCGAGACTCGCCCTATTGTAAGGTTCCTCTTCATCATGGAATTATGCCGCATAACTGCTCACTAATTTGTACAAGTCACACATGTTTATAGCAAGTAGTACAACAATGTACCAAGAGTTAGTCAGCTTCATATACCTCTTATCAAGTCTCTTCATTCACACCTTCGAATAGGCAACTTGACACTATGGATCAACTTCATGCCCAAAGGCAACTTCATCTTGTACCCCTCATGCATGTATGATCAATTCTACTCGACATACTTATTACTCAAGCTAACACCCATGCCAACTTATCCTCATGTCATCCAAGCAAGTGTGTCTTCCATGCAAGTAAGTTTCATTCACACCAACTTACATGTTGCCCGAGTGAACAACTCTTTGATCTGAAAACCATATACGATGCCTTCATCTTAGCACATTGTTGGATACTTCCATGCTAAGAAGCCTGCAGTTCCTTAATAATTGGCCAAATCGTTGACTAGCATACATCCCTACTCAACATCACCATCATGAGTGTTGTTAAATTTGCAATGTGCCTTACTTGCATGATGCTATTTACTGATGCACCATTACTTGTGCAACACTGGCCACAAGGCAGGCCACATTCCAACGCTGCTACTTTCACATGCTCATCTCAAGTAAACTGTTGGGCATAGACGTTCTTTCTCGTGTAGCCTTCTAGATGGAAATCATGCTCAGTATTGACCCTAACACGTCACTGATACTATCATTAAGACTCTCAAGTCTTAAGAATACATTGACATGCTTGCTTAACATAACCAATGCATATCCCATGAGTATTCTCTAGCTCACAAGTAGCTCACTTAATATACCATTCCCGTGAATGCTAAGTTGGTGGAAAGCTTGACACCATACCTCCAGCTAAAAAGCTCTTAGAGCATTTTCTTTTTTTTCAAGAATAAATATCACTTTGCATGAGGAGACATATGCCCAAAATAATTATTTTGTCAATTACTAAAGTGCCCTTCATACAAACCATTATACCATGCAATCAAACCTAAATACTTAATCTTTTATATATTTGCCCTTATTTTTTAAAAAAGAAAATTTAATATTTTTTTTATGAAAAGTTCATTTTAACCTTCAAAATCAACTCCCTTTTTCATACCACCTTAACATTTTGTATAAAAATGGATCAAAGTAAAGTTGCAACAGAGTGGGGTGGGGTCGGGGCAGTAACCCTTTTTCATTTTCAGTCCACGATTTTGAATTTATCATTCATCTCCAATTAAAATCCTTGTTGTGGCATATCGGGGATTCCTAGTGGGGGATAGGAACTCCCAAATGGGGAACAGATATCCAAATAATATTAAAATTAATAATTTTTTATTTTTATTATAAAAGAAAAAATATAAAAAAAAAACTATTTAATAATGAATATTTTATGATGAAAAGAAAAATGAAATTTTGAGCTAATAAATAATATTATATGATAAAAAGAAAGATAAAAATATATAACAATAAATACATTATCTTTTTATACTAAATAATATTGATAGAATTTTATTACATATTAGTTTGAATTAATAAAAATAAATTATATGATTTTAAATTTTTTAAATTTAAGTAAACAGTTTAAGTAATATTTATAAAGAAATTATTCAAGTTTTAAAAGAATAAAAATATAATTTAAAGATAAAATATATAATATATAATGTATGATTTTAAATAATAAAAATAAAATATATATTAGTTTGAATTAATAAAAATAAATTATATGATTTTAAATTTTTTAAATTTAAGTAAATAGTTTAAGTAATATTTATAAAGAAATTATTCAAGTTTTAAAAGAATAAAAATATAATTTAAAGATAAAATATATAATAATATATTACTTAGGATTAATTTGAATTCTATATAATTAAAATTTTAAATAAATTAGAAAGTATAAATAAATTTATATATTTATTAAAATGAGGTATATACTTTCGGAGAATGAAATGGGGAATGCAATCTCCGCTCTTACCACCGAAGAATGAAATGGGTAATGCAATTTCCGCTCTTACCACGCCTCGCATTATAAAATATGGATCCATATTCCTTGTTCCCTGTTCCCCATTCCCTATTTGTTTTTCCCATCTTTGCCTCAAATTGGATAATCTTCACAGGAATCTGTACTCTATCAGAAAAAATCGACAACCATACATCAAAGGGGTGGGGGGTCTCGAAATTTACTTTGCTTGTATCAAGTGTACGTTTTAATTACTTTACTTTTATAAGGGACTCTTAGGTCGTTCTCTCGATAAAAATAGAATACTTTAGTCACTTTTTGAATAGTAAAATATTATTTTATTAATAATAAATTATGAAATGATAATAAATATAATTTAATGGAGATAAATTTATTATTTTATTTTAACAATTTAAAACTTAATTTGAACAGTGCAATATTTTATTTTTTATTTTTGTCAATTTTATTGTAAATTTTATATTTTATGAAAAAAAAATTATATTTTTATCACTTTTTTGTATATCATTTTCTTATATATATAATATTTGGATTGAAACTGTAGACTTTACAGTATCAAAAATAGGAGCTACACACGTTAAAAAATTACAAGATTAGTGACGTTAGAACCACACAAATAAGCTCTCTCCATTTCATCATCGTAAAAGACCATTAACATGGAAAAATTGTTTTCCAACTCTAAACAACACAGTGGAGATGCACAGTTCAATTTATAGTAATAGTCTCCAAAAATGATGGAATGAAGAAAGTTCATCAGTATGGTTCCAAGGCCACTAATATTGTAATTTTTTAACCTATGTGGCATCTATTTTTGATACTATAAAGTCTACAATTTTGATCCAAATACATACATATAGAAAAATATGATATATATTGATCAAAGAAAAAAAAGAATTAAGTCACATCTAATAAAAAGAATTAAGTGACATCTAATGTAAAGAATTTCTACGCATTTAATTGTTTATTTAAAAAAAATTAAGTATTATAAAACTAAAGAAAATAAGAGAAAAAAAGTAGAGAGAAAGTAAATAGTAGAAGTAATTTTCATTTATTGTTGTATTTTTAATACATTGTTAAAGACCCTATTTATAGGGTTTACAAGACACAATATAAATTTCGAATATAAGATATGATAGATATTAAAAATCTAATTATCTCCAATTAAATACAAATTTATGATACAATAGAAATAAATATTCATTTGAAATAAATCTAACCATAAGATAGATATAACATATTTAAGATTTGACATTCAAATTGTAACACTTCCATTGAATGTCAAATACATTGAGAATATGCATCGTTAAAAATATTGTCAGAAAAATCTAATGGGACAAAAACTAGCAAAGAAAAAAAGAGTACATTATTCTCATGCAATACGCTTAAGTTGTCTCATTAAAACCTTTACAAGAAAATCGAGTGGGACAAAACCGTGAAAAGAAAAAAGAGTACAACAGGTATACAAATGTACTTTCCCTGATGATAACAATCATTCAACATGAGATGCTCCTTTAATTAGCATATTTTAACATCACTATGGCAATATCTCAAATATCAAAGTAAATGTAATAACTCATATCGAGTGAGCCTATTTGGTCGTCACTTGACTTTATATGTAGTATAATTTCATAGTTGTAGGCTAAATGTAGTTACTTCAATAATAATAGTACATTTAAATACTAATTTGTAAGGTACATGTTATTTTACAAAATAACTTATTTTGTTAGTCATTAGAAACCTTGCACTTATAAAACATATTGCAGTAATGATAATAATTAATATATCTAATTTATCATAAAATTCATTATTTTGTTTTTCTAAAAGGTTTAATATTTGTATATGCTCTAATAACATTCATCAATGTTAATAAATACACTAAGCATCAATTATCTTACTAAATGGTTACAATTGATTATAAAATTAAAGACAATATGAGATAATTTTTATATCATGCAACCAAATAGTAACTGGATATATAATGTGCATATATTTTATCCATAAAAGTAAATCAATATAAATTTATCTCTCTTTAAGATAATTACTTATTTTATCATATCTTTTTTAAGAGCACATGAAATAATTAACATGCTTTGTATTCATAACAAAGTCATATGGCTTATAAAAATATTAAATTTTAATGCTAATGTGAATACAGAAGATAATATTAGAACTCATATAGTCATTTACATTGTTTTAATAATACATGTTTATGAATAACAATAAATTGTATTTGAAATTAATGTTTTTATAAGCAATAAGTACTATTAATTTATTTAAATCAGTAACTGTATATAAATAATATTATGTGAGCATTAGTCACATTTTAAAGTCATTATATACATACGGGAGTAAAATTTTGTATCTCACAACTTCATCATATTTTATATAAATTCATGTGTTTTCAACACATTTAATATTTTTAGGCACTTGGACAATTAGTCTTTATAAATATCTAATGAACATCTCATATGTTCATACTATATCTATTTCACTTTGCACATAAGTGAATGGATATATGCCTGAAATAATATTTTGTATTTGGCCAATAGTTTTCTTTGTCGATATTTAATAACTTTTAACATTATTCAGGATCTTTATCATCTTTTTCTTATTAAAAAGATAATTAAAGAAAATATGTTCTATAACATTAATATATTAATATTTTATTCCTCCCGACATCGAAATGATAGTATTTTATATCAGGTATTTGAGATTTTATAGGAGTTAATAGTTATAATCTTTTTTTATATTATTTCTTAGAGTATTAACTCTTTTATTCCAACAATAATAATATTATTTTTGCACCAATATAATTAGCAAACTTTAAATAAATTATGAATGTTTGTTGCTATTTCATTTCATTGTCCTATAGGGACTTCAATAATTACTCTAGCATTTTACAACTAAAATTTTCACTATCTAAATGCATCGACAATATATAGTATTCTATTATCGAGTAATTTTCTGAACCTCATATTCTATAAAATGAAACTCAAAACACATATTTTTAAATTTATTAATGGGCCCATATCAATTTATTGAGCCTGTGCAATATGATTAAAATAACTTATTTTGCCACTAATGTAAGTTGCAAAAAAAAATTAATAATAAATTTGTGGGTTAAACTGAACCCAAAATATATCATGTTACATGATAAGATTGACAATATTATTTTTACAATATATGATTTTTCAGATGCGTGAGATTTACTGTCAACTTTTGTCAAATATAGTAAGTTCATTTTGTCTTAGAAACATGTAACACATATAGTTATTGAATAAATAAAGATTTGGATTTTAGTCTACAACCGTTTAACTTTCTATTGCATACTGGACCAATTTTGATTCTTTTATAAGAATGTATTTAATTGAGAATTTTAATAAATTTTTTGAAGTTTTAAATTCAAGTGTTCAATTAAAATTTTTCTTTTTTGGGGGCAACAAAATTATTATATTGTTATAAAATAAGACAATTAAGAGCAAAAAGTAAATAGAAGAAAATGTTCAAATTATTGTTGTGTTTTCAATACATTACTAAGTTTTCTATTTATAAGATTGTCAAGATACAATATAAATTTTGAATTCTAAATATAATAAATATTAAATTTTTATTTAAGATTTAAAAGAGATTAAATCTACATTTTAAACTTTAAATAATAAGAGATAAATTTAATTATCATATAGATAATATTATATTTAAAATCTGACATTTAAATTATAATACACTTCCTTGGATGTCAACCACATGAAGAAATATTCCTCATTAAAAATCTTGGTAGACAAACTCTCTTGGATAAAACTTAACAAAGGAAAAAAGAGTACGTAATTCTCATGTGCATGCAAGGTCTGACTCGTTAAAATCTTGTCAGAAAAATCTAATAGGATAAAACCTGAGCTAACGAAAAAGAATATAGTACGTGTGTGAGTTACTCTCTCTGGTGATTATGAAATGTCTTTAAATTTATGCATTTCAATCTTATGTAGTAACTTTTCAAAAGTTGTAGGAAAAGATTTAGTGAATAAGTTAGTTATGTTATCATAGAATTTATAAGATATAAAATAAATTTTGAATATTAGATATGATAGTGTCTAATTATTTTTAATTAAATATAAATTTATAATATAATAAAAATAAATATTTATTTAAAATAAATTTAATTATAAATTAGATATATTATATTTAAGATTTAATACGGAAGAAAAAGTTTCTTTTGAATTTCAATTAGAAGCCCCTTCTTTAGTAAAGCATACGTGTCTATTCTCTTTTGTTTTTTCCTCTGTTTTTTTGTGGTGCATCTCTTTTTCTCTTTCTCCTATGCCTTTTCTATCTCCAGCAGTCCGCCATGGTCAAGAAAGGTTGCTCTCTAAATTCACTAAACTACTAATTTCAAAAAAGGGAGAGAGAATATGAGCGTTTTAATTTGAATATGATCGAAGTCTCCTTCATTTTCCCTAAAATCTGCTTCTTTTGATTTGTATTAATCCCAGTTAATCCTTCCACAGTTATCGTAACAACAACCACCGTTGTGAAATTACAAGCAAAAGGTACGTATCGAGTTTTTGAATTACAGATTTCATGGTGTACTTATTGTTAGTTTGTGTTTTCAATTGGGTATGAGCTGGATTTATTTACATATGGAAGTTGTAATTTGCTTTCACTTGTTCATGAGTTCTATTGCTTTTTTGTTGGTCTAGCTTAGTGTTATTTATTTATCAACGTCTGAATTTATTAGAGGTTTTTGTTGTGATTTTTTACACTTATTTTCTTTTAATCTTTCCAAAAGTTTAGTGTATGTTTTAGGATTTTATCTGATGAACAGATTTACCATTTGGCTGATTTCATGAACACAGACTTTTGGTGCTATTTTACTTGTTAATTTGTGAATATTTAGGGGTTTGATACCTTCTTTAAAATTACATAAAATAACATTTCTAAAACTTTTATCAACAAAAATAGTACCGATTAATAATATTCAACGGAACCATTTGGACGGAATTCAAAATACTGTTTTTCAATTTGAATTGGCTTAAATTGTTGTAGTTCAATCTGAAATAATAGGTTGGATTTTTTTTTTAATAGTAAAAAAATGAGTAAGATATGAAAATGCTATTTTTATAGTTACAACTTTTAAGTTTCGAAGGGTGCTATATTTTTGTTGATTTCTCTATATTCTTTACACTTAATAAGATATTAGTGTATGAACTTTTTTGTTTGTCTTTCCTTTCTTTTCTCTTCTCAATGCTATATTTTTGTTGTTTTCTCAAAATTCTTTACACTTGATAAGATGTTAGTGTATGAACTTTTTTGTTTATCTTTCTTTTCTTTTCTTGGAGTATCTAATTACTTTTCATTTTTTTATTCTTATTTTAATATATGCTACTATTTGGTTTGTTGATGAGTATATGGTAAATCATGTACTAGCTAGGACTTAGAGATCCAAGAGGGATTCCACTTTTTGGAGACAAATTAAAGCTTTTTCTTCTTCAGATGCTTGATGGAACCCCCTTTTAAATTGAAAGATTTGGACCATTTTAGCAACCTCCCTGACGATATATTTTATCAGATCCTATCTCTGCTTGATATTAAGGATTTGGGTCGAATTGCCACCGTGTCTCGGAGATGCAGGGCACTTTGTTTTTCATCACCTTTCTTGAACATTAAGATTTATAAAACAATAGGTGATCATAAGTTCCAAGACTTCATAGAATTTCTAGATCGGTTCATGTCCTCGGACAATGTTTTGGTTGTACATCAATTTCATCTTTGTGTGCATGTGATTGATTCAATGGACAACTATGATATGGCATTTCACATTGGTGACTGGTTGCTACAAGCATCAAGGTGTAATGTTGAAAAGATTTCTTTGGAGATGATTTTGGGTAGCATTCAATTGTTTACTTTGCCTAGTGCAATCTCAAATTGTGCTTCTCTCAAGTCATTAAAGTTGGACTTCGGTTTTTGTAATGTTGAGTTGCCTAATGTTGTATTTAGTGCACTTGAAGATTTATCAATAAATTATTTTGTGTACCGTGGAGATAAACCGTTCAGTGAATGGATTTCGACCAGCTGCAAGTCACTGAAAAGGCTTGAACTTGAACGTTTTTCTGGCATTGAAAAGCTTAATATTCATTCTTTTTATCTTGAACACATTATCATTAAGTTCGATTATGGTGACCTTTCCCATATTAAAGTTTCAGCAGTGAAGCTTGAGTTTCTTCATGTTTCCTGGATCTTTTCCAGGAACTTTTCTACTTCCGAATATCCCTTGCTTGAAATAGATGCTCCAAATCTTAAAAGATTTTACATGTTTGGGAATGTCCCTAACTATTCTTATCAAGGAAATTTTGAGCATATGGAGGCATCATCTCTACGTATATATTCTAATGGCAAGGAACATCGGACTTCTTTTAATCTAAACATGGTTAGGATCCTTCGAACTGTAGCACAAAGTTCATCATTTGAGGTAACTGAAGCATCTATTAAGGTAAGTTCTA
This sequence comes from Elaeagnus macrophylla, assembly GCA_029378325.1. NCBI lineage: Eukaryota > Viridiplantae > Streptophyta > Magnoliopsida > Rosales > Elaeagnaceae > Elaeagnus > Elaeagnus macrophylla. The sequence goes on along the minus strand of CM055644.1, from coordinate 19,068,230 downwards.
CTTTTCACCTTATATGATTTTATTAGTATCTTTATTCATTTATGTATATTATCGAATCCCTAATCAACTCTAACATGTTTTTAATTTTTATAGATGATGATGTCTGCAAATCTACAGCTGAATTTTGACAACTTGAAGACTTTAACTCTGCAACATGTTATACATGAGGATATTGTTGTCCCAGAAACAACTTATTTTCTCAAATTGGCGCCAAATTTGAGAACTCTGATGATAACAACTTTAAATGAGCCTCATTTTAATGAGCCTCATTTTAATGAGCGTTGTAGCAATGCAAGTATAAAATAATTAAAAGAAAGAAAACCCTGGCATTCTATCAAACCTCAAAGTAAAATAATGCACCTTCGAAATAAATTCCTACTAGCAAATCTCATACAACCAATCGTGGAGTCCCAATATATATATAGTCCTAAGAATTAAAATTAGGGTTAACCATAGCTATGAAAAAGAAAGCTTCTTTACGAGCTGGTTACAAGAAAGTAGATGCTTCCAACCAGAGTAACAGTACCATGAAAGTGTTTTCCTAGGAATATTATGTAACAAAGATTCCCTGGTATTTGTATTCAGCAACATAATATTGATATTACTATCAACATATTTAGATTTAAAAAAAGGTTTAATTGCATGGTATTACCACTTTCATAAATATAATTTCATTTTTAACTCCACCATACACACATATTGTTTTTCATATAACGTAAAAAAATATATGTTTTTTTGCATGTTAAAAAATGCAATGTATATATGTTTTTCGTTCGTAATGAAGAATGAGTTATATATGAACTGGAGTGAAGAATGTCTTGAAATATGGCTCTAGGCATCCTTGTTTGTATCTTTCATGCTTGCTTAATTTTTGCCTTGGCTCTAACCTCTGTTCTTTCATCTCCTCGGTATGAAAATTCTTTGTTTCAGAGGATTACTTATGATTTGGAATACTGGGAATCACAAGATCTCAGATTTGTTGAGTCATTGGAGGAAGTTGTAATAGAGTCAAGAGGATATCAAAATGAGCGGGAGCTTATTAGGTACTTGCTAAAAAATGGTGCAAAGTTGAAGACAATAACCATCTATCATTTACCTCATGACTTATTACTGGCAAAAATGTTTGGTGGAATGCGTCATAGATCTGTGAAGGCTTCATCGTCTGTTGTAATAAATATACTGCCTCGAGCTCAATGATGGTTTTTGTTTTCTTTTTTTCTTTTATGTAACGTGTGTATAATGATCGAAAATATATTTTCATATAAGACTAGTTTGTATTTAATAAAACTAGTTTATGTAAGATATGTATATTGTTATAAGTTGTTTCCATTTTGTGAGTTTGCCTTTCCTTTATTTTACCTTATGTTTAATATAGATAGTGGATGACTGAATCTTTTAAATGTTACAGAGAAATTTTGAAAAAATTTCAAATTTTATTATGAGAGATCTTGTAAATTAAAATTACAATGAAATGATTGTTCCTTTACTTGTTCTAATATAATTAAGATACCCCATTATTTCTTCCTAAAATATTTTCCCTCTCACACAAAATTTCTCTAATCCTATATACCTCACTCTTCTTAATCTCAAACTTAACATTTATTCTACCACTTCACTAATTATCAACACAAATTGAATATTTTGATCCCATAAACTCATAATATTGATAATGAAAGAGATTTATAGCAAAGTTATGAAAGAAGACAAAAATTTCAAAGAAAATTGAGCTAACAATCAGTTCAAACGTATATGTCATACAATGCAAATTGAAAGTAGGTTAAAAAGAAAGTTCGGTAGGTTTTATTGAACCTTCTATAAGTAGAATATTAGTCAACATTTGAAAGACATCGAAAAATTTACCAAATTTTAATAGATTTTTTTTGGGTTATATGCTGTCATGACCCCCTATTTATTAAAAATCTGATATGACCCCCTCCACTTGATTTTTTTACATATTATGACAAAAATGCCCTTAATAACCCCTCAGTTGGACGACTGTCCAACTCACCTCAACAGAGTTGGACATGTGTCCAACTGAAAACCAGAGGAGTATATTTTAGAGGACACATATGTCCACTCGCCGGAGCTCAGTTGGACGACTGTCCGGCCGGCGACCCCACTCGCCGGAGTTCAGTTGGACACATGTCCAACTAGACTGCTCAGAATTGGACGACTGTCCAACTAGCAGAATTTTGATTGGCCGACGACCTCACTCGCCGGAGCTTAGTTGGACACATGTCCAACTGAGTTGGACGTATGTCCAACTGAGTTGGACGTATGTCCAACTGATCGAATTTTGATTGGCCGATGACCCCACTCGCCGGAGCTCAGTTGGACGCATGTCCAACTAAAAACTACAGAGTTGGACGTATGTCCAACTAAAAACCAGCAAGCTTATTTCAACAGAGTTGGACATTTTTTCAACAGACGTCCAACTAAAAACCAGCGAGCTCAGTTAGACGACTGTCCAACTGATGAAATTTTGACCGGCCGGCGACCCCACTCGCCGGAGCCGAGTTGGACACATGTCCAACTAGACTGCCCAGAATAACTCCTCAGTTGGACGTATGTCCAACTCATCTTAACAGATGTCCAACTGAAAACTAGAGGAGTATATTTTAGAGGACACATATGTCCACTCACCGGAGCTCAGTTGGACAGTCGTCCAACTGATCGAATTTTGATTGGCCGGCGATTCCACTCGCCGGAGCTCAGTTGGACATAAATTAAACAATGAAGTTGGAATTTAAGCATTCATGGGAAATCATTTTTCAATCCTACTCACTGCCCACAGTGGCACAAAATCTATAACTAAGAGAAATTAAACAATGAAGTTGAAATTTAAGCATTCATGGGAAATCAAAAACTGTGCGAAAACATTTCAGAAGCTACAAAACATATTCCAAGACCAATGAGCTAATAGGTCAAACGAAGATAGAAAGGAAGCATGACATTGCAACCTTAGCAGTAAAACAAACAAACCAGAAACGAAGGAACCCAAATACCCAATTCAGTCCGGAGCGGACGCGCTCCATTCAGCCCAGTTCAGCGCCGCCGCGAGGTCCAGCAGCGCAAGTCCGTCGCCTCACACCAGTCCGCAGCTCCTCCGCAAGCCTGTCTCTGCCACGCCGCGAGCAGCCCAGTCACCAGCAGTGCCTCTCGCCGTCCCTTGGTCTTCTTAGGTGGGCCCGACGAATTAAAACCAGTGCCGGTGATGGCAGACTTGAGCTTGGGGATTGGGGCTCCAGGCAACGCAGTAGCATCAGCGATTTTTTTCTTCTTTGCGAGCTTTTCGCGCTCTGATCGGAGCTTACCCTGGAGTCTGAGGCGCTTGAAACTTAGACCACCCATGGACCAGTGAGCCTCGTTGGCCCATGAGAGAAGTGGATCGAGGACTGGGACTGGTTGGTAAAGCTCACTGCTCCGTAGTGTATTTAATGGGTAAAATTGGTATTTAATAAAAAAGTGTCCATATTAGAATAAAAGTAATCTAAGGGGGTTATGATAGCCTATTTCCCATTTTTTTTTAAAATTAGCAAAATGTACTAAATAAAGTATGAAATATCTCAAGATTTTCTGTGTGTTAAATTTGAATATTTTCTTTGGTAGTAAAGTTTTACTTCTTTTTTATCTTCAATTTTTAGCATCAAGTGAAAAACTAATTTTTTTTATTATTATTTATAATTGAAGCGAAAAATACCTATTTTGAGTGCAAAACGTGGGGTTGAGATTTGAAATTAAACCTTACCAAATTTAATGGGTAAGAAACTAATTGAATTATTCATTCGGTGCAAGTTATAGTAGCCAATTAACTATTAATTTTTTTCATATTACATAATTGGTTATAGTACTAAACTCCATCTAATATGAAATATAAAGTAGGAATGTATAAAGAAGAAAATTGTTACAAGCTAGTTTCTAGGAGTATATATATAGTTTGGAAGTAGTTTTTTTGTCATTACAAGTGATTCTGGCAAAGGATGGTCTTATGGAAGCATATTCATCCAATGAAAGGCAAATTAGCTCAATCAGCTCCTTACTGAATCCACGACTTTCATTGTCAAGATAAGAAAGCCTTGGTCTTAAATTAATCTATGCAACTTTCATGGCAATCTATTATAAGCAAAGACTAGAAATGTTAATACAGCAGTTACTCATATTATATTAATTCATATTAATATTTCTTCATATTTTACATATCATAAATAAAATTTTATTAGATTAAATCAGTTGACTTTTTTTTTTTTTTATCAACATTTACTTGCTATCAATTTATTTAGATTAAAAAAAAATAATGATATTACCACAACTACTTTTATAATTGTCACTATCAAGTATAAAATGTTTATTTTATCCTTATTATTAATTACACATTAAGTAAAAACTTATTTTAAGTTTAAATTAACAAATAATTAATAATCAAAACATACAAAATTAAACTAAACAATATATTACTATAAAATTATGCATATTTATGCTAGTTTATTATGAAATTATTTTAACGTTATACTTTTATTATGTGATTTACGAAATATTAGTTATTAACATGTACCTAGGCCTATCATAACTTGAAATAATTTAATATCTATAATTGTTTTATTAAAAATAAGCTAAATTAAACAAATCATTCCTAATTTTCTTTTTTTATATGTTACACTTTTATCCTTCTTTTTTTTCAAGTTAAAAAAGAAAAAGGAAAAAAAAAAAAGATAATTAATGTTATTATCTTAAAAAATTATACCTTGTCCATAGAATCATAGATTATTGAGTTAATTATTTGTTAGTGTGTTATATACCAATCTTTATTAATTATGACCTGACGAATAATATATCATTATTCTAATACTAAAATGTTAGTGGATTTGAAATTTTAAGTATAAATTAGATAATTTGTCAAATCAATTTCTAGTTAATTTTTTACTTTGGGCGTTTGTTTATGTTGCACTTGTATTCCTGCATCCTCTTCCCTAAACAAAATAAAACCCAAACTTTGAAAGAAAAAAAAATGTAAGCCTTTTTATCTATTAGGTTAAAATTATGGCAAAACGCAAGCTTTAAATTACATGTCACAGTCTTTTGACTCTACGTCACTAATCCAAATTTCAATCACAAACAAAAACCAACTATAAAATTTTGAAAGAAATGCTTTTGTAGGTACTTTATTTAAATTAAATGTGATGTTTAGTTCTTTAATTTAAAAAATATATGTTTAATTTTTTTTTTTAAATGATATCAAAGATAAAGTTAATTTTTCATTCAATTTAACTAAATAGGATATATATTATATACATGTTTATATTTTTTTGATAGATATATACCTAAAAAATTAATATTTAATTAAAAAATTTACTCAAATTTTTTAAGAAAATTTTTCTTTCAAACTTAAACAAAATTTTTAATACAATTTAACTAAATTTTCATTGTCTAATATTCCAAGTTACACGTTAGACAAATTTTCTTTTGAGTTTTAAAGAAAAAAAATTTTAAAATTTTTGAGTAATTTTTTAGTTAAATATTAATTTATTATGTTTATATCTATCAAAAAATATAAATATGGATATGAAACATATGTTATTTTATTAGATTTAACGAAAAATTGGATAAAAAATTAATTTTGTTCTTTCTTGGAACCTTTTTAACGAATAAAAGGATTCAAAAACACATTTTCTAAATTAAAGAACTAAACAACACATTTAGCTTAAACAAAGTGACGTTCACTATAATTTATCCTAATTTTTTTTTGCAATTGCGCACTACATCTACATATGAATCTTTTTTTCTGGCAAACTCTCGCACTACACCAACCCTACAACATTATTGTTTAGATAATATTTGTATTAACTCTTATGTTTGAAATATGAGTCTTGCCTCACATATGGCGTCTTTAAAATGCTATCCCATATCCCTTAAATTTGACTTTTAAGGTGTACAAAAAAAAAAAAAAAAATAGAGCACTTAGTCATCTTATTTTGAGTATCATTACATATAATTTCTTATTTATGCAAGTAGACACTACAATGTGAAATTTGTTCTTAATTGTTTTGAAAATTGGTACTACCAAAGGACTAATTGGGAAATAAGGTGCTCATTTTAGTAATTAAGGAACTAAAATGTTTATTTTTCATAATTTTTTTTATAAGAAAGAAAATATTCATTCATACTAAATCATAGGCTTTACAGTATTTTATCCAAGATACATCATAAAAAATAGCATCTTAAATACTAGGAGAAGCATCCTAATTTCAAAAACACATCCCAAAGCCAAATCCGCAAGCCTATGTACTGCAAGATTACCTTCCCCCTCTTCCTAAATTAATACAGGAACAAAAAGCACTTAATCCATTCTTAACGTCCTCCACTAATACACTATCAGTAGCAAAACAAACACCCACCTTATTAATCATTGAAACAGCTTGCATAGAGTCAAATTCAAAAATAATATTTTCAAAGTTCTTCTCTCTTGCAATATTAACTACGAAAGGGTAAAAATATATCCATTATGAAAAACAGTTTGTGCGGTGAGTAATACAATAAGAACAAAAAATTAAAGGTAAAATCTAACACACATGAGATAGAAAAATCTCTAATGACCAAAGCACAGCCAAAAAATCCTTGCGTGGGTGATTATATATATCCAAGTAAATGACAATTATGCCCCTCGATCCAACAAGTAACATATATTCCTTCACTGGCCTTAAAAAAAACAGTCCAAGCTCATTAGCAGGCCCAAAGGAACCAATATATAATAAAATAACATATGTATTATTGCAATTTACTCTAATGTTTATAATTTTGTACTCAACATGTAAATTAAATGTTTTTCTCCACATGCTTTCAGTACTAATAGTGGCACAAATATTAACAATCTCCACTTTGACTCTATGCATGCTATGGATATGTAAACAATTTACTCTTTCAATCCTAATGCCTATAGATGACACACCCTAACCAAATCTAAGCAATGCTTAAATTTGGTTTGAGGTACTGATTTGGTAATGTCCGAGGGATTATCCTCAATGGAAACTTTATCTAATTTAAAAGGCCTTGAGTTACCATGTCTCTAATGAAATGCATTTTAATATCTAGATGCTTTGACCTAGAGTGAAACATGGGGTGTTTAAACAAATGAATTGCAGATTGATTGTCACAGTATATAGTATCAATAACATCATTTTTCACCGTGTCAAGCTATCTTGTGAAGCTCCTTAACCATGTCATCATTTTTCATCATTTGTTAAGTAGTTAAGTTGTTGTAATTGTTGCACATGTCAATAGCTAATTAGTGCAATTATGTATATATATTGCTAACAATTCAATGAGTAGATCATCGAGTCATTTTCATCAAGATTCTATATATTGTCGTATAAGAAGCATATATATATTATCATTCTATCAAAAAATTCAAAAAATGAAATAAAAATAATAATAATAATAATAATAATAATGAAAGAGCTATCGTCTATTCGCGGAGAGTTTGAACTAGTAATGTTGGGCACAATCACAGACAAAATGGTCAGGATGCTCTGCAAAATGGCTCAGGTTTTGTATGTTGTTGTAGTAGATATTGATGATAAGCATTGTTGGTCTCAAATTGATATTGAATTGATGTAAGAATGCCTATGGTTCCTTTCCTTATGTTATAAAAAGCTATGTGAGGAAAAATTCTAAGATACAAAATATCACTGTCATTTGGGTCGATAGCAAGTACATTAAAGTTCAAACCATTTAATTGTTTCCTCAACAATCCACCAAGAAAAGGATCATTTAGAACATTAAACAATACCTCACAATAGCCCAAACGATGTATCCAATTCCATTTGTAGAACGATGATGTTCCATTATTATTATTGTCCTCCAATTCCCAAACATTCATGCCACCTTCCTTATGGATGGTCCCTAAAGATCTATTCTCATCTAAACATAACAGCCCATTAGAAATCCCTGTAAAAAAACACAAGGAACCATTGCAATTTTTGTTAGTCCAACATAAGCGAGCATTAGGCAAACTAATGAAACGACAATAATAATCATTACAACAGTCATTATTATTGAACATTTTGATTGGATTTATTCCAACAAAGCCAAGCACATATTCGAACGAGGAACCTTCCAGAGTAAGCCAATACAACATCCCATTGCAAGCAACACCTGGACAGGAGGCATCCCCTTTAAAATTATAAACATGACAATCTTTAGGGCACAAAACTTGTACCTCTCTCCATTTACCAAACTTTGATGAGTATATCTCCACTTTAAATGAGTTCATCACCTTTTTGGGGAATTTGAATGATTGAAATAGGCGCACAACTGAAAAGTAGTTGCGATTGTTGTTTTGATTATGATCTGAAAAGTAGTTGCGATTGTTGTTTTGATTATGATCATGAGTGATTAGTCCATATGATGCTGGTTTGTTAACATTTGTAGTAGGTGGTTTAGGAATAGTAACAAACTGCTTAGTATAAGGGTTATAAACGCAGTGAAGCCAACTGAGTTTGCACAAAATCAAATCTTTATAAGTGGCTAATACCAAGTAAGGATTAGTTTCGAAACGAGCAGTTAGACAATCCAATGAAAGTTTGCTTGGTTTATTGTTCAAAAAATTTATATCTGAATCCACATCATCATTACCATTACATATTATTGACAATTTCAAACCAAATCTATATGAAGGTTTTGCAATCAAAAACCAACGTCTTAATCGATGAGCCAGATGAGGATCATGAATAATTAAGATAATAAAATTTAACCATACCTTTAAAACGCACTTGCACAAAGCCTAAGAAAGCCTAAGATCTTAGATCAAGCAATCAAACAAGTCGAACAAGAATTTCAAGGATTAAAGCTTTTGGGAGATCTTGAATACTAGTCTTCCTCATATTGTTAACGATAGGGCAGTTAACTCTTTGCTTGTTGTTTTTTTGTTTTGACCTATATGTCAGATATTGTGTTATATATAGTATTGTATTGGTTTACTCCTATTAGGGTTCTTTTTCCTCAAACCAAATTCGGTATTAACTAAATTTCATGATTTATATTATTATTATTATAAATAATGTTATTTATTTATATAATATAAATTCTTAAAAAAGCTTTCACATTTATCCTTTTTTATTTTATTTTTTATACTATAAATCAGTATTTTTTTTCTGGAAAGTTCTTTCCTAAATTATTATTATTATTATTATTATTTATCTATCTATATAAAAGTGTGAAAGGATCAATATAATTTATTTTCGAAATTTGTCCTAAATAATTTAAAATTTTATAACTTTAATCTTATATAATTTAAAGATTAATTAAAATCAAAATCGAAGATTAGTTACAGTACAACTATAATTCTTGAATCATTTATCAAGTCTCTAAGTTTTTCACTCACTTATCAAATCTGTATAATTTTTATCCAAATTAATTGCATAATAAGATTGTTTTCTTAATTAGAGCAAATACATACAATTAATTAAAGGCAGCGTTAAATCCACGCCTAATAAAGTTGCTCCCATGCTACAATAAAAAATACGAAGAATCCGTAAACCGTAGTGTAACTTGGTCCTTCGGAAGGATTTTTTTAGTTAACTTTAATTTGATGGAATCTGCTATCTAGGCTCTGGCTATCTCTTCGCGGTTGCCTCTAGCTTTTGACAAAATAAAATTTTCGTCTATTTCAAACGAATTAATTACAAAAAGCTATTAAACTTACTCAGCCAAGAATATTAGAATAAAAGGGGGGTAATTATTTAAAGAAGAAAATAATAGAGGAAAGAAGATGTAAAAAGAAACAGAGGAAAATACAAGCGAGCTTGAAGCGTTGTTAATGGAGATCATTTTCTGCCATTAAAAATTTCTTGCTTCAAAAATCACAATGTAATCTATTTTTTCTTTAATTTATTCTTGTTTTATTATAATTGATTATTATGGTATCTTTACCAATTTGGCCTTCATTTTGATTAAGCAATCGCAAAAATGTGAAATTTTCAAATGGTTTGATGAATCTCCGATGCCAAGAAATAATTTATGGTTTGATGTATTCAATTAGAAAGCAAGAAAAATTAATCCAACATTTCACTTGGAAAGCAAATAAAGTTGTTGGTGGTGTTATTCATTCTTGTGGAAGCTTGGCTTCAATAATAATGTTGGTGATGGACGTAATGATGAACAAAAGCAGTACTTCTCTTATGCATGGGCATTTGTGATTTTGGATCTTAGAAGCTATGCAAATACACTATTATATAAATTAAAATTTTGAAACCTTTTTTTGTTTTTTATTTTTTAAAACTAAAGTTGGATAGTAAATGAATAAAAGAATAAGCTTTAGAAGTTGATTAGTACAATTCTTGATGAACCACGAGTGAAAGGAAAATAGAAGCTTTACTGAAAAAAATTGATCATTTAATCTATCCATACAAGCACACTTTACCATATATACATCACAAAATGAAAAATATCTACAAACATCAATAACAAATACTCCACATCATTTACTTGGAAAATAAGATATGTGCCTCATGGCCTTACTACAATATCTATATAATTCAATTTGCTTGTGAGCCTATGGGGGCACAATTACATCAAGTTATTAATCTTAAAACATATATTAGTCACAATTTGCAAAGTTTAATAGATAAATATGACACAAGTACATAAAAAACAAAACATGGACTACTACTTCCTGATTGGGATTGACTACCTTTTCTAACTCTCTTAAGTAGTGATTGGGTGGCAAATTTTAGCATGATTCGATAATAAGATTCGTATATGGCACGACACGAATTTTTTTTAGTAATAATTGATCAATATTTTTTTTCATGTTCTTAAAAGTTTTGTTATTTCTTACTATTATAAATAGGCAATACGAAAAAAATTCAAGTAAATTTTTTAATGTGTCAACTAATACGAAAATCTAACACAAATAACACGAACAAACACGACACGATTGCTACCCCAATCTTAACCTGCCATCAATAAGTACTTGCAATTATTTGACATCTGCAACTAAAACTAAAAGTATAACTTGCTACATATTTAACTGTATAATAATAATATAATATTAATTTAACATTAAAATTGTACATTGATGTCAAAATAAGAATGAAAAAAAATTAACCTTATTGGAAACTGCTTTTTACATGGTGATTTTTAAAGCAAGAAAATATATATTTTCGTTCTTGTTACTCCAAGAAATTATTAATAGTGTGGGTCTGGTCTCCCACAATGACCTTCATCAACAACGCTTCAACCTCTCTTTCCTTATCTCTCTGTTTGTTTCTACATCTTCCGTCTCTTACTTTTTTCTTCAAATAATTACCCACTTTTTTATCGCCAACTTCTATTATTCAAAGTAAATTTTCACTAAAAAATGACTTCTTTTATTCTAATATCCTTGATTGAGTAAATTTAATACTTCTTTGTAATTGAATCCGTTTGAAATGGACAAAAATTTTATTTTGTCTATAATTTAAATAACATTTTGGGTATATTTGCAACTAATGAAACGTTGTGGATATATTTTTAATAATTTAATACTTTGAAAGTATAAAACATAATTAATCTTTTATTTTGTTCACATTATTGTATTATTTTTTACTCTTTTATTACAAAGATAATTATATTTTAACGGTATTAATTTTATAATACTCCTAATATTTACTATTGAACTTTCTTAACCCCTAAAACAATGAAGTATTATAAAATAATTTGTAATTTTTTTTTTGGGTCAAAGATTTGTGTTTTTTATTCTAAATTTTGATTTATGTATTTGATTGATCATGTTTATTTTTAACGTAAAATTTGACAAGTATCCAAATTTATAACATTAATTATGTAATTTAATGTAAAATTGCTCACCATATTCATAAATTGACAAGTATCGTAATCAATTTGTAAAGACCAATTTGACGTTAAATTTAAAATATTTTTTTATTAACTTATAATTGCACTATTTAAAACTTGTTTGTATTTATTATATCTATAGACTAATTTAAAGAATAGTTTAAATCCAATTTAAATATTTTTAGAATAATAAATTAGCACAGTTCCGTGAAATTTTGATTCAATTAGAGCATTAAATTGATCACTCAATCTAATTAACAAATATTATTTTATAAATATTTAAATCAAGTTTAATACTAATTAAATTTTTTTTTTTTTTTTTAGAGTTTTTAGTGGAACTATAGCTTCGCTTAGCTCTCCTCTACCGTCAGCCCATAGACAAAAAGTTCTATAAAAAATAAAAATAAAAATTATTCTTTTTCTTCATAAGAAATACGTAAACCTTTATTTATTTAGTTATTATTTTTTATTTATCTTACATAATACTCCAAATCTAACAATTTAAAAATAGAAGAAAACACCAGAATTCTAGCTTCCAATATTCTTACTTAGCTTCTTTTAAGAATGGGCATTTTATCATAAGATTTGGATATCTGCAAATATCTGAACCGACAGTTTGGTTAATATCTGTTTAATTTGGGTACAGGAACGGGTAATATCTGGTCATAAATTAATTTAAATACATATAAAAAATTGTTTGGAAAATTTACATGTGCTATGCGTCGAACCTGAGACTGCGCATGTTAGTTTCATTGCCGATTACTAATGGCCATCAGACCACTCTCATATTTATTTATATTATAACATAAAAATATATTTTAGGTTGAAAATTACTTATTACTTAAAAGTTAAAACACCCATATAAATAGAAAATAAGCAAATTATTTAATTGCAAACCCTAACACTTTCCTTTCTTTCTTCATTCGTGATTTCGTGTTCGTGCAGCTGCCAGCTCGTCGTCGACGCTTCCAGACTTCCACAACCTCGGCGAACGGCGGTCCAGCTCGAGCTCCAGCCCTCCACTTCTGCGTTGGCGCTCGCGCTTCCAGTCGCTGTTGTGAGCGGTGAGCCTGTGAATATTTAGGATTTAATGGTGTGGAAGCACCTACTTGATCATCTTGAAGCTGTTCTTCATCCTCGTAATCCATTTGGGTTTTTGATTCTTGGTCTTGATTATTATTATTATTAATTATAAATTTTTATGGTCTTATGGGCAAATAGCAGATCTACTCCCCCATACCCATCAGTACCAACCAAACACACTTTCTCAGTTATTGTTTTTCTTTCTTTTTTCTGTTTTTGAACTTTTAAATTCTCTCTTTCTCTCTCTCTATGTTTGTCTTTTCTCTTAAAATATATAATGCTTAGTGGGGTTATCAAGCCTTTTAAGCTTGTTTGTTGTTGCCTCTGTGTGCTTATTATGCTTTATTCCTCAATGCTGCTCAGTATATATATTCAATGAAAACTTGTAGCGAGTATAAAAGATACTTGGTGTTGGTTGAAGAACGTGCTAGAATTATTCAGTGGTGGACGAAATTTGTTGTTGAGGATACGGAGATGACGGTTGAAATAGCTTGAGTCTGAGATCTACGTTTGTCTTTTTGTTAGTGTTTTATTATTTAAGAGTTGCTTTCGTTTTTCTAGCACTCATAATATTTTTGTTTGCAAGAATAGTAGTGATTTAGGATATTTGTTTTGAATGTTAGTCTAAAATTTAACTAATCGAATAAAGCTCTATGGGAGCTAAATTGTGATAATTGATTAACTAAAATTATTCCTTTTTATATATTCATTATGCCGCATCATATCATGTGGATTAATTAAGCAGGAACTCATTCTCAAGTAATATCAATTGATAGTGAAACTGGTTAACAGTAGAAGTTTTTTTTTTTTTTTTTAAATAATCGGGTATTTTTGGGTGGTTTTTTTGTTATATCTATCCCCGCACGATTATAACCGTACTCAAATTGTAGTAATTTCGAGTAATTTTGATTATACAGTTAATTGTTCGGTTTTGAAAACAGATATGACAAAAACCATCCCCGCTCGTCCATGCCCATTCCTAACTTTTCATATTATTTATTTATTTATTTTTACATCATTATTACATTTAAGTTCCTTGTACATTTTTTTTATGTACAGTACATGTTTATCTATTTATAATATTTTTATAATTGTGATCTAAATAATTATTGATTTTTTAATTTCTAATGAATTACTTGACTTATTAATTAAAATGAATACTATAAATATTTATAAATATGTATTAAATTAGAATATTAGTTTAAAGTATAAGTAATTGATTATGATTTATGACGTTTTATTAAAAAAAATTATTATTTTGAAACAATTTATATAATTTTCATAAATCAACAAGGACAAATTGGTTTGCAATAGTTTCTTCCCTTATTCGTCCATTTTCTCCTCTCCGATAAATTCCCAACTTCTTTTTATATTTTTTTTATGGAAAGGTCAAAAAGTGCTAATTACTTAAAATAAGAGATAAATAAGAGATTTAAGATTTAAATATATTTTAATATAAATAATATTTGTAAGTGTTAATAAAATAAGGATAATTTTATAAAGTAATATTTGATTATAAAATATAATTATGTATTTTAATATGTATTATTTTATTATTTTTATTTATTATGATGCTATATTAATTATTAATTCGTCCAAAAAGTGCTATTAAAATAGGGCCTTTATGGGGCCTCGTTTTCTCACGTTTATTGGTATGGGCCTTTCATTGTAATAGCCCGAAAATGCCCCCTAAATTCGTTATTAAAGTGAAACCCTACTGTTAGTTTAGGGCAAACGTCTATAATGTGCCCATGTGTGTGGCAAATGACAAATATATAATCCATATCTAATTTCTTGCAAAATGTCCCTTTTCACTTGGCTCTAACCGTTTGTAGCCGGTAAATTGCAAATAGGATGGGGCGGGCGAAATCTGAAATTAAGAAAAGCCCAAAAGAGGCGCTAAACACTCAAACACCCTAAGGAAAGTTTGCACTCAGTTTCCAACTCCAACCCCATCGTCGATGCCGTCTCCGTCTCCGTCTCATGTGGCCTTCTCAGTTCCTCGTCCCTCAGCTCCTCAGTTCCCTGTCCCTCAGCTCCTCAGTTCCTCGTGCAGGTATTCATTGTTTGATTTACATTTCAGTTTTCATATTCGTTCTTATTTTGGCGATTCATGAATTGAATGGATTAGAAATATAGAATTAATCATTTAAATGGTTCACTGCAGCGTTGTGACAGATCGGAATGCTGTTTCTATTTAAGTTTTTCATTATCATTTATTCTTTTCTTGAATGCTTGTAGGCAACAAAATTGTATTAATTTGTGGTTATATTGTGTTTTAGTGTTTGCCTAGCCTAGTGCACTGAATTACCTTAAACTTCTTTAACTAATGTATATGATATATTAATGTATGGAACATGATTGAATCATATGGAATTTCTGTTATACTTCAAAACTTAGCAATGAAATTGGTGTAGCATTGATTGTTTGGAGTGATTGTTTGGAGGAAAGTTTATACGTTTAATAATTTGATCTACTGTGTATTTATCAGCAAGGTTAGTTTGTGTCTCAGTGTTCCAACTACTATTGGTAGTAGTAAGCTATTTGAAATAAAAAAAAAATCTATAAAGTAACCATGTTGTTTAATGTTTTTATTTTTAAACATATTTTTAACCATGTTGTTCACTCGGTAGTCTGATAGGCTTATTCCAATTTATTATTAAAACAATATTTTTCATTGTTAAGAATTTAAGTTATTTTCATTGTGTTTACAATCGTTTTTTGTATGTTGTTTTGATTTAACAAAAAACTTCGTGGAAGAAGCAAGAATGGGCTCTCTCTCTCTCATTGTCGATGTTATGTACTGTTTTGCTTGCTTTGTTATTTCGACATTATATAACTTGCTTGTGATTCATGGATTAACTTTTACCTTTTTTGTTCATGGTGCCTTCTTTTGAATAGCATTAGTAGAGGTTGAAAGTTTCTGAGTGCTATTGTGTAGGGATCGCTTTTGATGTATAACTTTTAGATTTATTTTGACTTTGCTTGATGGGTATTTTGGTTTGAATGATTTTTTTGGGTCAATTTTACAGCCTTATTTTCTGTTCTTCGAGGTGCAAGTTCATAAATTCTTAAAATATTTTTTGTGTTGTTTACTTTTTGTGTCATATTGAATGCATTTACCAAAGACATTTTACAATCATCTATTAATGTCTTTGGTATTCGTATGATGTCCCATTGCATTCAAATGTATCATTTGTGCATTTACATGATCATCGACTTATATCGACCTAAATCGACCTAAATTTTCTGATTTTCCCAATAATTTGTCATTTTTGCAATTGTTTAAATCCAATAGGTTCCAAATTATCTCAACTGATATCGTGATTTTATAAAATGTCTTTGGTATTCGTATAATGTCCCATTGCATTCAAATGTATCATTTGTGCATTTACATGATCATCGACTTATATCGACCTAAATCGACCTAAATTTTCTGATTTTTTCAATACTTTGCCATTTTTGCTATTGTTTAAATCCAATAGGTTTCAAATTGTCTCAACTGATATCGTGATTTTATAAAATGTCTTTGGTATTCGTATGATGTCCCATGCCATTCAAATGTATCATTTGTGCATTTACATGTTTGATCGACTTATATCGACCTAAATCGACCTAAATTTTTTGATTTTTTCAATATTTTGCCATTTTTGCTATTGTTTAAATCCAATAGGTTCCAAATTGTCTCAACTGATATTGTGATTTTATAAAATGTCTTTGGTATTCGTATGATGTCCCATGCCATTCAAATGTATCATTTGTGCATTTACATGTTTGATCGACTTATATCGACCTAAATCGACCTAAATTTTCTGATTTTCTCAATAATTTGCCATTTTTGCTATTGTTTAAATCCAATAGGTTCCAAATTGTCTCAACTGATATCGTGATTTTCTAAAATGTCTTTGGTATTCGTATGATGTCCCATGCCATTCAAATGTATCATTTGTGCATTTACATGTTTGATCGACCTAAATCGACCTAATTTTCCAATAATTTGCCATTTTTGCTATTGTTTAAATCCAATAGATTTCAAATTGTCTCAACTGATATTGTGATTTTATAAAATGTCTTTGGTATTCGTATGATGTCTCATGCCATTCAAATGTATCATTTGTGCATTTACATGTTTGATCGACTTATATCGACCTAAATCGACCTAAATTTTCTGATTTTTCCAATAATTTGCCATTTTTGCTATTGTTTAAATCCAATAGGTTCCAAATTGTCTCAACTGATATCGTGATTTTCTAAAATGTCTTTGGTATTCGTATGATGTCTCATGCCATTCAAATGTATCATTTGTGCATTTACATGTTTGATCGACTTATATCGACCTAAATCGACCTAAATTTTCTAATTTTTCCAATACTTTTCCATTTTTGCTATTGTTTAAATCCAATAGGTTCCAAATTGTCTCAACTGATATCGTGATTTTCTAAAATGTCTTTGGTATTCGTATGATGTCCCATGCCATTCAAATGTATCATTTGTGCATTTACATGTTTGATCGACCTAAATCGACCTAATTTTCCAATAATTTGCCATTTTTGCTATTGTTTAAATCCAATAGATTTCAAATTGTCTCAACTGATATTGTGATTTTATAAAATGTCTTTGGTATTCGTATGATGTCTCATGCCATTCAAATGTATCATTTGTGCATTTACATGTTTGATCGACTTATATCGACCTAAATCGACCTAAATTTTCTGATTTTTCCAATAATTTGCCATTTTTGCTATTGTTTAAATCCAATAGGTTCCAAATTGTCTCAACTGATATCGTGATTTTCTAAAATGTCTTTGGTATTCGTATGATGTCCCATGCCATTCAAATGTATCATTTGTGCATTTACATGTTTGATCGACTTATATCGACCTAAATCGACCTAAATTTTCTAATTTTCCCAATAATTTGCCATTTTTGCTATTGTTTAAATCCAATAGGTTTCAAATTGTCTCAACTGATATCGTGATTTTCTAAAATGTCTTTAGTATTCGTATGATGTCCCATGCCATTCAAATGTATCATTTGTGCATTTACATGTTTGATCGACTTGTAGAATGTCTTTCGTATTCTTATTAAAATAACTCATTTCTGGGATTATTTTTTCAGATTGGTGATGGATGGACTGGGTGTATTGGTAATACATGGTGGTGAGTGGATGAAGTTAGATAAAACAGAGGAGTATATTGGTGGACAAGGTGTTGTCATAAGGTTACGAAAAGGAGATGATTACCACCATTTGAAAGATAAGTTAAACAAAAAATTGAAAATTGATAAATACAATCAAGTTTTGTCAATTAAATACTACTTTAAGAATGATGCATTGTTCCCAACAGTTGCAATTTGTGATGATGAAGACTTGGATGAATTTATCAACTTGCATCTCGAAGATAAGAATATTAAGGCTGTGATGTATGTTTCTGTTGCTATGAAAAACATCGGGCATTCTACCTGTGCACCAATGGAAGATAATGATTGTGTTCAATTTGTGGAGAATAGATCACCTGTTCATCAGTTTGTAATGAACTTCACTCCTCTATTGGTTGAAAACATAGAAATGTTGCACTCTTCAAGAATCCCAGATAATGAGAGTTTACATGCTTGTAACAACATAGAGACAATTTTCACTCAGAATCCATCACAAAATGAGTTTAACATGTATGAAGGACGTGGAGTTTCATGCTCTCCAAGAAATGTAGGTGATGAAGTTGAGAGACAAAATTACTCAAACAATATGCTTGTCCCACTTCCAATCTCATCACAGAGGAATACGTGTACAGGTTCGAACATTATTTCTGAAAGTTCAACAGGCGAGCTAGGCTTAAGTGTTGGACAAGTATTTGACTCTAAATCTCACCTTGTGACACTTTTGGTTGAAGTTTGGCAATCAATACCACTTCATTTTTTACAAATTATTGATCCTTGTCCAGACCTCAGGGATAGGCTCTTCACAGCTCATTGTTGCCCATCTGAACCTGTACCCTGGAAAATAAATATATGTGTTAACTTCTCTGTTTTTACGGTTTTTATATGTGGAAGATTTAAAACATACTTTATATACTAGTCCAAATCAACCTTCACCCTTTGTTGAGAATCCATTTACTCAAATATTGAGCCTTTGCATCATCTATTACAGAATATGGCAACTGCTGCAGTGAAAAGAAGAAACAAACTGAAACTTGCAACACAGAGGAAGTAAAGAGCCCTATAAGTGAATGCAGCGCAAACGAGAAAACTAGAATACATTATCAAAGGGAGAAGAGCACCATGGATAAAATAATATCGCATCCAACAAAACTGGGATAGTATCTCAGTAAAACAGGGCACATTAGTGTCTCTTCAAAGTACAAGAGACCTCCAAAGGGTGGGGGCAAAAGAGAATTAGGAATCTCACTAAAGTAAAGAAATGTTTTTCCTTCACTCCTCTCAAATAACTCTGGATGGTTGCAGACCTATCATTATACAAATTGCAATTTGTAAATTAAGGAGGATAATGTTCCACAATATACAAAAATTTCACAACTTCTATACTTCTTATCCAAATGAATTATCAAAAAAACTGAAAAGTCTAGAAAAAATATTTTCACCTAAAAACGAGAAACAAAATTAATAGCTTACTTTTCGTAGCTGAATAACAATATTCATCAAATTCAAATCTTTTTCTCATTGAGATGGCCCCTGTTATTATCAAATAACTCAGCAAGAGATATCTTGTTCTTGATAGCTCGATAAAAAGCTTGTTGCCGAGAACTCAACTTGCAGTGCACTATGATCTCAGTTTTTCTAGTAAGTTCAGAAACTACATCTGTTTTAACTCGACGCAGCATAAAAGGCTTCAATGTTGAATGCTGTAAGGAATTTCAACAGTAATATGTCAGAAAGACCCAACTCAAATAATACAAGTCTGAAGTCACGAAAAGCAATAATAAAACTCAAAAACAAAGCAAGCAACTAAAATTATCTGGATTATGCTGCAATGAAATTATTGGAATTCATGCATACCAATCGATTAAGCTGGTGCTCATTTGCATCCAGCAAAAGGTGTTGTTCGTTTTCTATTTATGATATGCACAAGTCTACAAAGGTGTGGAAAGAGTTGTAGATTAAGGTGGATTAATTACCTGAGGCCTGACTTGAAGAGAGGACCATTTTCACAGCAGGAAGAGAATTTGATAATAGAGTTGCATGCAGTTCTTGGAAACAGGTATTCTAACTTGGGTTTTGTCTAAAATGATTTTTTTTTCCTTTTCTTCTGGGCTGCAGAGACTTGAGTTCATTTGTTTTTATCTCTGTTGCTTCATTAGATGGTCCCAGATTGCAGCTCAATTACCTGGAAGAACGGATAATGAGATAAAGAATTTATGGAATTCTTGCATTAAGAAGAAGCTTAAGCAAAGAGGCATTGACCCAAAGACTCACAAGACATTTTCAGATGTTGAAAATGACAAGGAGAAGCAATCTACTACCAACAAAAACAAAGAGAACAAGGCTTCACTTGGTTCAGCTGAACTTAATCTATGTGAGGCCGTGAATTCCAAACCAATAGAAGTTAATCCTATGGTTCCAAGATGAAGAGCAAAAACGACAGCAAGAATTTGACCGTTTCTCCTCAAACCCATCATGAGTTATTTCTAGACAGATCAGGGGCCTCACATGAAAGCTCAACAACCAATTGCAGACCTTCTGATTTAGCGGGGTATTTCACTTTTCAGAATTCAAATTATGGTTCTGATATTGGGCTTGAAGTGATTCAGAATACAAGTTTCTGCTTCACTCAGAATTCAAGGCCTCCTGAAATGTCATTTGAGTTCAATTGTAATATAACACCAGCAATTCTCTCATCTATATCAAACTCAATCTTTGCATCTCGACGTGTCAATCCTTCCATAAGACTTGTTTTTGAAAACCCATCGCTATTTATGTGCAGAGATTAACAACTGATAAAATTGAGAAACGTAACTGGTGAACATGTAAATTTTCCTGTATATATAAATGGATACGCATGAGGAATGACAAAATTACCTGTGTTTCGGCCACATATTGTCTACCAAAGTCAACATTTTCTAAAAGTTTCATTTTTAGATTTGTCTTGGCTTCTTCACGCCATTTCTTTTATCCATGATACAAATGAAGGCTAATATATTATGACTTCACAAACCTATAACTGAAGCCATAAGTGTCTAAAGAATTTGGTTGCGCAAGCCTTCTCAAGATGCAAAAACTTAAGCTCAATAAACAGTTAAGCAAGCACCACAAGGCACAGTTAATAATAAACTAGAAAACTGGAACAGACAAACCTTCCCAAGAATTCGTGCTATTTGTTTGTCTCTCACTTGTTTAGAACGGTAAAGATCTTGGCCCTGCACATACATTAAAAAACTGTAACAAATTATAGCCCAAAAAATTCATATATTGACAGTAAAAATTAAACATTTATTCAAATGTTAGAAGAATTTAAATTCATAAGAGAAATAGCATGGTAGGATTAAAGAAATAGCATGCCAATTATACCTCATTGCACTGATAGCCCACACAAAACAGCTATTAGAACATATACAACAGTTGTTCTTCCAGTAGAATGGAAAAAGAAAAAGAAGAACATATACAAAAGGAAAAATAACAAACCGAAAAACCATTACAAACTATAGCAACCGGTCCATCAACGTTAACTTTGAAAAGACATAATTGGTCAACCGATTACGTAACATAAACCCTAAACCTGCATAAACAAAATAAATACATAATCCTTTCGAATGTATTAGCTAAATATACAAGTATCACATGATAAGAAGATTGTCTCGTGAATAATACAATTCATAACATAGTCTCTTCCAAAAGTTGGTTATGTCTTCTTGCTTAATCATTATCAACGGATTTCCTGTAGTCCGATATTCAACGAATTTTAGTGCATAAATCCCGCAATCTCCACTGCAAATTATGAATACAAAAACTAAATAATTAGCACTGATAGCAAATTCTTATTGGATTAAATATAAAACAATTAATGAGGTGTTGTACTCACGCATTTTCTTGTATCGGTACAGTTTCCTTTTGGTTATGGGACAATTTCCAAGTTTTTGAGAAGATTATTTTCCGACCTTGATGACTTTTCTCATACATTCCACACTGGTAGATGAAATCAGGAAACATCTTACATATATCTTGCATTTGTCTCTTCAAAGGTGCATCTCGAATATGGGATGGAAGTGAGTCATAGATGTTTATCTCTTGAGACAACATATCAAACTCTAACATAATCCAATGATCTCTGAAGGATATAACTCCATATAAGACGTCCAATTCATACCATGCCACCCCAAATTCAGGAACCGATCCTAGCATATAATTTGTTAGAGTCCTGTCAGAGAACCAACCATATTGCTCATTCCTTCCTTCTGCCCTCAGCCATTCATCCTTATGACTCAACAATTGTGGCTGGAAAAATTGGTTTATAAAAACAACAAACAAATACATATTTGAGCAAGTCATAGCATAATAAAATAAAAAAGGATAATGGCACAAGTATTTAGATTAATAAAAAACATCAGATGGCAAGTTTGCCAATACTTTACACACATAATCGTCCAGTCATATAACAAACATGTATATTCATCGTTCGCAGTGTAAAGCAAACAAAACTGTAACTGACTAACCATAACAATGCCAGAGCTTTGACCTTTTACTAAACCCTAAATTAAACGTAGAACATTTACTTACAAAGAAAATAGAATCCATGGTGGACCAATTTTGTAAACGAAATTTTGTAGGGCTTAAATGAAACTTCTTTCTCAGCAACCAGAGACCACAATCAATATGCTGCAGAATGATACAATTTTAATTGGTATTATCAACATGTCTATCGACTAATCAATATGTAAACTAGTGGAAACAAGGGCAATAGAAACAAGTTTCATACAGATTATCTAAAATTGCATATAAATACTTACTGAGTTGAAGAGGTTTGTTTCATTCTTCAAAAAACGGTGAAACCATACAACATTTGCTCTCCCTTTACTAGGGCAACCAACACTAATGCTGTCACTAAAGTAAAATAAAATGCACATGTAATAACTGTACATGATTATTCCCAATTTTCATATTTAAATATAATATCAAATGTAAAAGATAGTATGAAATTTTACGACGACAGTAAGATAAATATGTTCAAGGCATCATTTACTTACACCAAACTGGATGATGATTTATGCAGCCACGAAATAAAATGGAAGTATTTATCTGAATCTAGTCCTTCGTACACGTTATATAAATCCAGTACATTGCATGACTTATCCATTTTTGAAGCCTTCCTCTTCCTACCAACATTTTTGTAGATATCATATGGAGATCTCAGGGATTTCCCAACCGACCTGTGCTTTCTCATGTAGTACTTCTTGGGTGGTGTGGGACCCTATACAATAGTACAACAATCTGGATCATTTATATCGTCCTCTGATTGTGTACCAAAATCCTTCTCAATTTCATATCCCTCTACTGCCAAATGTATTTTTTGTAATTCTTCCTCTAATAACATTATTTGAGCAGCTTTATCTTGTTCACCATACTGAGAATCAACAGGTATGCCTTCACTCTTACTAAGAATTTCTTCTTCTCCAACGACCGTTTCATTGGAGTTTCGTGCAATATTACAACCAATATTGACGCCTGCTGTAGCATCCACATCACCGCTACAATATGCCCCCAGTGGGCTGCTTCTTTCGAATACATTATGACCTTCAAACGGGACATTTATGTTTCCCTTGTTCAACACATGTACAATACTAGCAAGCATCTGCTTAATTTCCCAAACTTCCTACTTAACAACAAGCACTTCTTCCAAAACCTAATAAAAAAATGAAGTAGATCAGAATTTAAATTAAAATCTTTTCATTATGGTACTGAGTATTGAAGTTAGACAAGGTAAATTCGTAGGTACATTCTAAATGAAATGAATCGTACCTTATCGATGGATGTTGTTGATGAAGAGGGATGATATTCATCGTTCAATTTTTCCTTCCCCTTGTCAACCCTTTCAGTATTTTGAAATAACTGCTTACCAAACTTATCAGCCATTCCTCTCGTACAAGCCACGCTTGATTTGTAATATAACGTTTCCTTCTCCATTTCAGTAGGGGCCAAAACTTCTTTAATCAAAAGCTGCAACAAATATCACAGTTACAAATTCATTAAATTAAGAACATTCAATATATGTTCTCAATAAAATACAAAAAATTAGAAATAATCTTTTACAAAATACTAAATGCCTTACATCATCATGGCTGAAGTAAGTCCTCTCCAAGTATTTGAACCTCAACCAACGACCAGTCTTATTGTTCTCCCATTTCAAAATCCGTGGAATTGAATCTGATGAAAGTTGACAAACCACAATATCAACCAAAGCTGGTATGGCTTCGTAAGCCCATACTTGTAATGCTAGGGGAAAACCATAGACGTTATACGAAGTAGATGCATATGATTTCCTTGCCTTGTAATCTTCTTCATTATCATCCATGTTCACATCATCCTCTCCTAACTCTTCTTCGAATTCTTCTAGTATCTTTTCCAATGTCTTATTGTTCTTTGTTACCGTATTCACCATACAAATTTTCATCTTTTGTACGGTGAAATCATAAACAATCTTCCCCCATGGAAAGTTGTTAAACTTATCTAGATCTTCAACAAGACACAAGTAATCCAAATTAATCTTATTTGACTTTTGCTCCCCCAACAAGATCACTTCTAAAGCGACGAGAAGTGACAAACTAAGAACATCTTTATGATCTGTGTTCTTTGGTAACTATTTGTACACTTCACATAACCTTGACTTGGTTATGATATTGTCCCTTCTGAAATATTGTTCCTTCAAGCGACTTTGGGAGGATGGAATGTTCTCGTCACCTGTAAACATCAAACTCGTAATGAGGGCAAATTCCTCATAACCAAATCGATGTGCACGTCCATTATACACAATTCTTAATTCTTTGCCGCTCTGTTTGTTATCTTGCATCATTAGAAGAAGGTGCACCAATGGTCCTGTGAACTCTATTTGGTGCATTCTCAATAGAAATCCAAAGCACCCTTCTTCAAACTCCCTCTTCAAACCAAATATATTTAATTTTGACTTGATTGTTTCTATTTCTTCCATTCTAGACATGTTAGAAATCTTCCCAATAAAATAGTCCTCGCGTCTAATCAATGAAAATCGTTCAATATTTTCAGATGCCATTACCTGTTACACGAAAAAAGTTTATTATATTTTCATTAAAAAAATATAGATTAAAAAAACAAAAATAAAAACACAACAATAACAACATCAACATTTTTGAGTTTTTTCATAATCCTCAATAAATTTTAATTATCCCCTCTAATAGATTACAATGGTTGACCTTAGGTTCTCTCTAATGCTACTTAAAACTTCACTTAAACAAATACAGTTGTTATTCATTAGAATATGACAAAATGAAACACACTCAAGTAAAGGAATCCCACAAGCAATTGACATCGAAACCTATTCAGATTCAAACAAGTCAAACAAGCATGAAATGAGACTAGTGAATATGAAAAATAAATACAAATTGATAATTGGATTCAAAACTTGCATGAAAGTCAGTTGGGGAGTCAATTCAGCTGAAAAATCACTACTGTCTAGATTTAACTTCAGTAATCAACAGAACCAACAAAATCTTCAAATTATTGAAACATATGGTTCAAAATCCTTGAATGGTTTGGGCTGACGAACTTAATTAATATCCTAAAGGAGACAAATAAGGCTTATTCAATTCAAAAATGGCACAATTAACACTAAAAAAGGAACTTCAACGTGAAAAAGATGGAGAATGCAGCTCTAGAGTAATGACCTGACTTTGGGAAAATTGGAAATCCTATAGGTGGCTAAGTCGATAAGGAATGCACAAAATATAAAGGATGAAATAAACAAAATGAAGTACTTAAATAAAAGGACCAGAAATGTGTAATATCCTAGTCAATTTATGCGCATGTGTAATATCCAGTAGAATGAAAAATGAAGAAAAATAGAGAAAAACGACAATGAGAATGAGAAACTAGAGCAACCGGTTACTCAACAGATGATTCTGAATAAACATAACATAAACCAGTATAAACATGTTACCTGCATATGTAATATGGTGGTGATTGTGTCTGTTTTCATACAAGCAGAGCCACCGGCCAAAAACAGAGGATTCGTTGGGGATGGCTGAGCTTGGAGATGGATGTTGGAGATCCTTCACTCGCGTTGCGTTGGGGAGGGAGTAAACTGAGCAACGTTCTTCGCTTCTTGCAATTGGAATGGTTAGGGCAGCCAAATGATTTCGCGTTGGGGAGTAAACTGGGCAATGTTGGTCTTCGCTTCTGGCAATGGCAAAACGCGGCCGCCTTTTAAGTTTTTTTTTTTTTTAAACCAAACAATTAACCGGGTGTTTAAGTAATAAGTCCATATTTGCAAGAAATTAGATATGGGGTATATATTTGTCATTTGTCACACACATGGGCACATTATAGACGTTTGCCCGTTAGTTTACCATGTTCCCACTAATAACAATTCTACTGATTTCAGCTACATCCCTCTCTGTTCTGCTTGTCATTGGTTTCGGATCTTCAAACTTCAATGGCGAAGCGTCTTACACCAACTTTCAGTCGGTTCCTGGTGGAGAAAATCGCACCTCCTTCCAAGACTAACGCTGGTATCCCCCTACCGGAGAAAACCACAAAGGTTTTCCTTCTTTTCCCTTTTACTGGATCTTTAGCTTCAATCTAAACGTAACTATCCTAAACATATTAGTTTAACTCTTCAATGTCTGGATTTGTGATCTCCGTTTATTTGGTCCGCATCAATGTAATTTGAATTTCGGCCACAACTTGCGAAATGGTTTTATTCATTAAACCCTATCCCCGTCCCCTGACCTGATAGCTATGCGTAAGACATATATAGAATGTGGTTATGTAATTTCGATGGTATTGGTTTGTTTGGGTTGGGCTTGTTTCTTTTTCAAATGTTTTTGCGTGGAATTCTTAGTCTTAGAGTAGTTTTTGATGTGTAGTCCGACTTATTTGTTTTTCCAATTTCAGGGCATTCTTTCATTGTTCTTCACTTGCTTTTTATGGAAATTTGAGTTGGTGGTGTTAATCTTTCTTTTCTGTTTTAGGTCATTTGATGGTGTTAACTGTTAAATTTTAATCTTTCTCTTTTGAAGCTGAGATTAGCAAATTTGATTTGCATATTTTTATTAATATTTTCAATTTTTTGTTATTTCTACTTTAAACTTGTCCAGGTATGCCTTATATCTCTATTTTATTGTAGCATAGAGCCTAGAATCTGAATGTTAAAAGAAACAGATTAATCATGAACTTCCTGTGAACTAACACTAGTCCATTGACGCAAGTCATCTTTTTCAGTTCAGAATAACATTGACCTATAAGTTAGTTACAGAAGCTTTTGATGAAGATTTGGAGCAATTTGATGTATTGCTTATTTCTATGAGAAGTTTATGGCATTTCATTTTTGCTTTGTTAGTTAGAGATTGTTGTTTACTATCAATTGGCTTTTCTTTTAATTTATGTCATTGGTCTTTTAACAAATTGGTTCTATATGTTTGTTTTGATAAGTACTTTATCTGTATGGGTTCAAATATATGCATTCACCCCGGGATTGACTCCGAAGGTGATGTTTTGTTAATTTTCTTTTTTGATTCACCATCCGCTTGTTTCTTATCTTCAGCTGAACTCTGGAAAAGTCAATGCCGTGGTTCCAGTTCATTTCGCTGATAAACAGTAAGCTTTACTTGGTTTATTGATGCATTTTTTTTTTATCTAAGAGTCTTTATATGTTAATACCGTTGTAATGAAGCATACAAAGTGTTCATGTCTGGTACTCTTTTAACTCAGCTATGGTTAATTGATCGTTTCATCCTTAGAATTTGGCTTTTAAGTTGAGTTTTAACTGAGGTGACCTAAGGATTAGGCATCTAGGGTCAACATACTCTCATACTCTGAACTGGTAATTATTTTCATTTTATATGGTTTGCATGATTTGTTTCTGTTACAAAGGGTTCGTTTTGTGACGAGTTATGTTTTTTTGTGTTTGAGATTAGTTTTATGTTTTCTAATTGGTTTTAAAAAAACTAGTTTGGTAAAAATTTATGTTTTTTTTCTTTCATTCTCTCTCTTAAGTCACAACAAAGAAGTAAAGTTAACTAATGAAACAAAAAGTGAATTCGAATTAGGGATGTGCAAAAACTACCCAAGTCAATATAACCCAATCGATCTAAACCAATATTATTAGATTGATTTGGTTTTAAATTTTGATGAACCGATCAGATATGTGCTTGTTTGGTTTTCAAATTTTAAAAACCAATAAAAAATGAACCAACTCATATACACATATATTATATTTAATTTATTTTTCATTTTTATTGATTTGTTTTTACATTATTCATCCGTTCTTCATTTGAAAATTCAAAGTACTAAAATATAATCTTAGTCATCTACAATCAGTTTTTTTTTTCTTGTTATTATACTTGTATGTATGGTATATATAGGGATATTCAAATTTAGTATATGTGTATTTTGTACTCTAGGTTATTTTCAAAGTTTAGAACTATCTAATTTAAACATTAGCAATTATGATATCATATATATAATACAACGTTTGAAGAATGAAATTTATTTTCAAGGAACAAAAATTTATAGCCACAATCTAAAGAGAAATATAAAAAGTTCAAGAACTGATATATCCAACCCAAAACTAACCAATTTTGTTTCGTTCGGTTTGGTTTCTATTTGTTAAGAACTGATTATTGGGTTGATTGAGTTTTAGTTCAAAATTTAACCAACCCAACTTTGCACATCCTCTAATTGGAATGTGGTTTTAAATATATTTTTTTTTCAAAAATCATAGAAAGTGTATAAAAATGGAACTAAGTTCTAACATGATTTTGAATTTGAAAATAAAATTAGTTGAAAACATAATTGGTTGCTGCTTACAAATCAAGCCCTCCAAGTTGTTTGTTGTTTTTGGTAATTTTCTTTTTCATCCTTCAGTAGTATATAGCATTTTCCAGGTGTTGTATCATGTATGCATAAATAACAAACTTGCTACCCTAAAAAAATTATAAGGAGTCTGCTAAAAGAGTGGATGCCTAGGACATCTATTGGTATTTGCTGACATGTACACATCCTCTTCTACTTTTTTTTCCCCTTTTATTTTTACTTTTATTCATTTGATAAAATATTTCTGATATTTACTACCCTTTTCAAGTTTTGTTGATGCATTCCTGTTGAGAATGAAGAATAAGAAAGAGCCTCTTATGAACAAGAAAATTTGGTCGCGTAGATCTTCTATTTTGCCGGAATTTGTTGGTTGCACCGTACGAATTTACAATGGAAAAACTCACATTCCTTGTAAGATCACTGAAGATAAGGTTGGTCATAAATTTGGGGAGTTTGCTCTTACACGGAAACGAAGAGTTATGAAAACAAATAAAAAGTAGCAAGTTCTTAGCACAAGACATAAGAGTTAAATTGTCTTATGTTTTTTTCCGCTCAGAATGTTTGTTGTTTTGTACTCATGTGTCACAGCCGTCTGAAATAAATTAGGCTCATCTTGCATGGACTTGTTCTACTGGAACTAAGGCTGCGTTTGTTATGCAGTATAGTAATGATTTACTTCAATACCGTTTGGCAAAATTTCTCACTGCACTTGACAAGTCCTTGGCCAACCTAAAATTGATTGGTTATGCTCTTAAAAGAGACCCGCCAGAAGGTTCTATGCCTGGGAATTGGATCATCTCTTTGCTAAGAGATGGTAGTATACAACATGTTGTATACTTGTAAATTATAATTTTTTAATGTTGTTAAAATGTCTATCATTATTTCTTCTTTTATAAAAAATAAAGGGTTAAGAAAATTCGTAAATATAACCATTGCTTGCATTTATTCTTTTCCG
Source organism: Elaeagnus macrophylla (assembly GCA_029378325.1). NCBI lineage: Eukaryota > Viridiplantae > Streptophyta > Magnoliopsida > Rosales > Elaeagnaceae > Elaeagnus > Elaeagnus macrophylla. The sequence continues at coordinate 19,038,355 of CM055644.1, read as the reverse complement.
TCCTTGCCTCTCCATCATAACCCTCCATTCTCTTAAATACAATCTAATGATCGATGATATGCCTGTATAAAATTATACTTTTTCTTTCTTGAAGGGGCTATGTTTCCAAGCTTCACCATAACTCCTGCAGCTACCAAACAAAGAACATGAATCTCATATGTTAAATCAGAATATAGTATTATTAAATCTTCTAAATCATTATTCTACTACCTTTAGTAAAATTAATTCTAATAATGCTCGTCTTTATTGTTAATAAAATCTTAATATAAAATAACTATTGGCTATTTTGGATCAGAACTTCTCAGTTTTTTTATAAAGTTGTTTTTGGGTTTCAAAGTTTCAATCCTTCTATCTTACATCTGCCTGTAAGATACATTTCAATGTTTAAGCCATTAGATTGAAATTTAACAATCTCAGCCTTTCAATATTTTTAAAAGAAAGTGGTTATTTGTAGCCGGATATTTAATTAACTCCTCATTTGAGAAAAATTAAATAGATTTATCTTCTCTCTTACTTCTCGCATCCTCTTTTCTCTTTTGATGAGATCAGAATTTTTTTTTGGGCATATTTTTTTAAGTATTCTACTTATAAAAAAAGTGCCAGGTATATATAAAGTTAATTTTTCATCCAAATTTTTGTTAAATTTAATAGAATATCACATGTGACACATGCATATTTATATTTTTCGATAAATACATATCTAAGAAATTAATATTTAATTAAAAAATTACTTAATTTTTTTAAAAAAATTTCAAAAAATTTATATTAAACTTTCAATATAATTTAAATATAATTTTTAATAAAATTTAAATAAAATATTCATTGTATAATATCTAAAGTCACAATTTAGACAATAAAATTTTTATTTAAGTTTGATCGAATTTAATAAAATTTAAATAGAATTTTTATTGTCCAATATCTAAAATCACATATTAGACAATAAAATATTCATTGTATAATATCTAAAGTCACAACTTAGACAATAAAAATTTTATTAAGTTTAATCGAAAAAATTTGTTAAAAATTGAAGTAATTTTTTAAGTAAAAATTATTTAATTTAAAAAAAAAATAAACGTGCTTGCAACACATGTTCTATTATATTAGATTTAACTAAAAATTAGATAAAAAAAATTAACCTTATTCTTGCTTGATACTATTTTTACAAGTAAAAGAACTTCAATATATATTTTTCATAAGCAAAGAGACTTATAGACATCTTTTATAAGATGGAGAATTAAATAACCCTTGTTACCTAAACTAACTCACCACACTCTAATAACATGTATCATTTTATTTTAAGCATACATATTATTTAATACTAAATTTTTTAATTATTTTGATATTTACTAGGTTTTTTTCTTCCATCTAGTATACTTAATTTATTATTATTATCTTAGCCGAATATTTATTAAACTGAATTAAAAACATACATTAGTAATTTGTATCGAGTAAATTAAAATTTACTTTTTCATATTCTTCTCTATGTTGATAATAAGACTCACTCTCTTTTAAATGACTTATAAAAACTATACTATCGTTTTATTTAAAAAAATATCATGCGTGCATTTATATGGTAACAAACCTAGTTACTAAGAAAAATATTAATTTTTTTTAAAACAAAAAACTATGGCTATAAATAAGAATAAAGCCAAAATTAAAAATTAAAAAATATTTCAAAACAAAAAAACAATTACCATAAATAAGAAATAAAAATTAAAAAAGATTGTTTTATTGTTCAATAGTGAATTTTTTGAAAAAAAATGATATTTTATGATTCCTTTTCATTACTCTAAGGTGTAAAATGAGTGATGACAATAATATCCTCCTCATCAATTTAATAAGATTGTTTCACAGTTCAACTTTGGTTCAAAATGTGCACTTATAATAATTTGGGGACTAGTAAGATTTTTTTTTATCAAAGGGACTAATAAGATGCTATTTTATATAATTTTTCAAAAAATTTTGGCACAAGATAAAATTTGTACCACAATTAAGGGACGTTGACAACACAAGCGATGATGGAATTTGATATGATGATTGCACTTTGAAGCAAAAGCCATAGTTATTATAAAGAAAAGTTTGGGCATTTTTTTCTTTTCTTTAGAGAGTTTCCTGGTTCGATTCCAATCAGACTACGAAGAGAGATGACTAATCAGCAAGCAATAATTCCTCATATTTGAGGAAGCATTAAGCACATTATCTCATGATTATCATCAATTGGAACATTGCATCAACCACTGAAATTCAGGGACCTAACAAATTTAATCAAATAGGTCTAAAATACATGATACAACAATGTACACACTCTAGCATCTACATTATTGATCAATTTAATAGTAAAAACTTACGAATTGATACAAACACTAAAATGCCAGCTCGAACCTGTTTGCTTGCTTGATAAATAACATAACTTACAGAGCAGGAAGCTATTCTCCAGAATTCAGAGATAACTTGAGCAGGTTTTGGGCAGCATCCGAACTCAGTTCATAAACCTGCAAACAATGTGGAGACAGGAACATCATTACTCCAAAATCTGAGGAAACTACACTTATCAGAATGTACTTGGTAAAACACCTAATGTACATACAAGTTTGTTATGCATTCTCTGGAAGCTCTTGCAAAATCTCTCTGCTTCTGCTGGACCGACCTAGAAAGTTAAGCACCATCAGTCAGTTATATCCCGTGTAATGTCATATTGTCTACCTCATTGGTTAGTTTCCACCTTGTCATTGAGTAATTAGATTCTAAGGAGAATAGAAGTACTGCCCCATAAAAATATGGAGACTGTAATGTATGGGTGAAGAGCGCTAATAGTCCCATGCCTTTTAGGTAAAAAAGTAGTTTAGTTTCATAGCTTTCAACTTAAATACTTTAGTTTACAACATTATAAAAAGGTATACTTACAAAAAAAGACTAAAATGCACTTTATATAACAAAGATATGGGACTAAATTGTACCTTTTAACCAAAGTCAGGAGACTAAGTGTGGAAATCCCGAATAATTAGGAAATCAGTTAGGATTGATTATTAGTTGGTTAGAAGATGAAAACAGAAAATATTTTGTTTAAATCTTTATTTCTTTTATTTCCGATTTACTTTCGATTCAGTAGTTGTATTATATATATCCTTGTTGTGTACATTTACATCAGAAAATAATAAAAACAATTATAGATTTATCAATCCATACTAAGTGCACACTTAACAAAGATATGGAACTAAAACACTCCGGTTGAATACTATGGTACTAAACTGCTCTTCTACCTTATACTAATGGTACAACCAGCTCAACCAAAATGTTTTAATGAAGGTTTCTATTCTAGAAAAGCTTTAAATTGTTACACCCTTACTCAAGTAACAACTAATTGCATCCTAGAGAAGCAGTTACATGAATTTACGAGCATCAAATAAATATGATCCATCCGCAAATAAATGGATGTATTTTTCTTCATCCTATAGATACAATTTCATTTAAACAACAAGTTCATTGCATTCAATGTTATAGACTTCATGTTGTCCATAAAGGCCACCACCTTGGTTCAATTCTACATCATCTTCGATGTGAGTTCGACTATCATATTTTTTTGTTCAGGTTAACATGACATCAATACTGTATAAAATGAGAGCATAATTGAACTTTGAATGACCAAGGTTGGTTCCAAAAATTTGAAAGTAGAGACTAGAGACTCATTAAATAGTACACATCAAGAAATAATTTCAAAGCTGAACCAGACATGATAATGAAGACAGAAATTAAGGTGCTAAAAGGGTCGACCACCTGCAAATGACATTGTAATATGAATTTTAGGTTGGAGTAAATGTGCTGAGATGACAGTAGAATGAGTTGCAAAAATTTCTGTAGAAAATAACATCAAAGGAGGCTAAAAAGGTGATTTCTCAAATTTCTGCATAAAGCAATCACTCAATTTTTGACTGTTTCAAGGACGATATGAGGGCTAAATTTTGAAGACAGCAGCGCACTCAGGGTCAGGGCCAAGGACCTGATATTCTCATTGGGTAGGGAAAGGGCACATTAGCGGCCAGAACTAAAGGATGACAATAAACTTGTCCGATCAAGGATCACTCAAGAATATTCTGAAAGATGGAAATCATTAAACCCATTCATTCAATAAAAATGAACTAACTATTCAATATTTTGGCAGTCTGAAACTTTACTCCCCATCTTTCTAAGTTTTAACATTGTAAGTCATCAATCTGTTATAGAACTAGGCCACCTAAAGGACAAGTTCCCAAAAATTGTACTAAACACAACTGCCTTCTTAATAAGAAGTATACAGTGATTATTATGTTAATAGAGGCTGAAGCTCAGCATACCTTTTTTTCAGCAGCCAACTTTAGTTTGTTCCAAAATACATCTGTCATTATATGTCATTGAACAAAATTAATATAACATCTCAGCTATAGTACAGCCAACAAGTTCAAATACATATTAAACACAAATATCAAAGCTACACATCCAATCTTGAAAAAAAAATATTTGAAGCATCAAAGCATAAGAAACACAAAACCTAAACACATATTCTCACAACTACATCAGGTAGCTCCCTAGATAAGTTTTCATAGATAATCTCTTATAAGGTTGTGGAAATTAGTTGCAAAAATTTATTCATTGGATAATGGTTGTACTCAGATTTAAATGTCAAAAAATGGATGGAGAAAGAATAAGCATCAAAGAGGTGGTTTATCACATAGAAAACACATTCAATGTTCTAGGAATATTTCACTTTTCCTTGCCCCAAGTTTCAATAAGAAATGAAACTAGTAAAAGAATGGCAGAAGGTTATTGAAAAGTCGAAAAAGAGAGATGCCACAAACACACCAAATCCCATAAGCATCTGGACTTACACAGATAAACATGTATATGTTAAAGCTGTTTACCGAAAGTTGCATGTATTACCATCAGTTGGGTTCATCGGCCAATCAAGTATAGCCCTAGCATATGCATTAATAAAACTAAAACGAAATCCCATTAGAATGGAAACAGAGCAGAAAGAATATATGTGTGTGAGTGTGTGTCAAAATTTTTGTATTTGGTACCATGTTGATTAAGTCCTTGAATTTCAACTTCTGAACCATTTTGCTCCTCCTGCCACGCATCTTGCCATTCTTCTAGCTGCAATTCAAATGTCAAACCAGGTCAAGTTGCATCAAATATATACTCACTACAGTGAAATTTATGGAAATAATATTCAGTAATAAGTAATAACACCTTTTTCTGCTCAGCATTAGAAGGTGATTGCCTTGATGATTGTGAATCAGCCTGAAAACATTAGATGAAAATATTTTCATAGCATACTGAGACAGAGATACATCAAAGATCCATAGGATAAAAAACAACAATATAGAAATATTATGTAGACAAACACAAAGAATTTCCAGTATACTTAAATAATGTCAGTATATTGTAAAAAAAGAAAAGAAACGAAAAAAACACTGCCAAATTATTTTTGAATAAACTATTAGACAACATCAAGTGTAAAGCAAACCAACCAGAGAAAAATATGGATGAAGATGAAACCGAATGAATTAGTATTTCTTACCCTTCATTTTACCTATTTCCCTGGCACTTTCCAGGGGCTCAATACAAGAGGGGCAGACGAGAAGGGTCGCTTTTCTGCTCATCAAAAATCAAGCATTTTGACTCCAAATATCAAGCAGCATCAATGTGCTACATCTATCTGATATTACCCTCAATTATACAATGCTATGTTTTGTCTATACTTTCATTTCTTTTCGTTCTTTTTTCGCTCCTCAACTAAAAAATCAAATCTAGAGAAAGTAAATATTGTGCCATATATATTTTTCATTTAGAGGTCGGCATACCAAATCTAAAGCAGCTTACTAACCATACCAAGTCAGCAGGTCATGTCAATCTAGTTAGTTGCTTAGTTAAAATAGGTGTAAGGACTTATGGGTTGTTTATTTGGTTTAAAAGATGTTAACACTTCACAAAAAATTCTAGGGAGATTGGCCAATGAAAAAAATGAAAAAAAAAACTAATGCAAAGATAGTGTAACAAGTCAAGATTTCAATTGAAGAAGCAACAAAAGGTAAAAATGATTAAAATCCAAATACCCTAATTAGTTCTACATCTAAATCCCTTCATTAATCCCTTTCTGTATCCAACACTTAAAATGATATTTATGCCGCTGAAAATCCAAATACCCGAATTCGTTCTACATCTAAATCAGTTCTTCCTCTTAAATCTTAATCCTCCTCCAAGCCTCCCAGCTCTTACAGACAACTAAAAATTATGACCAAAATAAAATCTTTTTCTTTACGGTCAAATAATATGGACAGCTTTGGAGTTGAAGGGAAACATTCTTCATAAATAACAGAAAAATAAAGCTTTACTTCAAGTTGGATAATTGAAGAATATGTATACAACTTACAACTTACATAGAGAACAAAATTAAGAAGTAAAAAAAAAAGAGAGGAAGAGTAAGCAATCAATAGATTGGTTACTTACAACGAAATCACGAGGTCGGACAACGGGGAAGAGATCAAGAAGGCGTCGGAATTCAGACTCATCCATTGAATTTGACAACCACTTTATTTTTATCTTTTTCTTCTCTTCACTTTGATGGCTTTGCTTCTAACGCTTCTGTTCTTCCTAGTACACAGGGCTGTCAAATTTCAATGTGCTACCCAAAAATGATATATAATGATTGAGTTGGCATACCCTAGATTCGGCTTGGGCTTAGGGTTCTCATGGGGCGTTTTTCCTGTTTTCGTCCCAAATTTTGAATTTATCATTATTTTTTATTTAAAATTTTTGTAACACTATATTAAATAATAGTGAAAATTTCTAATACAACTGGAACACAATTAAAAAAAAAATATGATACAAATACGAATTTATATAATTTTGAGTCATTAAGGAGTCAATTAATTTATATACGATAAAAAATAATTTTGCACACTTATTTTTTCATTTTGGTCACTTGTCATTTGTTAGTCTTTCTCACTCATTCATGTTAGTCTCATTTTTCTTCTTGTATAATTTTATTTCTTCATATTTTGAATGTTATATTTCTTTTTTTATTTGGTTTTTTCATTCTCAGTAACTAAACAAGTTATATTACAACATGTGTTAGACTTGGTAGTATTTTAACAAGTTATCATCTTAACATGTTAATTTATTGAATTGTGCTAGGGTCAATAAAATTTGACTTAGATATGTTATTAAATCGAATTATTGTTTATCAAGTTAGGTCAATATTAAGTTGATTTAAATATGACTCGTTTGCCACGATTTAACAACTCTAATATTTGGGATCCCAAAGGGGAATGAAGACTTCAAATAGGAACAAAAATTCAAGTAATTTAAAATTATTAATTTTTTTTTTAATTTTTCAGTAATTTTTTGTTTTTATTATAAAAGAAAAAATTTTTTAAAAAAAAACTATTTAATAATGAATATTTTATGAAAAATAAAATTTTGATCTAATAAATAATATTGATAGAATTTTATTACAAATTAATCTGAATTAATAATAATAAATTATAAAATAATTATATGATTTTTTTTAATTGAATTAAATAGTTTAAGTAGTATTTATAAAATAATTATTAATATTTATAAAAAATAAGATTATAATTTAAAGATCAAATACATAATAAATAATGAATTACTTAAAATTAGTTTGGATTCTATATAATTAAATTAATAAAAATAAATTTATATATTTATTAAAATTATATATAAAATTTTGAAAAACGGAACAGGAATGCAATTTCCGTCCTTGCCCCGCCTTATATCATAAAATACGGATTCAAGTTTTCTGTTCTACATTTCTTATTTTGTTGTTCACATCCTTGACTCTTTTCGTAGAGATTTTCCTGTTCAAAAAAAATTGACAATAATCCTTGTAAGAAAGTTTAAAACGCCATATTGGTTCAGATTTAAATTTAATAAAATTTGAAAATTTACAAAAATAATACATTTTTTTGTTAAAATAATGATTTTTATATATATAAAACTTAATAAATTACAAAAACAATCGATAATTTATATTTTAAACTAGTTTTCTTATGTAGCATATATATTTATAAATATTTTTATATTAATTTTGATAAATTAATTAATTAACAAAAAAATTACAAAATGAGTAGTTAAAATGTGAAATAATTATTTAAATTTATAGTACTATAAATAGATAAAAATATACTATATAGAATATAATTTAAATTATGAAAAATAAAATCTATGCATACTAGTAAATTATATATGAAAAAAAGTAAAAATGTTGTCCCAAGTTTAATGATATTACCATATGATTAAATATACAAAAATTATAAATAAATAAAAAACTAATAATAAACTACATTGTTGATATTTTAATAATAATATCTCCACAATATCTATAATATTTACAATATTTTAGCAAAAAAATAAGTTTTGACATTATCTCAACAATGATATTTTATCACGTTGTTCGACATTCTCATAAATTTTGCCAAAAAATATAAATATTATGTTTTGATGTTAGAAATTAATAAATAGCAAAAATATTGCAATATGTCACCAATATTACCAATATTTCAATCTTTCGTTTGAAATAGGTCAAAATGGTTGTAAGTTTTTCATAAGGTATTTTCATATTTTTTTAAAAGAAAAATTAATTAAAATAATATTTTTAAAATTTATAATAATAAGAATATTATCGAAGAATATGAATTAGTATTAAGAGTATTATTTTTAGTGTTATATGTTTTAGGTTTGTTTATTTTGTGGTTTTCCTTTCTTTGTTTAGGGTGTATTCAATTAAAAGTTTTATACATTTTTAAAAAGTTATATATAAATATAAATTTAAAAAAAATACTAAATTTTAATATTCTTTTATAGGAGCGTATTTAATTGAAAATTTTAATAAATTTTTCGAAGTTTTAAATTCAAGTGTTCAATTAACATTTTTTTTTTGGGGGGCAACAAAATTATTATATTGTTATAAAATAAGATAATTAAATGCAAAAAGCAAATACAAGAAAATATTGAAATTATTTTTGTGTTTTCAATACCCTATTAAATTTTCTATTTATAAGATTGTAAAGATACAATATGAATTTTTAATCCTAAATATAATAAATATTAAATTTCTATTTAAGATATAAAAGAGATTAAATCTACATTTTAAACTTTAAATAATAAGAGATAAATCTAACTATCAAATATATAATATCATATTTAAAATCTGACATCTAAATTATAATACACTTCCTTTGATGTCAACCACATGAAGAAAGATTTCTCATTAAAAACCTTGCAAGAAAAACTCTCTGGAATAAAACCTAACAAAAGAAAAAAGAGTACATAGTTCTCATGTGCATACAAGGTCGAACTCGTTAAAACCTTGTCAGAAAAACCTAATAGGATAAAACCAGAGCTAACGAAAAAGAGTACACTACGTGTGAGTTACTCTCTTTGGTAACAACAACCACCGTTGTGAAATTACAAGCAAAAGGTACGTATCAGGTTTTTAAATTACAGATTTCATGGTGTACTTGTTGTTAGTTTGGGTTTTCAATTGGGTATGAGCTGGATTTATTTACATATGGAAGTTGTAATTTGCTTTCACTTGTTCATGAGTTCTATTGCTTTTTTGTTGGTCTAGCTTAGTGTTATTTATTTATCAACGTCTGAATTTATTAGAGGTTTTTGTTGTGATTTTGTACACTTATTTTCTGTTAATCTTTCCAAAAGTTTAGTGTATGTTTTAGGATTTTATCTGATGAACAGATTTACCATTTGGCTGATTTCATGAACACAGGCTTTTGGTACTATTTTACTTGTTAATTTGTGAATGTTTAGGAGTTTGATACCTTCTTTAAAATTACATAAAATAACATTTCTAAATTTTTTATTAACAAAAATAGTACCGATTAATAATATTCAACGGATCCATTTGGACGGAATTCAAAAGGCTGTTTTTCAATTTGAATGGGCTTAAATTGTTGTAGTTCAATATGAAATAATAGGTTGGACTTTTTTTTTAATAGTAAAAAAATGATTAAGATATGAAATTTCTATTTTTATAGTTACAACTTTTAAGTTTCGAAGGGTGCTATATTTTTGTTGATTTCTCTATATTCTTTGCACTTAATAAGATATTAGTGTATGAACTTTTGGGAAATTACCAAAAATAGCACCCCCTAAAAATATAATAACAAAACTAGCACCCCCTTGTGTTCAATTAGAATTGAACGTTTAATATTGAACGTTCAATATTCAATTTGAACGTAAAATATTGAACGTTCAATATTAAATAGGTCTAATTATCGTCATTCAATTCTAATTGAACGGATAATATTGAACGTTCAATATTGAACGAGTCCAAATTATTGTCGTTCAATTTTAATTGAACACAGGGGTGCTAGTTTTGTTATTATAATTTTTGGGGGGTGTTAGTTTTGTTATTTTCCCTGAACTTTTTTGTTTATCTTTCTTTTCTTTTCTTGGGGTATCTAATTACTTTTCATTTTTTTATTCTTATTTTAATATATGCTACCATTTGGTTTGTTCACGAGTATATGGTAAATCATGTACTAGCTAGGACTTAGAGATCCAAGAGGGATTCCACTTTTTGGAGACAAATTAAAGCTTTATCTTCTTCAGATGCTTGATGGAACCCTCTTTTAAATTGAAAGATTTGGACCATTTTAGCAACCTCCCTGACGCTATATTTCATCAGATCCTATCTCTGCTTGATTTTAAGGATTTGGGTCGAATTGCCACTTTGTCTCGGAGATGCAGGGCAATTTGTTTTTCATCACCTTTCTTGAACATTAAGATTTATAAAACAATAGGTGATCATAATTTCCAAGACTTCGTAGAATTTCTAGATCGGTTCATGTCCTCAGACAATGTTTTGGTTGTACATCAATTTCATCTTTGTGTGCATGGGATTGATTCAATGGACAACTATGATATGGCATTTCACATTGGTAAGTGGTTGCTACAAGCATCAAGGTGTAATATTGAAAAGATTTCTTTGGAGATGATTTTGAGTGGGATTCAATTGTTTACTTTGCCTAGTGCAATCTCAAATTGTGCTTCTCTCAAGTCATTAAAGTTGGACTTCGGTTTTTGTATTGTTGAGTTGCCTAATGTTGTATTTAGTGCACTTGAAGATTTATCAATAAATTATTTTGTGTACCGTGGAGATAAACCATTCAGTGAATGGATTTCGACCAGCTGCAAGTCACTGAAAAGGCTTGAACTTGAACGTTTTTCTGGCATTGAAAAGCTTAATATTCGTTCTTTATATCTTGAACACATTATCATTAAGTTCGATTATAGTGACCTTTCCCATATTAAAGTTTCAGCAGTGAACCTTGAGTTTCTTCATGTTTCCTGGATCTTTTCCAGGATCTTTTCTACTCCCGAATATCCCTTGCTTGAAATAGATGCTCCAAATCTTAAAGATTTTACATGTTTGGGAATGTCCCTAACTATTCTTATCAAGGAAATTTGGAGCATATGAAGGCATCATCTCTACGTATATATTCTAATGGCAAGGAACATCGACTTCGTTTAATCTAGACATGGCTATGATCCTTCAAACTGTAGCACAAAGTTCATCATTTGAGGTAACTGAAGCATCTATTAAGGTAAGTTCTACTTTTCACCTTATATGATTTTATTAGTATCTTTATTCATTTATGTATATTATCGAATCCCTAATCAACTCTAACATGTTTTTAATTTTTATAGATGATGATGTCTGCAAATCTACAGCTGAATTTTGACAACTTGAAGACTTTAACTCTGCAACATGTTATACATGAGGATATTGTTGTCCCAGAAACAACTTATTTTCTCAAATTGGCGCCAAATTTGAGAACTCTGATGATGACAACTCTAAATGAGCCTCATTTGAATACCCTGGCATTCTATCAAACCTCAAAGTAAAATAATGCACCTTTGAAATAAATTCCTACTAGCAAATCTCATACAACCAATCGTGGAGTCCCAATATATATAGTCCTAAGAATTAAAATTAGGGTTAACCATAGCTATGAAAAAGAAAGCTTCTTTACGAGCCGGTTACCAGAAAGTAGATGCTTCCAACCAGAGTAACAGTACCATGAAAGTGTTTTCCTAGGAATATTATGTAACAAAGATTCCCTGGTATTTGTATTCAGCAACATAATATTGATATTACTATCAACATATTTAGATTAAAAAAAAGGTTTAATTACATGACATTACCACTCTCATAAATATAATTTCATTTTTAACTCCACCGTACACATATTGTTTTTTGTATAACGTAAAAAATATATGTTTTTTGCATGTTAAAAAATACAATGTATATACGTTTTTCGTTCGTAATGAAGAATGTCTGAGTTATATATGAACTGGAGTGAAGAATGTCTTGAAATATGGCTCTAGGCATCCTTGTTTGTATCTTTCATGCTTGCTTAATTTTTGCCTTGGTTCTAACCTCTGTTCTTTCATCTCCTCAATATGAAAATTCTTTGATTACTTATGATGTGGAATACTGGGAATCACAAGATCTCAGATTTGTTGAGTCATTGGAGGAAGTTGTAATAGAGTCAGAAGGATGTCAAAATCAGCAGGAGCTTATTAAGTACTTGCTAAAAAATGGTGCAAAGTTGAAGACGATAACCATATATCTTTTAGCTCATGACTTATTACTGGCAAACATGTTTGGTGGAATGCTTCATGAACTTGTGAAGGCTTCATCATCTGTTGTAATAAATATACTGCCTCGAGCTCAATGATGGTTTTTTTTTTCTTTTTTTCTTTTATGTAACGTGTGTATAATGATCGAAAATATATTTTCATATAAGACTAGTTTGTATTTAATAAAACTAGTTTATGTAAGATATGTATATTGTTATAAGTTGTTTCCATTTTGTGAGTTTGCCTTTCTTTTATTTTACCTTATGTTTAATATAGACAGTGGATGACTGAATCTTTTAAATTTTACAGAGAAATTTTGAAAAAATTCCAAATTTTATTATGAGAGATCTTGTAAATTAAAATTACAATGAAATGATTGTTCCTTTACTTGTTCTAATATAATTAAGATACCCCATTATTTCTTCCTAAAATATTTTCCCTCTCACACAAAAAATTTCTCTAATCCTATATACCTCACTCTTCTTAATCTCAAACTTAACATTTATTCTACCACTTCACTAATTATCAACACAAATTGAATATTTTGATCCCAAAAAACTCATAATATTGATAACAAAAGAGGTTTATAGCAAAGTTATGAAAGAAGACAAAAATTTTAAAAAAAATTGAACTAACAATCAGCTAAAACGTATATGTCATACTTTCAAATTGAAAGGAGGTTCTGACATACTGAACCTCTTTTTAGAAAGTTCGGTAGGTTTTATTGAACCTTCTATAGGTAGAATGTTAGTCAACCTTCTATAGGTAGAATGTTAGTCAATGTTTGAAGGGCATGTCAAAAAATTCACCAATTTTTAATAGGATTTTTTTTTAAATTAGCCAAATGTATTAAATAAAGTATGGAATATCTCAAGAATTTTTTAGAGTTAAATTTGAATATTTTATTTGGTAGTAAAGTTTTACTTCTTTTTTATCTTCAAATTTTGGCATCAAGTGAGAGACTAATTTTTTTTTTTTTAATAATTGAAGCAATAAATACCTATTTTGAGTGCAAAACGTGGGGTTGAGATTTGAACTTAAACCTTACCAAATTTCCTATAAGAGAAACTAATTGAATTATTCATTTGGTGTAAGTTATAGTAGCCAATTAACTATTAATTTTTTCATATTACATAATTAGTTATAGTACTAAACTCCATCTAGTATGAAATATAAAGTAGGAATGTATAAAGAAGAAAATTGTTACAAGCTAGTTTCTAGGAGTATATATATATAGTTTGGAAGTAGTTTTTTGTCATTACAAGTGATTCTGGCAAAGGATGGTCTTATGGAAGCATATTCATCCAATGAAAAGGCAAATTAGCTCAATCAGCTCCTTACTGAATCCACGACTTTCATTGTCAAGATAAGAAAGCCTTGGTCTTAAATTAGTCTATGCAACTTTCATGGCAATCTATTATAAGCAAAGACTAGAAATGTTAATACAGCAGTTCCTCATATCATATTAATTCATATTAACATTTCTTCATATTTTAAATATTATAAATAAAATTTTATTAGATTAAATCAGTTGAATTTTTTTTTTTTTTATTAACATGTACTTACTATCAATTTATTTAGATTAAAAAAAATAATGATATTACCACAACTACTTTTATAATTGTCACTATCAAGTATAAAATGTTTATTTTATCCTTATTGTTAATTACACATGAAGTACAAACTTGTTTTAAGTTTAAATTAATAAATAATCAATAATCAAAACATACAAAATTAAACTAAATAATATATTACTGTAAATTGATTAAAACTCAAAAGTAAAAGATGAAAAAAATTTGAATATCATCCCAAAAATATTTCAAAGTATAAACCTACAAAATAATTAGATTATAAATAATTACCTACATATCCTAACTAAAATAACTCTTTATGGCCTGATTTTTTAAATGGGTTAAACATGTTGACCTGTTTACGACCCAAGTCATATAAGCCCAACCTAGACTTGACTATTTTGTAAGTTGATCGTATCAAGTTCGTAGGTTGTGTCAAAAATTGTCGACTCTAGATATTTGTAGAGTCCACGAAAACATGAATAATATAAACTTAGCTCTGATACCATGAAGAAGTATTACACAATAATTCTCAAAAAAATTCAAGATTGTGGGAGCAAGCCTAACATTTATTTATATTATTTATAACATTGATATTACTATCAATCTATTTAGATAAAAGAAAGGTAATCATGTTGCCACAACAAAGTATAAAATGCTGATTTTATCATTATTATTAATTGCACATTATTGTCATTGTTATTGGAAAAAAATTCAAATATCCTGAAATATGGCACTAGGCATTCTTGTTGGTATTTTTCATGTTTTCTTAATTTTTTTAACTTGGCTCTAACCTTTACTCTTACATCTCCTCAGTATGGAAATTCTTCACGAGACCTCAGATTTTTAAAGTCATTGGAGGATGCTGTAATGGAGTCAGGAGGATATAAGAATGAGCTGGAGCTGATTAAGTACTTGTTTAAGCTAATGACTGGGAGTATAGTTTCGAAGTAGTTTTTTGAGAAGACAAGTGATTGTGGCAAATGATGGTCTTAAGGAAGCATCTCCATCCAATGAAAGGCAAATTAGCTCAATTAGCTCCTTACTGAATCCTTGACTTTCGTTGTCAATATCTGGAAGCCTTGGCCTTAAATTACTCTCTGCAACTTCCATAGCAATCTATAATAAACAAATACTAGATATATTAATATTGCACTTCATCATATCATCTTATTTCATATTAATATTTCTTTATATTTTACATTCCATAAATCAGATTTTATTAAATAAAATCAGTTTAAGTTTTTTTTTTTTTTTTTTATTATCAAACTATATGCTCCACGGCCTTCTAAGTTTAGAAATCAGACAAAAATAATTTAATTTTTATAACATTAAAAAAAAAAAAAAACATGACATGAACATGCACAACACAATATAATTGACACCCCTATTTTAAGATAAATATTATATTTGCTGCCTAAACTTTCAAATTTGATTCTATCTATTACTATAATCTTTTTTATTCAAATTTGTACTCAAATTACTACCTTTAACTTTATTTTGATTCAATTTACTACTAAAGTTTCACCGTTTGATTTAATTAACTACTCGTTAACGTCAAGTTATGTAATTTTTAACTTATGTTCGTAAAAATAATAAATTGAATTAAATGTAGAGTTTAAAAAAGTTAGAGAAGTAAATTAATTTTAAAATAAATTTAGGTAATAAATTGAATATTTACCTCAGCCGATATCATTTATGTCTGTATATGATTTATTTTCATAATAAAAAAAAATAGAATGATATAAATACCTTGGCAGGACCATAATCTGTCTCAATGTAAGGATACTCCCCAGTTATAAGTTCATTTAGTATGATTCCAAAACTGTAAACATCACACTTCTCATTATAAGGCTCACACCTTATCACTTCCGGAGCCATGTACACATAAGTTCCTGAAAAAATAAAATCATCTACAAAAAGATCAACATATATATATATATATATATATTTTTGAATATATATGATGTATATCAGTAAGTGCATTAGTGCAGTTTTCTTTTTTGGTGCATATATGACCAACTTATTTACATAATTTTATTTTTTTAATCTTAAACAAATATATATATTGTTTTCTTACGACGCAAAACAACATATATATATATATATATATATTATTATATATATATATATATATATATATATATATATTTTAGGGGATAAAATGAACTCTTGGGGTGTTATTTCATGGAATTAAAACTTTTCTTTTTAACCATATTACTCATGTTAAATTTACTCTCAAAACTGAACAAAGTATTAAAAAATAAAACTTAGAACATATATTTAGGAGCAATATCTATAGTCCAAAACTTATTTTTGGAGGCCTATTATGATTTGTCTTTGTTCTAATAACCATTTGTCACTAAAGTTATTGGAGTTTAGGCAAGTTTTGTAATTTTTAATGCATATGTACAAAACCAAAAATATTTTTAAACATATGTTCAAAAGTAATTAGCTATCAAAAATAAAAGTATTCCTTAAAATGATCATCTCGTGTAATATTCTCTATTTATATCATATATGCTTTATATATTCAAAACCAACATTTTTGAGACTTCTTTTTAACCAAATCTCCAATTTAAAATCACTATTTAACTCAATTCAAATGTCAAATTTCAACAAATATATTTAAAAAAAAGACTTGCCTATTTCACCGGTGAGAGCCATTTCTTCATCATCTAAGAACCGAGCATGACCAAAGTCAGCAATCTTAAGATGCATAGAATAATCTAGGAATATATTACTTGGCTTCAAATCACGATGAACAACTTTAGGCTTTTGTTCATGTAGATATTGCATAGCTTGAGCAATCTCTAAAGCCCTAGTTAGTCTCTCCTTCAATGGAGGAAGAGAGACAAGTCTTTCTTTTCTTCTACAATTACTAGGTCCATGAAGCCATTCCTTCATTGTCATGCTCATTAACTCTGTGACCATCCATGCATGGTTAGGAGGATCCAAACATGCCCCCACTAGCTGCAACACAAAACGATGACGTTGTCGCGATAATGTCTCCAGCTCTTGTGCAAAGAATAACTCACCATTCTCGTTTGATTGGAAGAACTCAGGCTTTATGCATTTTATTGCTACATCAAGTCCTCTCCATGTTGCTGTATAAATGTTAGCTGTACTTCCTTGTCCTATTTTCTCTTGGAATTCTATCTGTTACATTTATTTATGAGTAGTGTTATACGTAATAAATGACGTGTCAGTTATTAATTGAATTTAAAACTGATAATATATGATTATGAAGTAATTATAAAACCATTTACTCAATTTATATTATGTCACGTATATTGATATATGCATAAAATTTTGATAAAAATATTTTTATTAATTTACAGTGATGATGGTGTCATTTTAATTAATAATTAAAACTTTTCAATGACAACACACAAGTTAGATGTACAAGAAAAGAGATTATTCATTTTTTTTTTTTTTAAATATATAGTTCAAAACAAGGAGCTCTCTGAAAGAAATGTCAACCGATTTATTGTGTACTAAGAATGTGGTTGACATCATTCCCCTTAAAAGAGATTCATTGTCTTGTTTTGTCTTTTCTCTTAGAGACATGCCACTAAAAACACTAGATTTAATATATGAAAACTTTTACTAAAAATGGTTCTAAAGAGAAGTAGTTATGCATTTAAAAAATATATATTATTAACACTAGAAATTGTTTAATTGACATGAAGATCATAAAAATGTTTCTATTTATTGTAATTACATAAATGTCTTAATAATATTACTGTAATATTTAAAATGATTAGGTCAAATTAATAGAAATTGATAATTAATGTAATTTTGAGTAGAGTAATTAATGTTATAAATAGGTCTCATTATTTTAAAGTGCTTTTACTTATAAGAATCATGGGACCAACTAAAAGTGTTTTTGTCTCTAAAAACGCTTTCCAACTAGAATCAACGCATATAGTAGTAATTAAGAGATTGAATGGACCTCATTAGGATCAATGTACCATCCATTCAACTTGGCTCGATCAATAAGAGAAGCTAGACTGCAACTTTGTTGTTCTTTATGATCATAAAGTGGAGTACTCGGCATCTCAGGAGTAATGTTGGAGGAAAGAGGCGATTTGGAGAGACCATCTTTGTTGTGGAATATAAGATCTAAGAAACCATTGTGTTGTGCTATTTGTAGACAATACCTCAAATAATTTTGTGTTCTTTCCGTTCTCTTCCTATATATGATCACAAGTTCCTTTTGTTTTAGAACTTCTCTTTCCAAATCTGTTACCTTTAAAAGCCAACAAAATTCTATTAAAATATGCACATAATTGCAAATAAAATCATTGGGTGGTTTTTATTATTATTATTATTATCAAATGGTAGTTAATTTATTATGTATCCTATAATGTGATTGCTTTTTATCATTTTAATTTTTAAATTATAAATGTATCACTTTAATTCCCAAAATAATTTTACCAATTGGTGTCAATACAAGTACGACACAAAAATGAAGAGGTAGTTTCTTCTTATTCATTAGTATTAGAAAAATAATTTTTTTCTCAATTTTTATACATACAATTTTAATATACATATTATGATATAATTGGGTATTTATTAAGGAGTTGTTCCACACAAAGGTTTTTACATCTATATCTTAATGTCTAAAAAGCTTAATTATTTCATTAGTTTCTAAACTTTAATTAAATTTAAACTTAGTTATTTAAACTTTTAATTTTTACAATTTAATCCCCAAACTATTTAAATTTGATACATAGGTCTCTAGATTTTTAAAAATTTACACAGATTTTATTTTGGGTACTCAAATACATATTTTTGATTCAAAATTTTGAATTTTATGTGTAAATTTTTAAAAATTTGAGGACTAAATTATAAAATTTATAAGTTTAGGGACCTATGTGTGAAATTTTAAAAATTTAAAAACTAAATTATAAAATTTAAAAGTTTGAGCACCTAATATATCTTTAATTAAAGTTTGAAAATCAATAACTATAATCGTAGGCTATGTAAAATTATACTTGCACGTTATTGACTACTAGGAGATATTGTAAAATTTTTGACATATAATTATTCTATGCGGTATCATTTGAAATGTACTATAAATTTGTAATATTTAAGGCATGTTCGAATTATGATAATAATATAATAAAAAAATAAGAAATAGAATAACTATTTTTTTTTTTGTTCGTTTGCAAATTTGTGGATACATTAATTCCTTTTTGAGAAAAAATCTGCATTAGTATTTGTTGAGGCCGATTTTTGTGATCAGTGCGTTCTTGGCACGTTATTTCGTGTATTAACTTTTTAACATATTAATCCATTGAACTTTTAATTTTAACATATTTAGTCCATTATTTTTAAATTTTGACCAAATTTGTTAATTGAAAAGATAGCGAACCTAACATTACGGGAAAAAAAAAAGAAATTAAATTAAAATGTAAAATTTGATAAAATTTAGGGACCAAAGGTAAAACTACCATGACTTTAGAGTTTTTCAAATTAATATTTCACATAACCAAGAAAACCATAAGGTCTGGCCAATTCACTCTAAAACAAATAAATTATAGTAAAAAATGTGTTCCAAAAAATACCTGCTGCTCCAACTTAGTGGTCAATTTATAGTGGTGCTTTTGTTGTTCCTGAATATGATGAGTGTTGTTGTTATTGTTGATGTTGGTAGAAACAAAAGAACCCATTGTCATGCAGTTATTAAGCCCTTTACAACATCCCTGACTCTGAACGCTGCGTTTTGCCCGTGAATTTCCTGCCCAAGAATTTGATTGCTCTAGTGTTGAGGCTTTTTTGTTCCCTGAAATATTGCTCCCTTTGTGCATGATATATAATTTTAGAGTCTCAAAGAACTGAAGCAGATTAAGTAGTTGTTATATATGATATATTGCTCTCATGAAACGACATTTTTAGGCGGATTTGTTGATGTGCTCTTCTTTATTTCAATTTTTATTTCTAATCAACTCCTCTTTTTTTTTTTTTTGTATGTCAAGTTGAATTCTTTGATATTATCTCTTAAAGGATGAAGACAAGAATAAAAAAAACATAATATAAACGGTCAAAATCATATAGGCTTGATATTGTAACTTATATGAATTGTGTTCTCGTGGACATGATGTCTTAGTTTAGAAAAATAAAAATTACAATTACAAATATGGAGGGGTAGAAGACAAAATAAGTGGGCACATTTTTCATATTCTTATTTTCGTAACATTATCTAAAATATTAGTTTAAGATGGATGAATAATTCTTCAAATAATATATATAATTGAGTTATATATTCTTGTAATCCACATGAATGTATGATTTTAATTTGACAATATAATACAATTATGCGTATTTATGCTAGTTTATTATCAAATTGTTTTAACGTTATACTTTTATTATGTGACTTACAAAATATTAATTATTAACATGTACCTAGGCCCATTCATAGAATCATAGATTATTGAGTTAATTATTTGTTAGTGTGTTATATACCGATCTTTATTAATTATGACCTGACGAATAATATATCATTATTCTAATACTAAAATTAATAGTGAATTTGAAATTTTAAGTATAAATTAGATAATTTTTCAAATCAATTTCTAGTTAATTTTTTACTTTGGCGTTTGTTTATGTTGCACTTGTATTCCTGCATCATCTTCCCTAAACAAAATAAAACCCAAACTTTGAAAGATAAAAAAAATGTAAGCCTTTTTATCTATTAGGTTAAAATTATGGCAAAATGCAAGCCTTAAATTACATGTCACAATCTTTTGACTCTACGTCACTAATCTAAATTTTAATCGCAAACAAAAACCAACCATAAAATTTTGAAAGAAATGCTTTGGTAGGTACTTTATTTAAGTTAAATGTAATGTTTAGTTCTCTAATTTAAGAAATATATGTTTAAGTTTTGTTTTTTTTTTTGAAAAAGGTGTCAATGATAAAGTTAATTTTTCATTCAATTTTTCGATTAATCTAACTAAATAGGATATATATTATATACATATTTATATTTTTCGATAGATATATACATAAAAATTTAATATTTAATTAAAAAATTTACTCAAATTTTTTAAGAAAATTTTTCTTTCAAACTTAAACAAAATTTTTAATAAAACTTAACTAAATTTCCATTGTCTAATATTTCAAGTTACACGTTAGACAAATTTTCTTTTGAGTTTTAAAGAAAAAAATTCTTAAATTTTTTTAGTAATGTTTTAGTTAAATATTAATTTATTATGTTTATATCTATCAAAAAATATAAATATGGATGTAAAACATATGTTATTTTATTAGATTTAACGAAAAAATGGATAAAAAAATTAGTTTTGTTCTTTCTTGGAACCTTTTTAACAAATAAAATAATTCAAAAACACATTTTATAAATTAGAGAACTAAACAGCACATTTGGCTTAAACAAAGTAACGTTCAATATAATTTATCCTAATTTTTTTGGCAATTGTGCACTACATCTACATATGAATCTTTTTTTCTAGCAGAGTCTCACACTACACCAACCCTACAACATTGTTGTTTAGATAATACTTGGATTAACTCTAATGTTTGAAGTATGAGTCTTGCCTCACATATGGCGTCTTTAAAACGCTATCCCATATCCCCTTAAATTTGACTTTTAAGGTGTACAAAAACAATTTTTTTTAAAAAAAAATAGAGCACTTAGTCATCTTGTTTTGAGCATCATTACATATAATTTCTTATTTATGCAAGCAGACACTACAATGTGAAATTTGTTCTTAATTGTTTTGAAAATTGGTACTACCAAAGGACTAATTGGGAAATAAGGTGCTCATTTTAGTAATTAAGGAACTAAAATGTTTATTTTTCATAATTTTTTTTATAAGAAAGAAAATATTCATTCATACTAAATCATAGACTTTATGGTGTTTATCCAAGATACATCATAAAAAATAGCATCCTAAATACTAGGAGAAGCATCCAAATTTCAAAAACACACATAAACAATCCCAAAGCCAAATCCGCAAGCCTATGTGCTATAAGATTAACCTCCCCCTCTTCCTAAATTAAATACAGGAACAAAAAGCACTTAATTCATTCTTAATGTCCTCCACTAATACACTATCAATAGCAAAACAAAAATTCACTTTATTAATCATTGAAATAGCTTGCATAGAGTCAAATTCAAAAATAACATTTTTAAAGTTCTTCTCTCTTGCAATATTAACTACAAAAGGATAAAAATATATCTACTATATATGAAAAATAGTCTGTACAGTGAGTAATATAACAAGAACAGAAAATCAAAAGTAAAATGTAACACACATGAGATAGAAAAATCTCTAATAACATCAAAGCACAGCCAAAAAACCCTAGTGTGGGTGATTGTATATATTCAAGTAAATGATAATTCTGGCCCTCAATCCAACATGTAACATATATTCCTGGCCTTAAAAAAACTTTGCACAATGTCTAAAAAAATATTATTATTATTAATTGATTTGAATAAATATAAGAAATTAATATTTATGGATTAATTGATTTGAATAAATTATTATTATCCCATTTTACAATAAATTATCCAATTATTATAAAATTTTAGTTTATTTGTAGAATGATAAGTAATTTTTTTAATATAAGAATGATACATAATTTTTTAATTATATTAAGTAAATCAAAAGATAAAATTTCAATTTTTAGTAAGTTATTGTCAAGAAATTTAAAAATATTTTTTCTAAATCTAGTTAATTATTTAATTAATTTTATAATCTATATATGTCAATAATAAGACAAAAAAAATTAAATAATATATTTAAAATAAATATATTTTAAAAAAATTAACAAAGTGATATGATTTAGAAATAAAATCAATAATAATATAAACTTTCAATCCACTCTATATTTTTATACTTATTAGAGATTTTTATTTTTTAATCATAACAAACATAATAAATAAATAAATTTTTTTGTTATTTTTTAATATTTTAAAAGATATTCTAGCAATTTAAAAAAGGATTAAAAAAGTATGTTGGTGTAAAAGTCAATGCCATTATTAATAAAAAATATTTTTATAATATATCTAATCTCATGATTATTAGAACGATTTTTTTCAAATATTAGAAATATTTGTGAATAAAAAGCAAATCTTGTGAGTATTCTTCATATTTTTCTCTAGTCTTATAATATATAATATACTTACGCAGGGCTCTGGGAAGTGGGACCGATGAATGTCGGAAACATGAGGTTGTATTCATAAGGATCTGAGAGTGGATTCTTTGTGTCTGGTGCCGTAATGCCATATTCCTTGATTTTTGCATTCAACTCTTCAGCCGAGAGATCATCCAAGACTGCAAGCACACGTCCAAGTTCTGTAGCCTTCTTTCTGATCAGCAGATATGGTAAGGTCTTTCTGTAGCTTCTCTTTTCAATAGTCCTTGAGCAAGTGATCAGCCGGCCGGTAACAGGTGCCAGTTTTCAAGTCCTTGACCATAAGATCAGTGAATTTCTCCATATAGCCTGATGCCTCAAGAACAACTCGAGGGGTGAGACAGGGGCACTCAACCTCTAGCATGTGCTCCTTCAGAACAAAATGCCGCAATGAGACCATTAAGTGTGAAAAACTGTCTTCAAGAAATCCTTTCGCACAAAACAAAATATTCACATAAACATTCAGATCTAAGTACCAGCAAGTAAATATATAACATGAATACCAAATTTAAGTGGTTCGGTCCCTAAAAACTACACGGCCTAATCCACAAAAAAGGGTAAACATATCCACTATTAAAGCAATATTTTTACAGAGAACAAACAATGAAAACAAGCACAGAAACAGACACTGATTACAAGCTTTCAAATCCTCACAAGAAACATGTACAATATTTACACAGGAAGTGAGGAGAAGGAGAGACGAAGAGACTCGAGAGAAAACAATAAAAATGAATCGGTTGGCAGCCAAAAAACTCTAGTAAGGGTATAAATATATCACAGGTGAAATGACGATAATGCCCTTTAGCCTTACACGCCAATTGTCCAGCTTGGGCCTGAAAAAAATGAGTCCAATAACAGGTCCAAACACAATTAACAGCCCAAGAGCCCAATATACAATTAATCAATAAATCATATATCACATACATTAATACTAATATATTTATATGCCATTTAACAACATAATTCATACATTATATGTCAATTATATGCAACAATATATCATAGTGACACATTCTAACATTAAGATTAATCCATTTTGAGGACTACACCTTATTTACATTGTATGTTAACCATTACAATATTTCACATTCAAAAACCCATTTACACCAGAGACTACTAAAAGTACATTCTTTCAACAATCTATTTTTAGCCACTAGTTTTGATTATAAAAAAAATTAAATTTAATAATATAAATTGTTTTGCATTTAATACCCAATTTATTTTGTGGTTTAATTATATTTTATATCTCTAATGTATTAGATTCTTACAAATATATGTACAAAGTTTCATTAATTGTAAATATATCCAAAATATTATATAAAGTGTAAATTATAGACAAAAATAAAATTTTCGTCTACTTCAAACGAAATTAATTACAAAAAGCTATTAAACTTACTCAAGAATATTAGAATAAAACATAATTAATCCTTTATTTTGAATTTTTCTTATCTTTAAGTTTTTCAAAGTCTAATATCTTTGTTCACATTATTGTATTAATTTTTACTTTTTTATTACAAAGATAATTATACTTTAACGGTATTAATTTTATAACTACTCTAAGGTTGCATGTTCACTAGGAAAATAATATAATACTCCTAATATTTACTATTGAACTTTCTTAACCCCTAAAACAATGAAATATTATAAAATAATTTGTATTTTTTTTTTGGGTCAAAGATTTGTGGTTTTTTATTCTAAATTTTGATTTATGTATTTGATTGATCATGTTTATTTTTAACGTAAAATTTGACAAGTATCCAAATTTATAACATTAATTATGTAATTTAATGTAAAATTGCTCACCATATTCATAATTTGACAAGTATCATAATCAATTTGTAAAGACCAACTTGACGTTAAATTTAAAACATTTTTTTATTAACTTATAATTGCACTATTTAAAACTTGTTTGTATTTATTATATCTATAGACTAATTTAAAGAATGGTTTAAATCCAATTTAGATATTTTTAGAATAATAAATTAGGACAGTTTGGTGCAATTTTGATTCAATTAGAGCATTAAATTGATCACTCAATCTAATTAACAAGAATTATTTCATAAATATTTAAATCGAGTTTAATACTAATTAATTTTTTTTTTTGTAGAATTTTTAGTAGGACTATAGCCTCGCCTAGCTCTCCTCTACCGTCTGTCCATAGATAAAAAGTTCTATAAAAAATCATGTCAAATTATTCTTTTTCTTCGTAAGAAATACGTAAACCTTTATTTATTTAGTTATTATTTTTTATTTATCCTACATAATACTTCAAACCTAACAATTTAGAAATAGAAGAAAACACTAGAATTTTAGCTTCCAATATTCTTACTTAGAACTAATCAAATTTTAATTCAAGTTCAATCAAATCAAATTATTTAAATTTTGGTAGTGCTAAATTTATATTCCTGTATTCAATCAATGAAGTTGGATAATATTTTGTACTTTTTTTCACATTATTTATTTCTACATCATTATTAAATTAAAGTTCTTAGTACATTTTTTTTTTTATGTATAGTACAAGTTTATCTATTTATAATATTTTTATAATTGTGATCTAAATAATTATTGATTTTTTAATTTCTAATGAATTAGTTGACTTATTGATTAAAATGAATATTATAAATATTTATAAATATGTATTAAATTAGAATATTAGTTTAAAGTATAAATAATTGATTATGATTTATGAAGTTTTATAAAATATATATATATATATATATATTATTTTGATAGAATTTCTATAATTTTCATAATTTTTTTAAAATATTCATCAACAAGGACAAATTGGTTTGCAATAGTTTCTTCCCTTATTCGTCCATTTTCTCCTCTCCGGTAAATACCCCAACTTATTTTTATATTTTTTTTATGGAAAGGTCAAAAAGTGTTAATTACTTAAAATAAGAGATAAATAAGAGATTTAAGATTTAAATATATTTTAATATAAATAATATTTATAAGTGTTAATAAGATACGGATAATTTTATAAAGTGATATCTGATTATAAAATATAATTATTTATTTTAATATATATTATTATTTTATTTATATTGTTGCTATATTAATTATTAATTCGTCCAAAAAGTGCTATTAAAATAGGGCCTTTATGGGCCTTGTTTGCTCCCGTTTATTGTTTAAGGCCTTTTATTGTAATAGCCCGAAAATGCCCCTAAATCCTTTATTCAAGTGAAACCCTACTGTTAGTTTACCATGTTTTCATTTAG
Organism: Elaeagnus macrophylla; assembly: GCA_029378325.1. NCBI lineage: Eukaryota > Viridiplantae > Streptophyta > Magnoliopsida > Rosales > Elaeagnaceae > Elaeagnus > Elaeagnus macrophylla. The sequence continues at coordinate 19,011,732 of CM055644.1, read as the reverse complement.
GGTTCAGTTTCAGTTCAGTTCCTATTCGGCTATTCGCGCAGAGCCCCCAAGTCCGAACAGGCCCCAACGAGCAATCGAGTAGAGAGTTCAAAGTTAACTGTAATTTTAGTTCCTTTGCTGGATTTACCTTCTAAGAGAAGATCAGTATCAGTATTTGATGGCATGTGTTGATATCGGGTTAGTACCATAAGATTTCTGAAGTTTCTCTGCTTACATTATGCTCTTATGATACAAAAATCACCTATTAACTTCTAGGTCTCTGCTTTATAAATCGATTTGAGTGCATAGTTCATATTCAGGTTTTGGATTAAATTAATTTGCACCAATATATCATCGAGCCTTGTAACTTCAAACCGCCAGAATTTTTGTAATAGTTCAAACTTTACACATGTAATGTTAGTTCCTTTGTTGGATTTACTTTCAAAGAGAAGCACCACCCAACTAGATGCTTGGATTATCCTAGCAAGACTGGAATGGGAGAGAAGATTCTCGGATTGCAAGTTTCCACCTATTTAGAGTATTGAATAATGAATACCCACACCCAAGTAGCTTCAGTTTCATCCTATATTAGGAATTATTGTTTGCATAAGAGAAGTTGCTTTTGTTCATCATTACGTCCATCACCAACATAAGAGAAGTTGCTTCCAGATCATAAGACCCACAAGAATAAATAACACCACCAACAACTTTATTTGCTTTCCAAGTGAAAGGTTGGATTTTTCATGCTTTCTAATTGAATACATCAAACCATAAATTATTTCTTGGCATCTCTGACATGGAGATTAATCAAACCATCTGAAGGATTCACATTTTTGCGATGGCTTAATCAAAATGAATGCCAAATTGGTAAAGATACCATAATAATCAATTATAATAAAACAAGAATCAAGTAGAACAAATTGAAGAAAAGTATCTTTGTCCTGAGTTCTTGTCACTCCAAGAAATTTTTAACGGTGTGGGTCTCACACAATGGCAGAAAACGATCTCCATTAACAACACTTGAAGCTCTCTTTTCCTATCTCTCTTTATTTCAATTGCTGTGTATTTTGTTCTGTTTGTTTTTACATCTTCTTTCCTCTATTATATTCATCTTTAAATAATTACCCACCTTTTGGTGCCAACTTCTATCACCCTGTTGCAATATTTCCCGCAAGTATACGGTAAGTGCAAAAGTAGTAAAGTGTGCCAAAGCACGAGTCGAACCTCAGAGACTTGAGATATTTGTTGTATATTAGAACTAACTATTAAGGTTTTAAGCTTACTTGCTCTATTTGAACGATCGAATTTTTGAGTGTAAAATTTAAAATACCAAATTTAACTAAATGAATTTAAATAAACAGATTTTTTGTTTTAACAATATTAAGGAAATCTAGGGATTCAATTTCCCCCATTCTACTTCCATGATCGTTTTCATATCTCATTAACAGTGAATTAAAATGTATGGATTATAAATCAAACCTTACTTAAATAATTATCACCCACATGTCTATAGTCATGTTAATCATTTTCCATATAAACTTAGCCCAAATGTCTTTGGTCATCTAAACATACATGGATAATGAATCACCTAAGGTTTTAAAAATGATTACATACAAAATAATGGAAATTTCTTTCTCATTACACATATGTCAATTTACTCTATGTTCACAATTTCACATCAATTTTTCAATTGCACACAAAATTAACAATTCACATAATTAAATAGTCAATTTAATTAAGAGCAATATATGTCATAATTTCATATCAATTTTTCAATTGCACACAAAATTATTAAATCACCTAATTAAATAGCTAATTTAATTAAAATCAATTTACACATTAAATTAGATAATCCACACATTTTAATAATATCAAATAAATATTACACAATCATTTTCATAGAATGGGTTCCATAAAAATCCCTAGAACAAAATCTCTACTCCATAATAATTATTTTAGAAACATAAAATTCAAGAATAAAAGCTAAGAAAAACATAGAGAAATACAATTAAAGAGAGATTTAGTGAACCCTTAGAGAAGAATTCCTCCAAATTTGCTTCAAAAATTGCTTCTTTGTGCTCCAAATTGCTCTCCTCTTTGCCTATTAGTTTCCAATAAGTAAAAGCTCCCAAAACTGCCCAAAAATTGATCTAAAATTGTGTTGCTCAGGTATGGTAGTGTTTTAGGGTTAACATTGGCTCAGAACAGATCTGGACCGTTCGATCAGGCTTGAAAATCGATGGTTGTGATAAAAAATGGTGCTGCTCAATGAAAACGCGACATTTGGCAATTCAAAGAGGCGGAACGAATGGGGACGCGCCACGTGGCATGCTCAAGACACGGAGAGGATGCGCTCGTGGCGCGTCCCCATTCGTTCCGCCTCTTTGAATTGCCAAATGTCGCGTTTTCATTGAGCAGCGCCATTTTTTATCACAACCATCGATTTTCAAGCCTGATCGAACGGTCCAGATCTGTTCTGAGCTAATTTTAACCCTAAAACACTACCATACCCGAGCAACACAATTTTAGATCAGTTTTTGGGCAGTTTTGGGAGCTTTTACTTTTTGAAAACTAAGAGGCAAAGAGGAGAGCAATTTGGAGCACAAAGAAGCAATTTTTGGAGCAAATTTAGAGGAATTCTTCTCTAAGGGTTCACTAAATCTCTCTTTAATTGTATTTTTCTATGTTTTTCTTAGCTTTTATTCTTGAATTTTATGTTTCTAAAATAATTATTATGGAGTAGAGATTTTGTTCTAGGGATTTTTATGGAACCCATTCTATAAAAATGATTGTGTAATATTTATTTGATATTATTAAAATGTGTGGATTATCTAATTTAATGTGTAAATTGATTTTAATTAAATTGGCTATTTAATTAGGTGATTCAATAATTGTGTGCAATTGAAAAATTGATATGAAATTATGACATATATTGCTCTTAATTAAATTGGCTATTTAATTATGTTAATTGTTAATTTTGTGTGCAATTGAAAAATTGATGTGAAATTGTGAACATAGATTAAATTGGCATATGTGTAATGAGAAAGAAATTTTCATTATTTTGTATGTAATCATTTTTAAAACCTTAGGTGATTCATTATCCATGTATGTTTAGATGACCAAAGACATTTGGGCTAAGTTTATATGGAAAATGATTAACATGACCATAGACATGTGGGTGATAATTATTTAAGTAAGGTTTGATTTATAATCCATACATTTTAATTCACTGTTAATGAGATATGAAAACGATCATGGAAGTAGAATGGGGGAAATTGAATCCCTAGATTTCCTTAATATTGTTAAAACAAAAAATCTGTTTATTTAAATTCATTTAGTTAAATTTGGTATTTTAAATTTTACACTCAAAAATTCGATCGTTCAAATAGAGCAAGTAAGCTTAAAACCTTAATAGTTAGTTCTAATATACAACAAATATCTCAAGTCTCTGAGGTTCGACTCGTGCTTTGGCACACTTTACTACTTTTGCACTTACCGTATACTTGCGGGAAATATTGCAACAAGTTTTTGGCGCCGCTGCCGGGGAACTTGAGCGTATATTAGGATTAATATTGAGTTACAGTTATACTTCTCTAATTTGAACATTTCTTTTATTACTAATATTTTCTTGTAGTTTGTGTTGTTTTTGTGAAGTTGCATGCACAGAGCTCAAAGTTTGGAGACAATCTCTTTTGACCCAGAAATTGAAAGAACATTTCGAAGGTTGATTAGAGAAAGACTTCAACGAAATAATCGTGCCATGGATCAACAACCAAACGAACCACCACGAGCTCAACAAAGAGTTGATGAACCCAAAGCTTTACGAGAATATGCCATACCAATGGTAAATAGCGTTCACATGTTTATTCGGAGGCCAAATGTTCATGCTAATAATTTTGAGTTGAAACTGGCAGTAACACAAATGGTTCAAGGGAACCAATTTGGTGGTTTAGCTAATGATGACCCAAACACCCATTTGGCATCTTTTTTGGAATTATGTGATACATTTAAGCAAAATGGGGTGTCTGATGATGCTATTAGACTGCGCTTGTTTCCGTTTTCACTTCGGGACAAAGCTAAGGATTGGCTTCAATCTTTACCATCAGGGTCCATCACAACATGGGATGATCTAGCCTAAAAGTTTCTTGCTAAGTATTTTCCTCCTGCCAAGACCGCAAAGTTAAGGAATGACATCACTTCATTCCAACAATTTGAGGGGGAATCATTTTATGAGACATGGGAAAGATTTAAAGAGCTTATGAGAAGGTGTCCACATCATGGGTTACCAAAATAGCTTCAAGTTCAAACTTTTTACAATGGTTTGATTGGACAACCTCGCACTATTCTTGATGCTGCAGCAGGGGGGGCAATTATGAGTAAAACAGAAGATGAAGCATTTGCTCTTTTGGAAGAAATGACTTCCGATAATTGCCAATGGCCAGTTGATAGGTTGATTCCAAAGAAACAAACTGGTATGGTGGACATCGATGCTTTCACGACATTGCAAGCTCAAACTAATGCAATTCTGTTGGGTTTATCTAAGAAGTTGGATATGGGACCTATGGGGGTTAATATGGTGCAAAGCCCATTCTTGGTATGTGAAATTTGTAGTGGAAATCATGGAAGTGATGCTTGTATGCACAATCCGGAGTCGGTGAACTTTGTGGGGAACTACAACCGTCAAGGTAATCCTTATTCCAACACTTACAATCCAGGGTGGAAGAATCACCCAAATTTCTCATGGAACAACAACAACAACAATCAAGGAAGTGGTTTTCAAAACCGACCACCATTCAAACCACCCGGTTTTGAACAACCACCATTCAAACCACCCAGTTTTGAACAACCACCTCAAGAGAAGAAACCAAGTTTAGATGACAAGTTTGATGCTATTATGAGTATGATGAAGGGTATGGAAGCTCGTATAGAGTCTCGATTTGACACCATGAGTAACAAATTGGAAGCTAGAGTTGATAAGTTGGAATCTACACATGGTGCATTCATCCGAAATTTGGAAATGCAAATGGGGCAAATGGCCCAAATACTTCATAACCGACCACAAGGTTCTCTTCCTAGTGATACCTTACCAAATCTTAGGAGAGATGGAAAAGAACATTGCAAAGCTATCACTCTTAGGAGTGGTAAGGAGCTAGGAGGAAATAAGGATGAAATAGAAGAAAATATGGAGGGAGAAAAAAATGAAGAAAGGGTAGAAAAAGAATAAGAAGAATCTTATGCACCTAAGTTGAGTCTTGCATACGCACCACCTCCACCTTATCCCCAGAGATTTCAAAAGAACAAGATGGATAAGCAATTCTCAAAATTTCTTGAAATCTTCAAGAAATTACATATCAACATTCCATTTGCCGATGCTCTTGAGCAAATGCCCTCATATGGGAAGTTTATAAAAGACATCCTAACCAAGAAGAGGCGTTTTGGAGATTATGAAACAGTGACACTCACGGAGGAGTGTAGTGCTATTTTAGATAGAAAAATGGTTGAAAAACAAAAAGATCCTAGGAGTTTCAACATACCTTGTACAATTGGGAAGCTCGAGTTTGGAAAGGCTTTATGTGATCTTGGAGCTAGCATTAATTTGATGCCATTTTCGGTTTTCAAGAAGCTTGGATTGGGCGAGCCAAGACCAACTTCGGTCACACTCCAAATGGCGGATAGATCCATTAAAAGACCAAGGGGTATTGTGGAAGATGTGCTAGTCAAGGTTGACAAATTCATTTTTCCGGCAGATTTCATTGTACTAGACATGGAAGAAGATCGGGATATCCCTATAATTCTTGGGCGGCCATTTCTTGCCACGGAAAGAGCATTAATTGATGTGCACAAAGGAGAACTCACCATGAGAGTGCATAATGAAGAGGTAACATTTAATGTTTTTAAGTCCATGAAATTTTCAAATGATATGGATGATTGTTTTAGGATAGATTCTCTTGATATTTGTGTGCATGATATGTTTAACTGACTATCCTGTTGATCATTTGGATTTTGTTATCACTAGATCATGTATTATTGATAAAAAGCATGGTGATATTGATTGTGATGCTATGAATATGTATGAAGTTGACAATGATAATTTTGATGATAGTATGCATGAGGTCATTGAGACCATTGATTTTCATGATGATTATATGCATGAGTGTAATGATAAAATTGTTTTAAATAATCATGATGGACATGATATGGATTTGAGAGATGATATCATTGAAATTATGCATTTTATGGAGGCTATGCCTCCTTGTGTTGGTTCTAATGTTTTTGATGAAGTGTTGAAGGAAAGATCCTCACTAAAGCCATCTATTGAAGAATCTCCTACACTAGAGTTTAAGCCATTACCGAGTCACCTCAAGTATGTTTATTTGGGAGATGGTGAGACATTACCGGTAATCATTTCTTCGGCACTTACCAAAGAACAAGAGGAAAAGCTAATGATGGTTTTAAAAGGAAGAAAAAGAGCTATTGGGTGGTCTTTAGCCGACATCAAAGGTGTTAGTCCTTCCATTTGTATGCATAAAATTTTGATGGAGGAGGGGACAATTCCTATTAGAGATGCACAGAGGAGGTTGAATCCAGTGATGAAAGATGTGGTGAAGAAAGAGGTCATTAAATGGTTAGATATGGGTATCATTTATCCAATATCCGACAGCAAATGGGTGAGCCCGGTTCAATGTGTTCCTAAAAAGGGTAGTATGACTGTGATACTAAATGAAGCTAATGATCTCATCCCAACAAGAACTGTCACCGGATGGAGAGTTTGTATGGACTATCGAAAGGTTAATAAGGGGACTCGAAAAGATCACTTTCCTTTACCTTTTATAGATCAAATGCTTGACAGGTTAGCAGGTCATGAGTTTTATTGTCTTTTGGATGGATATTCAGGATACAACCAAATTGCTATTACTTTGGAGGACCAAGAGAAGACTACTTTCACTTGTCCTTATGGAACATTTGCTTTTCGAAGAATGCTATTTGGGTTGTGTAATGCACTAGCTACTTTTCAAAGATGCATGATGGCTATTTTCTCAGATATGGTGGAGAAATTCTTGGAGATCTTTATGGATGATTTTTCTGTGTTTGGTGACACTTTTGATGCATGCTTGCACCATCTTTCTCTTGTTTTGCAAAGATGTGAGGAAACTAATCTGGTCCTAAATTGGGAGAAATGTCACTTCATGGTTAATGAAGGAATTATTTTGGGACATAGAGTGTCTTCCAAAGGAATACAGGTTGATAGAGCAAAAATTGAGGTGATTGAAAAATTACCTCCACCAACCAATGTAAAAGGGGTAAGAAGTTTCCTTGGCTATGCCGGATTTTATAGAAGATTCATTCAAGATTTTTCCAAGATATCAAAGCCTTTATATAATCTCTTGGAAAAAGATGGGCCATTTAAATTTGATGAGGCTTGTCTAGAAGCTTTTCAATTGTTAAAAGAAAGGTTGGTGACTGCACCTGTGGTTATAGCTCCGGATTGGAATTTACCATTTGAGTTTATGTGTGATGCATCGGACTATGCTGTTGGAGCGGTTTTGGGACAAAGGAAAGGAAAGATTTTTCATACTATCTACTATGCAAGCAAAACCTTTAATGATGCCCAAGCCAACTATGCAACAACGGAGAAGGAGCTCTTGGCGGTAGTTTTTGCATTTGAAAAGTTCCGGTCCTATCTTGTTGGTACAAAAGTTATTGTATACATGGACCACTCAGCACTCAAATACCTATTGTCAAAGAAGGATGCAAAGCCTCGGTTGATCAGATGGGTTCTTCTACTTCAAGAATTTGATTTGGAGATAAGAGACAAGAAGGGGTCAGAAAATCTAGTGGCGGATCATTTATCAAGATTAGAGCATGCAGGTAATAATGATAATTTGATTATTAATGAAACTTTTCCTGATGAACAAGTATTTAGTATTAATCATGTGAGCATGCCTTGGTTTGTCGACTATGCTAATTATCTTGCATGTGGGATGATGCCACCGGATTTATCTTCTATGGAAAAGAAGAAATTTTTGAGAGAAAGTAGGTTTTATTTGTGGGATGAGCCATTTTTGTTCAAGATATGTTCTGATGGTTTGTTAAGAAGATGTGTTCCTTTTGAAGAGGTTGAAGACATACTTAAGCATTGTCATGCTTCAGAGTATGGAGGACATTTTGGTAGTGCAAGGACATCGGCAAAAGTACTTGAATCCGGATTCTATTGGCCCACCATTTTCAAAGATACTTATGAGTTTGTTAAGAGTTGTGATAGATGCCAAAAGGTTGGCAATATATCAAGGAGGCATGAGATGCCTTTGAAGAGTATTTTGGAGGTGGAGTTGTTTGATGTGTGGGGGATAGATTTCATGGGACCGTTTGTGTCATCATATGGAAACCAATATATTTTGGTAGCTGTGGACTACGTATCTAAATGGGTTGAGGCCATCGCCTTGCCAACCAATGATGCTAAAGTGGTAGTTCGCTTTTTGAAGAAATTTTTTACAAGGTTTGGAACTCCAAGAGCCATCAGTAGTGATGGTGGAAGTCATTTTTGCAATAGGGCTCTTAAATCCCTACTCGCAAAGTACAATGTCAAGCATAAAGTGACAACTCCTTATCATCCCCAAACAAGTGGGCAAGTGGAGGTTTCGAACTGGGAAATCAAGAGGATACTAGAGAAAACGGTCAATCCCTCTCGAAAAGATTGGTCCATGAGATTAGAAGATGCTTTGTGGGCATATAGAACGGCATTCAAGACACCTATTGGGATGACTGCACGCGCTGGCGAGGTGGCGTGGCAAGGCGTTTGAGCTGGCGACACGGGATTCGCTGGACTGGCTGGCATGGCGAGCCACGTGGGCTGGATACTTCTAAATACATCCCGGATACTTCTAAGTGCATCCACCTGTACGAAAATAATTGATAAAAAATCCCTAAAAAATCCAAAAAAATTCCAAAAATTATATTTTCATCCCTTTTTATCAATTCAACCATAAAATAATTTTATTTTAATATTTTAACCCCAAAACATTAATTTATTAAATAAAACAAGAAATATTAAACATAAAAATGATATAATAACTCTATTTTCATAGAGTTATCACACCCAAAGTAAATAAAATGACTTTTTTTATTCTAATATTCTTGGCTGAGTAAGTTTAATAGCTTTTTGTAATTAATTTCGTTTGAAATAGACGAAAATTTTATTTTTGTATATAATTGTTACACTTTATATAATATTTTGGATATATTTGCGACTAATGAAACTTTGTAGATATATTTGTAAGAATCGGATATAAAATATAATTAAACCTCAAAATGAATTGGATACTAAATACAAAACAATTTATATTATTAAATTTAATTTTTTTTATAATCAAAACTAGTGGCTAAAAATAGATTGTTAAAAGAATGTACTTTTAGCAGTCTTTGGTGTAAATGGGTTTTTGAATGTGAAATATTGTAATGGTTAACATACAATGCAAATAAAGTGTAGTCCTCAAAATGGATTAATCTTAATGGTCTCATTGCGGCATTTTGTTCTGAAGGAGCACATGCTAGAGGTTGAGTGCCCCTGTCTCACCCCTTGAGTTCTTGAGGCATCAGGCCATATGGAGAAATTCACTGATCTTATGGTCAAGGACCTGAAAACTGGCACCTGTTACCGGCCGGCTGATCACTTGCTCAAGGACTATTGCAAAGAGAAGCTACAGAAAGGCCTTACCATATCTCCTGAGAAGGCTACAGAACTTGGACGTGTGCTTGCAGTCTTGGATGATCTCTCGGCCGAAGAGTTGAATGCAAAAATCAAGGAATATGGCATTACGGCACCAGACACAAAGAATCCACTCTCAGATCCTTATGAATACAACCTCATGTTCCCGACATTCATTGGTCCCACTTCCCAGAGCCCTGCGTAAGTATATTATATATTATAATACTAGAGAAAAATATGAAGAACAAGACTTGCATTTTATTCACAAATATTCCTAATGTTTGAAAAAATGGTTTTAATAATCATGAGGTTAGATATATTATAAAAAATAATTTTTATTAATAATGGCATTAACTTTTACACCTACATACTTTTTCAATTTTTTTTAAATTGTTAGAATATCTTTTAAAATATTAAAAAGTAAAAAAAATATCTATTTATTTATTATGTTTGTTATGATTAAAAAATAAAAATCTCTAATAATTATAAAAATATAGAGTGGATTGAAAGTTTATATAAATTAAAAATAGCATTAAAAATTATTCTTATATTATTATTGATTTTATTTCTAAATCATATCACTTTGTTAATTTTTTTAAAAATATATTTAATTTTAATGTATTATATAATTTTTTTGTCTTATTGTTGACATATATAGATTATAAAATTAATTAAATAATTAACTAGATTTAGAAAAAATATTTTTAAATTTCTTGATAATGACTTACTAAAAATTGAAATTTTATCTTTTAAATTATATTAAAAAATCTCTAATAAGTATAAAAATATAGAGTGAATTGAAAGTTTATATAAATTAAAAATAGCATTAAAAATTATTCTTATATTATTATTGATTTTATTTCTAAATCATATCACTTTGTTAATTTTTTTAAAAATATTTATTTTTAATATATTATATAATTGTTTTTGTCTTATTGTTGACCTATATAGATTATAAAATTAATTAAATAATTAACTAGATTTAGAAAAAATATTTTTAAATTTCTTGATAATGACTTACTAAAAATTGAAATTTTATCTTTTAATTTACTTAATATAATTAAAAAATTATGTATCATTCTTATATTAAAAAAATTACTTATCATTCTACAAATAAACTAAAATTTTATAGTAATTGGATAGTTTATTATAATTTATTCAAGTCAATTAATCTATAAATATTAATTTTCTTATATATTTTTTAGAATTCTAAATTTTTATAAATTATTTTTTTAGAATTTTAAATTTTTATAAATTAATTTTTTAGAATTCTAAATTTTTATAAATTTTTTAATTTTATCATTAATTTCACTATAGGTATTTAAATTCTATTTTTTTTTTATCATTAAATCTGAGGCATATGTGATTAAGTTTAATTAAAATATGATCTTTATCTATTTTTTGGAAATAAAAAAATTAAAAGTTAATAACTTTACTATATATGATTATTTGGGATAAGTAATAAAAAATTCATTTATTATATGAATTTTATTTTTATTTATCTAATTTGTAAGCATATGTATATATATTTTTAATTTTATGTTCATAGATTTTTAATTTTTATTTTCATATATTTATTTTATTAGGAGAAAATAAAAAATATCATTTTTATTTTGTTCAATTAATATTATAATTTATTATTTAATCTTAAAAATAAAATATATAAAAATTTTAAAAGGTTGAAATATTTGTGAAGAAAATGTGAACTTTGTTATTAATATTTGCCCATAATATTGGTGACCAGGCTACTATTATTTGAATTTTTTAGTTAAGTCATATTTTGTTCAGTTTCTCCTTCACACTACTGTAAAGAGAGGTGGTAGTTTTGCTGAGTATTATCTCCTTTCAATTTGATATGCTTGCACCACATGCGCCCAGAAACTGCCCAAGGGATATTTGTAAATTTCAAATATTTGTACAATCATAATAGAAATAAGCTCCCGTTTGCTGCAGCTCATTCAGAAATGAGGTTCTATTTTTTTTTTTTTAATGTTGGAGCACTTTCACATCCATGACTATTTACTTATTTCCCTTTACTTGCCTAAATGCAAATTGATTTGCAATGTAGTGGGCAGATTCACGAATCTGCATAACTAGAAATTCATAATTAACTGAAAATAAAAAATGATGGTTGCACGAACTTAGACTGTTACGTTTCTTGGATGGATTGTGCTACTCATGTGCTGTTTAGCCAATGAGTGTTGATGTGTTATGTGGTCCTGAGGCAGTCTTGAAGCTAATATGTTTTCTACATTTGTAGATATCTCCTCGCCAAGGGCTTCTTAGAGTCCGTGAATTCACTCTTGCTGAGATTGAACATTTTGTTGACCCTGAAGATAAGTCTCATTCGAAATTTGCAGATGTTGCATGTTTGAATTTTCTTATGCTATCAAGAAAAGATCAAATTTCTGGCGAATCTGCAAAGAAAATTCAGTTGGGTGAAGCAGTTGCCAAGGTTGGCTGTCATCTTTACTTTTAATGATTTTTCCTCCATTCTGTCCTAGATGTGGACGATCTGCTAATTTGATGTTGCATAGGCTACTGTCAATAATGAAACACTTGGCTACTACATTGGGAGAGTTTATCTTTTCCTCATTTGCCTTGGCATCAACAAGGAGAGGTTACGGTTCCGGCAGCACCTTGCAAATGAAATGGCTCACAATGCTGCCGACTGCTGGGACACAGAAATTGAGTGTTCTTATGGGTGGATTGAATGTGTTGGTATTGCTGATAGATCTGCGTATGACTTGCGTGCACATTCTGTAAGTACTTAACTCATGGTTGCACTGTCCATTGTGTATGGTTATGCTATGTGGAATGTATCATTTGCTTTTTGTTTGTTTGTTTGTTTGTTTGTTTCTTCATCCGATTATTATTCCATAGATTGCTTATGTCGTATTTTGAAATGGTTGGCGTATATATTTGGCATCTTATTTACCTTCAATATCACATAAATATTTAGTGTCCGGTGATCTTTGAATATATGAAATGTGCCTAATAATTGCGATTGTTTTAAATTTGTATAACAGGAGAAAAGTGGCGTTCCTCTTGTGGCTACTTAAAATTTCCAAAACCTAGATAAGTAGATGGACACATCACCTACACCGCCACATACATATGGAACCACAGATCGTTGCACCTTCTAAGGGGACCCGTGACAAGATCAAAGGCCAATCAATTCAAGGAATCATTGAACGGGCTGATTCAAGAGCTAACCCATGAGCTTAGGCTGCCACAAAAAGAGTCCAAGGCGTAGCTTTCACCGATAAATTAAATCAATGTGCTATGGACAACAGAACCATGCACGCCTTGACATGAAGAAATGGGGCCACGACATACAACTCTTGGATGAGTCTAGTGGAAAAAGGCATGCTGCGGCACGGTGTATAAACTGTTGTGGCATGAGGCTCTTGGGAATTAATGAAGGATGATGTGCGCCGCAGCATATGGGTCTTGGCTTTTAGTGTGTTTTCAATAGTTTGTTACATGTTGCAGTATAGATTAGAGTGCACCGTGGTCCGGTCCGCATAGTATATCTAAAGTTTTTCATATTTTTTAGGGATTTTTTTGTATCAAACAATTTTATGTCATAATTTTGTTTGTTTAAGCTCTATATTTTGCGCATAACGAACACAACTTGATTATTAGTGATTTTATATCATATTTAACAGTTTTTAGCCTCCTTTGTTCTTGTATAAGCCGACTTATTAAGAATTTGCAATTCTTGTAGTATTTTTACACTTAAATTCATGGTGCATAATGTTCAAGGAATCTTCAAGGATAAGATTCGTAGTGTTTAATGTTCATATGATTAAGGTGACTGCAATTGATTTAAAAATCTGTTCTTTGGGATCAATTTTAATTTTTCATAGGATCCTTAACAGTTCCCTTAAAGTTTTCAAGTATATCATTATTTGTGCGTTTCAAGGTTTGAGTTCACGGGTTCGCATTATTTAGTATTGGAACTTACGTTCAATTTTTTAAATCCTTATCCCTTATTTCTTAATTTATTTATGTTGTTGAGTCTATGTTTTTGAATCAAGTTTTCATTTTATTTGCCATTGTTCTATCTGTTGGTAAAAGTTTTCAACTTTTTGGGTCGCCGTCAATTTATTTCCAATTAATTTGCATGTTGGATTGTTGGGAGTGAGAAAAAAAATCCTAATATAATTATAAAAAAAAAAAAGAGAGAGAAAAAGGTGAGAAGAGATCTGAATAATATATATATATACACACACACATACATGATGACGGTTCTTAATATAAATGAATTAAACAAATATTATTGACAATTGATTTTAATTAATCTTATGTTTAATATATGAAAATATAATATTATACACGTCATTGATTTTGATTATTTATAATTATAATAATTTATTAATATTATTTGTTAAATTTATTTATGGTTGAAACTAGCTCGTATATATATATATATATAAAGCACGTGTGTTATATTTTACTTATATTTTTAATTTAAATTATTAAATAATGTTCATTTTTAACAATTGGAAAAAATGGATAATTTAATGATATAATTCAGCTACTTTATAAAGGTGGATAACTTAACATATAAAATGACATTTGTTGTTAATAATTTAAAATTTTAGGTATAATTGTCTAATATTAATGATAAAAATTATAAATTAATTAGGAAGGAAGAGAAAAATATCATATGTACAAGTAGGAAAAAAAATGAGCCTATCAACAAAAATGTTGAAATATAACAAAATATTTTTATCAAGATTAAAATTGTGAAGATCTTTAAAAAACAATAAAAATGATAACTAAACCAATATAATTAATTGTTTTATTTTGAAAAATTTAACTAAATTTTCTAATTATAAAATCCATGATATATTGTACTCGATATCTATTTTATTTTAAAATTTTTAAAATTGATATTAAAGTAACATTTTTTATTATCGTTTTATGAGAGATTTCTTTTAGATTTATATAATTTATTAGTTAAATGCCGCAGGTGTTTTAATTTTTATTTATGCTTCATTTATTATTAAACTATAAATTATAAATATCTCAAATTTTTTAAACACCACTACTGTATAAAATTATAAATAATAGTTAAATAAATATGTCTTTAATATTTATGGTAACAAGATTTTTAATTATCTAGAAACTTATTTTTGGATTAATATAACTTCAAAATTAAATTAAGAGTGAAAGGTAAATGAATATTATTAATTATCTAGACACTTTTTCTAATGAAAATTTATTATAAACATAATCTTGAAAAAAATAACAAAAATATAAAACCTATTAAATTTTTTCATTACTTAGATCAAATTTACTATTAAGTAAGACCATTGAAATTACTATACTTATTAATTTGGCATTTATTTTTCAAACTTTATTCATATACTACTATAAAAATTCACCAACAAAATTAGAATAAAAGATGAAACAAAACATAAATAAATTTATAAAAGAGCATATTAACCTTACAGAATAGACATATTAATGATGAACTTTGTCTATTGAAACGAGAAGGAAAAAAAATGAGTTTTGACATAAATTCACTTTAAGAATATAAAATTAATGATATCGCATGATAAAAAATATATTGACTTTCTTGATTCGATAATAAATATTTAATAAAAAATAAAATTTGGTTGCTATGAGTCAATATTCTTAAATAAAACATTAAGGTCCAACAAAATCTTTTTATACTAGAAGTCATAAATAAACTAAAATACATATTTATTTTCAAAGTAATGGCACTACTCGTAATTAATGAAATTTTTTGACAAAATCTTTCAAATTTAATTACGAATATTTTTATTATTAATTTTATTTATTTAATATATCTTATTTATTGTTTCATAATTTTTAAATAAATCTTATATAACCAAAAATAACGTTTGAATAATTTTTTTCTTTAGGGTAAAAATAATAATAATAATTTAGCAAATAAAGAAAGATAAAAGAGAAGGCTATACAAATTTTATTTATTGTTTAATTTTTTATATTATAATTGTTAGATAAGTTAAAATACATATTTATTTTTAAAATAACAGTAGTACTACAATTAAAAAAATAGACAAAATTATTCAAATTGTTACTATTATTAATTTTATTTACTTAATTATAATAATTAAATTATATTATAATTTTTTTTATTTTCTTTCTACTATAAGAATTTACTTTTTATATTACGTAAATATTAATATTTTATAGTTAAAACTTACATTTTTACATTTGTAATGCAAATTTTTTCATGCTTTACATAATTTTTATTTTGTGATGGTTAATTATTTTCATCATTTTTTTTTGTTTGAGGGTCTAAAAATGTGTTTTTATGTTGCTACACTTCATAATAAATATTTTTTTCATAATTAATTTTTAATACTTTATTTACTAAAAAATTATTAAATATATATTTTAATATCACACAAAAATATAACAAAGAAAAAAATATATATCGCGTGTGTTAAGCATATATGTATTTTACTAATACAAATATAAAACTAATGAAAAAGATTTATGTTAGATTATTTTCCAAAAAAGCTAATACTTATCACATAGAAATATATTATCCCATTGCCAATGAATATTAAGTGTTATTGTATTCTAAAAGTGTGTGTATATATATATATATATATATATATATATATATTCTCTAATTAAGAAAACACTTGTTAATCTTGATTTATAAAGATTTAATAAATGAGTGAAAAACCGTACGAACTTAATAAATGAATAAAGAATTCTAGTTCAACTATAATCAATCATTAATCTTGATTTTAATGCGTCCTTATTACATCAGATGACGCCGCAAAATTAGATAAGCAAATAATTAAGGGATAAAATTGACAATAAAACAATTAAATTTTGAGATAGCATGGGAGCAACTTTATTAGGTGTGGATTTAACGCTGCCCTTAATTAATTGTATGTATTTGCTCTAGTTAGGAAAACAATCTTATTATGCAATTAATTTGGATAAAAATTATACAGATTTGATAAGTGAGTGAAAAACTTAAGAGACTTGATAAATGATTCAAGAATTATACTTGTACTGTAACTAATCTTCGATTTGGATTTTAATTAATCTTTAAATTATATAAGATTAAAGTTATAAATTTTTAAATTATTTAGGACAAATTTCGAAAATAAATTATATAGATCCTTTCACACTTTTATATAGATAAATAAATAATAATAATAATAATAATAATAATAATAATAATAATAATAATAATAATAATAATAATAATAATATAGGAAAGAATTTTTCAGAAAAAAAATGCTGATTTATAGTATAAAAAATAAAATAAAAAAGGATAAATGTGAAAGTTTTTTTAAGAATTTATATTATATAAATAAATAACATTATTTATAATAATAATAATATATAATATAAATCATGAAATCTAGTTAATGCTGGATTTGGTTTGAGGAAAAAGAATCCTAATAAGAGTAAACCAGTACAATACTTTATATAACACAATATCTGAACATATAGTTCAAAACAAAAAACGGCAAGCAAAGAGTTAATTGACCTATCGTTAACAATATGAGGAACACTAGTATTCAAGATCTCCCAGAAGCTTTAATCCTTGAAATTCTTGTTAGACTTGTTCGATTGCCTGATCTAAGATCTTCAGCTTTGTGCAAGTGCATTTCAAAGGTATGGTTAAATCTTATTATCTCAATTATTCATGATCCTCATCTTGCTCATTAGTTAAGACGTTGGTTTCTCATTGCAAAACCTTCGTATAGATTTGGTTTGAAATTCTCAATAATATGTAATGGTAATGATGATGTGGATTCAGATATAAATTTTTTGAACAATAAACCAAGCAAACTTTCATTGGATTGTGTAGCTGCTCGTTTCGAAACTAACCCCTACTTGGTATTAGCCACTTATAAAGATTTGATTTTGTGCAAACTCAGTTGGCTTCACTGCATTTATAACCCTTATACTAAGCAGTTTGTTACTATTCCTAAACCACCTACTGCAAATGTTAACAAACCAGCATCATATGGACTAATCACTGATGATGATCAAAACAACAATCGCTACTACTTTTTCGTTGTGCGCCTATTTCGATTATTCGAATTCCCCGAAAAGGCGGCGAACTCGTTTAAAATGGAGATATTCTCTTCAAAGTTTGGTAAATGGAGAGAGGTACAAGTTTTGTGCCCTAAAGATTATCGTGTTTATAATTTTAAAGGAGATGCCTCCTGTCCAGGTGTTGCTTGCAATGGGATGTTGTATTGGCCTACTCTAGAAGGTTCCTCATTCGAATATGTGTTTGGCTTTGTTGGAATAGATCCAATCAAAATGTTCAATAATAACGACTGTTGTAATGATTATTATTGTCGTTTCATTGGTTTGCCTAATGCTTGCTTATGTTAGTGTTAAAATTTCAACATTCTCATTCTTTTCAAACTCAAGAAATTTAAAGATTTAGGTTATTTGCAGAAACTAAACAAGAATAAAAATTAGGGCAAAAATAAAGACAGAAACAACAACACCAGATTTAAAGTGGTTCGGCCCCTAGACTACTTGGCCTAATCCACTATGCAAAAGGGTAAACGCATTTCCACTATGAAAAATCAGTTTTACAATGAGTAATACAACAAGAACATATCAACAGAGGTAAAACCTAACACCACGAGATGAACAGACTCGATCAGATGTTCTTGAACTCACTAAAACAACATTAAAACATAGTATCACAGAAATACACTTAAGGTAGAGAACCAGAACAAGAAGATGGAGATGAAGAGAATTAAATGGAGCGCCGCGAGAGAAGAGAGAACACAAAATGACCAGTGCAGCAAAAAAACCCTATCAGGTTGAATATATACGTCCAGGTAAATGACACAACTGCCCCTTCGGATCATCAGCCAACATAAGGTCGATGGGCCTGAAAAAACTTTACAGAACAGCCCAAACAATATCAGCAGCCCAAAAGGAAGCAATACATATAAATCAGATATGTATTTATACACATTACACTAACATATATATCATCACATGCTCTAAATTATTTGTGTATTCATTTTCTCTACATGCTACATATATACATAGTGGCATATAAAATTAACAATCTCCACCTTGACACTATGCAAAGTGTGGGAATGCATGCAGTTTACCCTTTTATTCTAATGCCTAAAGATGGCACACTCTAACCAAGTTCAGACAATGTTTAAACTTGGTTTGAGGTACTGATTTGGTAAGCATGTCAGAGGGATTATCCTCAGTGGAGATTTTATCTAATTTAATAAGACCTTGATTCACTATGTCTCTAATGAAATGCATCTTAATATCTACATGCTTTGATCTAGAATGAAACATGGGATGTTTAGAAAGATGAATTGCAGACTGATTATCACAGTATACAATGTCAATAATGTCATTTTTCACCATGTCAAGTTGTCTAGTGAAACCTCTTAACCATAGGGCTTCCTTGACAGCTTCAGTACAAGCAATGAATTCAGCTTCTGTTGTTGACAGAGCAACTACAGATTGAAGATTAGATTTCCATGAGACTGTATTTCCATATACAGTGAAGATATATCCAGATAATGACCTTCTTTTGTCTTTATCTCCTGCAAAATCAGAGTCAGTATATCCAGAAACAATGGGAATATTTAATGGGGTCTTTTTAAATATTAAACCAACATCAGTAGTGCCTTTAAGATATCTTAGGATCCACTTTACAGCCTGCCAGTGGGGTTTACCCGGATTAGACATGTATCTGCTAACCATACTAACAGCATGTGCAATATCAGGCCTAGTACAAACCATTGCATACATAAGAGAACCCACAGCATTAGAATAAGGTACTCTAGTCATATATTGTTTCTCTTCTTTAGTAGTAGGGCAATCATTAATGGACAGTTTAAAATGAGATGCAAATGGCACACAGACAGGTTTTGAATCTAACATTGAAAATCTTTTTAATACTTTTTCACAGTATGATTGTTGGGATAAATGTATTAAACCTTTTTGTCTAACAATTTCCATACCTAAAATTCTTTTAGCAGGTCCCAGGTTTTTCATTTCAAAATTCTTGTTTAACTCTAATTTAAGTAAATCAATTTCAGATTTATTTGAACAAGCAATAAGAATATCATCAACATATAATAAGAGATAAACAGGATTTGAAATGCCTTTTATTTTGAAATAAACACAGTTATCAAAGTCACATCTTTCAAAACCAATTTTAAACATAAAATTGTCAAACTTTTTATACCATTGTCTGGGAGCCTGTTTTAGTCCATATAAAGATTTTTTAAGTAAACACACAAGATTTTCAGATCCCTTTTTAACAAAACCTTCAGGTTGAGCCATAAAAATTTCCTCATCTAAATCACCATGCAAGAATGCTGTTTTAACATCCATTTGATCAAGTAACATGTCAAATTGAACAACTAGAGATAACAGTATTCTTATGGAAGTAAATTTTACAACAGGGGAGAAAATCTCATTAAAATCTATCCCTTTTCTTTGTGCAAAACCTTGAGCCACTAACCTAGCTTTAAATCTAGCAGGTTCTACATCTTTGATTCCTTCTTTCCTTTTAAAAAGCCACTTGCAGCCAAGTATTTTAACATTCTTAGGCCTATTTACCAAAGTCCAAGTCCTATTTTTGTTCAAAGAATTTATTTCATCATGCATGGCATTCAACCAATTTTTAGAATTAGAGGAATTCATGGCATCATCAAAGGACTTAGGTTCAGAATCATCATATTCAGAAGCAACAGAAAAAGCATAAGCAATTTCATCACAGTTTTCAGATTGAGTAGAAAATAAGGAATCAATGTACCTTGAGGGGGGTCTAGTGCTTCTCCTGGACCTATCTCTAGTCAGCATGTAGTCATTTAGTTCAGAGGAACTGCCATGAGGAGTATAGTTCTCCTCGGTAGATCCATCATCATTACAGGGGTCCAGTTCTTCAGTTTGAATACCTTGTGATTGAGGGGCTGCTGGTACCTCCATCTTACTCTCAGGATTTCCATCATTGGAAGGTGTGGCACTTACCTCCACCTCAATCAAAGGATCATTAACTATTGGTGTAATTAATTCTGAATTTAAATCTGCATAAAATTTAGATTCAACAAAAATAACATTTCTGCTTGTTATACACTTATTTAAAGAAGGACACCACAGTTTATACCCTTTAACTCCTAAAGGATAACCAATGAAAATGCATTTAAGGGACCTAGCCTGTAACTTTCCTTGACTAATGTGACTATATGCAATGCAACCAAAAGTTCTAAGATTGCTATAGTCAACAGGTTTTTCACACCAAAGTTCCTCAGGAGTCTTTAAGCCTATGGCAGAGGAAGGACATCTGTTAATAAGGTAAGTAGCAGTGTTTACAGCTTCTGCCCAAAACAGTTTGGGCAGGCCAGACAGAGATAGCAAGCATCTAACCCTTTCTAGGATAGTTCTATTCATTCTTTCAGCAAGTCCATTTTGCTGAGGGGTTCCCACTACAGTCCTATGTCTCCCAATCCCTTGGTCTTTACAGTATGTATCAAAGAGTTCATTACAGAACTCTAAGCCATTGTCAGTCCTAAGTATTTTAACCTTGTAACCCTTTTGGTTTTCCACAAGGGCTTTCCACTGTTTAAAGGTAACAAAAGTTTCATCCTTTGATTTTAAACAGAAAGTCCAAACCCTTCTAGTATGATCATCAACCAAAGAAAGGAAATACTTATTTCCACCTAGGGATTGAGTGGGGGCCACAGGTCAGAATGAACATAATCTAATGCATGCAGGGTAGTATGCTGACCTTTAGAAAACTTAACTCTAGTTTGTTTTCCAAACACACAGTGTTCACAGAACTCTAAGCTTCCTAAGGGATCACTACCCAGAACACCCTGTTTAGCTAGTTCCAAAAGACCTTTTTCACTAACATGTCCTAATCTCCTATGTCATAAAGTAGCAGCTCCTAACGATTGGACTACACTAGCCTTACCCTCAGGACTTAAGGTTGAACCTTGCAACAAATATAAACCATTAACCCTATTAGCTTTAAACACACACAGTGATCCTTTTAAAACTTTCATCAGGCCATTTTCAACCTTAATAGAATAACCAGAGGAGTCTAAGGTTCCAAGAGAGATCAAATTTCTTTTCAGTTCAGGAACAAATCTCACATTTTCTAGTACTCTGATTGTACCATCTTCCAAGGACAATTTAATTGATCCTATCCCTTTTACTAGACATTCATAGTCATCACCTAGAAGGACTTTACCACAATCAGATTCTTTTAGACTACAGAACCAATGCCTAAAGGGAGTTAAGTGAAAAAGTGCAACCTGAATCTAAAACCCAATCATTTTCAGACCTATAGGAGCTTACAGTTAAAACTTCAGAGCTCTCATACCCCTCAGAAACAATATTTGACTCAATATCAGCACCTGACTCACTCTTTTCAAATTTCTTACCCTTTCTAAGAGGACACTCATTCCTATAGTGACCATCTTTCTTACAGAAATAGCATTTTATATGTTTCTTTGATCTAGACTTTGATCTATGCTTAGATCTTCCTCTAAAGCCCTTTTCTTTCTTTTCAGTTCTACCTCTAACAAATAAACTATCACTCACTGCATTTTTATCTTTTATTTCTAAGTCTTTTGACCTCAGATTAGAAACAACAAGATCAAGAGTCAAATTATCCCTACCATACATTATGCCACTTTTAACTTTTTATACTTATCAGGTAAAGAATTTAACAAAATAATTGCTTGAGTTTCATCCTCAATTTTATGATTAATGTCATCCAAATCAGAAGTTAACCTTTTAAAGTCATCAAGATTCTGTTCTAAGTCTTTTGCAGAATCCATTTTAAAAGTATAAAACTTATGTTTTAAATGAACTTTACCAGATAAAGATTTAGTAAGATAAATTGAATCAAGTTTAGAGAACACCTTTTCAGCAGTGATTTCTTTAGAGATTTCTCTAAGAATTTTATCAGACAAATTAAGCAGAATAGCAGAATATGCCTTTTTCTCAATCTTTTTCTTTTCTGCCTCAGAAGCTTTTTCGGGCAGATCATCAACATCAATGGCACCATGTACTTCTTGTTGAACCAGTAAGGCTTTCATTTTACGTTTCCATAAAACATAGTCACCTGATCCATCAAACATAGTAACTTTATATTGAGTATTCATAATGAAATAGGGTTATAAGAAAAAGATTAGAGAAACTCCCTGATTTTAGTCGTAGATGTCGAAGAGTCAAGTTTCTTTCTGGAACTCAGAAACCCTAGGAAACCCTAGTTTCAGAATCACCAAAGGAACTTGAGATAGAAGCAAGATTTTAGTGGACCCAGAAATTCTAGAGACTCTAGATAACTAAGTCACACTAAAATCCGAAAAACCCACAAGAAAATTTATGGATCTAGAGAGTTCGGGACGCTTCGATGACTGTTCGAAGGCCAAACAACTCTAACCCAATGCTCTGATACCACTTTGTTAAAATTTTGACATTCTCATTCTTTTCAAACTCAAGAAATTTAAAGATTTAGGTTATTTGCAGAAACTAAACAAGAATAAAAATTAGGGCAAAAATAAAGACAGAAACAACAACACCAGATTTAAAGTGGTTCGGCCCCTAGACTACTTGGCCTAATCCACTATGCAAAAGGGTAAACGCATTTCCACTATGAAAAATCAGTTTTACAATGAGTAATACAACAAGAACATATCAACAGAGGTAAAACCTAACACCACGAGATGAACAGACTCGATCAGATGTTCTTGAACGCACTAAAACAACATTAAAACATAGTATCACAGAAATACACTTAAGGTAGAGAACCAGAACAAGAAGATGGAGATGAAGAGAATTAAATGGAGCGCCGCGAGAGAAGAGAGAACACAAAATGACCAGTGCAGCAAAAAAACCCTATCAGGTTGAATATATACGTCCAGGTAAATGACACAACTGCCCCTTCGGATCATCAGCCAACATAAGGTCGATGGGCCTGAAAAAACTTTACAGAACAGCCCAAACAATATCAGCAGCCCAAAAGGAAGCAATACATATAAATCAGATATGTATTTATACACATTACACTAACATATATATCATCACATGCTCTAAATTATTTGTGTATTCATTTTCTCTACATGCTACATATATACATAGTGGCATATAAAATTAACAGTTAGACTAACAAAAATTGGAAACTAGATGTGTGCAATGGTTCCTTGCGTTTTTTTACAGGGATTTTTAATGGGCTGTTATTTTTAGATGAGAATAGATCTTTAGGGACCATCCATAAGAAAGGTGGCATGAATGTTTAGGAATTGGAGGACAATAATAATAATGGAACGTCATCGTTCTACAAATGGAATTGGGTACATCATTTGGGCTATCGTGAGTGTGAAGGTGACGCCAATTGGAGACTCCCGGCTATAGCAATTAGTGTAGTAGTAGAGGAATAAAACTCTTGTACAGCTGGCAATTATAACAGCTTCTTGTTATGATTCAGTTAAGCAGATTTTGGTAGTTTGTGTAACTAACTGAGTGTATATATGCGTGTTGTGATTGATGTGCATAACTGAGGAAAATAATAACTACAAGAAAGCACGGTCAACTTGTGGATAGCGCGAGTATAGTGTTTCTTGGTGGATACTTCACTTCGTAACTCTTGGGCACACCTAGTGTGAAGAGAGGACTTGTGGTCGCTGAACAAGAAAAGGATTGTCAATAAATTGGTGCTGTTGGACAGTGGATGTAAGCCTTACAATGGCAGAACCACTTTAAACTCTCTGTGCATTGTTTCTTTCTTTGCTTGTGTGGTTATATTCTTGCATGCTTCTTAACAGTGAAGTATTGTTTAATGTTCTAAATGATCCTTTTCTTGGTGGATTGTTGAGGAAACAGTTAAATGGTTTAAACTTTAATGTACTTGCTCTCGACCCAAATGACAGTGATATTTTGTATCTTAGAATTTTTCCTCACATAGCTTTTTATAACATAAGGAAAAGAATCGTAGGCATTCTTACATCAATTCAATATCAATTTGAGACCAATGATGCTTATCATCAATATCTACTACAACAACATACAAAACCTAAGCCATTTTGCGGAGCATCCTGGCCATTTTGTCTGTCATTGTGCCCAACACTACTAGTTCAAACTCTCCGCGAATAGACGATAGCTCTTTCATTATTATTATTATTTTTATTTCATTTTTTGAATTTTCTGATAGAATGATAATATATATATGCTTCTTATACAACAATATATAGAATCTTGATGAAAATGACTCGATGATCTACTCATTGAATTGTTAGCAATATATATACATAATTGCACTAATTAGCTATTGACATGTGTAACAGTTACAACAACTTAACAAAACACTAACACTTAATTTACTACTCTTCCTCAAACTTGAGGTTTATTTATAACTAAAAGTTTGCTTTTGTGGGTGAGAAGTTTGTAGAGGCTTTGTAAGTACATCAATCAACTATCTATGATGCTCTATGACAAGTGATTTGTTCAACACTTGTTCCCTCACAAAAATGGCAATCAATCTCTATGTATTTTGTCCTTGCATATTGCACAGGTTTGCAAGCACTTACACTTGTCACACACTAGTTTAGGCACACCATCTATCCTTACTCCAAGCTCATGCAATAATGACTTCAATCAAATAATCTCAACTGCTTTCCCTGCAGCCCTATACTCAGCTTCAACTAATAATTTGTAAACCACTTGTTGTTTGCTATATTTCCAAGACACAAATTTCCACCAAAAAAACATGCATTGACCAAAAACACTTCTCCGTTAAGGCAGGCAGCCTAATTTGAATCAGTATACTTGACAAGATCCAACGCTTGCGATTTGAACAACATCAGACCTAATTAAGAGGAACCTTTAAGGTAACGTAAGACGTTTTAAGCATAAATAATTTGCACATTTGTATGTTGATGCATAAATTGGCAAAGTTGTTTAATAGAAAATACAATATCTAATCGTGTAAGGATACTATATTACATTGATCCCACAAAGCTTTTATAGGGAGTAGGATCAGATGAGAGAGTGCATCAGTTTTGCTGATCACACTACTTGAATCTATCAGAAAAGAAGCTACTTTGGATAACTCTTATCCAACCCTTTGTAGCAACTCTTGAATATAGTTCTCTTGACTTAAGACTAGAACTGGTGAACATAGCCTCAAAACCAAGGAAAAACTTCAAGATGCCCAAATTCTTGAGAGCAAAAGCAATATGCAAATTGGTGACAAAATTTTGCAAGTTAGAGGGACTAAAACTAGTGGATACTACATCTTCAACATAAACCCATACAAACGTTACACTGGTGGCAGTTCTTCTTAAAAACAAACGAGTATCACTCTTAGTATTCACAAAACCCCAGCTTAACAACTAATGGTGCAACTTATGTAATCAAGCTCGAGAAGCTTGTTTGAGCCTATACAAAACTTTTTGAAACTTGCACACATTGTTAGAATGCAACGGGTCTTCAAAACCACAAGGCTACCTCACGTAAACATCCTATTCCAAATCCTCATTCAAAAAAGCATTGTAAACATCCGATTGACAAATGCTCCAACTCAAATGCAAGGTAATAGTAAGAATAACACTTATTGATGTCATTTTAATCATAAGGCTAAATGTTTCATTGAAATCTAGCCCTAGAGTTTGAAGATACCCTTGAGCAACTAAATATGCTTTGCACTTGTCCAATGAACCATCTTGTTTTTGCTTTGTTCTATAAACCCACAGATTGCCAATCACCTTTGACTGGGGTGGTGGATCCACTAACTCAAGTTTTGTTTCTCATCAAAGCTTTATACGTATCCTTCATGGAAAGTCTCCATTCTGAATAAAGGTAAGCTTCACTAAACCTTTTAGGAGCCACAGCAAAAAAACTTTTAGGCTTAAGATTTCCAGTCTAACCTTTGGTAAGTATAGGGTGCACATTTGACAAGGGACAAGAGAAGGAAGGCTCAGTAGGATAAATTGAAGGAGGAACAACTTCAAGATTAATACTAGTTGATGCATTGTAAAAAAGAAAAAAGTAGGTTAGTTAGGAGACAAAAATTTATCAGAGACACTAGGAGGTGCAGACTTGCTAGAATTAGTAAAACTATCATGGACAAAATTAATTTCATGTAAGGAAGCAACAAAAGACTCACGAAGAAAAGAACTAGGTGGGGTAGCTTGGGAAACAAACAAGGACTTAAGGGTCAAAGAAAGAATAGGTAGGGTATTGGAAGCAACAAAGTCAACATTAGACTTTTGAGATACATTGGGAAAATCCACGAAACCAGGAAAAGCTGACAACCATTGTGGAATGTGCAAAGTAGATAGTGAAGACTGAGAATATTGTGAAGAACTGTTGGAAAAAGAAGAACACTTACTGAAAGGAAACTCAACTTCTGAAAAAATAATGTTTCTACCAACAAGAAGTTTCTTTGTAGTCATATCAAGACATATATATCCACTTTGAAGTTTATGCTTAACATAGGGTCTTAAGTATGGAAAACACAAGCACCCAAAAACCTTAAGAAAAGTGTAAGTAGCTTATGTGTGAAACAACAATGTAATTAGCGTATGTGTGAAACAACAAGTAATAATGAGACTCAAAATTTAGAGACTAGGAAGGAATTCTATTGAGAGTGTACACTGCACTACAATAAGCAAAAGGCCAGTAGTTAGTAAGTATACCAAATTTGAAAAGAAAACTAAATCATGTGTCAAGTGTCAACAACCTTATAATGTCTACAATCAACCTTCCCATTCTAATGAGAAGAATGAGTACAAGTAATTTGATGCACCATTCCACAATTCTTCATGTAATTTAGCAAGAGGCTTAAATTCAGTTGCACCATCACTTCGCACTTGTTTTATAATAGTATTGAATTGACATTCAACCATTTTTTTTTTTTTTTGAATTTCATGAATATAGACACCACTTGATCCCTAGTTTCCAAAAAATAAATCCATTGAAAATGGGAATAGTCATATGCAATTAACAAAAAGTATCTCTCACCTTTTAGTCCAAGAATAGGTGAGGGACCTCACAAAGTATAACAAATCAAAAGGATGCTTAGTATTAACATGCTTAGAAACATAAGGCAGACTATGTGACTTAGAGATTGCACAAGTAGTACAAGTTGAACTACTATGTAATTTAGATGTCATTTTTATTCCACTAGCATTGAGCAGCATGCCCCAATCTATCATGTCAAAAAAAACTTGCAAGTAACAAAGCAACTCCATGTCCAGAGGATAACAATTCTCTTGGTACAACTCCAAGAAACTTGTACAAACCTTTATCCACCGGTCCTCTAAGAAGGATTTTCTTCGTAATTTCCATGAATCTCTATAAACACAGAATTATCTTGACGAAGTTTATAAGCAAAAACTAATTTTGTAGTTATAGTTAGCACCCGTAAAACATTATTATTTATACTAGGCAAAACAAATAGAACCAGTAAAAGCAATAGGCACTTTACCACCATTTCCAATAAGAAAGCCATCTGATCTTGAGTAATCAGTCAATTGAGACAAACCACTAGCATCATTTGTAACATAATGAGTAGCCCTGCTGTCAAGTACCTAAGAATTTTCATAGCCATTTCCATTACCTCCAGAAGAAGCCACAAAAGCATTTGCCTACCGTTTGTTGTTAGAACCTTGATTAGACCCTCCATAAATCAAGTTCTTGAGTGCATAACACTGTGAAGCCACATGTCCAGGCTTATTACTACCATTGTTATTATTATTAGTTTTGCCTCTACCACTATCACCTTGAAAATTAGCATTCTGTTCATTTCCTTTGTTTTTATTTCCTCCATTAGCATTTGCAAGATTAGCCTAACAAATTACACTATCTTCAACCTTATCTTGGTGAGCAAGAAGATTTTCGTAGGACAACACCTACTCTTCACCTCTTTGAGTGAAAGTTTTTCAATCCTCTACATATGTATACATGTATATGCATACATATAACAAAATATCTCAACTAAGTCACAAATCAAAAAACACCAAGCAAGGGTTAATAGGCTGCTGCGGTATGTTAACAATAATGAAAAGATGAGGAAGAAGACTAGTATTGAAGAACTCCCAGAAGCTTTAATCTTTGAAATTTGCCTGATCTAAGAAGTTTAGCTTTGTGTAAGTGTGTTTCAAAGCAATGGTTAAATATTAATATCTCAACTATTAATTCTTATCACGTTGGTTTGTAATTACTAAAGATTTGAAATTCTCAATAATATCTAATGGTGATGATGTGGATTCAGTTATAGATTTTTTGATCAACTCAAGCAAACTAATTAATTTCACTGGATTTTCTATCTGCTCGTTACCAAACTAATCCCTTATAATGATTTGATTTTGTGCAAACTCAATTGGCTTTACTGCATTTGTAACCATTACACTAACAGTGTATTTCTCTTCCACAACCACCTACATATGCTTACAAACAAACATCATATGGACTAATAACTCATTATGATCATGAAACTAACAATAGCTACTTTGCGGTTATGTGCCTTATTCAATCAAACAAATACCTTCTAAAGCCAGTGCACGGGTTTGAAGTCGAGATATTCTCTTCAAATTTGGCAAATGGAGGAAGGTAAAAGTTTTGTTCCCTAAAGATTCTCATGTTTATAATTTTAAAGGTGATGCCTCCTGTCCAGGTGTTGCTTGCAATGGAATGTTGTATTGGTCTACTCTCAATCCGAATGGAGCTGGATTTGTGGTTGGCTTTGTTGGAATAGATCCCTTCAAAATGTTTATTAACGACTGTTCTAATGATTAATTATCATCAACATTATTGCCGTTTCATATATTTTCCTAAGGACTTCTACTGGGCTAACTGTGATTGGAATCTAGGTATGTGCAAATTGCAATGGTCACTTGTGTTTTTGTTCAGGGATTTATCATGGGGATATTCATTTAGATGAGAGGAAATCTTCTGGGTACAGTGTTCTTGGAGACAAGCAAGGCCTGAGTATTTGGGAATTGAAGGACAATAATAATTGAACGTCCAATAAATGGAATTTGGTACAATGGATGAGCATAAGATTATAGTGTTTGATGTTCTGAAGGATACTTTTCTTAGTAGATTATTGCTGAGGAGGCAAGGTGTTTTGTATTTTGGTGGTGCTGGAAATTGATACACATTCTAAAAAAATGAAGAAAACTAAAAAAAAAAAATGTCTAAAAAATGTGTTTGAAAAAAACTCTAAATTTTAGAAAAACTTAAATTGCAGAGAAATTTATGTCGGAGAATATTTTAGAATATTAAATAAGAAAAATATAGATTAATCTAGAAAAAGAATTTATAGCTTTTAACAACTATAAATAGGCTACATGTGCTTTTATAATATTAATTAAGCTTTTAAGCTCCTAAAGCTTCAATAATCTCAAATCAATAATACATTGCTACATTTTTTAATATCTCCTTCAAGTCCCTATACTTCCAATTACTAATATCACTTGAGTCTACCCATACAAAAACTGTATCAAATATTATCATGTTACTCGAGCTTTCCTAAATTTTAAAATAATATCAAAGATCCTTCCAAATTCTAACATAGTATTAGAGCCTTATTCAATTGATTTGGGTATAAGTTGAGCAATTTTCAAGGACCTAAAATACCACAATGTAATGCCAAAAATGTAATTGCTTTATGAGAATCACACAAAGGTACCCAAGCACGAATTAACTAAAAAATAGTGCTTGTTGAGAATTAATATAAAAGCAATATATAACTAAAAAGAGAATGCTCGAAGAAAATCAACCAAAGTTTCCAAGTACTACATAAGAAAAAAAAATGGTGTTGGATGAGAATCAACAAAAAAATTCTCAAGCACCAAATAGCTAAACAAGAATAGTGTTTTGTGAAGACTCAAATGATTCTTGAGTACTATAAAGTGAGAAGGCTTAAATGAAGGAGGATAAATTAAAAAAAGAAGAAGAGTTTTCATGTTTTTGAGGAAGACATAAGGCAACAACTCTTTCGAGCAAAAGTAAACAATCAATTCTAATAGCCATAATGGTACAAGGCAAATGAATGATGAACAAAGGCAAAGATTTGTTTCTACAAGAAATGACTACATAGGTGTCAAATAAGAAAAGTCGAGAGCACAAAGAATAGTACACAAGAATGAAGACTAGAAAACTACTACAACATTCGAATGAAGCACTTCTAATGCACAATCTAAAAAAAAATGAAGAAAATTGAAGAAATGTCTAGAAAATGTGTTTGAATAAAAATCTAGATTTTCTATGAATAATAACTAAGTTTTATTAAATAATAGAAAAATTTAGAATTGTAGAGAAAGATACATTGGATGTTATTTTAGAATATTAAATAGGAAATATGTAGATTAATTTAAAATAAGAATCTATAGCTTTCAAGAACTATATAAATATGTTACATGTGCTTTTGTAATATTAAGCTTATGATCGAGTTTTTAAGCTTGGAGCTTCAATAAATATCAAATTAATGATATATTGTTACATTTTCTAATATATCTTTCAAGCTTCTATACCCTCAACTACCACTTACCACGCATATGACCTCTTTAAAATTAATGCATCAATCTTCTCCAATTGCCGTTGAATAGCTCTTTGTGTCAAGAAATCATCAAATATCTTTAGACCATTTGTTAGTTTCCTTTGTCCGTTTTATGTCTTGTTGGATCCTTGTAAGATTCCGGACCTACTCACTAATTTCTGGTTCATCTAATTTGCTTCCTTTTTTTATCTGTTCTACTAACCCTCTCTTTCAATTAGATCTTAAATTTAACTTACTGGGTGTGCATTTTCCAATTTCTCTTCCACAACACAATCATTGAAGCTTACAAGTAAAAGACTTGAAATTGATGATTATGAGAGGAAAAGGAAAGACTCAAATAGTGAATTGGGGTTGTTTAAAAACTCTCTACCATGATGAAATTTTTAAACAAAAAGAGCGCCAAAAAGGTGCTGGGTTATTTTGATTGTTTTAGTATTACTATTAGTAATTTTCTTCTTATGCAACCAGCTAAGAAAAAGAGAGAAGAAAAACACATGAAAGGTTGAGAAAGACAAAGGAGAGAGAAGAATATTTTTATATTTTTTATTTTAATTAGAAAAGAGATATTCAATTCTACCATTACAAAACTATAAATTTTTGAAAAAATGGGACAAGTTGACTCAAATTTTAAATTATCGGACTAAATTGACTTATCTTATTAATTACAAGATTAAGGTATTAATTGTACAAAGTTATAGGACTAAATGTACTTATAATCCTTATTTCTAATGTAAGAGTTTACTTTTATATTACATAAAAATTAATTACTTTATCATTGAAATTTACCTTCTTACATCCCTAGAAATTAGGTGGAAAAATGTGTATTTTTTTTTATTAACTTTCTTATTACTGTTTTTATTTGTACTAGTTAAAAAAACGTACAATGCATGCAAATTATTTTAGTTATTTTAATTTTTTTTAATTAATTTTTATACTATATTTAAAATAAATACGAAATTAATTTTCTTCTACTTTAGCCAAGGAGTTATCTGTATTTGAAAATCACTGGGTAGTCAAACTGTTAATGGTATAATCCCAATTGGACCCGAAGACTAGACAAAACATCTCATGCTATTTTGATAGAACTAGAAAGCAAGGTGAAACTGTTGGTGAAGCTTTGATGGAATCAGAAGATCTAAAATGGCTTGACAATTTTTGCATCTATTGTCTGAACTTTCCTTGTGTGACTCTTGTGCTTGCCCAATTTTTACTTAAGAGTTTTATGTTATAAAGGTTGCTTAATCAGGGAGGTTATTGAGAAAGCTCTGAAGAGATCCAGGAATGCAACAAGGAGAACCAACAATGCTGATGAGAGACTTGCCGACTCTGTGATAGCATGGTCATCTTGCATGGTGTCCAGAGTGGCACTTAGGATCATGTTTGGTAGCCCTAACTTGGTGCTTCGGTAGACCAGAAGGTACTTGTACACTTTTACCCTTAATTTGTAGTACTTTCCTTTCAAAATGTCTCTACTACTTTTAGAGACTTGGTAAATCAAAGAAGACTTGAAATATTTTCTTTGGGTGCCTATTTTCATGCACACCCATTTAAGCCATCAACATCGCCTTTTCAAGTGTAATCCGGCAAGGTATGTATGTGTTACACTTTTTTTTAAGTTTCTCCAGTAATAACTAAATTTTTTTGTTTGTTAAACTGTTATCTATGAAAATACATGTTGTGAATAAGGGTTGATTATAGATACCTCTAGTTTTTCCATTAAGGTTGAGAATGGAATGGATTAATGAAAGTCTTGAAGGGTTCACTGTGTGTGTTTAAAACTATCAGGGTTAATGGTTTATATTTGTTGCAAGGGTCTACATTAGGTCTTAAGAGTATGGATAGTGTAGCCTAGTCCTTAGGAGGTGCTACCTTATGGCATAGGAGGTTAGGGCATGTAAGTGAGAAACGCTTAATAGAGCTAGCCAAATCGGATGTCCTAGGTAGTGATCCCTTAAGAAAATTTAGAGTTTTGTGAACACTGTGTGTTTGGTAAACAAACTAGGGTTAAGTTTTCTAAAGGTCAACATACTACCCTGCATGCATTAGATTATGTTCACTCTGACCTGTGGAGACTTGTCCCCACTCAATCTCTAGGTGGTAATAGGTACTTTCTATCTTTAGGTGATGATTATACTAGAAAGGTGTGGACTTTCAGCTTGAGATCAAAGGATGAGACCTTTGTCACTTTTAAACAGTGGGAAGCTCTTGTTGAAAACTAAAAGGGTTGTAAGGTCAAAGTTCTTAGAACTGACAATGGCTTAAAGTTGTGTAATGAACTCTTTGACTCTTATTGTAAAGATCAAGGGATTGGAAGACATAGGACTGTAGTGAGCACTCCTCAGTAAAATGGACTTGCTAAAAGAATGAACAGGACCATTCTAGAAAGGGTTAGATGCATGTTGTCCTTGTCTGGTATGCCCAAACTATTTTGGGTAGAGGCTGCTAACATAGCCACATACCTCATAAATAGGTGTCCTTCTATAACCATAGGATTAAAAATTCCTGAGGAACTTTGGAGTGGTAAACCTGTTGACTATAGTAACTTAGAAGCTTTGATTGCATTGCATAAAGTCATATAAGTCAAGGGAAGTTCCAAGCTAGATCACTTAAATGTGTTTTCATTGGTTGTCCTTTAGGAGTCAAAGGGTATAGGCTTTGGTGTCCTTCCTTGAAAAAGTGTATAATAAGTAGGAATGTTATTTTCCTTGAATCTCAATTTTATTCAGATTTAAAACTGGAACCAAATACACTTGTTGATACTTATGCCTTGTTTGAGGTGGAGGTAGGTGTCACATCTCAATGATGGTAACACTGAGAGTTAGGTGGATGTACCAGTAGCACCTCAATCTTAAGATTTCTAAACTGATGAAATAGACCCTAGTAATGATGATGGATCTATCGAGGAGCACAATGCTCCTCCAGGCAGTTCTCCTAAACTAAACAATTACTTTTTGGCCAGAGATAGGTCCAGAAGAACTTCAAGACCTCCTATAAGGTATATTGATTCCTTGATTGCCACTGAAACTGAGAATATTAATATAATTGCTTATACTTTATCTATTGCTTCTGAATATGAAGATTCTGATCCTAAGTCCTGATGCAATGAACTCTTCTAATTCTTCAAATTGGATGAATGTCATGCATGATGAAATAAACTCTTTAAATAAGAACAGACCTGAACTTTAGCTGAAAGGCCTAAGAATCTCAAAATACTTGGTTGTAAATAGTTGTTTAAAAGAAAAGAAGGAATCAAAGATGTTGAACATGCTAGATTAAAAGCTAGGTTATTAGCACAAGGTTTTGCATAAAGAAAAGGGATAGACTTTAATGAAATATTTTCTCCTGTAGTTAAATTCACCTCCATAAGAATATTATTATCTCTAGTAGTTCAATTTGACATGTTACTTGAACAAATGGATGTTAAAACAACATTCTTGCATGGTGACTTAGATGAGGAAATATTTATGGCTCAACTTGAAGGTTTTGTTAAAAAGTGTACTGAAAATATTGTTTGTTTACTCAAAAAGTCCTTATATGGTCTCAAATAGGCCCCTAGGCAATGGTATAAAAAGTTTGACACCTTTATGATCAAAACAGGATTTGAAAGATATGACTTTAATAATTGTGTTTACTTTAACTCAAAAATATTTCAAACCCTGTTTACTTATTATTGTATGTAGATGATATACTTATTGCTTGTACAAATAAATTTGAGATTGATTTAGTGAAATAAAATTAAACAAAAATTTTGAAATGAAAAACTTGGGACCTGCTAAAATTTTTTTGGGTATGGATATAACTAGGAAAAAAGGTTTGATACACCTCAATAGTCTTAATGTGAAAAGGTGCTAAAAAGATTTTAAATATTTGATTCAAAACTTGTAAGTGTGCCATTTGGATCACATATCAAATTATCCATTAATGATAGCCTGTACCTGATGTAGAGAAACAATATATGACTAGAGTATCTTATTTTAATGTTGTGGGTTCATTTATGTATGCAATGGTCTATACTATACCAGATATTGCATATGCTATTAATATGGTTAGCATATACATGTTTAACCTTGGAAAACCTAATTGGTAGGTTGTAAAGTGGATTTTAAGATACCTTAAAGGCACTTCTGATGTTGGTTTATTTTTTAAGAAGGCTTCTTATGTTTCCTTAGTTCCTGGCTATACTGACTCTAATTTTACAAGAGAGAAGGACAAAAGGAGGTCACTATCTGGATACATCTTTACTGTCTTTGGAAATGTAGTTTCTTGAAAAGCAAACCTTCAATCTATGGTTGTTTTGTCAACCACAGAGGCTAAATTTAATGCTTGTACTGAAGCTATCAAGGAAGGACTCTGGTTAAAGGGCTTCACAAGATAGCTTCACATGGTGAAAAATGATGTTATTGACACTATATACTGCAATTCATTTGTCTAAACACCCCATGTTTCACTCTAGATCAAAGCATGTAGACATTAAAATGCATTTCATTAGAGACATAGTAACTCAAGGCCTTTTAAATTAGATAAAGTCTCCACTGAGGATAATCCCTCGGACATTACCAAATCAGTACCTCAAACCAAATTTAAGCATTGCTTAGATTTGGTTAGGGTGTGTCATCTATAGGCATTAGGATTGAAAGGATAAATTATTTACATATCCACAACATTTAGGATTAAAAGGGTAAATTGTTTACATATCCACAGCATGCATAGTATCAAGGTAGAGATTATTAATATTTGTGTCACTATTGGTACTGAAAGCATGTGGAGAAAAACATTTAATTAACATGTTGAGTACATAATTATAAACATTAGAGTAAATTGCAATAATACATATGTCATTTTATTATGTGCGTTCCTTTGGGCCTGCTAATGAGCTTGGGCTGTTGTGTAAAGTTGTTTTTAAGGTCCATGAAGGCATATTTGTTAGCTATTGTATCAAGGGTCAGAATTGTCATTTACATGGATATATATAATCACCCATGCTAGGGTTTTTTGGTTGTGCTTTGGTGTCATTAGAGATTTTTCTATCTCGTGTGTGCTAGATTTTACCTTTGATTTTTCTGTTCTTGTTGTATTACTCACTATACAAACTGTTGTTCATAGTGGATATGTTTTTACCCTTTCGTAATTAATATTGCTAGAGAGAGGAACTTTAAAAATGTTATTTTTGAATCTGACTCTATACAAAATGTTATTTTTCTATCTCGTGTGTGTTAGATTTTACCTTTGATTTTCTGTTCTTGTTGTATTACTCACTATACAAACTGTTGTTCATAGTGGATATGTTTTTATCCTTTCGTAATTAATATTGCTAGAGAAAGGAACTTTAAAAATGTTATTTTTGAATCTGACTCTATACAAGCTGTTTCAATGATTAATAAGGTGGGTGTTTTTTTGCTACTGATGGTGTACTAGTGGAGGATATTAAGAATGGATTAAGAGCTTCTTGTTCCTTTATTTAATTTAGGAAGAGAGGGAAGTTAATCTTGTAGTACATAGGCTTACGGGTTTGACTTTGGGGTTGTTTGATGTGTGTTTTTAGAATTGGAATGCTTCCCCTAGTATTTAGGATGCTATTTTTTATGATGTATCTTAGATAAAGAATGTAAGGCCTATGATTTAGTATGAATGAATATTTTCTTTCTTATAAAAAAAAAAAGAATTATGAAAAATAAACATTTTAGTTCCTTAATTACTAAAATGAGCACCTTATTTCCCAATTAGTTCTTTGGTAGTACCAATTTTCAAAACAATAAAGAACAAATTTCACATTGTAGTGTCTACTTGCATAAATAAGAAATTATATGTAATGATACTCAAAATAAGATTACTAAAGTGCTCTATTTTAAAAATTAAAAAAAAAATTATACACCTTAAGAGTCAAATTTAAGGGGATACGGGATAGCGTTTTAAAGACACCATATGTGAGGCAAGACTCATACTTCAAATATAAGAGTTAATCCAAGTATTATCTAAACAACAATGTTGTAGGGTTCGTATAGTGTGAGACTCTGCTAGAAAAAAGATTCACATGTAGATGTAGTGAGTAATTGCCAAAAAAATTTAGGAGAAAATATACTAAATTGTACTTTGTTTAAGCTAAATGTGTTGTTTAGTTCTTTAATTTATAAAATGTGTTTTTGAATTCTTTTATTTGTTAAAAAGGTTTCAAGAAAGAACAAAATTAAATTTTTATCCAATTTTCCGTTAAATCCAATTAAATAACATATGTTTCACATGCATGTTTATATTTTTTAATAGATATAAACATAATAAATTAATATTTAACTAAAAAATTACTCAAAATTTTTAAGAATTTTTTTCTTTAAAACTTTAAAAAAAAAAATTGTCTAATTTATAACTTGAAATATTAGACAATGAAGATTTAGTTAAGTTTTGTTATAAATTTTGTTTAAGTTTGAAAGAAAAATTTTCTTAAAAAATTTGATTAAAATTTTTAACTAAATATTAATTTTTTAGGTATATATTTATCAAAAAAATATAAATATGTATGTAACAATATATCATGTTTAGTTAGATTAATCGAAAAATTGAATAAAAAATTAACTTTATACTTGTTACCTTTTTAAAAAAAAAAATTTAAACACACTTTTTTTAAATTAAAAAGCTAAATATCACATTTAACTTAAATAAAATAATTATTGAAGCACTTCATCCAAAATTTTATGGTTGGTTTTTGTGACATGTAATTTAAGGCTTGCATTTTGCTATAATTTTAACCTAATAGATAAAAAGCCTTACCTTTTTTTTTTTTTTTTGGGTTTAGGGAAGATGACTTAGGAATACAAGTGCAGCGTAAACAAACGCCAAAGTAAAAAAATTAACTAGAAATTGATTTGACAAATTATCTAATTTATACTTAAAATTTCAAATCCACTAATATTTTTAGTATTAGAATAATGATATATTATTCGTCATGTCATAATTAATAAAGATTGCTAACACACTAACAAATAATTAACTCAATAATCTATTAAGTTAATTATTATTGATTATTGAGTTAATTAATAAAGATTAACTCTTAGCAAAAAAAAACTCAATAATCTATGATTCTATGGACTAGGTATAATTTTTATCTTTTTTTTTTTAGTATTAGAATAATGATATATTATTCGTCATGTCATAATGATATAGAATATTTTTAGTATTAGAATAATGATATATTATTCGTATTTTTTTAACAAACAATATTTTTAGTATTAGAATAATGATATATTATTCGTCATGTTTTTTTTTTTTTGAATAAAAAGGGCTCTAAAGGCCCTTTTATTTATTAATAAAGAGAAAACAACTCACACACCCATGGTGGGATTCGAACTTGGGTTCCTAGTGGGGGGAGGAGGAGTCTTACCACTGGACATAATTAATAAAGATTGCTAACACATTAATTATCTTTTTTTTTTTCTTCTTTTTTTTCTTTCTTAACTTGAAAAAAAAGAGAAAGAAGGATAAAAGTGTAAAATATATATAAAAAAAATTAGAAATGATTTGTATAATTTAGCTTATTTTTAATAAAACAATTATAGATATTAAATTATTTCAAGTTATGAATAGGCCTCACCACATGTTAATAACTAATATTTTGTAAAACACATAATAAAAGTATAATGTTATAACAATTTCATAATAAACTAGCATAAATACACATAATTGCAATATATTGTCAAATTAAAATCATACATTCATGTGGGTTATAAGGATATATAACTCAATTATATATGTTATTTGAAGAATTATTTATCGATCTTAAACTAATATTTTAGATAATGCAGCCAGATAAAGAAGACTAGCGGCCTACTAAAAGAGTAAATGATGAAGACTAAAAAAACAATTTAAAGTAGCATTGTCCACGAAGAAACGGCCCCAAAACCAAATCACTATGATATCTCCTACTACAGATGTGGCATTAGCTAAGTTTGTAATTACTGTAGTTACCCGAAACCTCCTATTAAGAAAATAAGAATATGAAAAATGTGCCCACTTTTTTTTGTCTTCTACCCCTCCATATTTGTAATTGTAATTTTTATTTTTCTAAACTAACACATCATGTCCACGAGACCACAATTCATATATAAATTTTAAGTTACAATATCAAGCCTATATGATTTTGACCGTTTATATTCTGTTTTTTTATTCTTGTCTTCGACCTTTAAGAGATAATATCAAAGAATTCAACTTGATATACAAA
The DNA here is from genome assembly GCA_029378325.1 of Elaeagnus macrophylla. Taxonomy (NCBI): domain Eukaryota; kingdom Viridiplantae; phylum Streptophyta; class Magnoliopsida; order Rosales; family Elaeagnaceae; genus Elaeagnus; species Elaeagnus macrophylla. The sequence continues at coordinate 18,972,285 of CM055644.1, read as the reverse complement.
AAAATAAAAGAATAAAGAGGAGTTGATTAGAAATAAAAATTGAAATAAAGAAGGGCACATCAACAAATCCGCCTAAAAATGTCGTTTCATGAGAGCAATACATCATATATAACAACTACTTAATCTGCCTTCAGTTCTTTGAGACTCTAAAATTATATATCATGCACAAAGGGAGCAATATTTCAGGGAACAATAAAGCCTCAACAGTAGAGCAATCAAATTCTTGGGCAGGAAATTCACAGGCAAAACGCAGCGTTCAGAGTCAGGGATGTTGTAGAGGGCTTAATAACTGCATGACAATGGGTTCTTTTGTTTCTACCAACGTCAACAATGACAACAACACTCATCATATTCAAGAGCAACAAAAGCAACACTATAAATTGACCACTAAGTTGGAGCAGGAGGTATTTTTTGGAGCACATTTTTTACTATAATTTATTTGTGTTAGAGTGAATTGGCCAATTGGACCATATGGTTTTCTTGGTTATGTGAAATATTAATTTTAAAAACTCTAAAGTCATAATCGTTTTACGCTTAGTCCCTAAATTTTATTAAATTTTACATTTTAATTTAACTTTTTTTTTTTCCATAATGTTACGTTCGTTATCTTTTCAATTAATAAATTTGATCAAAATTTAAAAATAATGGACTAAATATGTTAAACTTAAAAAATTCATTAATTAATTATGTTAAAAAGTTAATATACAAAATAAATTGCCAAGGAATTAGAGAGCCTAGTATATTGCGATGTGTGATTAATTTGATCAAAATTAAAATTTTACAAATTCAGAACGAAAAATTGTCATCCCATTCAATCGAATTGAGATGCCTCATATCTGACATGTCTTGTGGTAGGAGTAACATGAAACTCAAAATTATGGGTGTGGTCAATACTCCCAAGTAAAAAAAAAAAGGAATTGGCCTATGGTCGATTCAATAACAGAAATCTCTCGTAAAAAAAAAAAAAAAAACTTGACTTCTTTCTTTTGCTTTTGTGATCACAGAAATCGGCCTCAACAAATACTAATGCAATTTTTTTCTCAAAAAGGAACTAATGCATCCATGAATTTGCAAACGAACCCACAAAAAAAAAAAATAGTTATTCTATTTCTTATTTATTTATTTATTATTATTATGATAATTCAAACATGCTTTAAATATTACAAATTTACAGTTCATTTCAAATGATACCGCATAGTATAATTAAATATTACAATTTGATTCATAAAATTATAATCTAACAAAATTCTGTCTTATTAATTTTGTTTGTGATAAATTTTTGACATATAAAAATTTTCTATTAAATTAGACTCCCTATGGTGTATTTGACTTTGTCCAATATGTCAATATCTCCTAGTAGTCAATAAAGTGCAAGTATAATTTTACATAGCCTACGTTATATTTATTGATTTTTAAACTTTAATTAAAGATATATTAGGTGTTCAAATTTTTAAATTCTATAATTTAGTTCTTAAATTTTTAAAATTTCACACATAGGTCTCTAAACTTATAAATTTTATAATTTAGTTCTCAAACTTTTAAAAATTTACACATAAGTTTCAAAATTTTGAATCAAAAATATGTATTTGAGTACCCAAAATAAAATCTATGTGTAAATTTTTAAAAATTTAGAGACCTATGTATCAAATTTTAATAATTTAGGGATTAAATTGTAGAAATTAAAAGTTTAAATAACTAAATTTAAATTTAATTAAAGTTTAGAAACTAATGAAATAATTAAGCTTTTTATACATTAAGTTATAGATGTAAAAATCTTTGTGTGGAACAACTCCTTAATAAATACCCAATTATATCATAATATGTATATTAAAATTGTATGTTTAAAAATTGAGATAAGAAGAAACTACCTCTTCATTTTTGTGTCGTACTTGTATTGACACCAATTGGTAAAATTATTTTGGGAATTAAAGTGATACATTTATAATTTAAAAATTAAAATGATAAAAAGCAATCACATTATAGGATACATAATTAACTACCATTTGATAATAATAATAATAATAATAATAATAACCACCCAATGATTTTATTTTGCAATTATGTGCATATTTTAATAGAATTTGTTGGCTTTTAAAGGTAACAGATTTGGAAAGAGAAGTTCTAAAACAAAAGGAACTTGTGATCATATATGGGAAGAGAACGGAAAGAACACAAAATTATTTGAGGTATTGTCTACAAATAGCACAACACAATGGTTTCTTAGATCTTATATTCCACAACAAAGATGGTCTCTCCAAATCGCCTCTTTCCTCCAACATTACTCCTGAGATGCCGAGTACTCCACTTTATGATCATAAAGAACAACAAAGTTGCAGTCTAGCTTCTCTTATTGATCGAGCCAAGTTGAATGGATGGTACATTGATCCTAATGAGGTCCATTTAATCTCTTAATTACTACTACATGCGTTGATTCTAGTTGGAAAGCGCTTTTAGAGACAAAAACACTTTTAGTTGATCCCATGATTCTTAAAAGTAAAAACACTTTAAAATAATGGGACCTATTTATAACATTAATTACTCTACTCAAAATTACATTAATTATCAATTTCTATTAATTTGACCTAATCATTTTAAATATTACAGTAATATTATTAAGACATTTATGTAATTACAATAAATAGAAACATTTTTATGATCTTCATGTCAATTAAACAATTTCTAGTGTTAATAATATATATTTTTTTTAAATGCATAACTACTTCTCTTTAGAACCATTTTTAGTAAAAGTTTTCATATATTAAATTAGTGGCATGTCTCTGAGAAAAAAGACAAAAACAACGCAATGAATCTCTTTTAAGGGGAATGATGTCAACCACATTCTTAGTACACAATAAATTGGTTGACATTTCTTTCAGAGAGCTCCTTGTTTTGAACAATATATATATATAAAAAAAAAAATGAATAATCTCTTTTCTTGTACATCTAACTTGTGTGTTTTCATTGAAAAGTTTTAATTATTAATTAAAATGACACCATCATCACTATAAATTAATAAAAATATTTTTTTTATCAAAACTTTATGCATATATCAATCTACATGACATAATATAAATTGAGTAAATGATTCTACAATCACTTCATAATCACATATCATCAATTTTACATTCAATTAATAACCGACATGTCACTTTCTACATATAGTACTACTCATAAATTAATTTAACAGATAGAATTCCAAGAGAAAATAGGACAAGGAAGTACAGCTAACATCTATACAGCAACATGGAGAGGACTTGATGTAGCAATAAAATGCATAAAGCCTGAGCTCTTCCAATCAAATGAGAATGGTGAGTTATTCTTTGCACAAGAGCTGGAGACATTATCGCGACAGCATCATCGTTTTGTGTTGCAACTAATGGGGGCATGTTTGGATCCTCCTAACCATGCATGGATGGTCACAGAGTTAATGAGCATGACAATGAAGGAATGGCTTCATGGACCTAGTAATTGTAGAAGAAAAGAAAGACTTGTCTCTCTTCCTCCGTTGAAGGAGAGACTAACTAGGGGTTTAGAGATTGCTCAAGCTATGCAATATCTACATGAACAAAAGCCTAAAGTTGTTCATCGTGATTTGAAGCCAAGTAATATATTCTTAGATTATTCTATGCATCTTAAGGTCGCTGACTTTGGTCATGCTAGGTTCTTAGATGATGAAGAAATGGCTCTCACCGGTGAAACAGGCAAGTCTTTTTTTTAAATATATTTGTTGGAGTTTGACATTTGAATTGAGTTAAATAGTGATTTTAAATTGGAGATTTGGTTAAAAAGAAGTCTCAAAATTGTTGGTTTTGAATATATAAAGCATATATGATATAAATAGAGAATATTACACGAGATGATCATTTTAAGGAATACTTTTATTTTTTACAGCTAATTACTTTTGAACATATGTTTAAAAATATTTTTGGTTTTGTACATATGCATTTAAAATTACAAAACTTGCCTAAACTCCAATAACTTCGGTGACAAATGGTTATTAGAACAAAGACAAATCATGATATATATGCCTCCAAAAATAAGTTTTAGACCATAGATATTGCTCTTAATCATATGTTCAAATAAGTTTTATTCTTTAGTACTTAGTTTAGTTTTGAGAGTAAATTTAATATGAGTAATATGGTTAAAAAGAAAAGTTTTAATTCCATGAAATAACACCCCAAGAGTTCATTTTAACCCCTAAAAAAATATATATGTTGTTTTGCGTCATAAGAAAACAATATATATATTTGTTTAAGGTTAAAAAAATGAAACTATGTAAATAAGTTGGTCATATAGGTAACAAACATAAAAGAAAACTGCACTAATGCACTTACTGATATGCATCATATATATTCAAAAAAATATATATATGTTGATCTTTTTGTAGATGATTTTATTTTTTCAGGAACTTACGTGTACATGGCTCCGGAAGTGATAAGGTGTGAGCCTTATAATGAGAAGTGTGATGTTTACAGTTTTGGAATCATACTAAATGAACTTATAACTGGGGAGCATCCTTACATTGAGACAGATTATGGTCCTGCCAAGGTATTTATATCATTCTATTTTTTTTTTTTTATTATGAAAATAAATCATATGCAGACATAAATGATATGGTCTCAGATAAATATTCAATTTATTACCTAAATTTATTTTAAAATTATTTTACTTTTCTAACTTTTTTAAACTCTACATTTAATTCAATTTATTATTTTTATAAACATAAGTTAAAAATTACATAACTTGACGTTAATAAGTAGTTAATTAAATCAAACGGTGAAAGTTTAGTAGTAAATTGAATCAAAATAAAGTTAAAGGTAGTAATTTGAGTACAAATTTGAATAAAAAAGATTATAGTAATAGATAGAATCAAATTTGAAAGTTTAGGCAGTAAATATAATATTTATCTTAAAATATGGGTGTCAATTATATTGTGTTGTGCATGTTCATGTCATGTTTTTTTTTTTTTAATGTTATAAAAATTAAATTATTTTTGTCTGATTTCTAAACTTAGAAGGGTGTATTTAATTAAAATTTTAAAGAGTCATAATTAAATATTTTTAAGAATTTTTAAGGAGGCCTAGTGGATTTTAACTAAGTTTTGTAGATTGTAGTGAATTTTGTTCAAGATCAAAATAAAAATTCTTGAAATTTTTTACTCAATTTATTTACAATAGTAAATAGATAATTGTAATTAAAAAATAATTTGTATGATTTCGGATAGTGTTCTTGTTGCATTTGTAGCCCAAATTGGGACCCTTACCTTAAAATAATGAACTTAATTGATTTAATTTGGTTCTGTTAGTGGTCTTACAATAATACTCACTCTCTCTCTCTCTATTTCAAGCCACAACGTGGAGCATATAGTTTGATAATAAATAAATAAAACTTAAACTGATTTTATTTAATAAAATCTGATTTATGGAATGTAAAATATAAAGAAATATTAATATGAAATAAGATGATATGATGAAGTGCAATATTAATATATCTAGTATTTGTTTATTATAGATTGCTATGGAAGTTGCAGAGAGTAATTTAAGGCCAAGGCTTCCAGATATTGACAACGAAAGTCAAGGATTCAGTAAGGAGCTAATTGAGCTAATTTGCCTTTCATTGGATGGAGATGCTTCCATAAGACCATCATTTGCCACAATCACTTGTCTTCTCAAAAAACTACTTCGAAACTATACTCCCAGTCATTAGCTTAAACAAGTACTTAATCAGCTCCAGCTCATTCTTATATCCTCCTGACTCCATTACAGCATCCTCCAATGACTTAAAAAATCTGAGGTCTCGTGAAGAATTTCCATACTGAAGAGATGTAAGAGTAAAGGTTAGAGCCAAGTTAAAAAAATTAAGAAAACATGAAAAATACCAACAAGAATGCCTAGTGCCATATTTCAGGACATTTGAATTTTTTTCCAATAACAATGACAATAATGTGCAATTAATAATAATGATAAAATCAGCATTTTATACTTTATTGTGGCAACATGATTACCTTTCTTTTATCTAAATAGATTGATAGTAATATCAATGTTATAAATAATATCGATCTAATTCTATCTAAATAAAATTAGTGTGTAATACTTCTTCATAGTATCAGAGCTAAGTCTATATTATTCATGTTTTCGTGGACTCTACAAATATCTAGAGCCGACAATTTTTGACACAACTTGCGAACTTGACATGACCAACTTATAAAATAGTCAAGTCTAGGTTGGGCTTATATGACTTGGGTCGTAAACAGGTCAACATGTTTAACCCATTTTAAAAATCAGGCCATAACGAGTTATTTTAGTTAAGATATGTAGGTAATTATTTATAATCTAATTATTTTGTAGGTTTATACTTTGAAATATTTTTGGGATGATATTCAAATTTATTTCATCTTTTATTTTTGAGTTTTAATCAATTTGTAGTAATATATTGTTTAGTTTAATTTTGTATGTTTTGATTATTGATTATTTGTTAATTTAAATTTAAAACAAGTGTTTACTTAATGTGTAATAATAAGGATAAAATAAACATTTTATACTTGATAGTGACAATTATAAAAGTAGTTGTGGTAATATATATATATATATATATATATATATATATTTAATCTAAATAAATTGATAGCAAGTACATGTTGATAAAAAAAAAAAGTCAACTGATTTAATCTAATAAAATTTTATTTATGATATGTAAAATATGAAGAAATATTACTATGAATTAATATGATATGAGGAACTGCTGTATTAACATTTCTAGTCTTTGCTTATAATAGATTGCCATGAAAGTTGCATAGACTATTTTAAGACCAAGGCTTTCTTATCTTGACAATGAAAGTCGTGGATTCAGTAAGGAGCTGATTGAGCCAGTTTGCCTTTCATTGGATGAATATGCTTCCATAAGACCATCCTTTGCTAGAATCACTTGTAATAACAAAAAACTACTTCCAAACTATATATATACTCCTAGAAACTAGCTTGGAACAATTTTCTTCTTTATACATTCCTACTTTATATTTCATATTAGATGGAGTTTATTACTATAACCAATTATGTAATGTGAAAAAATTAATAGTTAATTGGCTACTATAACTTGCACCGAATGAATAATTCAATTTGTTTCTTCTATAAAAAATTTGGAAAGGTTTAAGTTTAAATCTCAACTCCACGTTTTGCACCCAAAATAGGTATTTATTGCTTCAATTATAAAAAAAAAAAAAAAAAATTTAGTCTCTCACTTGATGCCAAAAATTGAAGATAAAAAAGAAGTAAAACTTTACTACCAAAGAAAATGTTCAAATTTAACACTCAGAAATTCTTGAGATATTCCATATTTTATTTAGTACATTTCGCTAATTTAAAAAAAAAAAATTTCTATTAAAAATTGATGGATTTTTCGATATGTCCTTCAAACATTGATTAACATTCAACCTATAGAAGGTTGAATAAAGCCTACCAAACTTTCTAAAAAGAGGTTCAGTATGACAGAACCTACTTTCAATTTGCATTGTATGACATATTTACATTGTATGACATATACGTTTTAGTTGATTGTTAGCTCAATTTTTTTTGAAATTTTTGTCTTCTTACATAACTTTGCTATAAACCTCTTTCATTATCAATATTATGAGTTTTTGGGATCAAAATATTTAATTTGTGTTTATAATTAGTGAAGTGGTAGAATAAATGTTAAGTTTGAGATTAAGAAGAGTAAGGTATATAGGATTAGAGAATTTTTTTGCGTGAGAGGGAAAATATTTTAGGAAGAATTAATGGGGTATCTTAATTATATTAGAACAAGTAAAGGAACAATCATTTCATTGTAATTTTAATTTACAAGATCTCTCATAATAAAATTTGGAATTTTTTCAAAATTTCTCTGTAACATTTAAAAGATTCAGTCATCCACTATCTATATTAAACATAAGGTAAAATAAAGGAAAGGCAAACTCACAAAATAGAAACAACTCATAACAATATACATATCTTATATAAACTAGTCTTATTTGAAAATATATTTCGATCATTATACACACGCTACATAAAAGAAAAAAAGAAAAAAAAAAAAAACCATCATTGAGCTCGAGACAGTATATTTATTACAACAGATGATGAAGCCTTCACAGATTTATGAAGCATTCCACCAAACATGTTTGCCAGTAATAAGTCATGAGCTAAAAGATATATGGTTATCGTCTTCAACTTTGCACCATTTTTTAGCAAGTACTTAATAAGCTCCTGCTGATTTTGACATCCTTCTGACTCTATTACAACTTCCTCCAATGACTCAACAAATCTGAGATCTTGTGATTCCCAGTATTCCACATCATAAGCAATCAAAGAATTTTCATACTGAGGAGATGAAAGAACAGAGGTTAGAACCAAGGCAAAAATTAAGCAAGCATGAAAGATACAAACAAGGATGCCTAGAGCCATATTTCAAGACATTCTTCACTCCAGTTCATATATAACTCAGACATTCTTCATTACGAACGAAAAACATATATACATTGCATTTTTTAACATGCAAAAAACATATATTTTTTACGTTATACGAAAAACAACATATGTGTACGGTGGAGTTAAAAATGAAATTATATTTATAAAAGTGGTAATGCCATGCAATTAAACCTTTTTTTTAATCTAAATATGTTGATAGTAATATCAATATTATGTTGCTGAATACAAATACCAGGGAATCTTTGTTACATAATATTCCTAGGAAAACACTTTCATGGTACTGTTACTCTGGTTGGAAGCATCTACTTTCTTGTAACCAGCTCGTAAAGAAGCTTTCTTTTTCATAGCTATGGTTAACCCTAATTTTAATTCTTAAGACTATATATATTGGGACTCCACGATTGGTTGTATGAGATTTGCTAGTAGGAATTTATTTCAAAGGTGCATTATTTTACTTTGAGGTTTGATAGAATGCCATGGTTTTCTTTCTTTTAAAAATTTTATACTTACATTGCTACAACGCTCATTAAAATGAGACACATTTAAAGTTGTCATCATCAAAGTTCTCAAATTTGGCGCCAATTTGAGAAAATAAGTTGTTTCTGGGACAACAATATCCTCATGTATAACATGTTGCAGAGTTAAAGTCTTCAAGTTGTCAAAATTCAGCTGTAGATTTGCAGACATCATCATCTATAAAAATTAAAAACATGTTAGAGTTGATTAGGGATTCGATAATATACATAAATGAATAAAGATACTAATAAAATCATATAAGGTGAAAAGTAGAACTTACCTTAATAGATGCTTCAGTTACCTCAAATGATGAACTTTGTGCTACAGTTTGAAGGATCATAGCCATGTCTAGATTAAAAGAAGTCCGATGATCCTTGCCATTAGAATATATACGTAGAGATGATGCCTCCATATGCTCAAAATTTCCTTGATAAGAATAGTTAGGGACATTCCCAAACATGTAAAATCTTTTAAGATTTGGAGCATCTATTTCAAGCAAGGGATATTTGGAAGTATGATTTGGAGCATCTATTTCAAGCAAGGGATAATTGGAAATATCAAAGATCCAGGAAACATGAAGAAACTCAAGGTTCACTGCTGAAACTTTAATATGGGAAAGGTAACCATATTCGAACTCAATGATAATGTGTTCAAGATATAAAGAACGAATATTAAGCTCTTTAATGCCAGAAAAACGTTCAAGTTCAAGCCTTTTCAGCGACTTGCAGCTGGTCGAAATCCATTCACCGAACGGTTTATCTCCACGGTACGCAAAATAAATTATTGATAAATCTTCAAGTGCACTAAATACAACATTAGGCAACTTAACATGACAAAATTTGAAGTCCAACTTTAATGACTTGAGAGAAGCACAATTTGAGATTGCACTAGGCAAAGTAAACAATTGAATCCTACTCAAAATCATCTTCAAAGAAATCTTTTCAATATTACACCTTGATGCTTGTACCAACCACTCACCAATGTGAAATGCCATATCATAGTTGTCCATTGAATTAATCACACAAAGATGAAATTGATGTAGAACCAAAACATTGTCCGAGGACATGAATCGATCTAGAAATTCTATGAAGTCATGGAACTTATGATCACCTATTGTGTTATAAATCTTAATGTTCAAGAAAGGTGATGGAAAACAAAGTGCCCTGCATCTCCGAGACAAAGTGGCAATTCGACCCAAATCCTTAATATCAAGCAGAGATAGGATCTGATGAAATATATTGTCAGGGAGGTTGCTAAAATGGTCCAAATCTTTCAATTTAAAAGGGGGTTCCATCAAGCATCTGAAGAAGATAAAGCTTTAATTTGTCTCCAAAAAGTGGAATCCCTCTTGGATCTCTAAGTCCTAGCTAGTACATGATTTACCATATACTCATCAACAAACCAAATGGTAGCATATATTAAAATAAGAATAAAAAAATGAAAAGTAATTAGATACTCCAAGAAAAGAAAAGAAAGATAAACAAAAAAGTTCATACACTAACATCTTATCAAGTGTAAAGAATTTTGAGAAAACAACAAAAATATAACATTGAGAAGAGAAAAAAAAGGGATAAACAAAAAAGTTCATACACTAATATCTTATTAAGTGCAAAGAATATAGAGAAATCAACAAAAATATAGCACCCTTCGAAACTTAAAAGTTGTAACTATAAAAATAGCATTTTCATATCTTACTCATTTTTTTACCATTAAAAAAAAAGTCCAACCTATTATTTCAGATTGAACTACAACAATTTAAGCCAATTCAAATTGAAAAACAGTCTTTTGAATTCCGTCCAAATGGATCCGTTGAATATTATTAATCGGTACTATTTTTGTTGATAAAAGTTTTAGAAATGTTATTTTATGTAATTTTAAAGAAGGTATCAAACCCCTAAACATTCACAAATTAACGAGTAAAATAGCACCAAAAGCCTGTGTTCATGAAATCAGCCAAATGGTAAATCTGTTCATCAGATAAAATCCTAAAACATACACTAAACTTTTGGAAAGATTAACAGAAAATAAGTGTAAAAAATCACAACAAAAACCTCTAATAAATTCAGACGTTGATAAATAAATAACACTAAGCTAGACCAACAAAAAAGCAATAGAACTCATGAACAAGTGAAAGCAAATTACAACTTCCATATGTAAATAAATCCAGCTCATACCCAATTGAAAACCCAAACTAACAACAAGTACACCATGAAATCTGTAATTCAAAAACCCGATACGTACCTTTTGCTTGTAATTTCACAACGGTGGTTGTTGTTACGATAACTGTGGAAGGATTAACTGGGATTAATACAAATCAAAAGAACAAGCAGATTTTGGGGAAAATGAAGGAGACTTCGATCATATTCAAATTAAAACGCTCATATTCTCTCTCCCTTTTTTGAAATTAGTAGTTTAGTGAATTTATAGAGCAACCTTTCTTGACCATAGCGGACTGCTGGAGATAGAAAAAGCATAGGAGAAAGAGAAAAAGAGACGCACTACAAAAAAACAGAGGAAAAAATAAAAGAGAATAGACACGTATGTTTTCCACTTTCAATGCTTTACTAAAGAAGGGCTACTAGAAAAAGCATAGGAGAAAGAGAAAAAAAGACGCACCACAAAAAAACAGAGGAAAAAATAAAAGAGAATAGACACGTATGTTTTCCACTTTCAATGCTTTACTAAAGAAGGGCTACTCATTGAAATTCAAAAGAAACTTTTTGTTGAATATTAAATTTATATCTATTTATAGTTAAATTTATTTTAAATAAATAATTATTTTTATTATATTATAAATTTATATTTAATTAAAGATAATTAGAGATTATTATATCTTATATTTAAAATTTATATTGTATCTTATAAATCCTACAATTAAGATATTTAGCAGTGTACTAAACATACAATAATAAATGAGAATTATTTATGCTATTTGCTTTTTCTCTATTTTTTTCTCTTATTTTCTTTAATTTTACAACACATTATCAACACGATAGCCATAATATACCACCAACTTTTGTGGTATAATGTTAGATCACAAAATTTACAAGTTCTTAAATCTTTGTATTTTTTATTATTAAACTTAAATCTTATTTTCATTTAAAATCTATCAAGATTTTTTTATTATTATTTATAGATTGATTTAATTGGTATCACAGATCAATAATTTTTATAGTTTATTTGCCTTTTAAATTTATTAAGTTATTTGTTTTATATATATATATATATATATTGTAGTCTCATCTCTTCTTATTTTTTTTATTCAAAGATGGAGATATGCAGTCATTTGAGATTTAATAAATATCAATAACTTATATAACGATCCTACAAAGTATATATTTTATATTTTAATCATATATTATATTATTGAAACAAGTAATATCATGTTGTTTATGATTAATAATTTTAACAATGGGTACGAAAGTAATTTATTTCCATGTATAATTATGTTGCTTATTATTTTTTGACAATTTTTAAATTTGTGTAAAATTTAATTATGGAAAAATCAATATTGATTTAACCGATTTATGGTTAAAATTATTGTTAGAATTTTTTTATTAAATTTGGGGCGAAAAGTTATCTGATGATACCTTAATTATATAATTATTTATTTATTTATTAAATTGTATGTATGAGCGTGCTTATCTTGATGTTTCTTTAAAAACTAATATGTTGCTAAAGTGATATATATATTGCTATTAATGAATCAATATCATCAAATTTAGTGAAATAATAAAATATTAAAGTTCTCTTTATAATTGATTGATATACGCAATTTATTTTCTTATAAATGATATATGATTTGTTTGTTATGTATTTTACATATAGTGACTGTCTTTGATTATTTCTTATTTTCGTATAAAATTGATGTCATGTATATTTTATTTGCTTCTTTTAAAAAAAAATTAATGTTAACGTGCAGATAATATAATTGATCATTAAGATTTATACTAATACTTTTAATAAGCTATATGTTATTACTTATCTTTAATTACTTTTGATACTAGATATATAATAATATGATATATGATAACTTTTGAGTCCTATTATTGTCATCCATTCCAAAATATGTGTACTAATTATTATGATTGAACTTATTGATTGAATTAATTATCAAATTAATTTACTTAGCATTGGAATAATCGCATATGTATTACATAAATTAATTTGTAATTTGATTTTTTTTAGTTTAAATGTATAAAGAAAAATTATATATATATAAAAAAAAAATAAGAAGAAGTAGTTATGCATATGACTCTTAGATTAAATAATTTCGATTAATTCTAGTTTCGGTAGCAATATGCAGGAACATGGTATATGACTTTTAGCTGTGGAGTTATGGTTTATTGATTAGTAAATTTTGATGTTCTTGAATTACTTAGATTTACATATCTCATATTTTTTAGTGTGTGGTTGCGTAAATAATAGGATCTAAGGGAGTTTTGTCTAGGATGTTAGTTCTTAAAAGCTTTTGTGCTACTAATCTTTCCTGAGAACGTTACTATGTTTAGGAGGATGGTTTTTAAGGAGGTCTTGCCTCACTATTCTTTCTTGGGAGCACTCTTAATGAATATTAATTGTGTTACTACATTAATAAAGTATTCCAAAATTTTTTTTTACATACATATATATATATAAAAAAATAAGAGATTTAATTATTCTCTTAAATTCAACAATGTAATATTTTAGAATTGTAATATTATTGATTGAGAGTCCACAGACTATGATGCTAATAGAAATATATATTTAAAATTATAAATTTAATATTTTAGAATTACATCTATATCATTGATTGAGAACCCACAGGTTATAATGCTAACATAATATATGATAAAATATATTATGTACCTCGTGTATACTATTAAGTAGCAATATTGAGAGAAAAATTAACATCATGTTATTTTATGTAAAATATGCTATTAAAATAGTAAGATAATAGCATCTATATAAACAGTATATATCCTAAATATGATTATGGATATAAAGGCATTTTGATTATATGATCATTGAAATGAATGTCATTTAATGTTGGCATTGAATTGAATATAATCAAAGCAGAAAAATATATCTTGACGGATTGTAAGTGATTAATTTGATAATCACCATTCAATTTTGATCATTCAAGATTTTTAAGTACTTAATATCATTAACCTTTTATTTAAAAAACTTTGAAAAAAAAAAGTTATTCAATAATATATTTTATTGAAAGCCAAAAGAAATATACATAGATCTCGTGTATGCTTACATAGCAACATTGAGAGTAAAATTAGCAACAGTTATGAATCCTTCATATGCTATCTTTACAAGTAAAATTTACACATAAAATAGCAATAAAAAAACACACATATATTTAAATATTATGTGCTTGTATAAATTATTAAGAAAATAAAGACATTTTGATCATATCATTATTAGAAGCGAATATTATATAATGATCATGTATTTGATTTAAGCTATTGTGTTAATATTGTCAATGTAGTAGTTACAATTTTATTGTATTATTAAAAGCTGATACAGATAAGTAAAATTTATTTTAAAATTGTTATTATATCATGAAGTATTTAAACTTTAATTTTATAATAAACCATAAGAAAAAGAGATGCACCACACAAAAACAGAGGAAAAAAAAAAAGAGATAATAGACACGTATGTTTTCCACTTTCAATGCTTTACTAAAGAAGGGCTTCTCATTCAAATTCAAAAGAAAGTTTTTCTGTCGATATTAAATTTTAAATATGTTATATTTATTTTATAATTAAATTTATTTTAAATAAATATTTATCTTTATTATATTATAATTTATATTTAATTAAAAATTATCATATTTTATATTTAAAAATTATATTGTATCTTATAAATTCTATGATAATATAGCTAACTTATTCACCAAATTTATTCCAACAACTTTTGTGAAGAGTAACTCACACACGTATTGTACTCTTTTTTGTGAGCTCAGGTTTTATTCTATTAGATTTTTCTGACAAGGTTTTAACGAGTCAGACCTTACTTGCACATGAAAACTATGTACTCTTTTTTCTTTTGTTAGGTTTTATCACAAAGAGTTTTTCTAGCAAGGTTTTTAAGGATGAATATTTCTTCATGTGGTTAACATCTAAGGAAGTGTATTATAATTTAGATGTCAGATTTTAAATATAATATTATCTATTTGATAGTTAGATTTATCTCTTATTATTTAAAGTTTAAAATGTAGATTTAATCTCTTTTATATCTTAAATAGAGATTTAATATTTATTATATTTAGGATTCAAAATTCATATTGTATCCTGACAATCTTATAAATAAAAAACTTAGTAGTGTATTGAAAACACAACAATAATTTCAATATTTTCTTCTATTTACTTTTACTCTTAATTGTCTTATTTTATAACAATATAATAATTTTGTTGGCCCCAAAAAAGAAAAATATTAATTAAACACTTGAATTTAAAACTTCAAAAAATTTATTAAAATTTTCAATTAAATACACTCTTATAAAAGAATATTAAAATTTAATATTTTTTTTTTAATTTATATTTATATATAACTCTTTAAAAATATATAAAATTTTTAATTGAATACACCCTCGTACAAAGAAAGAAAAATCACAAAATAAACAAACCTAAAACATATAACAATGAAAATAATACTCTTAATACTAATTCATATTCTTCATCTTATTATTATAAATTTTAAAAATATTATTTTAATTAATTTTTCTTTTTAAAAAAATATGAAAATACCTTATGAAAAACTTACAACCATTTTGACCTATTCCAAACGAAAGATTGAAATATTGGTAATATTGGTAACATATTGCATATTATTGCTATTTATTAGTTTCTAACATCAAAACATAATGTTTATATATTTTGACAAAATTTTTGAGAATGTCGGACAACGTGATAAAATATCATTGTTGAGATAATGTCAAAAGTTATTTTTTTTCCTAAAATATTGTAAATATTATAGATATTGTGGCGATATTATTATTAAAATATCAACAATGTAGTTTCTTATTAGTTTTTTATTTATTTATAATTTTTTATATTCAATCGGATGGTAATATCATTAAACTTGGGTCAATATTTTTACTTTTTTTCATATATAATTTACTAGTATTCATAGATTTTATTTTTCATAATTTAAATTATATTATAAATAGTATATTTTTATCTATTTATAATACTATAGATTTAAATAATTATTTCACATTTTAACTACTCATTTTGTAATTTTTTTGTTAATTAATTAATTTATCAAAATTAATATAAAAATATTTATAAATATATATGCTACATAAGAAAACTAGTTTAAAATATAAATTATCGATTGTTTTTGTAATTTATTAAGTTTTATATAAAAAAAAATCATTATTTTAACAAAATAATTTATTATTTTTGTTAATTTTTAAATTTCATTAAATTTAAATCTGAACCAATATCGACATTTTAAACTTTCTTACAAGGGTTATTGTCAATTTTTTTTGAATAGGAAAATTTCTACGAAAATTATCCTGTTGGAATCGAGGATGTGAACAACAAAATAAGAAATGTAGAAAAGAAAACTTGAATCCGTATTTTATGATGCGAGGCGGGGCAAAGACGAAGATTACATTTCCATTCCGTTCTTCAAAATTTTATATATAATTTTAATAAATATATAAATTTATTTTTATTAATTTTGATTATATAAAACTCAAACTAATTTTAAGTAATTCATTATTTATTATATATTTGATCTTTAAATTATAATTTTATTTTTTATAAATATTACTTAAACTATTTAATTCAATTAAAAAAATTATATAATTATTTTATAATTTATTATTATTAATTCAGACTAATTTGTAATAAAATTATATCAATATTATTTACTGGCTCAAAATTTTATTTTTCTTTTCATCATAAAATATTCATTATTAAATATTTTTTTTTAATATTTTTTCCTTTATAATAAAAACAAAAAATTACTGAAAAATTAAAAAAAATTAATAATTTTAAATTACGTGAATTTTCGTTCCCTATTTGAAGTCTTCATTCCCCTTTGGGATCCCAAATATTAGAGTTGACAAATCGTAGCAAACAAGTCGTATTTGAGTCAACTTAATATTGACCCAACTTGATAAACATTAATCCGATCTAATAACATATCTAACTCAAATTTTATTGACCATAGCACAATTCAATAAATTAACATGTTGAGACGATAACCTGTTAAAATACTACTAAGTCTAACACATGTTGTAATATAACTTGTTTAGTTACTGAGAATGAAAAAACCAAATAAAAAAAGAAATATAACATTTAAAATATGAAGAAATAAAATTATATAAGAAGAAAAATGAGACTAACAAATAACAAGTGGCCAAAATGAAAAAATAAGTGTGCAATGTAGGACAAATGACAAAAAATGCATAAGAAAGAGGGTGAGAAGTTGTCGAGTAATTAGATCTTAGACGTAAGAATTGATTTTAAACTTTTAATGTTTTATTATTAGTTCTACGCTATCTTTTTTTTTCTCCCTATTTGCAAGCCTACAAAATTTTGAATAATGTGTCTAATAGGTTGATTCACTGATAACCTAAATTCATTCTATTTTTTATCGTGCCTAAATTAGTTGACTCCTTAATGACCCAAAATTATATCGATTCGTATTTGTATTATATTTTTTTTAGTTTTTTTTTTTTTTTGATTCAAAAAAGACCTCCTCTGGATAGGTCGGATAGGGCATCATTACCGCACACCGCCACACACTAGGATCACCGGCCGGTTGTTGTACCACAAGTACGGTAAGTGTCTAGCGGCACCAGCGGTCTACGGTCTGACTCGACAGAGTGCAAGGTTCGAACGGTGGTAGTGCACAAAGGCCACACTCACACAATGTCCGGAGGCCGAACAAGTCATGCGCTCGCCAAGCTTCGAACTTGCACCCTGCCGTGTGAGGACAGAGGACTGGTGCTTAGCACAGTGCCTAGGCCACTGGGCTATCCCATGATGGGTATATTTTTTTTAGTTATGTTTGAGTTGTATTAGAAATTTTCACTATTATTTAATATATTGTTACAAAAATTTTAAATAAAAAATAATGATAAAATCAAAATTTGGGACGAAAACAGGAAAAACGCCCCATGAGAACCCTAAGCCCAAGCCAAATCTAGGGTATGCCAACTCAATCATTGTATATCATTTTTGGGTAGCATATTGAAATTTGACAGCCCTGTGTCTTGAGAAGAGTAGCAGGACTAGGAAGAACAGAAGCAGTAGAAGCAAACTAGCAAAGCCATCAAAGTGAAGAGAAGAAAAAGATAAAAATAAAGTGGTTGTCAAATTCAATGGACAAGTCTGAATTCCGACGCCTTCTTGATCTCTTCCCCGTTGTCCGACCTCGTGATTTCGTTGTAAGTAACCAATCTATTGATTGCTTACTCTTCCTCTCTTTTTTTTACTTCTTAATTTTGTTCTCTATGTAAGTTGTAAGTTGTATACATATTCTTCAATTATCCAACTTGAAGTAAAGCTTTATTTTTCTGTTATTTATGACGAATGTTTCCCTTCAACTCCAAAGCTGTCCATATTATTTGACCGTAAAGAAAAAGATTTTATTTTGGTCATAATTTTTAGTTGTCTGTAAGAGCTGGGAGGCTTGGAGGAGGATTAAGATTTAAGAGAAGAACTGATTTAGATGTAGAACGAATTCGGGTATTTGGATTTTTAGCGGCTTAAATATCATTTTGAGTGTTGGATACAGAAAGGGATTAATGAAGGGATTTGGATGGAGAACTAATTAGGGTATTTGGATTTTAATCATTTTAACTTTGTTTGCTTCTTCAATTGAAATCTTGACTTGTTACACTATCTTTGCATTAGCTTTTTTTTTTTCATTGGCCTAACTCCCTAGAATTTTTTGTCAAGTGTTAACATCTTTTAAACCAAATAAACAACCCATAAGTCATTACACCTATTTTAACTAAGCAACTAACTAGACTGACATGACGTGCTGACCTGGTATGGTTAGTAAGCTGCTTTAGATTTGGTATGCCGACCTCTTAATGAAAAATATATATGGCACAATATTTACTTTCTCTAGATTTGATTTTTTAGTTGAGGAGCGAAAAAAGAACGAAAAGAAATGAAAGTATAAACAAAGCATGGCATTGTATAATTGAGTGTAATATCAGATAGATGTAGCACATTGATGCTGCTTGATATTTGGAGTCAAAATGCTTGATTTTTGATGAGCAGAAAAGCGACCCTTCTCGTCTGCCCCTCCTGTATTGAGCCCCTGGAAAGTGCCAGGGAAATATTAAAATGAAGAGTAAGAAATACTAATTCATTCGGTTTCATCTTCATCCATATTTTTCTCTGGTTGGTTTGCTTTACACTTGATGTTGTCCAATAGTTTATTCAAAAACAATTTGGTTGTGTTTTTTTCTTTTCTTTTCTTTTTTACAATATACCGACATTATTTAAGTATACTGGAAATTCTTTGTGTTTGTCTACATAATATTTCTATATTGTTGTTTTTTATCCTATGGATCTTTGATGTATCTCTGTCTCAGTATGCTATGAAAATATTTTCATCTAATGATTTTAGGCTGATTCACAATCATCAATGCAATCACCTTCTAATGCTGAGCAGAAAAAGGTGTTATTACTTATTACTGAATATTTTTCCATAAATTTCACTGTAGTGAGTGTATATTTGATGCAACTTGACCTGGTTTGACATTTGAATTGCAGCTAGAAGAATGGCAAGATGCCTGGCAGGAGGAGCAAAATGGTTCAGAAGTTGAAATTCAAGGACTTAATCAACATGGTACCAAATACAAAAATTTTGACACACACTCGCACACATATATTCTTTCTGCTCTGTTTCCACCCTAATGGGATTTCGTTTTTAGTTTTATTAATGCATATGCTAAGGCTATACTTGATTGGCCTATGAACCCAACTGATGGTAATACATGCAACTTTCGGTAAACAGCTTTAACATATACATGTTTATCTGTGTAAGTGCAGATGCTTATGGGATTTGGTGTGTTTGTGGCATCTCTCTTTTTTGACTTTTCAATAACCTTCTGCCATTCTTTTACTAGTTTCATTTCTTATTGAAACTTGGGGCAAGGAAAAGTGAAATATTCCTAGAACATTGAATGTGTTTTCTATGTGATAAACCCCCTCTTTGATGCTTATTTTTTCTCCATCCTTTTTTTGACATTTAAATTTGAGTACAACCATTATCCAATGAATAAATTTTTGCAACTAATTTCCGCAACCTTATAAGAGATTATCTAGGAAAACTTATCTAGGGAGCTACCTGATGTAGTTGCGAGAATATGTGTTTAGGTTTTGTGTTTCTTATGCTTTGATGCTTCAAATATTTTTTTTTCAAGATTGGATGTGTAGCTTTGATATTTGTGTTTAATGTATTTGAACTTGTTGGCTGTATATATAGCTGAGATGTTATATTAATTTTGTTCAATGACATATAATGACAGATGTATTTTGGAACAAACTAAAGTTGGCTGCTGAAAAAAAGGTAAGCTGAGCTTCAGCCTCTATTAACATAATAATCACTGTATACTTCTTATTAACAAGGCAGTTGTGTTTAGTACAATTTTTGGGAACTTGTCCTTTAGGTGGCCTAGTTCTACAACAGATTGATGACTTACAATGTTAAAACTTAGAAAGATGGGGAGTAAAGTTTCAGACTGCCAAAATATTGAATAGTTCATTTTTATTGAATGAATGTGTATTAATGATTTCCATCTTTCAGAATACTCTTGAGTGATCCTTGATCAGACAAGTTTATTGTCATCCTTTAGTTCTGGCCCCTAATGTGCCCTTTCCCTACCCAATGAGAATATCAGGTCCTTGGCCCTGACCCTGAGTGCACTGCTGTCTTCAAAATTTAGCCCTCATATCGTCCTTGAAACAATCAAAAATTGAGTGATTGCTTTATGCAGAAATTTGAGAAATCACCTTTTTAGCCTCCTTTGATGTTATTCTCTACAGAAATTTTTGCAACTCATTCTACTGTCATCTCAGCACATTTACTCCAACCTAAAATTCATATTACAAAGTCATTTGCAGGTGGTCGACCCTTTTAGCACCTTAATTTCTGTCTTCATTATCATGTCTGGTTCAGCTTTGAAATTATTTCTTGATATGTACTATTTAATGAGTCTCTAGTCTCTACTTTCAAATTTTTGGAACCAACCTTGGTCAATCAAAGTTCAATTATGTTCTCATTTTATACAGTATTGATGTCACGTTAACCTGAACAAAAAAATATGATAGTCGAACTCACATCGAATATGATGTAGAATTGAACCAAGGTGGTGGCCTTTATGGACAACATGAAGTCTATCACATTGAATGCAATGAACTTGTTGTTTAAATGAAATTGTATCTATAGGATGAAGAAAAATACATCCATTTATTTGCGGATGGATCATATTTATTTCATGCTTGTAAATTCATGTAATTGCTTCTCTAGGATGCAATTAGTTGTTACTTGAGTAAGTGTGTAACAATTTAAAGCTTTTCTAGAATAGAAACCTTCATTAAAACATTTTGGTAGAGCTGGTTGTACCATTCGTATTGAGTAGAAGAGCAGTTTAGTACCATAGTATTCAATCAGAGTGTTTTAGTCCCATATCTTTGTTAAATGTGCACTTAGTGTGGAGAATAAAAATGTATTTTATTCTATTTCTCTAATAATTACATATGTATGCTACAAGGATATATATAATACAACCAAATGAATCAAAACTAAATCAAGAATAAACAAAACGATTTAAACAAAATATTTCTAGTTTATCTCTTAACCAACTAACACCTAATCCTAACTAATTTCCTATTTATTCGGGATTTCCACACTCCTCCTCAAGTTGGTTCATAGATATTAATCATGTCCAACTTGTTTATGAAATCATCGAAACTCTAACGCGGAAGCCCTTTAGTGAAAATATCTGCAGTTTGTTCTCGTGTAGGAATGTAGGTCATACAAATAATACCATTCTCAACCTTCTCTTTGATAAAATGTCTATCAACTTCGATGTGTTTAGTCCGATCATGTTGGACTGGGTTAAGAGAGATGTTGATTGCAGCCTTATTATCACAGTAAACTTTGAGCGGAACCTCAACCTCTACTCGTAGTTCTTCTAGAAGTTTCTTCAACCATAGTCCTTCACAAATTCCTTGTGCAACTGCTCTAACTCTGCTTCAGCACTACTTCTAGCTACTACATTTTGCTTTTTACTTCTCCAAGTAACTAGGTTTCTCCATACAAAGGTACAGTACCCAGTAGTGGATCTTCTGTCTTCAATTGAACTAGCCCAATCAGCATCTAAAAAAATTTATGTTCTTCTTTGATCTGTTTTTCTGAAGAAAAAGCCTTTTCCGGGAGAGCCTTTAAGATATCTCAAAATTTTGTACACTGCTTCTAGGTGGCTTTTTTTCGGAGAGTGCATATGTTGACTTACTACACTTACCGCAAATGCAATGTCAGGTCTTGTATGTGATAGATAAATTAGTCTCTCGACCAGTCTCTGGTACCTTTCCTTGATTTTTCATCATGTTCCATTCTCTTTCCTGTTTCAAGAGTGTCACTTGGTTTGCTCCCAAGCATACCAGTTTTATTTAGAAGATCCATAACATATTTTCGTTGTGAGACACTAATGCCCTTTTTCGATCTTGCAATTTCCATTCCCAAGAAGTATTGCATTTGTCCTAAGTCTCTGACTTCAAACTCTGTGGCAAGAACCTTTTTTAGTCTTTCAATTTCGGGCAGATTATCTCCTGTTAGTATTATGTCATCTACATAAACAATCAGGATTGTTTTTAAACTGTCTGAAGAGTGTTTAAAAAATATTGTGCGATCTGATTGACCCTGTTGATAGCCTTGATCCTTTATCACTTTTGTAAATCTGTCGTGGTGACTGCTTAAGTCCGTAGAGAGACTTGTTTAGTTTGCACACCACATTTTGTTAACTACTTTCACAAAATCCAGGAGGTAATTTCATAAAAATTTTCTCGTCTAATATTCCATTGAAGAAGGCATTTTTTATGTCCAACTGTTGGAGAGTCCACTCCAAGTTTGCTGCCAATGACAGTAATACTCTAACAGTGTTCAGCTTTGCAACTGGAGCAAATGTCTCGGTGTAGTCGATTCCATAAGTTTGAGTAAACCCTTTAGCCACTAGACGAGCTTTGTAACGTTCGACAGTTCCATCGGCTTTATACTTTACAGTAAAAATCCACTTGCACCAAACTGGTTTCTTACCTTTAGGTAAGTCCACTACATCCCAAGTTTCATTTTTTCCTAGAGCCCGTAGTTATTCCATTACTGCATTCCTCCACTCAGGAATTTTCCAAGCCTCATCAATATGTTTTGGAATTACAATCCTGTCAAGGTTAGTGGTGAAAGCACGGAATGTGGGAGACAAAGCATTATATGACACAAACTTAGATATAGGATGAGAAGTACAAGATCGAGGTTGTTTTCTGAGTGCAATAGGTAAATCATCAAAGGAATTAGAGTTACCTGGATTCAAAGAGGGCTCAAGGATAGGATCCATCACCGGGTTGGACTATTGTAGTGTGTCGAGAGTGATTCTCCCTTTGTACTTTGATTTCGGCCTCCTTGAGTAAACAAGTATCTCCTTATCTACCTGTGACTCTGTATCTCCCCCTGAGTCTAAATAGGTTTCTGTAGATGGCACATTAGAATGATTTGGTGTAACAGGTTCTAGGTGAGTTGTAGAGACTGTATTTGGTAAGGGGAGACTGATATTATTTTGGAAGGAGGTACTAGTAAGTGAAAGGTCAAAAGAGCAAAACTGATCTTCCAAGTTCACATTCTCCCCCTGAAGAGGAGTTTTGGAAGGATAATATGGTGTGAGCTCAAAAAAGGTGACATCGAGGCTAGTGAGGACATTTTTGGTAGCAGGATCATAACACCGGTAGCCTTTTTGAGTAGGAGAGTAGCCAATAAAAACACATTTGAGGGCTCGCGGGTCTAGTTTTCCACGGTCGTGGGGATGAACATGTACAAATGCTGTACAACCAAAGATCTTAAGTGGAATATTTGACATAAGGCGAGAAGTTGGAAAACAATGTTTCAGTTTCCCAACGGGTGTTTCATAGGATAGAACACGACTGGGCATTCTGTTTATAAGGAAGGCAGATGTCAAATAGCATCGCCCCAGAACATTTTTGGCATATTGGTTGTGAACATGAGTGCCCGGGCCACATCCAAGAGATGTTTGTTTTTTCGCTCGGCTACTCCATTTTGTTGTGGAGTATACACACATGAGGTTTGATGAATGATTCCATGAGTTTGGAGATAATCTTGAAGAGAAAGATTAACATATTCTGTACCGTTATCAGTACGCAATATTTGAATTCGTGTTTGGAATTGTGTGTATATCATGGAGTGAAAGTTAATAAATACTGTTCGAACATCAGTTTTATCTTTTAGTAAATATACCCAACAAACACGAGTATGATCATCAATAAATGTGATAAATCACTTTGCATGAGTGCGACTTGGATGCCGAGACGGTCCCCATAAATCACTGTGGATTATGGCGAATGGTTTGGAAGGTGTGTATTTGGATTTTGAAAACGATGTAGGATAATGTTTTGCAAGTTCACATGTTTCACATTGTAAATCAGATACTTCTTTATTTTGAATAAGAGATGGGAACAATTGTTTCAAATACTGAAAATTAGGGTGACCCATTCTAAAGTGCCATAACAAAAAATTATTATTCCTAGGAAGAGAAGCAGAGTTACAATATTTAATTTGATTCTGTTCACTCACATTGGCTGCCTCAAAGTAATAAAGTCCGTCACTCTCTCTAGCACTGCCAATCGTCTTCTCCGATGATAGGTCCTGAAAAATACAAGATGAAGAAACGAATTTAGCATAACAATTTCTGTGAGCGGTTAATTTACTGACTGACAATAAGTTGCAGGATAATTTTGGGACATGAAGGACTGACTCAAGAGTAATAGATTTAGAAATTTTAATACTTCATTTTCCGGCAATTGGAGAGAGAGTGCTATCTGCAATTCTTACTTTTAAGTTACCAGCACAGGGTATATATGAAGAAAAAAGTTCATGATTGTCTGTCATATGATTTGATGCCCCGGAGTTAATAATCCAAGGGGTATTTATTTTTGAAAGGAATGCTGTTAAAAAATTACCTTTATGTGCTAGTGAGCCAGAGGAGACATAAGCAGAAGACTGACCCGATGTTTGGAATTTTGAAAAAATTTGGTAAAGTTGGTCAATTTGCTCCGGATTAAATGTTGAACTGGACATAAGTTTGTCATTGTCATGTTGAGTGGTAGAGACTTGATATCCTCGATTTTTGAAATTTTGTCTCGGTTTTCAGTCTGTTGGTTTCCCGTGCAACTCCCAGCACGTATCTTTTGTATGACCTATTTTACGGCAATGATCACACCAAGGCCTTTTTTTGTGTTGGGCCTGCCCACCACTGTTTTGGGGCCCACGTGATAATAGTCCATGGGCTGAATTTTCATAAACTGGCCCAGTATAGTCATGAGAGCTGTTGGAGCCCAAACCAGGCCCAACTGAATTGTAAGAGCCTAAAACAGGTCCAACTAGCCCACTTGAACTCCCATAGCTCGAGCCCAGCCCACCAAGACATGGTTTCAGCCCGTGTGTGTGTGGCCCATTGGGCCTTCGGTTTGTGGTGGAGCTCCGTGACCCGCATGCTTCTTCGGCCCTATTTCCAGCCAGCGTGCTACAAAGCCACTTCCAGCCCTATCCTTCATCATCACCACTCGTCTAGCCTTCTCGCGCCGCACCTCCGAGAAGCACTCTCTCGTCAACGGTAGAGGCTGCCGGCCGAGGATCCTCCCTCTAACTTCATCAAGATCGCGATTGAGGCCGGCCAGAAATTCAAAAATTTGTTCGTTCTCCAATTTCCTCTTATACCGAACACTATCACCGATACATTCCTACTCCTCTTCACAGATCAAATCCAATTCCTGCCATAACTCAACCATTTCCATGTAGTATTCGGTCACAGAGAGATGCCCCTGTTGCATTTGCCAAAGGTGGGTCTTAATTTCGAATATTCGAGACGAATTTCCAGAGTCGGAGTAAGTTTCCTTCACGGCAATCCATACTTCCCTTGCCGTGGAAAGAAAAAGATAAGTTTTCCCTACAGTTGGCATCATGGAGTGAACCATCCATGAAATTATCATCGAATTCTCAGCCGTCCATCTCTGAAGACCAGTTGGATCATCGGATTTTTTAGTGTCACCGGTGAGGTAACCCATCTTCCCTTTACCTTGAATTACTAGTGTGATGGACCGAGCCCACTCTCGGTAATTCTTGCCATTCAGTTTCTCTATGGTGAGATGGAGTGGGGAATTATCGCCACCACCATAATTGGGTGTAGCCATCTCCTCTATCTCCTTGTTGGTTCGACCAGAGGAGAGAGATTCACTGGTGTGTTCTTCCATGGACGAGCTGAAGCTCTGATACCATGTGGAGAATAAAAATGTATTTTATTATATTTCTCTGATAATTACATATGTACGCTACAAGGATATATATAATACAACCAAATGAATCGAAACTAAATCAAGAATAAACAAAAAGATTTAAACAAAATATTTCTGGTTTATCTCTTAACCAACTAACACTTAATCCTAACTAATTTCCTATTTATTCGGGATTTCCACACTTAGTCTCATGACTTTGGTTTAAAAGGTACACTTTAGTTCCATATCTTTGTTGTATAAAGTGCATTTAAGTCTTTTTTTGGAAGTATACCTTTTTATAATGTTGTAAACTAAAGTATTTAAGTTGAAAGCTATCAAACTAAACTACTTTTTTACCTAAAGACATGGGACTATTAGCGCTTCACCCATACATTACAGTCTCCATATTTTTATCGGGCAGTACTTCTATTCTCCTTAGAATCTAATTACTCGATGACAAGGTGGAAACTAACCAATGAGGTAGAAAATATGACATTACACGGGATATAACTGACTGATGGTGCTTAACTTTCTAGGTCGGTCCAGCAGAAGCAGAGAGATTTTGCAAGAGCTTCCAGAGAATGCATAACAAACTTGTATGTACATTAGTTATTTTACTAAGTACATTCTGATAAGTGTAGTTTCCTCAGATTTTGGAGTAATGATGTTCCTGTCTCCACATTGTTTGCAGGTTTATGAACTGAGTTCGGATGCTGCCCAAAACCTGCTCAAGTTATCTCTGAATTCTGGAGAATAGCTTCCTGCTCTGTAAGTTATGTTATTTATCAAGCAAGCAAACAGGTTCGAGCTGGCATTTTAGTGTTTCTATCAATTCGTAAGTTTTTACTATTAAATTGATCAATAATGTAGATGCTAGAGTGTGTACATTGTTGTATCATGTATTTTAGACCTATTTGATTAAATTTGTTAGGTCCCTGAATTTCAGTGGTTGATGCAATGTTCCAATTGATGATAGTCATGAGATAATGTGCTTAATGCTTCCTCAAATATGAGGAATTATTGCTTGCTGATTAGTCATCTCTCTTCATAGTCTGATTGGAATCGAACCAGGAAACTCTCTAAAGAAAAGAAAAAAATGCCCAAACTTGTCTTTATAATAACTATGGCTTTTGCTTCAAAGTGCAATCATCATATCAAATTCCATCATCGCTTGTGTTGTCAACGTCCCTTAATCGTGGTACAAATTTTATCTTGTGCCAAAATTTTTTGAAAAATTATATAAAATAGCATCTTATTAGTCCCAAATGATTAGAAGTGCACATTTTGTTCCAAAGTTGAACTGTGAAACAATCCTATTAAATTGATGAGGATATTATTGTCATTACTCATTTTACACCTTACAGTAATGAACAGGGATCATAAAATATCATTTTTTTTTCAAAAAATTCAGTATTGAACAATAAAACAATCTTTTTTAATTTTTATTTCTTATTCATGGTAATTATTTTTTTGTTTTGAAATATTTTTTAATTTTTAATTTTGGCTTTATTCTTATTTATAGCCATAGTTTTTTTAAAAAAAATAAAAAATTAATATTTTTCTTAGTAACTAGGTTTGTTACCATATAAATGCACGCATGATATTTTTTTAAATAAAACGATAGTATAGTTTTTATAAGTCATTTAAAAGAGAGTGAGTCTTATTATCAACGTAGAGAAGAATATGAAAAAGTAAATTTTAATTTACTCGATACGAATTGCAAATGTATGTTTTTAATTCAGTTTAATAAATATTCGGCTAAGATAATAATAATAAATTAAGTAAACTAGATGGAAGAAAAAAACCTAGTAAATATCAAAATAATTAAAAATTTTAGTATTAAATAATATGTATGCTTAAAATAAAATGATACATATTATTAGGGTGGAGAGTTAAAATGGTCTTTTTAGTTTAGATAACAGGAGTTATTTAGTTCTCCATCTTATATAAAAGATGTCTATAAATCTCTTTGCTTATGAAAAATATATATTGAAGTTCTTTTGCTTATAAAAATATTATCAAGTGAGGTTAATTTTTTTATCTAATTTTTAGTTAAATTTAATAGAATAGAACATGTGTTGCAAGCATGTTTATCTTTTTTTTATAGAAATATATTAAATTAAATAATTTTTACTTAAAAAATTACTTCAATTTTTAACAATTTTTTTCGATTAAACTTAATAAAATTTTTATTGTCTAAGTTGTGACTTTAGATATTATACAATGAATATTTTATTGTCTAATATGTGATTTTAGATATTGGACAATAAAAATTCTATTTAAATTTTATTAAATTCAATCAAACTTAAATAAAATTTTCATTGTCTAAATTGTGACTTTAGATTTTATACAATGAATATTTTATTTAAATTTTATTAAAAAATATATTTAAATTATATTGAAAATTTAATTTAAATTTTTTTGATATTTTTTAAAAAAATTAAATAATTTTTTAATTAAATATTAATTTTTTATATATATGTATCTATCGAAAAATATAAACATGTATGTGTCACATGTGATATTCCATTAAATTTAACAAAAATTTAGATAAAAAATTAACTTTATTTTTGTTTACAAGTAGAATACTTAAAAATATGCCCATAAAACAAATTTAATCAAATATGCCCAGAAAAATTCTGATCTCATCAAAGAGAAAAGAGGATGCGAGAAGTAAGAGAGAAGATAAATCTATTTAGTTTTTTCTCAAATGAGGAGTTAATTAAATATCCGACTATAAAAATAACCACTTTCTTTTAAAAATATTGAAAGGCTGAGATTGTAAAATTTCAATCTAATGGCTTAAACATTGAAATGTATCTTACAGGCAGATGTAAGATAGAAGGATTGAAACTTTGAAACCCAAAACGACTTTATAAAAAAACTGAGAAGTTCTGATCCAAAATAGCCAATAGTTATTTTATATTATGATTTTATTAACAATAAAGACGATCATTATTAGAATTAATTTTACTATAGAATAATGATTTAGAAGATTAATAATACTATATTCTGATTTAACTTATGAGATTCATGTTCTTTGTTTGGTAGCTGCAGGAGTGATGGTGAAGCTTGGAAACATAGCCCCTCTTCAAGAAAGAAATAGTATAATTTCATACAGGCATATTATTGATCATTAGATTGTATTTAAGAGGATGGAGGGTTATGATGGAGAGGCAAGGACGTAAAAGAATAAATGCAAGCAATGGTTATATTTACGAATTTTCTTAACCCTTTATTTTTTATAAAAGAAGAAATAATGATAGACATTTGAACAACATTAAAAAATTATAATTTACAAGTATACAACATGTTGTATTTAACCATCTCTCAGCAAAGAGATGATCCAATTCCCAGGCATAGAACCTTCTGGCAGGTCTCTTTTAAGAGCATAACCAATCAATTTTAGGTTGGCCAAGGACTTGTCAAGTGCAGTGAGAAATTTTGCCAAACGGTATTGAAGTAAATCATTACTATAGTGCATAACAAACGCAGCCTTAGTTCCAGTAGAACAAGTCCATGCAAGATGAGCCTAATTTATTTCAGACGGGTGTGACATATGAGGACAAAACAACAAACATTCTGAGCGGAAAAAACATAGACAATTTAACTCTTATGTCTTGTGCAAGGAACTTGCTACTTTTTATTTGTTTTCATAACTCTTCGTTTCCGTGTAAGAGCAAACTCCCCAAATTTATGACCAACCTTATCTTCAGTGATCTTACAAGGAACATGAGTTTTTCCATTGTAAATTCGTACAGTGCAACCAACGAATTCCGGCAAAATAGAAGATCTACGCGACCAAATTTTCTTGTTCATAAGAAGCTCTTTCTTATTCTTCATTCTCAACAGGAATGCATCAACAAAACTTGAAAAGGGTAGCAAATATCAGAAATATGTTATCAAATGAATAAGTAAAAATAAAAGAAGAAGATGTGTACATGTCAGGAAATACCAATAGATGCCCTAGGCATCCACCCTTCTAGCAGACTCATTATAATTTTTTTAGGGTAGCAAGTTTGTTATTTATGCATACATGATACAACACCTGGAAAATGCTATACACTTCTGAAGGATGAAAAAGAAAATTAACAAAAACAACAAACAACTTGGAGGGCTTGATTTGTAAGTAGCAACCAATTATGTTTTCAACTAATTTTATTTTCAAATTCAAAATCATGTTAGAACTGAGTTCCATTTTTATACACTTTTTATGATTTTTGAAAAAAAATATATATTTAAAACCACATTCCAATTAGAGGATGTGCAAAGTTTGGTTGGTTAAATTTTGAACTAAAACTCGAATAAACCCATTAATGAATTCTTAAAAAATAGAAACCAAACCGAACGAAACAAAATTGGTTGGTTTTGGGTTGGATAGATCAGTTTTTGTACTTTTTATTTTTGTCTTTAGATTGTGGCTATAAACTTTTGTTCCTTGAAAATAAATTTCATTCTTCAAACTTTAACTCTACAATTTGTATTATATATGTGATATCATAATTGCTAATGTTTAAATTAGATAGTTCTAACCTTTGAGAATAACCTAGAGTACAAAACGCACATATACTAAATTTGAATATCCCTATATATACCATACATACAAGTATAATAACAAGAAAAAAAGACTGATTGTAGATGACTAAGATTATATTTTAGTACTTTGAATTTTCAAATGAAGAAAAGATGAATAATGTAAAAACAAATCAATAAAAATGAAAAATAAATTAAATATAATATATGTGTATATGAGTTGGTTCATCTTTTATTGGTTTTTGAAATTTGAAAACCAAACAAACACATATTTGATAGGTTCATCAAAATTTAAAACCAAATCAATCTAATAATATTGGTTTAGATCGATTGGGTTATATTGTCTTGGGTAATTTTTGCACATCCCTAATTACAATTCACTTTTTGTTTCATTAGTTAACTTTACTTCTTTGTTGTGACTTAAGAGAGAGAATGAAAGAAAAAAACATAAATTTTTACCAAACTAGTTTTTTTAAAACCAATTAGAAAACATAAAACTAATCTCAAACACAAAAAAACATAACTCGTCACAAAACGAACCCTTTGTAACAGAAAAAAATCATGCAAACCATGTAAAATGAAAATAATTACCAGTTCAGAGTATGAGAGTATGTTGACCCTAGATGCCTAATCCTTAGGTCACCTCAGTTAAAACTCAACTTAAAAGCCAAATTCTAAGGATCAAACGATCAAGTAACCATAGCTGAGTTAAAAGAGTACCGGACATGAACACTTTGTATGCTTCACTACAACGGTATTAACATATAAAGACTCTTAGATAAAAAAAAAAATGCATCAATAAACCAAGTAAAACTTACTGTTTATCAGCGAAATGAACTGGAACCATGGCATTGACTTTTCCAGAGTTCAGCTGAAGATCAGAAACAAGAGGATGGTGAATCAAAAAAGAAAATTAACAAAACATCACCTTCGGAGTCAATCCCGGGGTGAATGCATATTTTTGAACCCATACAGATAAAGTATTTATCAAAACAAACATATAGAACCAATTTGTTAAAAGACCAATGACATAAATTAAAAGAAAAGTCAATTGATAGTAAACAACAATCTATAACTAACAAAGCAAAAACGAAATGCGATAAACTTCTCATAGAAATAAGCAATACATCAAATTGCTCCAAATCTTCATCAAAAGCTTCTGTAACTAACTTATAGGTCAATGCTATTCTGAACTGATAAAGATGACTTGCGTCAATGGACTAGTGTTAGTTCACAGGAAGTTCATGATTAATCTGTTTCTTTTAACATTCAGATTCTAGGCTCTATGAAACAATAAAATATAGATATAAGGCATACCTGGGCAAGTTTAAAGTAGAAATAACAAAAAATTGAAAATATTAATAAAAATATGCAAATCAAATTTGCTAATCTCAGCTTCAAAATAAAATATTAAGCCACAGAGAAAGATTAACATTTAACAGTTAACACCATCAAATTACCTAAAAAAGAAAAGAAAGATTAACACCACCAACTCAAATTTCCATAAAAAGCAAGTGAAGAACAATGAAAGAATGCCCTGAAATTGGAAAGCAAATAAGTTGGACTACACATCAAAAACTACTCTAAGACTAAGAATTCCAAGCAAAAACATTTGAAAAAGAAACAAGCCCAATCCAATGTAGAGACAAACCAATACCATCGAAATTACATAACTACAGTCTTTAGATATGTCTTTCGCATAGCTATCAGGTCAAGGGAGGGCGGTAGGGTTTAATGAATAAAACCATTTCGCAAGTTGTGGCCGAAATTCAAATTACATTGATGCGAACCAAATAAACGGAGATCACAAATCCAGACATTGAAGAGTTAAACTAATATGTTTAGGATAGATAGGTTTAGATTGAAACTAAAGATCTAGTAAAAGGTAAAAGAAGGAAAACCTTTGTGGTTTTCTCCGGTAGGGGGATACCAGCGTTAGTCTTGGAAGGAGGTGCGATTTTCTCCACCAGGAACCGACTGAAAGTTGGTGTAAGACGCTTCGCCATTGAAGTTTGAAGATCCGAAACCAATGACAAGCGGAACAGAGAGGGATGTAGCTGAAATCAGTAGAATTGTTATTAGTGGGAACATGGTAAACTAACAGTAGGGTTTCACTTTAATAAAGATTTAGGGGCATTTTCGGGCTATTACAATAAAAGGCCCATAAACCGATAAACGTGAGCAAACAAGGCCCATAAAGGCCCTATTTTAATAGCACTTTTTGGCCGAATTAATAATTAATATAGAATCATAATAAATAAAATTAATAAAATAATATAAATTAAAATACATAATTATATTTTATAATCAGATATCACTTTATAAAATTATCCTTATTTTATTAACACTTACAAATATTATTTATATTAAAATATATTTAAATCTTAATTCTCTTATTTATCTCTTATTTTAAGTAATTAGCACTTTTTGACCTTTCTATAAAAAAAAAATATAAAAAGAAGTTGGGTATTTATCGGAGAGGAGAGAATGGACGAAGAAGGAAAGAAACTATTGCAAACCAATTTGTCCTTGTTGATGAATATTTTAAAAAAATTATGAAAATTATAGAAATTCTATCAAAATAATAATTTTTTTTTATAAAACTTCATAAATCATAATCAATTATTTATACTTTAAACTAATATTCTAATTTAATACATATTTATAAATATTTATAGTATTCATTTTAATCAATAAGTCAACTAATTCATTAAAAATTAAAAAATTAATAATTAAAATGAAATAATTATTTAGATCATAATTATAAAAATATTATAAATTGATAAACATGTACTATACATAAAAAAAAAAAAATATGTACTAGGAACTTAAATGTAATAATTATGTATAAATAAATAAATACTGTGCAAAGAAGTACAAAATATTACCCAACTTCATTGATTGAATACAGAAATATAAATTTAGCACGACTAAAATTTAAATAATTTGATTTGATTGAACTTGACGTAAAATTCGATTAGTTCTAAGTAAGAATATTGGAAGCTAGAATTCTAGTGTTTTCTCTATTTCTAAATTGTTAGGTTTGGAGTATCAGGTAGGATAAATAAAAAATAATAACTAAATAAATAAAGGTTTACCCATTTCTTATGAAGAAAAAGAATAATTTGACATGATTAATTACAAAAAGCTATTAAATTTACTCAGTCCAGGGTATTAGAATAAAAGAAGTCATTTTTACTTGGCAAAACAACAAAATTAACACTCCTTAAAATTTATAATAACAAAACTAGAATCCATTGTGTTCAAACTTATATTTTAACAATTAAAAAAATGATTAATATGTCATTTTTTTAACGCACATTCAATTAGAGTTGAACGACGATAATTTAGACCCGTTCAATATTTCACGCGTTCAATATTTCACGTTCAATATTATTGGAGTGCTAGTTTTGTTACTATAAATTTTAGGGATGTTATTTTTGGTAAATTTTCTTTTTTACTTTCAATAATAGAAGTTGGCGCTAAAAAGTGGGTAATTATTTAAAGAAAAAAATAATAGACGGAAGAAGATGTAGAAACAAACAGAGGAAAGAGAGGTTGAAGCGTTGTTAATGAAGGTCATTGTGGGAGACCAGACCCACATTATTAATAATTTCTTGGAGTAACAAGAACGAAAAGATATTTTTCTTACTTTAAAAATCACAATATAAAAAGCAGTTTCCATTAAGGTTAATTTTTTTTTCATTCTTATTTTGACATTAATATTATATTATTATCATACAGTTAAATATATAGCAAGTTGTATTTTTAGTTTTAGTTGCAGATGTCAAATAATTGCAAATACTTATTGATGGCAGATTGAGAGGGTTAGAAAAAGGTAGGAAGTAGTAGTCCATGTTTTTTTTTTTTGCTGTACTTGTGTCATATTAAACTTTGCTAATGGATGTAATTGTGACTAATATATGTATTAAGATTAGTAACTTGATGTAATTGTGCCCCCATAGGTTCACAAGGCTATTTTTGGAATTGACTAAGGTTTTGGAACAACTTCATATTGTCTCGTAAGTTCTCTAGCAAATTGAATTATATAGATATTGTAGTAAGGCTTTTCCAAGTAAATGATGTGGAGCATTTGTTATTGATGTTTTTAGATATTTTTCATTTTGTGATGTATATATATTGGGTAAAGTGTGCTTGTATGGATAGAGGGATTAAATGATCAATTTTTTCAGTAAAGCTTCTATTTCCCTTTCTCTCGTGGTTCATCAAGAATTGTACTAATCAACTTCTAAAGCTTATTCTTTTATTCATTTACCATCCAACTTTAGTTTTAAAATATAAAAAATAAAAAAAGGTTTCAAAATTTTAATTTCTATAATAGTGTATTTGCATGGCTTCTAAGACCCAAAATCAATCATGAACAATTAAAATAGATTTGAACTAGAAGGAAATGTTATACCTACAGCTCACATGAGCATATAAGACAAACGTAACTATAGAAGGAAATGTTATACCTACAGCTCACATGAACTAGAAGGAAACGTTAAACCTACAGCTCACATGAATATAATAAGACAAACGTAACGAGCATATAATAAATTTGAACTAGAAGGAAATGTTTATTACCTACCGCTCACATGAATATCAAGAAAACAAACTATAGAAAATATAGTATGAACTGATGCTTCTTCCCAAAAAGAAGCTTGTTCAAAGCCCTAGTTCTCTTACTAAAATCTTATATGTCTTGTGTCTTAGTCCAAGTCCCAAGGTAACTAGCATATACTTAAATTAAATTTTAACTACTTACGTCCTATAATATAACTTACATAATCATATTTCTTATAATCCTTATAAATCTACGATAACAAATTATATGTCTACGATAATTCTTAAATTAAATTTTAACTACTTACATCCTAAAATATAATGAGCATAATCATTTGCAAGAACAAATAAGTTCTAATACGTTTAGATAGCTGCAACTTAAGCATCATTATAGAGAAATACCTTTTTTTTTTTTTTTTTTTTTTATAAGGAAGAAAAAGAAGCAGGAAGTGGCATTTCTATTTCATGAAGTGGCAATTAATACATGATTACCTAATTATTAATTTGCTCATATCATTACCTCCTCCAGATGCAATCTAATTATGAAAGTCATTTTTCCTAGAAGCTCATTTCATTCAAGTGCATTAACATCATGTAGGTTCAGGATTTTGAACTGTTAAATTGACCCCATGAATTGCTTATTATTCAGAAATTGTAAAAATACTAGTTTTGCAGCACGAGCAAGCTTGTGTTTGGTGCTCCGTTTCCCCCCCCCCCCCCCCCCCCCCCCAATCCTCTAATAGATAGAGGGATAATGCATGATAATTTCAAATGAAATTGTTTGGTATAGTGTCATTACCTCCAATATCAATAATCCCTTCATGATTACAGGTTATGCAGTCCAAGAGTAAGTGTTGTCAGCTATTTCTCGAAAGTCAAATATTCAAAGCAGAATAGTTGTTGATAAAGTCATCAAAATAGATCAGTTCTAAACAAAGAGCTCAATGCTCTAATCATGAAAAAACAGTCATAAATGCATTTTAAGTATCGAATCATGATATCAAAAGCTTAGAGCTTCTATACAGACACTTAATCAAACGAGAAATTGTGCTCGAAAATTATGTGCTTTTAATTCCTTTATTCTATATTTAAATAAAGAAAAAGGATAGCGAATAACACCAAACAAGAAATTGTGACACTGATCCATGATATAAAAAAAGGATATCTTTCATTGTGATAAAAGAGAAAAAGAGAAACAAAATTAGGGGAAATATCTAAAAAAAATGACAAATATTATGGATGAAATATGTAGCAAGTTTAGATCAGGAAAATATACACATAATAGCTAAGAGGTTTGTAGAGAGACGCATTACTCACAAAAGGTGGTCCCAAAAGAAAACTCTAGTTGGCAACAACTTGCTAATTGCAAAATTTTAATACCTCTCAACCACCGATAATTTTCTCCTTTGTTATTTTTGATATATTCTGCAAACAAATTACAAAAGGCAAAATATCAACAATTGAAAGACAAGTGTGAAGTCATTTTCAACTTCTTAAACAATGTCAACAGGGATGGCTTAATTGATGGAATATTATTGCAATTTCAAAGGATGACTTAAGCGCTGATTGAAAGACAAGTGTGAAGCCATTTTCAACTTCTTAAACAATGTCAACAGGGATGGCTTAATTGATGGAATATTATTGCAATTTCAAAGGATGACTTAAGCGCTTGCATCATCAAAGTGATGAGCTAAGCGCTTGCATCATCAAAGTGATAAGCTAAGCGCATGTGTCATCTCTCCAAATAGTAACATTTTTCTCTCTATAAATAGAGAGCTCATTTGCTCATTTCCATCATCCCAAAATCTCAAACATCCTAAGCATTCCAAGCTTCTCCAATTAGAAAAGTTCTTTCCTCATTGTGAGAGAGAGGTTAATTGTATTCTCCTAGTATAAGAGAGAGAGGTATCTTGTTCTCTCCTTGTATTTAGAGAGAGGTTGTAAATCTTTCAGTATAGTGAATTCCTTCTGGCCTTTGCCCGTAGAGTAGCCCGTAATCATTTTGGGTGAACCACGTAAATACTTGTGTTCGTTTTATCTTCATTCTCTCAACTTTACTTTGATTGTGTGTTAGCTTCAATCCCTAAATTTCCTAACAGTGGTATCAGAGCCAGGTTGTGGGTACTGTTCACGGTTCACGTATATAGTTACTATTCAAGTATAGGTTACTGTTCACGTATACGGTTACTGTTCACAAAAACAATTATTGTTCACGTGTAATAGTGGGAGCCGGTTCAAGTAAGAAGCATATCAAAAATGACGACAACAAAAAAGTTAGATGTTGAGAAGTTCAACGGAAGTAATTTTTCGTTGTGGAAAATGAAGATTAAAGCAATTTTGAGGAAGGATAATTGCTTGGAAGCAATTGGAGAAAGGCCAGCTGAGATCATTGATGATCAAAAATGGAATGAAAAGGATGGCAATGCAATTGCTGATCTACACTTAGCACTAGCCGATAGAGTTTTATCCAGTGTGGCAGAAAAGAAGACAGCAAAGGAGATTTGGGATACTCTAACAAGACTGTACGAGACCAAATCACTTCACAACAAGATCTTTTTAAAAAGGAGACTTTACACTATTCGAATGGCGGAATCCACATCGGTGACCGACCACATCAACACCTTGAATACTCTATTTTCGCAACTTACATCAATGGGTTACAAAATAGAGACAGCTGAACGTGCGGAGCTTCTACTTCAAAGTCTACCTGACTTGTATGATCAACTCATCATCAACCTGACGAACAACATCCTTTCGGATTATCTAGTCTTTGACGAAATTACAGCTGCTGTTTTGGAAGAAGAAACTCGGCGTAAAAACAAAGAAGATAGACAAGTAAGTTTGCAGCAAGCGGAAGTTTTGACGGTGATGAGAGGAAGATCAACAGAACGTGGCTCTAGTGGGAGTCAAAATCATGGTAGATCAAAATCAAGAAGTAAGAAGAATCTCAAGTGCTACAATTGTGGCAAGAAAGGGCATGTCAAAAAGGATTGTTGGAGTAGAAAGAGGAATGGAGACCCTGAGCCACCAAATGCTCAAGGGAATGTAGCAAGTACCCCTGATAATGGTGAAGTT
This sequence comes from Elaeagnus macrophylla, assembly GCA_029378325.1. Taxonomy (NCBI): domain Eukaryota; kingdom Viridiplantae; phylum Streptophyta; class Magnoliopsida; order Rosales; family Elaeagnaceae; genus Elaeagnus; species Elaeagnus macrophylla. The sequence goes on along the minus strand of CM055644.1, from coordinate 18,933,611 downwards.
CTATACATCGAAGCTACAACAGTAGCTGAAGTCAGAAAGCAGTTCTCTGACGTCTGGTTATTAGACTCAGGAGCAACATGGCACATGACATCTCGAAGAGAGTGGTTCCACAAATATGAACCAATCTCAAGAGGTTATGTACACATGGGGGATGATTATGCTTTGGAAATCGTTGGTATTGGTACTATCAAAATAAAAATGTTTGATAGTACAGTTCGCACTATTCAGGAGGTACGTCATGTGAAGGGCTTGAAGAAGAATCTACTATCTTTGGGGCAAATAGACAGTCTTGGATGCAGGACCCATATCGAAAATGGGATCATGAAAATTGTCAGAGGTGCGCTTGTGGTTTTGAAAGCAGAAAAGATTGCAGCGAATCTATTCATGCTTAAAGGGGAAACACTACAGGAAGCTGATGCGTGTGTCGCGTCAACCAGTAAAGGAGAAGAATCAACAATGATGTGGCATCTCAAATTGGGCCACATGTCGGAACGAGGTTTGAAGATTCTCTCCGACAGAAAGTTGCTTCCAGGGCTCAAATCGGTAAATCTACCTTTCTGTGAGCATTGTGTTACAAGTAAGCAGCATAGATTAAAGTTTAGCAGATCTGATGCAAGGAGTAAAGGCATTTTAGACTTAATTCATTCTGATGTATGGGAATCACCCGAGATGTCCCTAGGAGGTGCAAAGTACTTAGTGTCTTTCATTGATGACTACTCTAGGAGATGTTGGGTATATCCAATCAAGAAGAAGTCAGATGAGTTTCAAGTGTTCAAAGACTTCAAAGCGCAGGTGGAACTTGAATCTGGGAAGAAGATCAAGTGTTTAAGGATGGATAATGGAAGAGAGTATATAGATGGCGAGTTTCTTGCACTTTGTAAGCAAGAAGGTATTAAAAGACAGTTCACAGTCACATACACGCCTCAACAAAATGGAGTGGCAGAGCGGATGAACAGAACTCTTGCAGAAAAGATAAGAGCTATGTTGAGGTCTGCAAGTCAATCCAACTCCTTTTGGGCAGAAGCAGCCAAAACTGCATGTTATGTGGTAAATCGGTCGCCATCAACGGCAATTGAGTTAAAGACACCGATGGAGATGTGGACTGGAAAGCCAACAAATTACTCTACTTTACATTCATTTGGATGTCCTGTGTACGTAATGTACAACGCCCAAGAAAGATCGAAGTTGGATCCAAAATCTAGAAGGTGTATCTTCTTGGGATATGCTGATGGTGTCAAGGGGTATCGCTTGTGGGATCCCACTACCCGCAAGCTCATAATCAACAGGGATGTGATCTTTGCAGAAGATCAATTACGAAGAAAAGATGGAGTCGATAGCACATCAAATGAGAATTCAGAGACTACAATAGTTCAGGTGGAAAATAATTCAATACAAGAAATTCAAGATTCTACTGAAGCAGCACCACAACACGATGTACAAGAACCAGTTGAGTCCGAGGCTCCAGAAGTTCGTCGGTCAACTCGTGAAAGAAGGCCGCCAACTTGGCACTCGGAGTATGTTACTGAAAGCAATGTTGCATACTGTCTTTTAACGGAGGATGGAGAGCCATCAACTTTCCATGAAGCTACAAGTATTTCAGATGCATCTCTGTGGATGACAGCAATGCAGGAAGAAATTGAAGCTTTACATAAGAACACGACTTGGAAACTAGTACCATTACCACATGGAAGAAAAGCCATTGGTAACAAATGGGTCTACAAGATCAAGCGAGATAGCAATGATCAAGTGGAACGGTATCGTGCAAGATTGGTGGTAAAAGGATACGCTCAGAAAGAAGGTATTAATTTCAACGAAATATTTTCCCTAGTAGTACGACTTACAACAGTCAGAGTAGTCTTGGCAATGTGTGCAACGTTTGACTTACATCTAGAGCAGTTGGATGTAAAAACTGCATTTCTTCATGGAGAACTTGAAGAAGAAATTTATATGCTTCAACCAGAAGGTTTTGCTGAAACAGGCAAGGAGGACTTGGTTTGCAGGTTGAACAAATCTCTGTACAGTCTCAAACAGGCGCCGAGGTGTTGGTATAAGAGATTTGATTCCTTCATTATTAGCCTTGGATACAACAGACTCAGTTCAGACCATTGTACATACTACAAAAGGTTTGATGGAGATAATGACTTTATTATCTTATTGTTGTATGTGGACGACATGTTGGTAGCAGGAGCCAACAAAGATCAAATCCAAGAATTAAAGGCTCAATTGGCTAGGGAGTTTGATATGAAGGACTTGGGACTAGCAAACAAGATTCTAGGGATGCAGATTCACCGAGACAGAAATAACAGGAAGATTTGGCTTTCACAGAAGAACTACTTCAACAAGATCTTGCGACGCTTCAATATGCAAGATTGTAAGCCAATAACTACCCCACTTCCTGTTAATTTCAAGTTATCCTCAAGTATGTCTCCTAGCAATGAAGCAGAGAGGAGGGAGATGTCTCGAGTACCGTATGCATCAGCAGTGGGAAGTTTGATGTTCGCTATGATATGTACAAGACCAGACATTGCACAAGCAGTGGGAGCGGTCAGTCGATTTATGGCGAATCCTGGTGGAGAGCATTGCAACACAGTAAAGAGAATCCTTAGATACATCAAAGGAACCTCAAGTGCTGCATTATGTTATGGAGGATCAAATTTTACTGTCAAAGGATATGTTGATTCAGATTTTGCAGGAGATCTCGACAAAAGAAAATCCACTACTGGCTATGTGTTCACACTTGCAGGTGGAGCTGTAAGCTGGGTTTCAAAACTGCAAACAGTTGTAGCATTATCTACAACAGAAGCAGAATACATGGCAGCTACACAAGCTTGCAAGGAAGCAATCTGGATAAGAAGATTAATGGAAGAGCTCGGGCACAAACAAGAGAAGATTCTTGTGTATTGTGACAGTCAGAGCGCCTTGCACATTGCAAGGAATCCATCATTTCATTCCAGAACTAAGCACATAGGAGTACAATATCATTTTGTTCGAGAAGTAGTGGAAGAAGGAAGTGTGGATATGTTAAAAATTCACACAAAAGAGAACCTAGCAGATGTAATGACAAAACCTATCAACACTGACAAGTTTGTATGGTGTCGATCCTCGTACGGCTTAGCAGAGACGTAAGCAGCAGGGTTTGAGCAAAGGCTAGTTGGAAGAGATAATCATGAAAGATGACTTCAAGTGGGAGATTGAAAGACAAGTGTGAAGCCATTTTCAACTTCTTAAACAATGTCAACAGGGATGACTTAATTAATGGAATATTATTGCAATTTCAAAGGATGACTTAAGTGATGAGCTAAGCGCTTGCATCATCAAAGTGATGAGCTAAGCGCTTGCATCATCAAAGTGATGAGTTAAGCGCTTGCATCATCAAAATGATGAGCTAAGCGCATGTGTCATCTCTCCAAATAGTAACATTTTGTCTCTCTATAAATAGAGAGCTCATTTCCTCATTTCCATCATCCCAAAATCTCAAACATCCTAAGCATTCCAAGCTTCTCCACTTAGAAAAATTCTTTCTTCATTGTGAGAGAGAGGTTAATTGTATTCTCCTAGTATAAGAGAGAGAGGTATCTTGTTCTCTCCTTGTATTTAGAGAGAGGTTGTAAATCTTTCAGTATAGTGAATTCCTTCTGGCCTTTGCCCGTGGAGTAGCCCGTAATCATTTTGGGTGAACCACGTAAATACTTGTGTTCGTTTTATCTTCATTCTCTCAACTTTACTTTGATTGTGTGTTAGCTTCAATCCCTAAATTTCCTAACAATAATCAAAACAATAACGTTTTAAGAATCTTAATTCTAAATTTATAATATAATCATGTGCTTAATAGATGAAAATATACAAGTTCCATCATAGAATCAACAATTAATTTTTTTTCGTTTCTTTCTCTTCTTTTATTATTTGTTTAAATATCAAACAAAATGGAGATCTTACTAATTTCAAATATGCTAAAATAATTTTCTCTATAGTCTTATTTGTCAACTTTCAATTGCATTCAAGTCTTTCCTACATAAATCCCAAAAGCCACAAAGTAACTCGGGAAGAAACCAACAACAACATTCAAACATCTCCTTTGTTTAGGTAAACGCAAAGGATTCATCACATATTTTTTTATAAGTGATAAATTAATAGTCTTGGTCACTAATTAAATGAGCATCTACTTGCAGCTAAGTTGTATATCAATGAAAAGACAATATATATATATAAGTCACTGTATAGAAACCTGAAGCTGTTATCCACTCCTTGCTAAATGAACTTGAGGCACTACTGGTTTGATTCTTCCAGTGTTAAATAATATAGCCCAGAATTATTCAAGAAAAAACATGTTCTTGAATTGGAGTAATGATTTACTCTGATCAAGAATGAATTCTCTTTCTTGAGAAGAGTAGTGCACGGAAGAAAGAAAAGGTAAAGGAATGTATAAAAAAATTCTGAGTCGCTTATCTTTCTGATTATGATTTCATGAGTATAAAAAGATTGTCCAGAGCCAGGACCTACGATTTTCATCATCAAAGCCATTAGCCATATATTGTTATAGAAAAAACTACGTTTTTGGACCAAAAGAAATACTATTACTATTACTACTTAGCTGGGTTGAACAATGAAAATGGTACCCTTTTATTCTCTTGAACAACCAACAGGCTTTAAACATCTACTACTTATCGGTGAACATCTCCTTTGATCACGCAATATTGTTTTTCACAGAAACTAACAAAAAAAAAAAAAATACAAATCCGCCGCAGAAGACAAGAAAACACGTTCTTTTTAAATATATATATATATGGGCTAGTTTTGAGGTTAAATAAATTTAACAAATGATATTAATAAATTATAATGATCATAAATAATCAAAATCAATGTAGATGATATTATATTTTCATATATTAAACATAAGATTAACTAAAATTAATTGTCAAAAATATTTATTTAATTCATTTATATTAAGAATAGTCACCATATATATATATTTATTATTCAAATTTCTACTTACCCTTTTTCTTTCTCTCTCTCTTTTTTTTTATATAATTATATTAGGATTTTTTTTCTCACTCCAAACAATTCAACAAGCAAATTAATTGGAAATAAATTGATGATGATACAAAAAGTTAAAAACTTTTACTCAATAGATAGAACAATGTCTGAAAACTTGACTCAAAAACATAGACTCAACAAAAGAAATAAATTATGAAAAAAGGGACAAGGATCTAGAAAATTGAAACTAGGGTCCAATACCAAATAATGCGCTCAAACCTTGAAACGCACAAATGATGATGTACTTGAGAATCCTAAGAGAATGGTTAAGGATCCTACGAAAAATTAAAATTGATCCCAAAGAACATATTTTTAGATCGGTTGTAGTTTCTTTGATTATATAGATATTATACACCACTAATCTTATCCTATGAATATTATGCACCACGAATTCAAGTGTAAAGACACCACAAGGATTGCAAATCCTTAATAAGTCGGCTTATACAAGAACAAAAGAGGCTAAAAGCTCTCAAATATGTATAAAATCACTAATAATTAAGTTGTGTTCGTTTTACACAAAAAAATGGGGCTTAAATAAACAAAATTATGACATAAAATTGCTTGGTACAAAAAATCCCTAAAAAATATGAAAAAATTTAGATATACTATGCGGGCCACGGTGCACTCTAATCTATGCTGCGACATGCAACATACTATTGAAAACACACTAAAAGCCAAGACCCATATGCCGCAGCACACATCATCCTTCATTGATTCCCAAGAGCCACATGCCACAACAATTTATACACCGTGCCACAGCATGCCTTGTTAAAAGAAACTATTGTTCATCATGGAGCAACTGCCAATATCAATTGCAGTAGGTGGCAGTGTCGGTGATGTATTTATGTTAATTACAAGCATTATAAAAGAAAAATGTGTGAATAAGCACATAAAGAGGCTAAGAGAAACAATATTATTTTTTAGTATAAAGTATATTAATAAATATATTTATAAGTATATTAATATATTTTTATTTAAACTTTATTTCTAGAATTTTAATTCAAAATTTTGTATATATTATAAAACAATTTTATAAATTATAATTAATAATTATCCGTAACTTTGTAGCATAAAAATAAAATAATGGATGTACAAATATCATTTAAGTCCCACACAGTGATATCTATTCAATTTAAATTATCAATTATAATTCAAAAATTTAATAGGAAATCCACTCAGACCCCAATTCTATTGACAAATATATACCAATTGCATTCGATATTTTGATTGAGGGTGATTTAAAAAGTGATATTTTTAGAAGCCATAACTCTAAAAATTACCTAAAAATTGATAAATTATATAACTTGTATGAAAAATATAGGCATAAAATTTAAACCCTAAAATATTAATATATCCAAGTAAATATTTTAGTTCTTTTTCTTTTACAAGAAATATTTACTTTACAATTTTTATAAAAATTGAATATCTAAGTTACTTTTAGAATAATAAAATATTTTGATAGAATAATAAAATGAACTTAATGGGATCAAAAAGTTATTTTATTTTAACAGTTTAAAATTGATTGTAAATTATATAATTTTTTTTCATCTATTTTTATAAATTTTATATTTCATCTAATAGTTGTTGTGATGATCAGGCTAATATTTTATTTATTTATTTAATATTGTATTTTTGTTTTTAGAAAGAAAAGAAAATCCTACTTTTATCGTTAAAAGTTAACATATTAAAATATGTTAAAGTCAATGATATGAATAATATCTCGGTCATTTAATAAAAGTCATCTGATGGTAATTTGATCTGGTATCAATGAGCTTCTTCAAAATAGAAGAAATTTCTTCTACCTTAACACGTATTTGATGCCTGTTGTCCCTCTCCTTGATAGTCACAGATGTAATATCATCTACAGTTGTGACGACCGCCCCTGCCATGCAACGATTAGCCGTCTGTCAACCTCCGAGACCGACTTTACGGATCCACAGGCGTTAATTTTTACAACTCACAGGAATAACCTCTCTGGCCTAGAGAGTTCCTTTCGCCTCCCCAGCCTCGAATCTTGGACCTGACTATAAGTACCAATGGCCAACAAAGCTGGTACCATCTCGGCTACTCGTTGGCCTTTGGTACTTATAGCCAGGTCTAAGGTTCGAGGCTGGGGAGGCGAAAGGAACTCTTTAGGCCAGAGAGTATATTCCTGTTAGTTGTAAAAATCGACGCCTGTGGATCCATAAGGTCGGTCTCGGAGGTTGACCGTCAGCTAATCGTTGCATCGCAGGGGCGGTCGTCACAACAGTGATTGCAAAAGGCAGACCAAGTTCATCATTTCCTTGTATATCTTTTACCTATTGAGGTACCTGATCATAACACAAGCAAAATCACCACTTATAAACATCCTGTAGTAGAAATCATACGTTTAATACATGTTATCAACTATTACACATGATTTAATATTGGTACTCATAGAGAAAAAAATTCAATAAATATGACTGCATAAATTCATGACTTGATTAATGACACATGCATACCTCCTTCCTCAATCATATTTGAGATACCAGCTGCATCTAAGGATTTGGAAATTCGACATGCAACTATGTCATAGTCTTCCTTTCGAACGAGCGGTAAAACCACGCACTTAATAGGTGCAAAATGTGGTAGGAAGCGGAACACATTTAACTGTTCATCCCCATCTTTACTTGGCCTTGTGTAAAAAGAATGCTCTAAGTGGCAATACATGATTCGTCCAATACCAAAAGATGGCTCAACAACAGATGGTGTGAAAACTCTTTGGTGTTCGATCTTTTTCTCTTTTGAAATTGTCACCATATTCTTCTTAATCAATACATTCTTTCCCAGCAAGTAACGTAAAAATCCACATCTCCTTTTAATTCTAGATTAGCTCTCATGTCTAAAGCTTCTTGCTCATTCATTGCCTAATATAATATCATATAACAAATAGTTGAATAAATAAATGTTTTCATTCATGAATTGAGGACATAAAGGTATTGTGCATATCACCTCCAAAGCTTTAACCACAGTCTTTTGATTCCCCTTGAATGCAAGGCCAAGCTCTTTCTTAGATGGAGTTACCACCAATTTCTAAAAGCACACAAGTCAAATAAAATTGGCCGTACAAGTTTAATTTAATTAACATATCAATAATGTATGTCACACAACGGTCATGCTTTTTCAAAAGAGTGATATGAAATGCAAATTAAAACCCACAATGCCTCCACTTGTTTTGGAATTTTTTTAGCAGCCACAAGAGGAACGCCGCTTTTCTTCTGTTATACAAATTTAAAGCAATCGCAAATTTATGGATTAATTGATTTGAATAAATTATTATCATCCCATTTTACAATAAATTATCCAATTACTATAAAATTTTAGTTTATTTGTAGAATGATAAGTAATTTTTTTAATATAAGAATGATACATAATTTTTTAATTATATTAAGTAAATCAAAAGATAAAATTTCAATTTTTAGTAAGTTATTATCAAGAAATTTAAAAATATTTTTTTAATTATTTAATTAATTTTATAATCTATATATGTCAACAATAAGACAAAGGTTTGTCTTCTTTTCCCTTTTACTGGATCTTTAGTTTCAATCTAAACCTAGCTATCCTAAAGATATTAGTTTAACTCTTCAATGTCTGGATTTGTGATCTCCGTTTATTTGGTCCGCATCAATGTAATTTGAATTTCGGCCACAACTTGCGAAATGGTTTTAATTATTAAATCCTATCCCCCTCCCCTAACCTGATAGCTATGCGAAAGACATATATATATAGAATGTAGTTATGTAATTTCGATGGTATTGGTTTGTCTCTACATTGGGTTGGGCTTGTTTCTTTTTCAAATGTTTTTGCTTGGAATTCTTAGTCTCAGAGTAGTTTTTGATGTGTAGTCCAACTTATATGTTTTCCAATTTCAGGGCATTCTTTCATTGTTCTTCACTTTCTTTTTATGGAAATTTGAGTTGGTGGTGTTAATCTTTCTTTTCTTTTTTAGGTCATTTGATGGTGTTAACTGTTAAATGTTAATCTTTCTCTGTGGCTTAATATTTTATTTTGAAGCTGAGATTAGCAAATTTGATTTGCATATTTTTATTAATATTTTCAATTTTTTGTTATTTCTACTTTAAACTTGTCCAGGTATGCCTTATATCTCTATTTTATTGTAGCATAGAGCCTAGAATCTGAATGTTGAAAGAAACAAATTAATCATGAACTTCCTGTGAACTAACACTAGTCCATTGACGCAATTCATCTTTATCAGTTCAGAATAGCATTGACCTATAAGTTAGTTACAGAAGCTTTTGATGAAGATTTGGAGCAATTTGATGTATTGCTTATTTTTATGAGAAGTTTATCGCATTTCGTTTTTGCTTTGTCAGTTAGAGATTGTTGTTTACTATCAATTGACTTTTCTTTTAATTTATGTCATTGGTCTTTTAACAAATTGGCTCTATATATTTGTTTTGATAAATACTTTATCTGTATGGGTTCAAATAAATGCATTCACCCCGGGATTGACTCCGACGGTGATGTTTTGTTAATTTTCTTTTTTGATTCACCATCCTCTTGTTTCTGATCTTCAGCTGAACTCTGGAAAAGGCAATGCCGTGGTTCCAGTTCATTTCGCTGATAAACAGTAAGCTTTACTTGGTTTATTGATGCATTTTTTTTTTTTTATCTAAGAGTCTTTATATGTTAATACCGTTGTAATGAAGAATACAAAGTGTTCATGTCTGGTACTCTTTTAACTCAGCTATGGTTACTTGATCGTTTGATCCTTAGAATTTGGCTTTTAATTTGAGTTTTAACCGAGGTGACCTAAGGATTAGGCATCTAGGGTCAACATACTCTCATACTTTGAACTGGTAATTATTTTCATTTTACATGGTTTGCATGATTTTTTTCTGTTACAAAGGGTTCGTTTTGTGACGAGTTATGTTTTTTTTTGTGTTTGAGATTAGTTTTAGGTTTTCTAATTGGTTTTAAAAAAACTAGTTTGGTAAAAATTTATGTTTTTTTTCCCATTCATTCTCTCTCTTAAATCACAACAAATAAATAAAGTTAACTAATGAAACAAAAAGTGAATTGGAATTAGGGATGTGCAAAAATTACCCAAGTCAATATAACCCAATCGATCTAAACGAATATTATTAGATTGATTTGGTTTTAAATTTTGATGAACCGATCAAATGTGTTTGTTTGGTTGTCAAATTTCAAAAACCAATCAAAAATGAACCAACTCATATACACATATATTATATTTAATTTATTTTTAATTTTTCTTGATTTGTTTTTACATTATTCATCTTTTCTTCGTTTGAAAATTCAAAGTACTAAAATATAATCTTAGTCATCTATAATCAGTCTTTTTTTCTTGTTATTATACTTGTATGTATGGTATATATAGGGATATTCAAATTTAGTATATGTGCGTTTTGTACTCTAGGTTATTTTCAAAGTTTAGAACTATCTAATTTGAACATTAGCAATTATGATATCATATATATTACAAATTGTAGAGCTTAAAGTTTGAAGAATGAAATTTATTTTCAAGGAACAAGAATTTATAGCCACAATTTAAAGAGAAATAAAAAGTTCAAAAACTGATCTATCCAACCCAAAACCAACCAATTTTGTTTCGTTCGATTTGGTTTCTATTTTTTAAGATCTAATCAATGGGTTGATTTGAGTTTTAGTTCAAAATTTAACCAACCCAACTTTGCACATCCTCTAATTGGAATGTGGTTTTAAATATATATTTTTTTTCAAAAATCATAAAAAGTGTATAAAAATGGAACTCAGTTCTATCATGATTTTGAATTTGAAAATAAAATTAATTGAAAACATAATTGGTTGCTACTTGCAAATCAAGCCCTCCAAGTTGTTTGTTGTTTTTGTTAATTTTCTTTGTCATCCTTCAGTAGTATACAGCATTTTCCAGGTGTTGTATCATATATGCATAAATAACAAACTTGCTACCCAAAAAAAATTATAAGGATTCTGCTAGAAGAGTGGACGCCTAGGGCATCTATTGGTATTTACTGACATGTACACATCTTCTTCTACTTTTTTTTCCCCTTTTATTTTTACTTATTCATTTGATAACATATTTCTGATATTTGCTACCCTTTTCAAGTTTTGTTGATGCATTCCTGTTGAGAATGAAGAATAAGAAAGAGCTTCTTATGAACAAGAAAATTTGGTCGCGTAGATCTTCTATTTTGCCGGAATTCATTGGTTGCACCATAAGAATTTACAATGGAAAAACTCATGTTCCTTGTAAGATCACTGAAAATAAGGTTGGTCATAAATTTGGGGAGTTTGCTCTTACACGGAAACGAAGAGTTATGAAAACAAATAAAAAGTAGCAAGTTCTTTGCACAAGACATAAGAGTTAAATTGTCTATGTTTTTTCCGCTCAGAATGTTTGTTGTTTTGTCCTCATATGTCACACCCGTCTGAAATAAATTAGGCTCATCTTGCATGGACTTGTTCTACTGGAACTAAGGCTGCGTTTGTTATGCACTATAGTAATGATTTACTTCAATACCGTTTGGCAAATTTTCTCACTGCACTTGACAAGTCCTTGGCCAACCTAAAATTGATTGGTTATGCTCTTAAAAGAGACCCGCCAGAAGGTTCTATGCCTGGGAATTGGATCATCTCTTTGCTGAGTGATGGTTAAATACAACATGTTGTATACTTGTAAATTATAATTTTTTAATGTTGTTCAAATGTCTATCATTATTTCTTCTTTTATAAAAAAATAAAGGGTTAAGAAAATTCGTAAATATAACCATTGCTTGCATTTATTCTTTTACGTCCTTGCCTCTCCATCATAACCCTCCATCCTCTTAAATACAATCTAATGATCAATGATATGCCTGTATAAAATTTTACTTTTTTCTTTCTCGAAGGGGCTATGTTTCCAAGCTTCACATTGCTCCTGCAGCTACCAAATAAAGAACATGAATCTCATATGTTAAATCAGAATATAGTATTATTAATCTTCTAAATCATTATTCTACTACCTTTAGTAAAATTAATTCTAATAATGCTCGTCTTTATTGTTAATAAAATCTTAATATAAAATAACTATTGGCTATTTTGGATTAGAACTTCTCAGTTTTTTTATAAAGTTGTTGTAACTGTTGCACATGTCAAGAGCTAATTAGTGCAATTATGTATATATATTACTAACAGTTCAATGAGTAAATCATCTAGTAATTTTCATCGAGATTTTATATATTGTCGTATAAGAAGCATATATATATATATATATTATCATTCTATCAAAAAATTCAGAAAACGAAATAAAAATCATAATAATAATGAAAAATGAAATAAAAATAATAATAATAATGAAGAAGTTATCGTCTATTCGCGGAGATTTTGAACCAGTAGTGTGGGGCACAATGACAAACAAAATGGCCAGGATGCTCTGCAAAATGGCTCAGGTTTTGTATGTTGTTGTAGTAGATATTGATGATAAGCATCGTTGGTCTCAAATTGATATTGAATTGATGTAAGAATGCCTACGGTTCTTTTCCTTATGTTATAAAAAGCTATGTGAGGAAAAATTCTAAGATACAAAATATCACTGTCATTAGGGTCGAGAGCAAGTACATTAAAGTTCAAACCATTTAACTGTTTCCTCAACAATCCACCAAGAAAAGGATCATTTAGAACATTAAACAATACCTCACGATAGCCCAAACGATGTACCCAATTCCATTTGTAGAACGATGACATTCCATTATTATTATTGTCCTCCAATTCCCAAACATTCATGCCACCTTCCTTATGGATGGTCCCTAAAGATCTATTTTCATCTAAACATAACAGCCCATTAGAAATCCCTGTAAAAAAACGCAAGGAACCATTGCACACATCTAGTTTCCAATTTTCGTTAGTCCAACATAAGCGAGCATTAGGCAAACAAATGAAACGACAATAATAATCATTACAACAGTCGTTATTATTGAACATATTGATTGGATCTATTCCAACAAAGCCAAACACATATTCGAACGATGAACCTTTCAGAGTAGGCCAATACAACATCCCATTGCAAGCAACACCTGGACAGGAGGCATCCCCTTTAAAATTATAAACATGACAATCTTTAGGGCACAAAACTTGTACCTCTCTCCATTTACCAAACTTTGATGAGTATATCTCCACTTTAAATGAGTTCATCGCCTTTTCGGGGAATTCGAATGATCGAAATAGGCGCACAACTGAAAAGTAATAGCGATTGTTGTTTTGATCATGATCATGAGTGATTAGTCCATATGATGCTGGTTTGTTAACATTTTCAATAGGTGGTTTAGGAATAGAAACAAACTGCTTAGTATAAGGGTTATAAACGCAGTGAAGCCAACTGAGTTTGCATAAAATCAAATCTTTATAAGTGGCTAATACCAAGTAAGGATTAGTTTCGAAACGGGCGGCTAGACAATCCAATGAAAGTTTGCTTGAATTCTTCAAAAAATTTATATCTGAATCCACATCATCATTACCATTACATATTATTGAGAATTTCAAACCAAATCTATATGAAGGTTTTGCAATCAGGAACCAACGTCTTAATCGATGAGCAAGATGAGGATCATGAATAATTGAGATAATAAGATTTAACCACACCTTTGAAACGCACTTGCACAAAGCTAAAGATCTTAGATCAGGCAATCGAACAAGTCGAACAAGAATTTCAAGGATTAAAGCTTCTGGGAGATCTTGAATACTAGTCTTCCTCATATTGTTAACTATAGGCCTGTTAACTCTTCGCTTGACTTTTTCGTTTTGACCTATATGTTCAAATATTGTGTTATATATAGTATTGTACTAGTTTACTCCTATTAGGATTCTTTTTCCTCAAACCAATTCCAATAGTAACTAGATTTCATGCTTTATATTATATATTATTATTATTATTATAAATAATGTTATTTATTTATATAATATAAATTCTTAAAAAAACTTTCACATTTATCCTTTTTTATTTTATTTTTTATACTATAAATCAGCATTTTTTTTTTCTGGAAAATTATTTCCTAAATTATTATTATTATTATTATTATTATTATTATTATTATTATTATTTTATTTTTATTTATTTATCTATATAAAAGTGTGAAAGGATCAATATAATTTATTTTCGAAATTTGTCCTAAATAATTTAAAACTTTATAACTTTAATCTTATATAATTTAAAGATTAATTAAAATTCAAATCAAAGATTAGTTACAGCACAACTATAACTCTTGAATCATTTATCAAGTCTCTAAGTTTTTCACTCACTTATCAAATCTGTATAATTTTTATCCAAATTAATTGCATAATAAGATTGTTTTCCTAATTAGAGCAAATACATACAATTAATTAAGGACAGCGTTAAATCCACGCTATCTCAAAATTTAATTATTTTATTGTCAATTTTACACCTTAATTATTTACTTTTCTAATTTTGCGACGACATCTGAAGTAATATCGACGCATTAAAATCAAATTAATAATTAATTATAGTAGAACACTAGAACTAGAATTCTTTATTCACTTATTTAGTTGCTATGATTTTTCACTCACTTATCAAATCTTTATAATTTTTATCCAAATTAACCGTATAATACAAGTGTTTTCTTATATATATATATATATATATATATATATATATAATATACACATACACACACGTTTAGAATACAATACACTTAATATTCTTTCGAATGGGATAATATATTTATATGTGATAAGTATTAGCTTTTTGGAAAATAATCTAACATAAATCTTTTTCATTATTTTTATATTTTGTATTAGTAAAATACATATGTTTAGCACGCGTGATATATTTTATTTTTTTTATTATATTTTTGTGTGATATTAAAATATATATTTATTAATTTTTTAGTAAATAAAGTATTAAAAATTAATTATTATAAAAATATTTATTATGAAGTGTAGCAACATAAAAACACATTTTTAGACCCTCAAACAAAAAAAAAATGATGAAAACAATTAACCATCACAAAATAAAAATTATGTAAAGCATGAAAAAGTTTGCATTACAAATGTAAAAATGTAAGTTTTAATTATAAAATAATTAATATTTATGTAACATAAAAAGTAAATTCTTATAGTAGAAAACAAATAAAAAAAATTATAATATAATTTAATTAGTATAATTAACTAAATAAAATTAATAATAGTAACAATTTGAATAATTCTGTCTATTTTTTTAATTATAGTATTACTGTTATTTTGAAAATAAATATGTATTTTAGCTTATCTAACATTTATAATATAAAAAATTAAACTATAAATAAAATTTGTATAGGCTTCTCTTTTATCTTTTTTTATTTTCTTAATTATTTTTTATTTTTACCCAATTATTTTAAAGAAAAAAATTATTCAAATGCTATTTTTGGTTATGTAAGATTTATTTAAAAATTATGAAACAATAAATAAGATATATTAAATAAATCAAATTAATAATAATGAAAATATTCGTAATTTAATTTGAAAGATTTTGTCAAAAAAATTTATTAATTACGAGTAGTGCCATTTCTTTGAAAATAAATATCTATTTTAATTTATTTATGACTTCTAGTATAAAAAGATTTTGTTGGACCTTAATGTTTAATTTAGGAATATTGACTCATAGCAATCAGATGCTATTTTTTATTAAATATTTATTACCGAATCGAAAAAGTCAATATGTCAAAAAATATACACTCACATATTCGGGTGAGATTTGAACTTAAATTTCTGGTGGAAGGATTCTGAGTCTTACCACCCGAACTACAAGAGATTCACACGCGATATCATTAATTTTGTATTCTTGAAGTCATATTATGCCAAAACTCATTTTTTCCTTCTAATTTCAATAGACTAAATTCATCATTAATATGTCTATTTATTCTGTAAGGTTAATATGCTTTTTATAAATTTATTTATGTTTTGTTTCATCTTTTATTATAATGTTGGTGAATTTTTATAGTAGTATAAAAATGAAGTTTGAAAAGTCAATGCCAAATTAATAAGTATAATAATTTTAATGGTCTTACTCTATAATAACTTTGAACTAAGTAATGAAAAAATTTAATAGGTTTTATATTTTTTCTATTTTTACCAAAATTATGTTTATAATAAATTTTCATGAAAAAAAGTGTTTAGATAAATATAATTAATAATATTTATTTACCTTTCGCTCTTAATTTTGAAGTTATCGTTAATCTAAAATTAAGTTTCTAGATAATTAAAACTCTTGTTATCATAAATATTAAAGGGATATCTATTTAACTATTATTTGTAATTTTATACGGTAGTGGTGTTTAAAAAAAATTGAAATATTTATAATTTATAATTTAATAATAAATGAAGCATAATTAAAAATGAAAACACCTGCGGCATTTAACTAATAAATTGTATAAAATGATAATAAAAACTGTTACTTTAATATCAATTTTAAAATAAAATAGATATCGAGTACAATATATCATAGATTTTATAATTAGATAATTTTGTTAAAATTTTCAAAATAAAATTATTAATTATATTGGATAGTTATCATTTTTATTGTTTTTTTAACCATCTTCACAATTTTAATCTTGATAAAAATATTTTGTTATATTTCAACATTTTTGTTGATAGACTCAGTTTTTTTTTTATACTTGTACATATGATATTTTTCTCTTCCTTTCTAATTAATTTATAATTTTTATCATTAATATTAGACAATTATACCTAAAATTTTAAATTATTAACAACAAATGTCATTTTATATGTTAAGTTATCCACCTTTATAAAGTAGTCAAATTATATCATTAAATTATTCATTTTTTCCGATAGTTAAAAATAAATATCATTTAATAATTTAAATTAAAAATATAAGTAAAATATAACACACGTTCTTTTTAAATATATATATATATATATATATATATATATGGGCTAGTTTTGAGGTTAAATAAATTTAACAAATTATATTAATAAATTATAATAATCATAAATAATCAAAATCAATGATGTAGATGATATTATATTTTCATATATTAAACATAAGATTAACTAAAATTAATTGTCAAAAATATTTATTTAATTCATTTATATTAAGAACAGTCACCATATATATATATATATATTTATTATTCAAATCTCTACTCTCCCTTTTTTTTTTTTTTTTTTTATAATTATATTAGGATTTTTTTTTTTTTGCTCACTCCAAACAATCCAACAAGCAAATTAATTGGAAATAAACTGACGACGATACAAAAAGTTGAAAACTTTTACTCAATAGATAGAACAATGCTTGAAAACTTGACTAAAAAACATAGACTCAACAACAGAAATAAATTATGAAAAAAGGGACAAGGATCTAGAAAATTGAAACTAGGCTCCAATACCAAATAATGCGCTCAAACCTTGAAACACACAAATGATGATGTACTTGAGAACCCTAAGAGAACGGTTAAGGATCTTACAAAAAATTAAAATTGATCCCAAAGAACATATTTTTAGATCAGTTGTAGTTTCTTTGATTATATGGATATTACACACCACGAATCTTATCTTATGAATATTATGCACCACGAATTCAAGTGTAAAGACACCACAAGGATTGCAAATCCTTAATAAGTCGGCTTATACAAGAACAAAACAGGCTAAAAGCTCTCAAATACGATATAAAATCACTAATAATCAAGTTGTGTTCGTTTTGCACAAAAAATGGGGCTTAAATAAACAAAATTATGACATAAAATTGTTTGGTACAAAAAAACCCTAAAAAATATGAAAAACTTTAGATATACTATGCGGGCCACGGTACACTCTAATCCATGCTGTGACATGCAACATACTATTGAAAACACACTAAAATCCAAGACCCATATGCCGCGGCACACATCATCTTTCATTGATTTCCAAGAGCCACATGCCACAACAATTTATACATTGTGCCACAGCATGCCTTGTTCCACTAGACTTATCCAAGAGTTGTATGTCGTGGCCCCATTTCTTCATGTTAAGGCGTGCATGGTTCTATTGTGCATAGCACATTGATTTCAATTATTGGTGAAAGCTATGCCTTGGACTCTTTTTGTGGCAACCTAAGCTCATGGGTTAGCTCTTGAATCAACCCGTTCAATGATTCTTTGAATTGTTTGGCCTTTGATCTTGTCACAGGTCCACTTAGAACGTACAACTATCCGTGGTACCATATGTATGTGTCGGTGTAGGTGATGTGTACATAGACAGTGAATGTTTCCGTCAAACAATGCTTAGTGTTCTTGATAGACATATGTTCTGCAAGAACTCCTATGGTATTTTACGGTGTTATTGTTGGTGTTTATGATCTTGGGCCTTCGATGGATGGTCAAGTTTGTTTATTTACATCCCAAGCTCTATTTATATTGAATCTTGATTCAAATTTGTTTTGTTTAAATCCATAATGAAATAGCAAATGATGAGAGCAACATTATTAGGGTTCTGTTAGTAAATAATTTTTGCAATTCACAATGATTTTGCAAAATATGAGTACATTGTTAAAAGAAACTATAGCCTTAAAGGAATTGTTCATCATGGAGCAACTGCCAGTATCAATTGCAGTAGGTGGTAGTGTCGGTGATGTATTTATGTTAATTACAAGCATTATAAAAGAAAAATGTGTGAATAAGCACATAAAGAGGCTAAGAGAAACAATATTATTTTTTAGTATAAAGTATATTAATAAATATATGTATAAGTATATTAATATATTTTTATTTAAACTTTATTTCTAGAATTTTAATTCAAAATTTTGTATATATTATAAAACAATTTTATAAATTATAATTAATAATTATTCATAACTTTGTAGCATAAAAATAAAATAATAGATGTACAAATATCAT
This sequence comes from Elaeagnus macrophylla, assembly GCA_029378325.1. Taxonomy (NCBI): domain Eukaryota; kingdom Viridiplantae; phylum Streptophyta; class Magnoliopsida; order Rosales; family Elaeagnaceae; genus Elaeagnus; species Elaeagnus macrophylla. The sequence goes on along the minus strand of CM055644.1, from coordinate 18,914,712 downwards.
TTAAGTCCCACACAGTGATATATATTCACTTTAAATTATCAATTATAATTCAAAAATTTAATAGGAAATCCACTCGGACCCTAATTCTATTGACAAGAAAATATATACCAATTGCATTCGATGTTTTGATTGAGGGTGATTTAAAAAGTGATATTTTTAGAAGCCATAACTTTAAAAATGACCTAAAAATTGATAAATTATATAACTTGTATGAAAAATATAGGAATAAAATTTAAACCCTAAAATATTAATATATCCAATTAAATATTTTAGTTATTTTTCTTTTACAAAAAACATTTACTTTACAATTTTTGTAAAAAATGAATATCTAAGTTACTTTTAGAATAATAAAATATTTTGATAGAATAATAAAATGAACTTAATGGGATCAAAAAGTTATTTTATTTTAACAGTTTAAAATTGACTGTAAATTATATAATTTTTTTTCCATCTATTTTTATAAATTTTATATTTCATCTAATAGTTGTTGTGACGATCAGGCCAACATTTTATTTATTTATTTATTATTGTATTTTTTTTTCAAAAAAAAAAAGAGAATCTTACTTTTATCGTTGAAAGTTAACATATTAAAATATGACGTCGATTTTTACAACTCACAGGAATATCCTCTCTGGCCTATAGAGTTCATTTTGCCTCCCCAGACTCGAACCTTGGACCTGGCCATAAGTACCAAAGCCTAGATGGTACCAGCTTCGTTGGCCTTTAGTATTTATGGCCAAGTCCAAGGTTCGAGGCTGGGGAGGCGAAAAGAACTCTCTAAACCAGAGAGGATATTCCTTTGAGTTGTTGTAACGCCCCCCGAGCCTACCTTGTGGGTAGACTAGGAAATGTTACTTTTTTTTTTTTTTTTGAAAAGATAGTTTATTTGAAAAGTAGGTACTAACTTGTCAGGTCTCTCAAACTTTGAAATAATCTTAAAGTTTAGCTTTCTTCATAAATAAAAGAGCATGAACTAATTAGGATAGAAAATATTGTTCGTGTTTCAATACAGTAAACTTATTAAATACTTATTTATAAACAATCATTGACTTTTAAAATATCTTAAACTGGGACCACTTCAAAGCCACACTCTTAGATGTCTTCTTTATGTCGTCCAAAGCTACTGCTCATTATCTAAAAAAAATTAAAGTAAACACGAATGAGCTAACGCTCAGTAAGTAAATCCACATGCAACATGCATCAAGATGACATATTTATTTATTTACATATTTCTCTTCATTTACACATGTCCTCTTTTCTTTGTACTTTTCTTCAATTGTTGGTTCAATGGTGGTTTTCTTATATATAAATATATATATATTTTTAATCTTTATAGTAGGGCCCTTGTGTGATACCTATGCCATCGGTAACCAGTGGGCCATGGTTTTCGAAACCTGTTCCAACTACCGGATCCTTGGTAGTATCGTACTTGGGGCATAACATGAGTGTGGACCAACTGAAGTCGCCACACACACATTGGTGATCCCATTAAGGGCCTATCGTTCCCTGTGGCCAACTAAACATAAGGGAAACCTCCCTGCATACGATCAATCATTCATTTAACTATGGTGGGTCCGCCGGTCCCCCGCGTCCCTTGCCCACTCAGCCCTCAAAACATAGGCACACACAAACTTTGAACTTCTTATTTCATATATTTAAGACAAAACATCATTATCACTTTTCTTGTTTCTTAATCAATATGCTTAAATTATATTTAACATATAAATGTTCATGTATGGTTTGGACAATTAATAATGAACATGTATGCATGAGCATATATTATTATGTAAAATAACTTTAGAAGCATATAAATTTCACGTAACATATAACATACACATAACTTACTCTAATGCAAAAAGATTGAGATTTACTTACATTAAACCTTTAGATGAATTGTCTTAATAAATGTATCCTTCAATAGCTCACACCCTAAATCTCTTAAAAAAATCCAAGAAGAAAGAATAGATTTGAGGAATAAGGATTAAGAATATGTGGTAGAGAGAAGGACTTTGAGAAGAGATTTTAGGAATGGATGAGCCTAACACACATATATATAGTGCTCCAAAAACTTGGACCATACTTAACATTCTTGGAGACAAAGGAACTTGCCCACCAAGTAAAATATTTAATTAATAAAAGAAGAACTTGCCCACCAAGTAAAATATTTAATTAATAAAAGGAGGACTTGCCCACCAAGAAAAATATTTAATTAATAAAAGGAGGACTTGCCCACTAAGTAAATTATTTAATTAATAAAAGGAGGACTTGCCCACCAAGTAAATTATTTAATTAATAAAAGGAGGACTTGCCCACCAAGTAAATTATTTAATGATAATGTAAAAATACTAGTTAAAAAAAGTAACAAATTTATTAATTATGTGAAATATCTAACAAGAATATTAATTCAATAAATACCACTTATACTGATAAATTAAATTACTTGCTTTACATATATATGATAAAAATCTAATCGTCACAATTCCCTTCCCCTAAGAAAAAGTTTCGTCCTCGAAACTAGACATACTGAATAGGTAAGGGTACTTAGAACGCATCTCATCTTCACTTTCCCATTGCTTCTTCGACTGCATGGTTTCTCCACAGAACTTTAACCAATCGAATGCTTTTGTTCCTTAGGTTTTTCACTTCAAAATCCAATATTTTTACTGGTGCCTCTTCATACGAAAGATCCTTGCGAACATCTAATGATTCATAACTCAAAACATGGGAGGGGTCCGTCAAATATTTTCTAAGCAAAGACACATGAAAAACATTGTGCACTTCTGATAAGGTTGGTGGTAGTGCCAATCTATAAGCTAGATTGCCTATTCGCTCTAAAATCTCGAAAGGTCCAATGAAGCGAGGACTCAATTTACCTTTCTGTCCAAATCTCATTACTCCCTTCATGGGTGATATCTTAAGAAACACCTTATTACCAACTTCAAATTATAACGACCTCCTCGTCTTATCAGCATAACTTTTTTGTCTACTTTGTGCTGTAAGCATGCGCTGGCGAATAAGAGTTACCACTTCAGCTGTTTGTCGTACAATTTCTGGTCCAAGTAGTCTCCTCTCTCCTATTTCATCCCAATGGATTGGTGACTTACACTTCCTTCCATACAAAGCCTCATATGGTGCCATCCCAATAGTTGCTTGATAGCTGTTATTATAGGAAAATTCTACCAATGGTAAGAACTCATCCCAAGAACCTTGGAAATCAATCACACAAGCCCTTAACAAATCCTCCAAAATTTGGATTGTCCTTTCTGATTGACCATTGGTTTGAGGATGGAAAGCGGTGCTAAATCTTAATTGTGCACCCATGGCCTTGTGTAAGATCTCCCAGAAAATAGATTTAAACTTTGGATCTCTATCTGACACAATGGATACTGGAACTCCATGAAGTCTTACAATCTCTTTAATATAGAGTTAGGCATATTGGTCTACATTGTATGTTTTCTTAACTGGTAAGAAATGCGCTGATTTTGTGAGTCTATCTACAATTACCCAAATTGAATCGTAACCCTTCTTTGTCCTGGGTAAACCAAGAACAAAGTCCATTCCCACATGCTCCCATTTCCACTCTAGTACCATTAGTGGTTGTAAAAGACCCGAAGGTCGCTGATGTTCTGCTTTGACTTGTTGACATGTTAAACAATGTTCAACATAATCAGCTATTTCTCTCTTCATCCTTATCCACCAGTAGTGCTTACTTAAGTCCTTATACATCTTTGTGCTCCCTGGATGGATTGAATATGGAGTGTTGTGAGCTTCATACATGATTTCTTTCTTCAACTCTTGATCATTAGGAATGCATAATCGATTCCTATATCTTAATACTCCATCTTTTGATAGAACAAACTCTGACTGCTTGCCAGCCTCAACTTCGATTTTGATCTTTTTAATGAATTGATCTTCATTCTGGGCTACTTTGATTTTGTCTAAAAGAATAGGTTGGACCTTTAATGTAGCTAAAAAGGCTACATCATTTTTTGGAAACAATTTCAAGTTCAAACCTTTGGATGTCAGATTTAAGAGGAGTGGGTATATGCCTTATAGATGCTAGAACTCCTGAGGACTTCCTGCTTAATGCATCAGCAACTACATTTGCCTTCCCAGGGTGATAGTTAATGCTGCAGTCATAATCTTTTACCAACTCCAGCCATCGACGTTGTCTCATATTTAGCTCCTTTTGAGTGAAGATGTATTTTAAGCTTTTGTGATCGGTAAATATCTCACATTTTACACCATAAAGATAATGTCTCCATATTTTCAAGGCAAATACCACTGCAGCCAATTCAAGATCATGAGTTGCGTAGTTCTTTTCATAGTCTTTTAATTGTCTTGAGGCATAAGCAATTACTCTCCCATATTGCATTAACACACAACCCAACCCTTTCTTAGAGGCATCACTATATATGACAAATCCCTCTATTCCTGATGGTATAGCTAAGACAGGTGCTGAGGTCAAGCGCTTCTTCAACTCCTGGAAACTGTACTCACATTCACAAGACCAAAGAAAATTAACATTTTTTCTCGTTAGTCGAGTTAGTGGTAAAGCAGTACATGAAAATCCCTCGACAAAACGTCTATAATAGCCAGCTAATCCTAAGAAGCTTCGAACTTCTTTCGCATTCTTAGGAGTTGGCCATCCTTGTACAGCTTCAACTTTGCTGGGGTCCACAGCGATGCCTTCCTTAGAAACAATATGGCCAAGGAAAACAACATGATCCAACCAAAACTCACACTTCTTAAGCTTTGCGTACAATCCTTTTTCCCGAAGGATGTCTAAGACAAGTCTTAAGTGTTTCTCATGATCCTCCTTTGTTCGTGAGTAAATGAGAATGTCATCAATGAAAACGATTACAAATTGATCCAAATATTCTTTGAACACTCGGTTCATTAAATCCATGAATGCAGCTGGTGCATTTGTTAATCCGAAAGGCATAACAAGAAATTCATAATGACCATATCTAGTACGAAAAGCCGTCTTAGGAATGTCTTCCTCTTTTATCTTAAGCTGATGGTACCCTAATCGTAAATCTATTTTAGAGAAATGATTGGAACCTTGAAGTTGGTCAAATAAGTCATCAATTCGGGGCAACGGATATTTGTTCTTAATCGTGACTTTATTCAACTCACGATAGTCCATACATAATCGCATAGTCCCATCTTTCTTCTTTACAAATAGTACTGGGGCTCCCCAAGGAGAATGACTAGGTCGGATGAAGTTCTTATCCAACAACTCTTGTAATTGCACCTTAAGTTCTTTTAATTCAATAGGGGCCATACGATAAGGTGCCTTAGAAATTGGGGCAGTACCAGGAACCAAATCAATGGAAAATTCCATTTCTCTATCAGGAGGCAAACCTAACAAATCATCTGGAAAAACATCTGGGTACTCACAAACAACTGGTATTTGAACCATATTTATTTCCTCCTTTGGTACTTCAACAATAGAAGCTAAGTATCCTCTACAACCTTTATTCAACATTTTTCGGGCCTTCATTGCAGAGATTAACGGGACACTTAACTTTTGTTTTGTACCAATAAAGGTAAAGCTAGGTTCGTTTGGAGGTTGGAAAGTTACAATCTTATGATGACAATCAAGGATAGCATGGTGCGTAGCCAACCAATCCATGCCAAGGATAACATCGAAGTCATGGATTCCTAAGATTATTAAGTTAGCAGGTAGTAAACGGTTTCCAATTTTAACAGGAGAAGCCTTCAAGCTAAATCTCGATTTCATGATTTCACCAGATGGGGTTGAGACGTTGAAAAATTCATTCATAAGAATTGGTTTTTTGTTAAGTTGCTTTGTAAAGGCATAACTAACAAATGAGTGTGTTGCACCACGATCTATAAGTACCCTAGCTAAACAATTATGTATGTTCATCATACCTGTTATGACAGTTGAAGTGTCATTGGCTTCTTGTTGAGTTAGGGTATACACACGAGCTTCAGTCCTCTTTTGAGCATTGTTGTTGATATTATTTGGCCCTGGGCCTCCATAGCAATCACGAGCAATGTGTTCAACCTTTCCACATCTAAAGCAAACACTACTCCCTATGCGACATTCTCCTCGATGGTCCTTGCCACATTTGGGACACATAGCCCTAGGTTGCTTATTTTGATCACCCCAATTTCCATTGTTGTTATCCTTGTTTTTATACTGGTGTTTTCGCTTTTGTCTCTTGTCTTGCCAAAACTTCCCCCTTGAGTCATTTCCAGCACCTCCAAAAGGAGTTTTACTTGTTCCATGGACCAATTGTTGGGCCATTTCAATCACTAGTGCCTTATTCACCACTTCAGTGTAAGTGGTTAATTCAAACGGTAAAACAGCTTCCTTAATTCGTGGTCTCAATCCTTCCTCGAAGCGTTGGGCTCTACATTCCTCAGCTGCCACAAAAGTAGGGGCAAATTTTGCAAGTCGAGTGAACTCTGCCTCATACTCAGTAACAGTTTTGTTTCCTTGTTGTAGTTGAAGAAACTCGCATTCCTTCTGTCTTCGAACACTTTTTGGAAAGTATTTCTCATAGAAGGAGTTTCGAAACATCTCCCAAGTAAATAAATCCATGTTGCCTTCATGTTGTCGTCCCATCATCTTCCACCAGTCAAGGGCGTCTCCTTGAAGCATGTATGCAGCGTTTGCCACCTTTTCTGTCTCGGTACATCGTACAACAGTAAAAGCCTTTTCCATCTCAGCTATCCACTTTTATGCCTCTTGGGGATCTATAGTACCCTCAAAGGTCGGTGGTAACAATTTCTTAAAATCAGAGAAGCTACTTCGTTCTGGTTGGGGTCTTGGAGGATGTTGTTGTTGTGCTTGCCCGAAAGTAGCCATTGCTTGCATAAACATGCCTATAGTAAGTGGAGCATTTGGTTGAAGTGTTTCTTCATTAAGATTATCCCTATTATTGCAGTTGTCACATGATCTAGTATTACGACTGGCCATACTATAATTTCCAAGAACAAACTATACTCACTACTATTTCTCATAAGTTTCTTAAAAAGTCATAAAATCATAAGACAATAAATTAAAAGTTCAATACATTATAACTTACCGGACGACATTTGGTAGACATCTAGTGGTATGATTTTGTGGTCCCTTAAGTCTACAGGAACTAAAACCTTTGCTCTGATACCAAACTGTAACGCCCCCCGAGCCTACCTTGTGGGTAGACTAGGAAATGTTACTTTTTTTTTTTTTTTGAAAAGATAGTTTATTTGAAAAGTAGGTACTAACTTGTTAGGTCTCTCAAACTTTGAAATAATCTTAAAGTTTAGCTTTCTTCATAAATAAAAGAGCATGAACTAATTAGGATAGAAAATATTGTTCGTGTTTCAATACAGTAAACTTATTAAATACTTATTTATAAACAATCATTGACTTTTAAAATATCTTAAACTGGGACCACTTCAAAGCCACACTCTTAGATTTCTTCTTTATGTCGTCCAAAGCTACTGCTCATTATCTAAAAAAAATTAAAGTAAACACGAATGAGCTAACGCTCAATAAGTAAATCCACATGCAACATGCATCAAGATGACATATTTATTTATTTACATATTTCTCTTCATTTACACATGTCCTCTTTTCTTTGTACTTTTCTTCAATTGTTGGTTCAATGGTGGTTTTCTTATATATAAATATATATATATTTTTAATCTTTATAGTAGGGCCCTTGTGTGATACCTATGCCATCGGTAACCAGTGGGCCATGGTTTTCGGAACCTGTTCCAACTACCGGATCCTTGGTAGTATCGTACTTGGGGCATAACATGAGTGTGGACCAACTGAAGTCGCCACACACACATTGGTGATCCCATTAAGGGCCTATCGTTCCCTGTGGCCAACTAAACATAAGGGAAACCTCCCTGCATACGATCAATCATTCATTTAACTATGGTGGGTCCGCCGGTCCCCCGCGTCCCTTGCCCACTCAGCCCTCAAAACATAGGCACACACAAACTTTGAACTTCTTATTTCATATATTTAAGACAAAACATCATTATCACTTTTCTTGTTTCTTAATCAATATGCTTAAATTATATTTAACATATAAATGTTCATGTATGGTTTGGACAATTAATAATGAACATGTATGCATGAGCATATATTATTATGTAAAATAACTTTAGAAGCATATAAATTTCACGTAACATATAACATACACATAACTTACTCTAATGCAAAAAGATTGAGATTTACTTACATTAAACCTTTAGATGAATTGTCTTAATAAATGTATCCTTCAATAGCTCACACCCTAAATCTCTTAAAAAAATCCAAGAAGAAAGAATAGATTTGAGGAATAAGGATTAAGAATATGTGGTAGAGAGAAGGACTTTGAGAAGAGATTTTAGGAATGGATGAGCCTAACACACATATATATAGTGCTCCAAAAACTTGGACCATACTTAACATTCTTGGAGACAAAGGAACTTGCCCACCAAGTAAAATATTTAATTAATAAAAGGAGGACTTGCCCACCAAGTAAATTATTTAATTAATAAAAGGAGGACTTGCCCACCAAGTAAATTATTTAATTAATAAAAGGAGGACTTGCCCACCAAGTAAATTATTTAATTAATAAAAGGAGGACTTGCCCACCAAGTAAATTATTTAATGATAATGTAAAAATACTAGTTAGAAAAAGTAACAAATTTATTAATTATGTGAAATATCTAACAAGAATATTAATTCAATAAATACCACTTATACTGATAAATTAAATTACTTGTTTTACATATATATGATAAAAATCTAATCGTCACAGTTGTAAAAATCGACTCTTGTGGATTCGTAAGGCCGGTCTCGGAGATTGACCGCTGGATAATCGTTTCATCACAGGGGCAGTCGTCACAACAGTGATTGCAAAAAGCACACCAAGTTCATCATTTCTTGTATATCTTTTACCTATTGAGGTACCTGATACTATAGTAGAAATCATACGTTTAATACACGTTATCAACTATTACACACGATTTAATATTGGTACTCATAGAGAAAAAAATTCAATAAATATGACTGCATAAATTCGACTTGATTAATGACACATGCATACCTCCTTCCCCAATCATATTTGAGATGCCAACTGCATCTAAGGATTTGGAAATTCGACATACAACTATGTCATAGTCTTCCTTTCGAACGAGCGGTAAAACCATGCACTTAATAGGTGCAAAATGTGGCAGGAAGCGGAACACATTTAATTGTTCATCCCCATCTTTACTTGGCCTTGTGTAAAAAGAATGCTCTAAGAGGCAATACATGATTCGTCCAATACCAAAAGATGGCTCAACAACAGATGGTGTGAAAACTCTTTGGTGTTCGATCTTTTTCTCTTTTGAAATTGTCACCATATTCTTCTTAATCGATACATTCTTTCCCAGCATGCAGACGTAAAAATACACATCTCCTTTTGATTCTAGATTAGCTCTCATGTCTAAAGCTTCTTGCTCATTCATTGCCTAATATAATATCATATAACAAATAGTTGAAGAAATAAATGTTTTCATTCATGAATTGAGGACATAAAGGTATTGTGCATATCACCTCCAAAGCTTCAACCACAGTCTTTTGATTCCCCTTGAATGCAAGGCCAAGCTCTTTCTTAGATGGAGTTACCACCAATTTCTAAAAGCACACAAGTCAAATAAAATTGGCCAACAGGTACAAGTTTAATTTAATTAACATATCAATAATATATGTCACGCAACAGTCATGCTTTTTCAAAAGAGTGATATGAAATGCAAATTAAAACCCACAATGCCTCCACTTCTCTAGGTTTTGGAATTTTTTTAGTAGCCACGAGAGGAACGCCGCTATACAAATTTAAAGCAATCGCAAATTTATGGATTAATTGATTTGAATAAATTATTATCATCCCATTTTACAATAAATTATCCAATTATTATAAAATTTTAGTTTATTTGTAGAATAATAAGTAATTTTTTTAATATAAGAATGATACATAATTTTTTAATTATATTAAGTAAATCAAAAGATAAAATTTCAATTTTTAGTAAGTCATTATCAAGAAATTTAAAAATATTTTTTCTAAATCTAGTTAATTATTTAATTAATTTTATAATCTATATATGTCAACAATAAGACAAAATAAATTAAATAATATATTTAAAATATATATATTTTAAAAAAAAATTAACAAAGTGATATGATTTAGAAATAAAATCAATAATAATATAAGAATAATTTTTAATGCTATTTTTAATTTATATAAACTTTCAATCCACTCTATATTTTTATACTTATTAGAGATTTTTATTTTTTAATCATAACAAACATAATAAATAAATAAATATTTTTTTTTACTTTTTAATATTTTAAAAAATATTCTAGCAATTTAAAAAAGAATTGAAAAAATACGTAGGTGTAAAAATTAATGCCATTATTAATAAAAATTATTTTTTATAATATATCTAACCTCATGATTATTAGAACCATTTTTTCAAATATTAGAAATATTTGTGAAAAAAAAGCAAATCTTTCGTATTTTTCTCTAGTATTATAATATATAATATACAAATTTTTATCCATATTACTTGGAAGGCTAAAGCAATCAAAAAACAACGGAGAAGGATCTAAGATATGTAGATGATCACAGACCATTAATTGCTATTTGAAGTCTTGAATTTTTGCGGCAACAAGGAATGAAGTCCAAGTTCATTTTCCGTTGGGTTTTTTTTTTCCGTTGACAAGGATAAATTGAAAGTAGTCTGGCTGACTACTGGTTATGTCTTTTATTTTTTATTTTTTAGAGCTACTTTTATTTATTGTAGTAAACCTTCTCACTTCAAATATTTTTATTTTCTGAATAATTTTTAATTATTTAGAAAAAAAATAGTTTTCTATTTTCTATGTCACGAAAACGTTATTTTTTCTTAAAAAATAAAAAATGAGACGAAATATTATTTTATTCAAACATTTTTATTTAATAATTAATTTTTGCAACAAACTTTTTTTTTTTGTTTGCATGCTTCTAATTGTAAAGTGCGGAAAATAAGTGATTTGAAGTTTAAAATCAATTTGCATCAACAATAAATTTTTTCATAAATTGTAAAATAGGGAAAAGTGTCATAGAGGATTGTTATTTTTTATTTTTTTTATTTATAAAAAGTGTCATTTAATTCTCTAACTTATAAAATATTTTTAAGTTTTTTTACTTATGATAAATGTATTTTTCAGTACTCTACTTGTAAAAAAAGTGTCAGGCAAGGATAAAGTTAATTTTTAATCCAATTTTTTGTTAAATATAATAGAATAGCACATGTAACACATGCATGTTTATATTTTTCGATAGATATATATGTAAGAAATTAATATTTAATTAAAAAATTACTTAATTTTTTTTTTAAATTTTCAAAAAAATTTAAATTAAACTTTCAATATAATTTAAATATAATATCCAATAAAGTCTGAATAAAATATTCACTCTATAATACCTAAAGTCGTAACTTAGACAATAAAAATTTTATTTAAGTTTGATCGAATTTAATAAAATTTAAATAGAATTTTTATTGTCTAATATCTAAAATTGCATAATAAACAATAAATTATTTATTGTATAATATTTAAAGTCACAACTTAGACAATAAAAATTTTATTAAGTTTAATCGAAAAAAATTGTTAAAATTGGAGTAATTTTTCAATAAAATTATTTAATTTAATATATTTCTATCAAAAAAGATAAACATACTTACAAAACATGTACTATTCTATTAGATTTAACCAAAAATTAGATAATAAAAAAAAAAAACTTCACCTCGTTCTTGTTTGATACTATTTTTACAAGTAAAAAGACTTCAAAATATATTTTTCATAAGCAAAGAAATTTGTACACACCTTTTATAAGCTGGAGAATTAAATGACCCATGTTGCCTAAATAAAAGATCATTTTAGCTCTTCACCTTAATAATATGTATCATTTTATTTTAAGCATAAATATTATTTAATACTAAAATTCTTAATTATTTTAATATTTACTAAGTTTTTTGTCTTCCATTTAGTTTACTTAGTTTATTATTATTATCTTAGCCGAATATTTTTAAACTAAATTAAAAACATACAGTAGTAATTTGTATGGAGTAAATTAAAATTTACTTTTTCATATACTTTATATTGATAATAAGACTCACTCTCTTCTATTATAAATAACGTATAAAAACGATACTATTAACAAAAATATTATGCTTGCATTTATATGGTAACAAACCTAGTTACTAAGAAAAATATTAATTTTTTTTTTAAAACAAAAAACTATGGCTATAAATAAGAATAAAGCCAAAATTAAAAATTAAAAAATATTTCAAAACAAAAAAACAATTACCATAAATAAGAAATAAAATTAAAAAAGATTGTTTTATCGTTCAATAGTGAATTTTTTGAAAAAAAATGATATTTTATGATCCCTGTTCATTATTGTAAGGTGTAAAATGAGTAGTGACAATAATATCCTCCTCATCAGTTTAATAAGATTGTTTCACAGTTCAACTTTGGTACAAAATGAGCACTTATAATAATTTGGGGACTAGTAAGATTTTTTTTTTTTTTATCAAAGGGACTAATAAGATGCTATTTTATATAATTTTTCAAAAAATTTTGGCACAAGATAAAATTTGTACCACAATTAAGGAACATTGACAACACAAGCGAAGATGGAATTTGATATGATGATTGAATTTTGAAGCAAAAGCCATAGTTATTATAAAGAAAAGTTTGGGCATTTTTTTCTTTTCTTTAGAGAGTTTCTTGGTTCGATTCCAATCAGACTATGAAGAGAGATGACTAATCAGCAAGCAATAATTCCTCATATTTGAGGAAGCATTAAGCACATTATCTCATGACTATCATCAATTGGAACAACTAATTGTTACACCCCTACTCAAGTAACAACTAATTGCATCCTAGAGAAGCAATTAGATCATGAATTTACGAGCATGAAATAAATATGATCCATCCGCAAATAAATGGATGTATTTTTCTTCATCCTATAGATACAATTCATTTAAATAACAAGTTTATTGCATTCAATGTGATAGACCTCATGTTGTCCATAAAGGCCACCAACTTGGTTCAATTCAACATCATGTTCGATGTGAGTTCGACTATCAGATTTTTTTGTTCAGGGTAATGCGACATCAATACTGAAAAAAATGAGAGCATAATTGAACTTTGATTGACCAAGGTTGGTTCCAAAAATTTGAAAGTAGAGACTCATTAAATAGTACATATCAAGAAATAATTTCAAAGCTGAACCAGACATGATAATGAAGACAGAAATTAAGGTGCTAAAAGGGTCTACCACCTGCAAATGACATTGTAATATGAATTTTAGGTTGGAGTAAATGTGTTGAGATGACAGTAGAATGAGTTGCAAAAATTTCTGTAGAGAATAACATCAAAGGAGGCTAAAAAGGTGATTTCTCAAATTTCTGCATAAAGCAATCACTCAATTTTTGATTGTTTCAAGGACGATATGAGGGCTAAATTTTGAAGACAGCAGTGCACTCAGGGTCAGGGCCAAGGACCTGATATTCTCATTGGGTAGGGAAAGGGCACATAATGTTCCAGAACTAAAGGATGACAATAAACTTGTCTGATCAAGGATCACTCGAGAGTATTCTGAAAGATGGAAATCATTAATACACATTCATTCAATAAAAATGAACTAACTATTCAATATTTTGGCAGTCTGAAACGTTACTCCCCATCTTTCTAAGTTTTAACATTGTAAGTCATCAATCTGTTATAGAACTAGGCCACCTAAAGGAAAAGTTCCCAAAAATTGTACTAAACACAACTGCCTTGTTAATAAGAAGTATACAGTGATTATTATGTTAATAGAGGCTGAAGCTCAGCATACCTTTTTTCAGCAGCCAACTTTAGTTTGTTCCAAAATACATCTGTCATTATATGTCATTGACCAAAATTAATATAACATCTCAGCTATATACACAGCCAACAAGTTCAAATACATTAAACACAAATATCAAAGTTATACATCCAATATTGGAAAAAAAATATTTGAAGCATCAAAGCATAAGAAACACAAAACCTAAACACATATTCTCGCAACTACATCAGGTAGCTCCCTAGATAAGTTTTCCTAGATAATCTCTTATAAGGTTGCGGAAATTAGTTGCAAAAATTTATTCATTGGATAATGGTTGTACTCAAATTTAAATGTCAAAAAAAGGATGGAGAAAGAATAAGCATCAAAGAGGGGGTTTATCACATAGAAAACACATTCAATGTTCTAGGAATATTTCACTTTTCCTTGCCCCAAGTTTCAATAAGAAATGAAACTAGTAAAAGAATGGCAGAAGGTTATTGAAAAGTCAAAAAAGAGAGATGCTACAAACACACCAAATCCCATAAGCATCTGCACTTACACAGATAAACATGTATACGTTAAAACTGTTTACCGAAAGTTGCATGTATTACCATCAGTTGGGTTCATAGGCCAATCAAGTATAGCCCTAGCATATGCATTAATAAAACTAAAAACGAAATCCCATTAGGGTGGAAACAGAGCAAAAAGAATATATGTGTGTGAGTGTGTGTCAAAATTTTTGTATTTGGTACCATGTTGATTAAGTCCTTGAATTTCAACTTCTGAACCATTTTGCTCCTCCTGCCACGCATCTTGCCATTCTTCTAGCTGCAATTCAAACGTCAAACCGGGTCAAGTTGCATCAAATATATACTCACTACAGTGAAATTTATGGAAAAAATATTCAGTAATAAGTAATAACACCTTTTTCTGCTCAGCATTAGAAGGTGATTGCATTGATGATTGTGAATCAGCCTGAAATCATTAGATGAAAATATTTTCATAGCATACTGAGACAGAGATACATCAAAGATCCATAGGATAAAAAACAACAATATAGAAATATTATGTAGACAAACACAAAGAATTTCCAGTATACTTAAATAATGTCGGTATATTGTAAAAAAGAAAAAAACACAACCAAATTGTTTTTGAATAAACTATTGGACAACATCAAGTGTAAAGCAAACCAACCAGAGAAAAATATGGATGAAGATGAAACCGAATGAATTAGTATTTCTTACTCTTCATTTTACATATTTCCCTGGCACTTTCCAGGGGCTCAATATCAAGCAGCAACAATGTGCTACATCTATCTGATATTACACTCAATTATACAATGCCATGCTTTGTTTATACTTTTATTTCTTTTCGTTCTTTTTTCGCTTCTCAACTAAAAAATTAAATCTAGAGAAAGTAAATATAGTGCCATATATATTTTTCATTTAGAGATCGGCATACCAAATCTAAAGCAGCTTACTAACCATACCAAGTCAGCAGGTCATGTCAGTCTAGTTAGTTGCTTAGTTAAAATAGGTGTAATGACTTATGGGTTGTTTATCTGGTTTAAAAGATATTAACACTTGACAAAAAATTCTAGGGAGTTTGGCCAATGAAAAAAAAGAAAGAAAAAAAAAACAAAAGCTAATGCAAAGATAGTGTAACAAGTCAAGATTTCAATTGAAGAAGTAAACAAAGTTAAAATGATTAAAATCCAAATACCCTAATTAGTTCTCCATCTAAATCCCTTCATTAATCCCTTTCTGTACCTAACACTTAAAATGATATTTAAGCCGCTGAAAATCCAAATACCCGAATTCGTTCTCCATCTAAATCAGTTCTTCCTCTTAAATCTTAATCATATTTAAAATCTGACATCCAAATTATAATACACTTCCTTAGATGTCAACCATATGAAGAAATATTCATCATTAAAAACTTTACTAGAAAAATTCACTGGGACAAAACTTAGCAAAGGAAAAAAGAGTACATGGTTCTCATATGCATGCAAGGTCTGTCTCGTTAAAACCTTGTCAGAAAAACCTAATAGGATAAAACCTAAGCTAAGGAAAAAGAGTACAGTACGTATGTAAGTTACTCTCTCTGGTGATTATAAAATGTCTTTGAGTCTATATGATGCACAAAAACTTAATAACCAAATTTTGTATTTGTAAAAACTCGTAAGAGCACGAGTTACTTGTAATAAGTGACAAGTATAATCCCAAGATCGTATCTCAAAAGAATTGCGATTATTTTTAAAAATTGTTAATTGATTCTCTAAAAATTAACTACATAAATAAATCATAGACACTCTAACAAATGTTGATTTCGAGAATGATTGCTAAAATTATATTTCCTTAAAACAAGTAAAAATGTAGTCGAAACGATATGATGAACGAGTGTGGGAAATTAGTTATTGAACCAATGAAAGATAGATTAATTTACGTAATTTTCACAATTAAGTATATAAAGTGAAATTTATTGATCATTTTCACTAAGGCTAGAAAATCTCAAATCAATGGCAATTTTTCCTTAATCACCTAATTAACTTCTTTGATCCGGATAGTTAATTAACTAATTAGTATTAATTATAGGAAAAGATTTAATCACCTAATTTAAAAAAAGTCAATGCACTTAAATTAGGCTCATGCTAAAAAATGCTCAATCAAACTTAGACAGCGTTTCTAAAGTTCAAACTTAAAATATTCTTGTACAATCATAAATTAAATTGGCCAAAAATAATTAATGAACATAGATATTAAGAACAATGAACAT
The DNA here is from genome assembly GCA_029378325.1 of Elaeagnus macrophylla. Classification (NCBI taxonomy): domain Eukaryota; kingdom Viridiplantae; phylum Streptophyta; class Magnoliopsida; order Rosales; family Elaeagnaceae; genus Elaeagnus; species Elaeagnus macrophylla. The sequence continues at coordinate 18,898,081 of CM055644.1, read as the reverse complement.
GAAATAAATCACTTAAATATAAATTAAATCACATAAACAATCAGTCATTCACAGTCACATCCCTAAAATCTCACACAAAAGGGGTTTAACTACTCATAATCAAATTTCAATCAAAGTTTTCATTACAAATAGTATTCAAAGAGTTCTAAAGAGAAGAAATTACAAACAAGAAAATACCCCACTTCCACTCTTAGAACAAGCTTCTTAATGTTGGATAATCACCTTCTTCAAGATTTTAAAAATGTGTGAAAAATATGGATTTGGATGATCACCTAACTCATGAACTGTTCACGAGTTAGGGAAGAAGAGGGTTTGTGTGATGTATTTATAGGTTAGGGTTTGTGTTTGTGTGTGTGTGTGTGGGGGGGGGGGGGGGTTGAAAAAGGGGGAAAAATGGAATCCTCATGTGCAGGTTGCAGCGTGCAATGTTTTTCTGAATCTTCGAACCAAATTAGGAACCCCCTCGTCGCGACGCATGATGTTTTCATGGTTTCCCAGGATGCACTCGAGAGCTCCATGCCACGATGCTCGATGTTTTCATGATTTTCCAGAATGCACACGAGAGCCCCATGCCGCAGCACGTGTTTTCCTCGCCGTGGCTCGCAATGTTGTAATTCCATGTAAGGGTCCTTACATATTTGTTGATTCCTGCGTAAGCCTTACATTCCTCTGCTCTAATTTAAACCCCCTTACATAGTAAATGAAATACAATGTAAGGGTTACGTTTGAACACTTCACTCCACTATTCATTCATAATGCTTGAACTTATAAAACATGAAAATATCTCTCCAAATTAAAAAAATATCGAATTAAACTATAAAATAAATACTTAAACATTAACAAATAATAGGTTCAAATACCCTCCAAACATACATTTTGTTAGTCTTCAAGCAAAACTAGAATTAAAAAGACAAATAACAAAAACTAAAAATGAAATTAACAAAACTTATCATGCTTTAGTTTCTTTCCAAATTATAACCAAGAATATATACACAAATTTATCCAATCATTCTATCACATCAAGGTTCACCATATAAAAAAGTTTTGTTTCACAAATCTAAATTCCAATGCTAAGAACATATCAACATTGATTCCCCCAAATCTAGTGTCAACTTTAATCCTTACAAGAATTACTCTCCAAATCATACCGATCCTATAGGTTCAAACACTCAACAAAGTATATGCGAATAGAAATTATATAAAAAAATAAGCTAATAGATTCACATATGATTAAACAATAAAGGCTCAAAAGTGCATAACATTGATCTCATGAAAGAATCAAATTATAAGATTTATGAAAAAATCACACTACTAATCTCATGCATCAATTAAAATTCTCAAGCAAAAACTTCAAGTGTATGCCCTAAAATGAATGAAAATGCCTTGACTTTAAGAAAAATTATTTCCTATTTCTCTTTTTGTATTAACCATTTCACATTTGAAGAACTTAGGGTCATGATAAACATATTATTATTATTATTTTTTATTTTTTGTTATTTATTTATTTATTATTTAGACTCAAATACATGTATATTTTGTTAATGGCAAATTCTCAACTCTTTTTGTGTTGGGTATAAGAATTCCCTCATATTTTCTTTTAAAAATCAAGCATGAATGAAATAGGCAAACACTTTTCAATTTTACTCAAATAATTTAATCTAGGCAATTCAATCAAGTACATGATCATTCATTATATATTTAAAATCCTAACATTCAGTGCAAAAACCTATAGAGATCATCTAACAATTTGAAATGATATGAAAGACGTTTAAAGAAGTAGAAAAATAATTATCTCTCAGAATGAAGCGTTAAAGACTCAATAATAATCTCACAAAGTAGTCTCTACTATTCAATTCCTAAACACAAGATTCGGGTTCATCTCAGTTTTAACATCAAAAGCATGAAACAAAAATTGTAAATTAAAACCAATCTTTACAACAAACCTTGAACATTTTAAAAATCAGACAAACAATGCATAAAAACTTGATTATTCATCAAAAATTGACCAAAAGCAAGAAAATTTTGTTACAAACCAATTTGCACCCCTAAACCTAAACTAAACATTGTCCTCAAGGTTTTCAACAATACAGTAATTCAGAAAAGTATTTAGAAAGAATAAATGGAAAACTAAACTAAACTAAATTAAAAGAAAAGAAATATACCTAAACCGATAGGTTACTTCCCACCAAGCGCCTAGTTTAACGTCTTAGTAAGACGATATTTCGGAGCTAAGGTGCATGGACTTCAATGCATTCCACATCTCCATTGTGAAAGACTCCCTCCAAGTAAGGTTTTATACGGTGTCCGTTTACTTTGAAAATTACTTGCGTTTTTGGATTGAATAACTCAACAACTCTATGAGAAAATACTTCCACAATTTGGTATGGTCGACTCCATCTTGATCAAAGTTTTCCTGAAAAAAGTTTAAAACGAGAGTTAAATAAAAGTACTTTTATTCCAGGATATAGAGACTTACAAACTTTCTTGAACACAACTTCTAATATAATTATTGATAAAAATAAACAAAATTTTGAAAAATTAGATGCTCAAATCACCTAAAATAAAAATAAAAATAAAATCATTTTCCTTATATAACATAAAAAAGAGTAATGTATAGTATGACATGAGAAAAATTAATTGTGATCAATCAAAAAATAAATTAAGAGAATAATCCAAAACAAAAACAAATAAGAAAATCATAAGATCATAAAATTTACGCTCCCTTGAAGCAGGATAAAAAAATTTGAAGTCCAAAGCAATAAATTTTTTTTGGCCAAAAAGCTGCAGCATAAAACACTAAAAATAACATCATAAAATAAGATAATATTAGTTACTTTTAATGGAAAGTGCTTCTTCTCAATAAGTTTTGTTAAGACCTTAGTCTTAGACCACCAATTAAAATCTTGAAGGTCTTATGTCCTACGAACAATAGATGAAGTCTTAACATTTAATAATGTTAAAGACTAGAATCTAGAAACTTAAATCTTAGACAACAAATCTTGTTCACACAACTATTCTTAAATTAAATTCTTGACCACTTACATCCTACTATTTTAATGACAACTTTAAACAATAATTATAATGATAATACTAGTTTACACTGCTACAAGTAAAAAACTATATGTTTAAAATGTTCTTATTTTATTGTCTCCATATTGTGAGTTAAATTATCAATTATTTTGTAACATTCTCGTTGTCATTTAAGTTTTCGTTGTTTTTGTTAAGTAGAATGTTGTTCAATAAGCTGATTTGTTGTTTTAGTTGTAATTGTTGTTATTGCAATATATGTTGTCGTTGTTAGTTTTGTTGTTATCGTTGTGATTTTTATTATTGTTGTAAATGTGGTGAATATGTCGTTGTAGTTGTCCTTATCATCATTTTCGTTGCTTTTGTTAAGTAGAATGTTGTTTGTTAGAATATAAATAATGTGTACCCTACTTGTATGATGTGTTGTATGACCAAAATTTTACGACCTATGTTGTATGATCTATTAAGTAATAAGTTTACTTGAAGACCTGTCTTGATTATCCAGACCATCCAAGTATGACCTGAATGGTACGACCTGAATGGTATGAACTGAGAGTTCATGACTTGAAGATGAGGACTTCAGAAGATCAGATCATCTAAGTATGACCTGAATGGTACGACCTGAATGATATGAACTGAGAGCTCAGGACTTGAAGATGAGGACTTCGGAAGATCAGATTATCTGTGTATGACTGAAAGATGATGACCTAATCAAGACTAGTGGGATCTTCAACTCCAAAACATCCGACAAGTTCAGTTCTGACACTGAGTATACAAGTCTGACATCATACACCTATGTCAGACCTGGTTGTACCTATTGTATCGTGACACATGTAAATTTATGTCTATATATATCCAAATGTAATTCTCATTGTAGAGGCTGAGCATTTAATACTAAAATTCTAGTGTGAGGAGAATTCTCTAAAATTTTATGTATCCAAACAAAATTGCTTCTTCTCAATTGGCTTTGTCCTAGCCTTAGACCTCCAACTATTAGTCAAAGTCTTAATATTTTATAATTTTAAAGTCCAGAACCTAGAAAGTTAAATCTTAAACAACAAATCATATTCTCAAATTAAAATTCTTGACCACTTACATCTATTCTAACGATAACTTTAAACTATAATAAACATAATTATATGGTGGAATGATAATACTAGTTTATACTGCTACAAGTAAAAAACTATACGATTAAAATGTTTTTGTTTTATTGTCTTCATATTGTGACGTCGTTTAAGTAGAATGGTGTTTAGTAAGTTCTTTGTTGTATTATTAATTTAGTTGTAATTATTGTTATTGCAGTATAAGTTATCATTGATTTTGTCGTTATCTTTATCATTATTATTGTGAATATGGTGGATATATTCATTATCGTCGTGATTTTTATTATAGATATGAATGTAGTGCATGTATTTTTTGAAACATTATCATATTTTTTTTATAAATTTTGTATTTATTTTTTATTAAATTAAAAATAAAATTTTAACAAGTAAAAAAAGTCAAACTTTCTTTGTCAACTAATATAAAGAATGTTAAATTAAACTAAACTTTTGAAAAATCATTATCTTTTGTGTTTCTCTCAAATCACCTAAAATAAAAAATTCATTAACCATATAAAATACATTAAAAAAAATTTAATAAACAAATCAATATGACATGTTAAAAATCAATTATTAACAAATGAAAATAGATTAAGAGAATAATCCAAACAAAATACAAAAATAAATAAAATAAAAATAGAGTCCAAAGCAATATCAGGTTACAAGCATAAAACAAATTTTTTTTGCCAAGAACTACAGCATAAAATACTAGAATATAAAGTAAACAATATAAACAAGTAAAATAACATAAAATAAAATGTGATTAAAGGCCTTATCCTAGCCTTAGACCTCCAACTAAAATCTTAATTAAAGGCCTTAAGTGCTACAGACATTAGTCGAAGTCCAGAACCTAGAAACTAAAATCTTAAACAACAAATCATATTCTCACGACTATTCTCAAATTAAATTATTGACCACCTACATCCTACTATTCTTATGACAACTCTAAACTATAATAAACATAATATAATATGTACATACAAATGATAAAACTAGTTTATACAACTACAAGTAAAAAACTATAGGTTTAAGATGTTCTTGTCTTATTGTTTTCATATTGTGACTTTAATTATCAATTGTTTTGTAACGTCGTCTTCTTTTAAGTTTTTGTTGCTTTTGTTAAATAGAATGTTGTTTAATAAGTTGATTTATTGTATTGTTATTTTAGTTGTAATTGTTATTATTGCAGTGTAGTTGTGGTTGTTGGTTTTGTTGTTATTGTTGGAAATCGTTATTATTGTCGCATCGTACGTTGTGGTTCTTATTATAGTTCAGAATGTAGTAAAACATTATTATAATTTTTTATAAATTTTAACAAGTAGAAAAATCAAACTTTCTTGATCACGACTTCTAATATAAATATTGATAAAAAAAAAACTAAACCTCTGAATAATCATTCTCTTTGTCCATCTCTCAAATCACTTAAAATAAAATAAAATTCATTAACCATATATAACATAAAAAAGAAAAAGTAATATACAGTATGACATACAAAATTGCTTCTTCTCGATAAGTCTTGTGGGCCTTACACGTCCAACTAAAATCTTAATTAAAGGTCTTAACATCCTATAATCTTAAAATTCATAACCTATAAACTAAAATCTTAATCAACAAATCATATATTCTCATGACTATTCTTAAATTAAATTCTTCACCACCTACATCATACTATTATAATTATATATAGAAACAAACAAATGACAATACAAGTTATACAGCTACAAGTAAAAAATAATATGTTTAAAATATTTTTGTTTTATTTTATTGTCAATTGTTTTGCAACGTCATCATCATTTAAGTTTCCGTTGCTTTTGTACAGTAGAATGTTGTTTAATAAGTTGATTTGTCATATTGTTATTCTAGTGTAATTATTGTTATTGCAGTGTAAGTTGTCATTGTTGGTTTTGTGGGTTATCGTTACCATTATCGTTATTGTTGTGAATGTGGATATAGTCGTCGTGGTTTTTATTATTGTTGTAAATGTAGTGGATAATTTTTTTAAAACATTATTAAAATTTTAATAAATTTTTATTAAATTAATTAAAATTTTAACAAGTAAAAAAAATAAACTTTCTTGGCCACCATTTCTAATATAAATATTCCAAACAAAAATAAATAAGAAAAGGCTACCTAGTAGAGAGACAAAAATAAATAAAATAACTACAGAATCCAAAGCAATATTAGATCACGTGCATAAAACAAAGTTTTTTGCCAAGAAATGCAGCATTTAACAAGTAAAAAACATAAACTTTTTTGGCACGATTTCTAATATAAATATTCCAAAAATAAATAAATAAATAAATAAATCATGAAAATGCTACCTAGTGGAAGGACAAAAATAAATAAAATAACTACAGAATCCAAAGCAATATTAGGTCACGTGCATAAAACAAAGTTTTTTTTTGCCAAGAAATGCAGCATAAAACACTAGAAAAATAAGTATACAATCTAAATAATATTAAATAAAATTTGATATATATATTATTTTTAATCAAAATTGCTTCTTCACAATAAGTCCTGTCATAAAATCTTAATTAAGGTTTTAGGTGCTATAGACATTAGTCAAAGTCTTAACATTCTATATTCTTAAATTTCATAACCTAGAAGCTAATACCTTAAACAACAAATCCTATTCTCATTCTCAAATTAAATTATTAACCATCTACATCCTACTATTCTAATGATAACTCTAAACTGTATAATAAACATAATCATATTGTTTAATAAGTTAATTTGTCATATTGTTATTTTAGTTGTAATTTTTGTTATTACATAAGTTATAGTTTATTTTGTTGTTATGGTTATGGTTATCGTTATTGTTGTGAATGTGGTATATATGGTTGTTATCATTGTGATTTTTATTAGTTGTGAATATTTTGAAACATTATTCTATTTTTTTAAAAATAAATTTTGTATTTATTTTTTATTAAATTAAAATTTTAACAAGTAAAAAAAAATCAAACTTTCTTTTTCACAACTTCTAATTTTAACAAATAAACTAAACCTTTAAAAAATAATTCTCTTTGTCCTTCTCTCAAATCATCTAAATTAAAAAAAAAAAATTATTAACCATATATAACATAAAAAGTACGTATCAAAGTATGACATGTAAAAAATCAATTATGCTAAATGAAAATAGATTAAGAAAATATTCGAAACAAAAACAAATAAAAAAAATATGAAAAAATTTAAGCTACCTTGTGGTGGGACAAAAATAAATAAAATAACTAAAAAGTCAAAAGCAATATCAGGTCAGGTCACGAAATTTTTTTTTGTTTGCCAAGAACTGCATCATAAAACGCTAGAATATAAAATGATTAATATAACATAAAATGTGATGTATCATTTTTAATCAAAATTGCTTATTCTCAATAAGTTTTGCCCTAGTCTTAGACCTCAAACTAAAATCTTAATTTGTCTTATGTCCTACAGACATTAGTCAAAATCTTAATATTCTATAATCTTAAAATACAGAATCTAGAAACTAAAATCTTAAATAACAAATCATATTCTCACGACTATGTCAAGTTAAATTCTCGACCACTTACATCCTACTATTCTAATGATAACTCTAAACTATAATAAACATAATTATATATAGTAACAAACAAATGATAATACTAGTTTATACTGCTACAAGTAAAAAACTATATGCTTAAAGTATTTTTATTTTATTGTCTTCATATTGTGACTTTGATTATCAATTGTTTTGTAACATTATCGTCGTATTTTAAATTTTTGTTGCTTTTGTTAAGTAGAATGTTGTTTAATAAGTTGATTTGTTGTATTATTATTTTAGTTGTAATTATTGTTATTGTAGTATAAGTTGTCATTTTGGTTTGGTCGTTGTTGTGATTGTGGTGGATAGTTGTTATTGTTGTGATTTTTATTATAGTTGTGAACGTATTTTTTAACAAATTATTATAATTTTTTTTATAAATTTTGTATTTTTTTTTATTAAATTAAAATTTTAACAAGTAAAAAAATTAAATTTTCTTGGTCATGACTTCGAATATAAATATTGATAAAAATAAACTAAACATCTTAAGAATCATTCTCTCAAATCACCTAAAATAAAATAAAAAATCCATTAACCATATATAACATTAAAAAAAAAATTAATGCAGATATCAAAGTATGATATGGAAAAAATCAATTATGATCAATGAAAATAGATTAAGAGAATATTCCAACAAAAACAAATAAGAAAATCATAAAAATTAAGCTACTTTGTAGCGGGACAAAAATAAATAAAATAAGATATATATGTTATTTGTAAACAAATTGCTTATTCTCAATAAGCTTTGTCCTAACCTTAGACCTCCAACTAATATTTTAAAGGTTTTATGTCCTACAAATATTAGTCAAAATCTTAACAATCTATAATCTTGAGAACGTAAAAAATCTTAGAAAACAAATTATATTTGTACGACTATTTTTAAATTAAATTCTTGACCACTTACATACTATTATTCTAATGATAACTCTAAACTATAATAAGCATAATGTTACGTAGGAACAAACAAATGATAATACTAGTTTAATTGCTACAAGTGAAAAACTATATGTTTAAAATGTTCTAATGTCTTCATATTGTGACTTCAATTATCCATTATTTTGTAAGGTTGTCCTCGTTTAAGTTTTCGTTATTTAATAAGTTGATATGTTGTATTGTTGTTTAGTTTGTAATTTTTGTTATTGTATATGTTGTCATTGTTGGTTTTGTGTATAGTTATTGTTGCAATTTTTGTTAATGTTGTAAATGTAGTGGATGTGCATTTTGAAACATTATTGTAATTTTTTATAAATTTCAAGCGTTTAAATTAATTTTCTTGGTCACTATTATTAAATAATTAATAAAAATAAATCAAACCTTTTGAGCATCATTCTCTTTGTCCTCTTTAATCACCTATAATCATAAATTTATGAATCTTATGTGTAAAAAAAAAGTCATGTACATATCAAAGCATGAAATGGACAAAACTAATCATGAGAAATGAAAATAGATTAAGACAATATACAATTGAAAACTAAATAACAAAAATAAGATTATCATGAAATTTAAGTTACCTTGTTGTAGATCGAAAATAAATAAAATAACTAGCAAGTGAACAAAGCAATATCAACCATAAGCTGACAATAAAATTGAATTGGCAAGAAAATCTATACTTGCATTATTATACAATACAATTTCATGTAAATAAACTACAGAATATACACCTGACCATTTTAATCGAAAGTGCTTCATCCCAATAAGCTTATCATAAGCCTTAATCCTCAAAATAAAATCTAATAGGTCTTAGGACATTAGTCCAAGTATTAAGGTTCTATAATCTTATAATTCTAATTATATATACTTAAATCTTAAGTAATAAATCATATTCATACACAACTATTATTAAATTAAATTTGTAACAACTTGCACTCTATATAACTCTAAAGATAATCTTAAAATATAATCATAATGATATAATTTTCAAATTATTTTGCTATGTCATGTTGTCATTATTTTTGTGTTGAATTTTGTTTAATAAGGCGATTTGATGTGTAATTTGATTTTTGTTGTTGTTGTGATTGTAATTATTAAATCATTGTTTTCATTTTTTGTAAATTTTTATTTATTTTTTAAAAAATTAAAAATTTTGGTCTGATTTAGTGTGTTGTTGATTTTGTTTAGTTGTAATTATTACTAATGAGTAGACTTTTTTGTTGTTGTTGTTGTGATTTTTGTTATTGTTATGTTTGTTGTAATTGTTAAATCATTTTTTGTAAATTTTTTTATTAATTTTCTCGGTCACAATTTCTAAAATAATTGTTGAAAAAAATAAATCGCACCTTTAGAGCATCATTATCTTTTATCCTTCTTTAACGTTGCAAAAATTTAAGCACCCAACAAAATATAATAGAGAAAATCAATCATGAACAATTAAAATAGATTTGAACTAGAAGGAAATGTTATACCTACAGCTCACATGAGCATATAAGACAAACGTAACTATAGAAGGAAATGTTATACCTACAGCTCACATGAACTAGAAGGAAACGTTAAACCTATAGCTCACATGAATATAATAAGACAAACGTAACGAGCATATAATAAATTTGAACTAGAAGGAAATGTTTATTACCTACAGCTCACATGAATATCAAGAAAACAAACTATAGAAAATATAGTATGAACTGATGCTTCTTCCCAAAAAGAAGCTTGTTCAAAGCCTTAGTTCTCTTACTAAAATCTTATATGTCTTGTGTCTTAGTCCAAGTCCCAAGGTAACGAGCATATACTTAAATTAAATTTTAACTACTTACATCCTATAATATAACTTACATAATCATATTTCTTATAATCCTTATAAATCTACGATAACAAATTATATGTCTACGATAATTCTTAAATTAAATTTTAACTACTTACATCCTAAAATATAATGAGCATAATCATTTGCAAGAACAAATAAGTTCTAATACATTTAGATAGCTGCAACTTAAGCATCATTATAGAGAAATACCTTTTTTTTTTTTTTTTTTTGTATAAGGAAGAAAAAGAAGCAGGAAGTGGCATTTCTATTTCATGAAGTGGCAATTAATACATGATTACCTAATTATTAATTTGCTCATATCATTACCTCCTCCAGATGCAATCTAATTATGAAAGTCATTTTTCCTATAAGCTCATTTCATTCAAGTGCATTAACATCATGTAGGTTCAGGATTTTGAACTGTTAAATTGACCCCATGAATTGCTTATTATTCAGAAATTGTAAAAATACTAGTTTTGCAGCACGAGCAAGCTTGTGTTTGGTGCTCCGTTTCCCCCCCCCCCCCCCCAATCCTCTAATAGATAGAGGGATAATGCATGATAATTTCAAATGAAATTGTTTGGTATAGTGTCATTACCTCCAATATCAATAATCCCTTCATGATTACAGGTTATGCAGTCCAAGAGTAAGTGTTGTCAGCTATTTCTCGATAGTCAAATATTCAAACCAGAATAGTTGTTGATAAAGTCATCAAAATAGATCAGTTCTAAACAAAGAGCTCAATGCTCTAATCATGAAAAAACAGTCATAAATGCATTTTAACTATCGAATCATGATATCAAAAGCTTAGAGCTTCTATACAGACACTTAATCAAACTAGAAATTGTGCTCGAAAATTATGTGCTTTTAATTCCTTTATTCTATATTTAAATAAAGAAAAGAGATAGCGAATGACACCAAACAAGAAATTATGACACTGACCCATGATATAAAAAAAGGATATCTTTCATTGTGATAAAAGAGAAAAAGAGTAACAAAATTAGGGGAAATATCTAAAAAAATGACAAATATTATGGATGAAATATGTAGCAAGTTTAGATCAGGAAAATATACACATAATAACTAAGAGGTTTGTAGAGAGACGCATTACTCACAAAAGGTGGTCCCAAGAGAAAACTCTAGTTGGCAACAACTTGCTAATTGCAAAATTTTAATACCTCTCAACCACCGATAATTTTCTCCTTTGTTATTCTTGATATATTCTGCAAACAAATTACAAAAGGCAAAATATCAACAATCAAAACAGTAATGTTTTAAGAATCTTAATTCTAAATTTATAATATAATCATGTGCTTAATAGATGAAAATATACAAGTTCCATCAGAGAATCAACAATTAATTTTTTTTCGTTTCTTTCTCTTCTTTTATTATTTATTTAAATATCAAACAAAATGGAGATCTTAATAATTTCAAATATGCTAAAATAATTTTCTCTATAGTCTTATTTGTCAACTTTCAATTGCATTCAAGTCTTTCCTACATAAATCCCAAAAGCCACAAAGTAACTCGGGAAGAAACCAATAACAACATTCAAACATCTCCTTATAACTTACGCTTTTCCCTTAAATTTCTTCTTGGGTATTCTTTTTTTCCTTTTCTTTTTGCTAGGACTTAATATTTGTTTAGGCAAACGCAAAGGATTCATCACATATTTTTTTATAAGTGATAAATTAATTGTCTTGGTCACTAATTAAATGAGCATCTACTTGCAGCTAAGTTGTATATCAATGAAAAGACAATATATATATATAAGTCACTGTATAGAAACCTGAAGCTGTTATCCACTCCTTGCTAAATGAACTTGAGGCACTACTGGTTTGATTCTTCCAGTGTTAAATAATATAGCCCAGAATTATTCAAGAAAAAACATGTTCTTGAATTGGAGTAATGATTTACTCTGATCAAGAATGAATTCTCTTTCTTGAGAAGAGTAGTGCACGGAACAAAGAAAAGGTAAAGGAATGTATAAAAAAATTCTGAGTCGCTCATCTTTCTGATTATGATTTCATGAGTATAAAATGATTGTCCAGAGCCAGGACCTATGATTTTCATCATCAAAGCCATATATTGTTATAGAAAAAACTACGTTTTTGGACCAAAAGAAATACTATTACTATTACTACTTAGCTAGGTTGAACAATGAAAATGGTACCCTTTTATTCTCTTGAACAACCAACAGGCTTTAAACATCTACTACTTATCGGTGAACATCTCCTTTGATCACGCAATATTGTTTTTCACAGAAACTAGCAAAAACAAATACAAATCCGCCGCAGAAGACAAGAAAACAATCTCTGCGTTAACCCCTTTCCAAGAAAAAAAAAAACAGTCAAAAGCGCTAAAAAAAAAAAAGAGAAAAAAAAATCGTCAAAACGCTCCTCATTTGCAAGAATCATGAAACCTAATCGTAAACCAAACTAGAGCATCAGAAACAAAGTATCAGAGAGGTGTATCTTACCCATTACGAAAGAAAAAGGAGATGGAAGAGAGTGAGACAGGACTGCGGAGACTATTAGCAAATTGAAATTCTGGAGGATTCTTGATCCAAAGTATAGAGGGATATATAATGAAACTCGGAAAAGGGGAGAATCAAAGGTATAGGACTTTCGGTTGATCAATTTCAAAATTCACAAATTGAAATTCAAATTCATGAATATTTCGAGAATCATGCCGTTAGAAATTTTTTGAAAAACAATCGACTCATTTCATTTGATTCTCAGGCAGGTTACGACTTCTGACTTCTGAGATGAATTTACTGTTGGGTGAGATGTAATGCATTTCAAATTCGGTCGTTCCACAGCTTCTCCCTCTCCAACGTGTCTCACAAGTCACTACTCATTTTGAATTTTATTTTCATTTTCTATGTAAGGCTATATGTGTTGGGAAATTAGGCAAATTTCCCTATAATCAGATTTGTGAGAATGCGAAATAATAATACACACAAATTGATAACGGAGTTCAGCCAATTATGCCTACGTCTCCGGAGCTGCTGCAGATCTTTTATTAAGGAGAAAATTTACAAAGTGTTTACAACACTCACAACTCACACCCAAATATTCCCAAGAATTTTCTTCACAAAATTCTCTCAAAAGAAAAAAAATTCTCTTATTTTTTTTTCTCTCTCTTTTTCTTATTTTTTTTTTCTCTCTCTTTTCTCTTTTTTTTTCTTCACGCAGAGACTCTTCTCTATTTATAGAAGAAAATAGAGCTATTATGAGGTAAGCAATGACCTCACATGAATCTTCTTTTTTCTTCTTCTTCTTTAGCTGCTGATGGCTGCATTCTTTGACTGAATTAGGCAGCCACCAATTCTGACCACACCTAATTCTGACAATCTCCCACTTGGAAACTGATTTTAATCATGTTTCCACACATGATCACTGCAGCAACTCTTTCTCAGTCTTGTTACTATTGTAGGCCGACTGAAGCTGAACACAGCTTCAGTTTGTCAGTAGTCACCGTCTTTGTCAACATGTCTGCCGGATTTTGAGCTCCACTGATCTTCTCAAGTTTCAAAATCCCATCTTCCAGAAGTGACCGGATAAAATGATACCGCAACTGTATGTGCTTCGTTCTGGAATGAAAAGATGGATTCTTTGCTAGATGGATAGCACTCTGACTGTCACAATACAAGACATTGTCTATTTGTTTCTTGCCCAATTCCTCCAAGAAACTTTGTAGCCAAACCATTTCCTTGCTGGCTTCCGTGACTGCGACATATTCTGCTTCAGTTGTGGAGAGAGCAACTATCTTCTGCAATTGAGATACCCAACTTACTGCTGTACCTCCTAAAGTATAGACATACTCTGTAGTGCTTCTTCTGATGTCGACATTTCCGGCTAAATCAGCATCTACATAGCCCGTTAGTGTCGTATCTCCACTTTTGAAACAAAGTGCCTTTTCTGCGGTACCCCGTAAGTATCTAAGGATCCATTTGACTGCTTCCCAGTGTACTTTGCCTGGATTGTTCATGTACCTGCTAACAACTCCCACTGCTTGGGCAATATCTGGTCTGGTACAAACCATGGCATACATCAAACTTCCAATTGCTGAGGCGTATGGAACCTTTGCCATGTGTGCACGTTCTTCCTCTGTCTGTGGTGACTGTTCTTTGGAGAGTCTGAAATGAACAACCAAAGGTGTACTCATTGGTTTGGCATCTTGCATGTTGAACCTAGAGAGTACTTTGTTGATGTACTCAGCCTGTGATAACACCAAAGTCCCCGACTTCATGTCTCTTTTGATCCTCATTCCAAGAATCTGCTTTGCAGCACGTAGATCTTTCATTGCGAAATGCTTCGACAATTTCTGCTTCAAATTTTTAATCTCTTGCATATCCGAACCTGCAACGAGTATGTCATCAACGTACAACAATAGAATAATGAAGCTGTTGTCGAACTTCTTGATGTAGCAACATTGATCTGCTTGGCATCTTGTGAAACCGCTGCTGCTCATAAAGCTATCAAACTTCTTGTACCACTGCCTAGGAGCTTGTTTTAAACCATACAAGCTTTTCTTTAACCTGCATACCAAGTTTTTCTTGCCTGCCTTTATGAAGCCTTCTGGCTGCCTCATATAGATTTCTTCCTCCAAATCACCATGAAGGAAAGCTGTTTTTACATCTAATTGCTCAAGATGTAAATTTTCTACAGCTACAATTTTCAACACCAGTCTGATTGTAGTCAGCTTCACGACTGGAGAGAAAATTTCATTGTAGTCAACACCTTCTTTTTGCTGAAACCCTTTGACAACCAATCTTGCTTTGTAGCGCTTGTTCCCATCATGCTCTTCTTTGATCCTGTAAATCCACTTGTTATGGAGAGCTTTCTTGCCCGGTGGTAGTTCAGCTAATTCCCACGTCTGATTTGTCATGAGTGAGTCCATCTCATCTTTCATGGCAGACTCCCACTGGACTGAATCCTCCACTTGCATAGCTTCATCATAACACTTTGGTTCTCCACTGTCAGTCAGCAACAAGTAGTGCAAAGAAGGTGAATAACGTTGGGTTGGTTTTGGAATTCTGGAGGAGCATCTTAATTCTGGCGTGCCTGGTTCTTCTTGAAATGTTTCAGGACTAATCTGAACATCATTTCCAAAAATCTCCTCGAACTCAGCGAATTCCTTTGTTTCAGTATCAGTATTGGAGCTGCTTGATTCTGCGGTTGACCTATCTTTGTACATCACATTCTCATTGAAAATGACATCCCGACTTCTGATGATCTTTCGATTTTCATAATCCCAAAACCGGTAACCGAACTCATCACCACCATATCCAACAAAGACACATTTGTTAGACTTAGCATCAAGTTTACTTCTTTCAGCAGAATCTATGTGTACATAAGAAATACAACCAAACACTCTTAAGTGCGAAAGCTTTATCTCTTTTCCGCTCCAAACTTCTTCTGGTATTCCACCATCCAAGGGAACTGAGGGCCCACGGTTGATCAGGTAGGTCGCGGTGTTGACGGCTTCAGCCCATAGCATCTTGGGTAAGCTGGCATGTATCCTCATACTTCTGGCACGTTCATTCAGAGTTCTATTCATGCGCTCCGCCACGCCATTCTGCTGTGGTGTCATGGGAACTGTTTTTTCCATCTTGATCCCGTTGTTTGCGCAAAATTCTCTGAATCTACTATCTCTGTACTCTCCTCCATTGTCAGACCTCAACCTCTTGACTTTCAAACCAGTTTCATTTTCCACCATGGCCTTCCATTTTTTGAAGGTATCAAAGACTTCTGATTTTTTCTTCAAAAAATAAACCCACACCTTCCTTGTAGAATCATCGATGAAGGTGACATAATACAATGAGCCTGCAAGAGATGGAACTGGAGATGGTCCCCATACATCGGTATGAACCAATTCTAACTTTTCTGCCTTGGGTGTCTTGCCAATCTTTGTAAAACTAACCTTCTTCTGTTTCCCAAAGATGCAATCCTCACATAGGCCGACATCTACATTTTTCAGATCCGGCAACTTTCCTTTTGACAGAAGTGTCTTCATCCCTTTCTGACTCATATGGCCAAGCCTTTGGTGCCATAGGTTTGATTTTTCATCAGCATCTGCTACTGCAATGATATTCTCTAAGTTTGAGGTTACATAGAGAGTACCAGTCTTCTTACCACGAGCAATGACGAGTGCTCCTTTGGTAATCTTCCATTCACAACCTGTGAAGGTTGTACAATAACCATCTTCATCAAGTTGTCCCACAGAGATCAAATTCCTTTTAAGACTAGGAATATGTCTCACTCCTTGCAGCTTCCAGGTAGTCTGGTTTGGCAACTTTAATTGAATGTCTCCTTTTCCCACTATCTTCAAGGTTTCATCATCAGCTAGATGAACCTTCCCGAAATCACCACACACAACTGATGCGACACATTCTTACTGGATTGAATTGTTTGGTCCAACTACAATCTTTAATTAACATGTGTCACGTCAGATGTTATGTTGCAAATTTGTGACAAACAGACTTTTTCCGTACAACCAGCATGACTATGTTTACAGGACAAATACACAAAAAAAGTTTTGGGTTTCATTTATTCCTTCAAAGATATATGCCCTCTCCATTCCTTCCTTGAATTACTTGGAATGTAATTCAACCACTGGTAAATTACTTATATTTGTTGGGAAAAAATTGGTAATTTTCCACAACCAGATTTACGGGGAAGCAAAACAAAAATAATGTAGAGCAGGAATTAGGAAATAACACACAGAGAATTTTTACGTGGTTCACCCCAAAAATTAACTGCGCTACTCCACGGAGCTGCTGCAGCTCACTTTCACTATGAGAGAAAATATTACAGTGTTTAAAATATAACACTCAACTCACAATCCCCAAAACCCAATACACCTAAATAAAATATCTTTTTCTTTTTCTTTTTTCTTTTTTCTTTTCTCTCTTTTTCTTTTCTCTCTTTTCTCTCTCACCTTTCTCTTCTTTTCACTCTCTGTTTTTTTTTTCGAGAGTTTCAGAAACTGAGAACTAAGAAACTAAAGAAAAGAAAACTCTCTGAAGCTACTGAGGATTTCTGCTCGGATGATTTCTTTGGGATCGAACCATCTCTATTTATAGAAGAAAAATTAGCAGCTATGAGGTAAGCAATGATCTCACATATTCTTCTTCTTCTTTGGCTGCTCCATTTTCTCTTCTTCAATGGCTGCTGCCGCCATTGACAGCCACCATTTGACAGCCGCCATATCTGACAATCTCCCACTTGGAAACTGATTTTAATCTTGTTTCCACATATGATCACTGCAGCAACTCTTCCTGGGTTTGTTACGTCCGCAGGCCAACTGAAGTTGAACACAACTTCAGTTTATCAATTGTCACCGTCTTTGTAAACATATCAGCTGGATTATCATTTCCTTGTATCTTCTCAAGCTTGAGAACATCTTCTTCTAGAAGTGACCTGATGAAATGATACCGTAGTTGTATGTGTTTCGTTCTGGAATGAAAAGACGGATTTTTTGCAAGATGGATGGCACTCTGACTATCGCAATGTAACATATTGCGTTCCTGTTTCTTGCCTAGTTCTTCCAAGAAACCTTGCAACCAAATCATCTCTTTGCTGGCTTCCGTGATTGCAACATATTCAGCTTCAGTGGTGGAGAGAGCAACAATCTTCTGCAGTTGAGAAACCCAACTCACTGCTGTACCACCAAGAGTATAAACATACCCTGTAGTGCTCTTTCTATTATCAATATTTCTAGCTAAGTCAGCATCCACATAGCCTTCAAGAGCCATATCTCCACTTCTGAAGCATAGTGCCATATTTGTGGTACCTCGTAGATATCTAAGAATCCACTTGACAGCTTCCCAATGTGTCTTGCCTGGATTGTTCATGTACCTACTTACAACTCCCACTGCATGTGCAATGTCTGGTCTGGTACAAACCATGGCATACATCAAACTTCCAATAGCTGAAGCATATGGAACATTTTCCATTCGAGCACGTTCTTCTGCAGTTTTAGGTGACTGCTCTTTGGATAGTTTGAAATGAACACCTAAGGGCGTGCTCACTGGTTTTGCATCCTTCATGTTGAACCTATCAAGTACTTTGCTGATATACTCAGTCTGTGACAACATTAAGATTCCTGATGCCTTGTCTCTGTTGATCCTCATTCCAAGAATCTATTTTGCAGCACCTAGATCTTTATTACAAAATGTTCTGACAATTGATGCTTCACATTATTTATCTCTTGCATGTTTGACCCAGCAATCAACATGTCATCTACATACAAGAGTAAAATAATATAACTGTTGTCGAACTTCTTCACATAGCAACAATGATCTGCCTGGCATCTGGTAAAGCCACTGCTGCTCATGAAAGAATCAAACTTTTTGTACCACTGTCTTGGAGCTTGTTTTAGACCATACAAGCTCTTTTTCAACTTGCATACCAAGTTTTCTTTGCCTGCTATTTCAAAACCTTGCGGTTGCTCCATGTATATCTCTTCCTCCAAATCACCGTGAAGGAATGCTGTCTTTACATCTAACTGTTCAAGATGTAAATTCTCTGCAGCTACCAACTTTAATACCAGCCTTATTGTGGTCAACTTCACAACTGGAGAGAAAATCTCAGTGTAGTCGATCCCTGCTTTCTGCTGGAAACCTTTAACAACCAATCTAGCCTTGTGCCGCTTACTCCCATCATGCTCCATTTTCACTCTGAAAATTCACTTGTTATGAAGAGCCTTCTTGCCTTTTGGCAATCTAACAAGTTCCCATGTTTGGTTTAACATGAGTGAGTCCATTTCATCTTTCATGGCAGACTCTCACTTGACAGAATCATCCATCTGTGTTGCTTCTTCATAGGATTCTGGTTCTTCGTTGTCAGTTAACAACAAGAAATTTTGGGAGGGTGAGTAGCGTTGTGTTGGTTTGTGTGGTCTGGTGGTGCGCCTCACTCTGGGTGTGCATGGTTCCTCTTGCTGTGGAACTTCTTCTTGTTCTTTTAGTGGAACTTCATTCTCTGGTTCTTCTTGTGGAACTTGGTTCCCTGGTTCTGGAAAAACTTCATTCTCAGGGTTATTGTGGACCCTTCGATGCACATCATCTTTAGAGATCTCCTCTAAATCAACATACTCTTTTATTTGAGTATCTCTGTCTATACCACCAGATTTTACTGTTGACCTGTCCTTATACACAATCTTCTCATTGAATATGACATCTCGGCTTCTGACAACTTGTCGTCTTTCATAATCCCAAAAGCGATAACCAAATTCATCAGAACCATATCCAATAAAGATACATTTCTTAGACTTTGGGTCAAGTTTACTTCTTTCAGCAGAATCAATATGAATATATGAAATACAACCGAAAACCTTTAAATGTGAAAGGTTTACCTCTTTACCACTCCAAACTTCCTCTGGCAATCTTTCATTCAAAGGAACAGAGGGTCCACGGTTGATCAGGTAAGCTGCTGTATTGATGGCCTCAGCCCAAAACATTTTAGGCAAGCCTGCATGTATTCTCATGCTTCTGGCACGTTCATTCAGATTTCTGTTCATGCGTTCTGCCACACCATTTTGTTGTGGTGTTCTTGGAACAGTCTTCTCCATTCTGATTCCATGGCTTGCACAAAAGTCTCTGAATCTTCTGTCTGTGTACTCACCGCCATTGTCAGACCTTAGGCACTTTACTTTTAAGCCAGTCTCATTTTCCACCATAGCTTTCCATTTTCTGAAAACATCATAGACTTCTGATTTATTTTTTAGAAAATAAACCCATACCTTCCTTGTTGAGTCGTCAATGAAGGTGACATAATACGATGAGCCTCCAAGGGAATTAACTGGAGCGGGTCCCCACACGTCTGTATGAACCAACTCTAACTTTTCTGACTTCGGTGTTTTTCCAGCTTTTGAAAAACTAACTTTCTTCTGTTTGCCAAGAATGCAGTCCTCGCACAAACCAATGTCCACCGACTTCATATCTGATAGTTTTCCTTTTGACAGGAGTACCTTCATCCCTTTCTCGCTCATATGACCAAGCCTTTGGTGCCACAGATTTGATTTTTCATCTGCGTCCATGACTGCTATAGTGCTCCCACTATTTGTAGTCACATAGAGAGTACCTACTTTGTTTCCACGAGCTAAAACCATAGCTCCTTTTGTTATCTTCCACGTACGATCCGTGAAGGTTGTTGAATAACCTTCCTCATCAAGTTGTCCTATTGAGATTAAATTCCTTTTCAGACCTGGAATATATCTCACATTTTTCAGCTTCCACACAGTCCCATTTGGCAACTTCACTTGAACATCTCCTTTGCCCACAATCTTCAAGGGCTCATCATCTGCTAGATAGACTTTTCCGAAATCACCACCGGTGTAATTCTCCATGATTTCGCGACAGGAGGTAGAGTGAAATGATGCGCCTGAATCCAAAATCCAAGACTCAATCGGACTGTTGACACTCAATATAAGAGCATCACCTGCTTCCCTAGCAACATTTGCAGTTTCTTTTGCACCATTATTTTTCTTCGGTGCTCGACAGTCTCTTCTGAGATGTCCTTTTTGTCCACAATTCCAGCAATTTAAGTTTGCTTTGCTAAATCTTGACTTACTTCGTCTAGACTTAGACTTTCCTCTGCTTGAGCCTCTCTCAAACATTCTTCCTCGGGATTCTGTATGTAAGGCAGAAGATGAAGCCTCACAAGATTCTTTTCGACGAATTTCGTCGCTTAGAATCAAATCACGAGCAATATCCCATTTCATCGTCGTGCTCCCTGAGGAATTACTTATTGCTGTCACTGTGCCATTCCAGCTTTCTGGTAGAGAGGATAAGAGAATCAAGGCTTGAATTTCGTCATCGAAATTTATGCCTACTGAACTCAACTGTGTTAAAGTAGAGTTAAGAACATTTAGGTGATCTGCAACTGGCGCTCCTTCTGACATCTTCAAATTGAATAGCCTTCTCATCAAATGTACTTTATTTGAAGCAGTTGGTTTTTCGTACATATTTGATAAGGCTTTCATCAGACCTGCCGTCGTCGTTTCCTTTGCAATGTTGAAAGCAACGTTGCGAGACAACGTTAACCGGATTGTTCCTAGCGCCTGCCTGTCAAGAAGATCCCAATCTTCTTGCTTCATATTTTCTGGTTTTGTTCCTAATAAAGGTTTATGCATATTTTTCTGGTACAGATAATCTTCAATCTGTATTTTCCAGAAACCAAAATCTGACCCATTGAATTTCTCGATCTTAACTTTTCCTTCATCTGCTGCCATCGCTTCCACTCAAATCTGGTAACTTCAAAAAATCACCATCGTAAAATAATGATGTGTAAATAGTGACATAAATAGTAAATTTACTATTCAACTGTTGATGAATAGTATTTTCACTATTTGCACAGTAACCATTACTATTTGATGAATAGTAACATTTGTACAATGTGATTTTCTGTACAAGAATTTCACAACCTTGTAGCTCTGATACCAATTGTTGGGAAAAAATTGGTAATTTTCCACAACCAGATTTACGGGGAAGCAAAACAAAAATAATGTAGAGCAGGAATTAGGAAATAACACACAGAGAATTTTTACGTGGTTTACCCCAAAAATTAACTGGGCTACTCCACGGAGCTGCTGCAGCACACTTTCACTATGGGAGAAAATATTACAGTGTTTAAAATATAACACTCAACTCACAAACCCCAAAACCCAATACACCCAAATAAAATATCTTTTTCTTTTTCTTTTTCTTTTTCTTTTTTCTTTTTTCTTTTTTCTTTTCTCTCTTTTCTCTCTCACCTTTCTCTTCTTTTCACTCTCTGTTTTTTTTTTTCGAGAGTTTCAGAAACTGAGAACTAAGAAACTAAAGAAAAGAAAACTCTCTGAAGCTACTGAGGATTTCTGCTCGAATGATTTCTTTGGGATCGAACCATCTCTATTTATAGAAGAAAAATTAGCAGCTATGAGGTAAGCAATGATCTCACATATTCTTCTTCTTCTTTGGCTGCTCCATTTTCTCTTCTTCAATGGCTGCTGCCGCCATTGACAGCCACCATTTGACAGCCGCCATATCTGACAATATTTTAGATGCATCAGTCGTTGCTCTGCTCAAGGCAATAGCGGTTTTTGAACCAGATGGGCGACCTAATTGCTTGCTGATGAAATCTCCAGCCTTAATGAGTTTGGTCATATCCACATTAGTTCTAATGCCAAGTCCATGAAGCATGTATACAACATCCTCTGTAGCAACATTGCCCGATGCTCCTTTAGCATATGGGCACCCCCCTAAGCCTGCAATGGATGAGTCTAGTATCCTGATCCCCATCTGTTAGAGAAAGGAAATAGATTTTACTAAATGAATTGTTCAATGAAATCCAAATTAAGTAAATTGTGTCCAAACGAAAAGTGGTTAAGGAGAAAACTCTGATATTCCAAGTAAAATTTGGAAATGGGTAATGCAATCATGCAGATTATAATCTTAAGGTGTTCGTTCAATTATTTATATATTTTTAAATAATTAAACTACTCATGCACTTGTTGGGATAAGGTGTTCTTTCAATTATTAAATATCGAATAAACTGCTTTGACTTGTAGAGAAGTTTTTATTTTTGTTGATCTGAATGGCTTGTATAGAACTTACTTGGAGGGATATGAGAATATTAGGAAGTGGCTGCCCATAGGTGTCATGAAAGTGTACAGCCAGTCTTTCAACAGGAACAACAGCCATCACAGCTTCAAGCATTGGAACAACAGTCCCTGCGTCAAATAGTTGTTGTGACGATCAGGCCAACATTTTATTTATTTATTTAATATTGTATTTTTGTTTTTAGAAAGAAAAGAGAATCCTACTTTTATCGTTAAAAGTTAACATATTAAAATATGTTAAAGTCAATGATATGAATAACATATCTGTCATTTAATAAAAGTCATCTGATGGTAATTTGATCTGGTATCAATGAGCTTTTTCAAAACAGAAGAAATTTCTTCTACCTTAACACGTATTTGACGCCTGTTGTCCCTCTCCTTGATAGTCACAAATGTAATATCATCTACAGTTGTGACGACCGCCCCTGCCATGCAACGATTAGCCGTCTGTCAACCTCCGAGACCGATCTTACGGATTCACAGACGTCGATTTTTACAACTCACTGGAATAACCTCTCTGGCCTAAAGAGTTCCTTTCGCCTCCCCAGCCTCGAACCTTGGACCTGGCTATAAGTACCAAAGGCCAACGAGTAGCCCAGATGGTACCAGCTTTGTTGGCCATTGGTACTTATAGTCAGGTCCAAGGTTCGAGGCTGGGGAGGCGAAAGGAACTCTTTAGGCCAGAGAGTATATTCCTGTTAGTTGTAAAAATCGACGCCTGTGGATCCGTAAGGTCGGTCTCGGAGGTTGACCGTCAGCTAATCGTTGCATCGCAGGGGCGGTCGTCACAACAGTGATTGCAAAAGGGGGAAAAATGGAATCCTCATGTGCAGGTTGCAGCGTGCAATGTTTTTCTGAATCTTCGAACCAAATTAGGAACCCCCTCGTCGCGACGCATGATGTTTTCATGGTTTCCCAGGATGCACCCGAGAGCTCCATGCCACGGTGCTCGATGTTTTCATGATTTTCCAGAATGCACACGAGAGCCCCATGCCGCAGCACGTGTTTTCCTCGCCGTGGCTCGCAATGTTGTAATTCCATGTAAGGGTCCTTACATATTTGTTGATTCCTGCGTAAGCCTTACATTCCTCTGCTCTAATTTAAACCCCCTTACATAGTAAATGAAATACAATGTAAGGGTTACGTTTGAACACTTCACTCCACTATTCATTCATAATGCTTGAACCTATAAAACATGAAAATATCTCTCCAAATTAAAAAAATATCGAATTAAACTATAAAATAAATACTTAAACATTAACAAATAATAGGTTCAAATACCCTCCAAACATACATTTTGTTAGTCTTCAAGCAAAACTAGAATTAAAAAGACAAATAACAAAAACTAAAAATGAAATTAACAAAACTTATCATGCTTTAGTTTCTTTCCAAATTATAACCAAGAATATATACACAAATTTATCCAATCATTCTATCACATCAAGGTTCACCATATAAAAAAGTTTTGTTTCACAAATCTAAATTCCAATGCTAAGAACATATCAACATTGATTCCCCCAAATCTAGTGTCAACTTTAATTCTTACAAAAATTACTCTCCAAATCATACCGATCCTATGGGTTCAAACACTCAACAAAGTATATGCGAATAGAAGTTATATAAAAAAATAAGCTAATAGATTCACATATGATTAAACAATAAAGGCTCAAAAGTGCATAACATTGATCTCATGAAAGAATCAAATTATAAGATTTATGAAAAAATCACACTACTAATCTCATGCATCAATTAAAATTCTCAAGCAAAAACTTCAAGTGTATGCCCTAAAATGAATGAAAATGCCTTGACTTTAAGAAAAATTATTTCCTATTTCTCTTTTTGTGTTAACCATTTCACATTTGAAGAACTTAGGGTCATGATAAACATATTATTATTATTTTTTGTTATTTTTTGTTATTTATTTATTTATTATTTAGACTCAAATACATGTATATTTTGTGAATGGCAAATTCTCAACTCTTTTTGTGTTGGGTATAAGAATTCCCTCATATTTTCTTTTAAAAATCAAGCATGAATGAAATAGGCAAACACTTTTCAATTTTACTCAAATAATTTAATCTAGGCAATTCAATCAAGTACATGATCATTCATTATATATTTAAAATCCTAACATTCAGTGCAAAAACCTATAGAGATCATCTAACAATTTGAAATGATATGAAAGACGTTTAAAGAAGTAGAAAAATAATTATCTCTCAGAATGAAGCGTTAAAGGCTCAATAATAATCTCACAAAGTAGTCTCTACTATTCAATTCCTAAACACAAGTTTCGGGTTCATCTCAATTTTAACATCAAAAGCATGAAACAAAAATTGTAAATTAAAACCAATCTTTACAACAAACCTTGAACATTTTAAAAATCAGACAAACAATGCATAAAAACTCGATTATTCATCAAAAATTGACCAAAAGCAAGAAAATTTTGTTACAAACCAATTTGCACCCCTAAACCTAAACTGAACATTGTCCTCAAGGTTTTCAACAATACAGTAATTCAGAAAAGTATTTAAAAAGAATAAATGGAAAACTAAACTAAACTAAATTAAAAGAAAAGAAATATACCTAAAACGATAGGTTACTTCCCACCAAGCGCCTAGTTTAACGTCTTAGTAAGACGATATTTCGGAGCTAAGGTGCATGGACTTCAATGCATTTCACATCTCCATTGTGAACGACTCCCTCCAAGTAAGGTTTTATACGGTGTCCGTTTACTTTGAAAATTACTTGCGTTTTTGGATTGAATAACTCAACAACTCTATGAGAAAATACTTCCACAATTTGGTATGGTCGACTCCATCTTGATCAAAGTTTTCCTGAAAAAAGTTTAAAACGAGAGTTAAATAAAAGTACTTTTATTCCAGGATATAGAGACTTACAAACTTTCTTGAACACAACTTCTAATATAATTATTGATAAAAATAAACAAAATTTTGAAAAATTAGATGCTCAAATCACCTAAAATAAAAATAAAAATAAAATCATTTTCCTTATATAACATAAAAAAGAGTAATGTATAGTATGACATAAGAAAAATTAATCGTGATCAATCAAAAAATAAATTAAGAGAATAATCCAAAACAAAAACAAATAAGAAAATCATAAGATCATAAAATTTACGCTCCCTTGAAGCAGGATAAAAAAATTTGAAGTCCAAAGCAATAAATTTTTTTTGGCCAAAAAGCTGCAGCATAAAACACTAAAAATAACATCATAAAATAAGATAATATTAGTTACTTTTAATGGAAAGTGCTTCTTCTCAATAAGTTTTGTTAAGACCTTAGTCTTAGACCACCAATTAAAATCTTGAAGGTCTTAATGTCCTACGAACATTAGATGAAGTCTTAACATTTAATAATGTTAAAGACTAGAATCTAGAAACTTAAATCTTAGACAACAAATCTTGTTCACACAACTATTCTTAAATTAAATTATTGACCACTTACATCCTACTATTTTAATGACAACTTTAAACTATAATTATAATGATAATACTAGTTTACACTGCTACAAGTAAAAAACTATATGTTTAAAATGTTCTTATTTTATTGTCTCCATATTGTGAGTTAAATTATCAATTATTTTGTAACATTCTCGTTGTCATTTAAGTTTTCGTTGTTTTTGTTAAGTAGAATGTTGTTCAATAAGTTGATTTGTTGTTTTAGTTGTAATTGTTGTTATTGCAATATATGTTGTCGTTGTTAGTTTTGTTGTTATCGTTGTGATTTTTATTATTGTTGTAAATGTGGTGAATATGTCGTTGTAGTTGTCCTTATCATCATTTTCGTTGCTTTTGTTAAGTAGAATGTTGTTTGTTAGAATATAAATAATGTGTACCCTACTTGTATGATGTGTCGTATGACCAAAATTTTACGACCTATGTTGTATGATCTATTAAGTAATAAGTTTACTTGAAGACCTGTCTTGATTATCCAGACCATCCAAGTATGACCTGAATGGTACGACCTGAATGGTATGAACTGAGAGCTCATGACTTGAAGATGAGGACTTCAGAAGATCAGATCATCCAAGTATGACCTGAATGGTACGACCTGAATGATATGAACTGAGAGCTCAGGACTTGAAGATGAGGACTTCGGAAGATCAGATTATCTGTGTATGACTGAAAGATGATGACCTAATCAAGACTAGTGGGATCTTCAACTCCAAAACATCCGACAAGTTCAGTTCTGACACTGAGTATACAAGTCTGACATCATACACCTATGTCAGACCTGGTTGTACCTATTGTATCGTGACACATGTAAATTTATGTCTATATATATCTAAATGTAATTCTCATTGTAGAGGTTGAGCATTTAATACTAAAATTCTAGTGTGAGGAGAATTCTCTAAAATTTTATATATCCAAACAAAATTGCTTCTTCTCAATTGGCTTTGTCCTAGCCTTAGACCTCCAACTATTAGTCAAAGTCTTAATATTTTATAATTTTAAAGTCCAGAACCTAGAAAGTTAAATCTTAAACAACAAATCATATTCTCAAATTAAAATTCTTGACCACTTACATCTATTCTAACGATAACTTTAAACTATAATAAACATAATTATACGGTGGAATGATAATACTAGTTTATACTGCTACAAGTAAAAAACTATATGATTAAAATGTTTTTGTTTTATTGTCTTCATATTGTGACGTCGTTTAAGTAGAATGGTGTTTAGTAAGTTCTTTGTTGTATTATTAATTTAGTTGTAATTATTGTTATTGCAGTATAAGTTATCATTGATTTTGTCGTTATCTTTATCATTATTATTGTGAATATGGTGGATATATTCATTATCGTCGTGATTTTTATTATAGATATGAATGTAGTGCATGTATTTTTTGAAACATTATCATATTTTTTTTTATAAATTTTGTATTTATTTTTTATTAAATTAAAAATAAAATTTTAACAAGTAAAAAAAGTCAAACTTTCTTTGTCAACTAATATAAAGAATGTTAAATTAAACTAAACTTTTGAAAAATCATTATCTTTTGTGTTTCTCTCAAATCACCTAAAATAAAAAATTCATTAACCATATAAAATACATTAAAAAAAATTTAATAAACAAATCAATATGACATGTTAAAAATCAATTATTAACAAATGAAAATAGATTAAGAGAATAATCCAAACAAAATACAAAAATAAATAAAATAAAAATAGAGTCCAAAGCAATATCAGGTTACAAGCATAAAACAAATTTTTTTTGCCAAGAACTACAGCATAAAATACTAGAATATAAAGTAAACAATATAAACAAGTAAAATAACATAAAATAAAATGTGATTAAAGGCCTTATCCTAGCCTTAGACCTCCAACTAAAATCTTAATTAAAGGCCTTAAGTACTACAGACATTAGTCGAAGTCCAGAACCTAGAAACTAAAATCTTAAACAACAAATCATATTCTCACGACTATTCTCAAATTAAATTATTGACCACCTACATCCTACTATTCTTATGACAACTCTAAACTATAATAAACATAATATAATATGTACATACAAATGATAAAACTAGTTTATACAACTACAAGTAAAAAACTATAAGTTTAAGATGTTCTTGTCTTATTGTTTTCATATTGTGACTTTAATTATCAATTGTTTTGTAACGTCGTCTTCTTTTAAGTTTTTGTTGCTTTTGTTAAATAGAATGTTGTTTAATAAGTTGATTTATTGTATTGTTATTTTAGTTGTAATTGTTATTAGGGTTATATGCTGTCATGACCCCTTATTTATTAAAAATCTGATATGACCCCCTCCACTTGATTTTTTTACATATTATGACAAAAATGCCCTTAATAACCCCTCAGTTGGACGACTGTCTAACTCACCTCAACAGAGTTGGACATGTGTCCAACTGACTACTCAAAATTGGACAACTGTCCAACTGACCGAATTTTAACCGGCCGGCTACCCCACTCGCCGGCGACCTCGCCAGAGCCGAGTTGGACACATGTCCAACTAGACTGCCCAGAATAACCCCTCAGTTGGACGTATGTCCAACTCACCTCAACAGAGTTGGACATGTGTCCAACTGAAAACCATAGGAGTATATTTTAGAGGACACATATGTCCACTCGCCGGAGCTCAGTTGGACGACTGTCCAACTGATGAAATTTTGACTGAAAACCAGAGGAGTATATTTTAGAAGACACATATGTCCACTCGCCGGAGCTTAGTTGGACATATGTCCAACTACGTCTAACTAAAAATCAGAGAGTTTATTTCAACAAAGTTAGACGTACGTCCAACTAAAAACAACTTATTTCAACAGAGTTGGACGTACGTCCAACTAAAAACCAGTAATCTTATTTTGGTATATATATAGTTGGACATACGTCCAACTTAAAACAACAGAGTTGGACACGCCAGAGGACACATAATCTGATATGACCCATCTATTTAACAAAAAATTACCTATTTATTGTTTTGAGTTTAAAGTGAATTTTTTTGGGTATTTGTGTATTTGATATTAATTTATAGAGTCCTTGGCACACTGATGTTTAGGAATTTTCTATCTGAATGTTTAGAGTATTATTGGTGATCTTAAGAAGAGTTGGACTCCAAACCATATAAAAGTTGAGACCCTGAAACAATGTAATTTTTCCGCACTCTGTTTTAAGACTTTTCTTCCTCCTCCAAAAACAGAGCAATCAACCACTTCATTCTCTGTTTCATCAACCATAGCTCTCTGTTTTGGTTTTTTGGTTTTAAATATGGGAAAAAATGGAGATGCTCAAAAGAAGCAAACCCAGATTCTAAGTACTGTGAGAGACATATTCAAAGGCCTTCTGATTATGGATTCTATGCTTCAAATAATACTAACACTTATTTGTCTGCAAAGGTTGCACCTTTCAATCAAACTGAAGAAGTTTACAGGTTAGTTCTAATCACCGGCGATTCACTGGTCTGTGATTCACCGGCGATGAGCTTGACCGGTTCAATCGCTGTAGTCGCCGACGGAAGGCTTTTTGTTGGAGCTTGGAAGAGGCAACGATAAATCTGTAAATATATTAATTAAGAGAGAACCCGCTCGTATAAATATTAAATATATTAATTAAGGATAAATTTGTAATTTTAATTATAAAATACAAGTAGGGGGTCATTATAGATTACAAATATTAAATGGGGTCTATTATAGCCTATTTTCCTTGTTATTATTGCAGTGTAGTTGTCGTTGTTGGTTTTGTTGTTATTGTTGGAAATCGTTATTATTGTCGCATCGTACGTTGTGGTTCTTATTATAGTTCAGAATGTAGTAAAACATTATTATAATTTTTTATAAATTTTAACAAGTAGAAAAATCAAACTTTCTTGATCACGACTTCTAATATAAATATTGATAAAAAAACAAACTAAACCTCTGAATAATCATTCTCTTTGTCCATCTCTCAAATCACTTAAAATAAAATAAAATTCATTAACCATATATAACATAAAAAAGAAAAAGTAATATACAGTATGACATACAAAATTGCTTCTTCTCAATAAGTCTTGTGGGCCTTAGACGTCCAACTAAAATCTTAATTAAAGGTCTTAACATCCTATAATCTTAAAATTCATAACCTATAAACTAAAATCTTAATCAACAAACCATATATTCTCATGACTATTCTTAAATTAAATTCTTCACCACCTACATCATACTATTATAATTATATATAGAAACAAACAAATGACAATACAAGTTATACAGCTACAAGTAAAAAATAATATGTTTAAAATATTTTTGTTTTATTTTATTGTCAATTGTTTTGCAACGTCATCATCATTTAAGTTTCCGTTGCTTTTGTACAGTAGAATGTTGTTTAATAAGTTGATTTGTCATATTGTTATTCTAGTGTAATTATTGTTATTGCAGTGTAAGTTGTCATTGTTGGTTTTGTGGGTTATCGTTACCATTATCGTTATTGTTGTGAATGTGGATATAGTCGTCGTGGTTTTTATTATTGTTGTAAATGTAGTGGATAATTTTTTTAAAATATTATTTAAATTTTTATTAAATTAATTAAAATTTTAACAAGTAAAAAAAATAAACTTTCTTGGCCACCATTTCTAATATAAATATTCCAAACAAAAATAAATAAGAAAAGGCTACCTAGTAGAGAGACAAAAATAAATAAAATAACTACAGAATCCAAAGCAATATTAGATCACGTGCATAAAACAAAGTTTTTTGCCAAGAAATGCAGCATTTAACAAGTAAAAAACATTAACTTTTTTGGCACGATTTCTAATATAAATATTCCAAAAATAAATAAATAAATAAATAAATCATGAAAAGGCTACCTAGTGGAAGGACAAAAATAAATAAAATAACTACAGAATCCAAAGCAATATTAGGTCACGTGCATAAAACAAAGTTTTTTTTTTGCCAAGAAATGCAGCATAAAACACTAGAAAAATAAGTATACAATCTAAATAATATTAAATAAAATTTGATATATATATTATTTTTAATCAAAATTGCTTCTTCACAATAAGTCCTGTCATAAAATCTTAATTAAGGTTTTAGGTGCTATAGACATTAGTCAAAGTCTAAACATTCTATATTCTTAAATTTCATAACCTAGAAGCTAATATCTTAAACAACAAATCCTATTCTCATTCTCAAATTAAATTATTAACCATCTACATCCTACTATTCTAATGATAACTCTAAACTGTATAATAAATATAATCATATTGTTTAATAAGTTAATTTGTCATATTGTTATTTTAGTTGTAATTTTTGTTATTACATAAGTTATAGTTTTGTTATGGTTATGGTTATCGTTATTGTTGTGAATGTGGTATATATGGTTGTTATCATTGTGATTTTTATTAGTTGTGAATATTTTGAAACATTATTCTATTTTTTTAAAATAAATTTTGTATTTATTTTTTATTAAATTAAAATTTTAACAAGTAAAAAAAATCAAACTTTCTTTTTCACAACGTCTAATTTTAACAAATAAACTAAACCTTTAAAAGATAATTCTCTTTGTCCTTCTCTCAAATCACCTAAATTAAAAAAAAATTTATTAACCACATATAACATAAAAAGTACATATCAAAGTATGACATGTAAAAAATCAATTATGCTAAATGAAAATAGATTAAGAAAATATTCCAAACAAAAACAAATAAAAAAAATATGAAAAAATTTAAGCTACCTTGTGGTGGGACAAAAATAAATAAAATAACTAAAAGTCAAAAGCAATATCAGGTCAGGTCACGAAATTTTTTTTGTTTGCCAAGAACTGCATCATAAAACACTAGAATATAAAGTATACAATTTAATTAATATAACATAAAATGTGATGTATCATTTTTAATCAAAATTGCTTATTCTCAATAAGTTTTGCCCTAGTCTTAGACCTCAAACTAAAATCTTAATTTGTCTTATGTCCTACAGACATTAGTCAAAATCTTAATATTCTATAATCTTAAATGTCCTACAGACATTAGTCAAAATCTTAATATTCTATAATCTTAAAATACAGAATCTAGAAACTAAAATCTTAAATAACAAATCATATTCTCACGACTATGTCAAATTAAACTCTCGACCACTTACATCCTACTATTCTAATGATAACTCTAAAATATAATAAACATAATTATATCTAGTAACAAACAAATGATAATACTAGTTTATACTGCTACAAGTAAAAAACTATATGCTTAAAATATTCTTATCTTATTGTCTTCATATTGTGACTTCGATTATCAATTGTTTTGTAACATTATCGTCGTATTTTAAATTTTTGTTGCTTTTGTTAAGTAGAATGTTGTTTAATAAGTTGATTTGTTGTATTATTATTTTAGTTGTAATTATTGTTATTGTAGTATAAGTTGTCATTTTGGTTTGGTCGTTATTGTTGTGAATGTGGTGGATAGTTGTTCTTGTTGTGATTTTTATTATAGTTGTGAATGTATTTTTTAACAAATTATTATAATTTTTTTTATAAATTTTGTATTTTCTTTTTTTTAAATTAAAATTTTAACAAGTAAAAAAATTAAATTTTCTTGTTCACGACTTGGCATATAAATATTGATAAAAATAAACTAAACATCTGAAGAATCATTCTCTTTGACATTCTCTCAAATCACCTAAAATAAAATAAAAAATCCATTAACCATATATAACATTAAAAAAAAAAATTAATGCAGATATCAAAGTATGATATGGAAAAAATCAATTATGATCAATGAAAATAGATTAAGAGAATATTCCAACAAAAACAAATAAGAAAATCATAAAAATTAAGCTACTTTGTAGCGGGACAAAAATAAATAAAATAAGATATATATGCTATTTGTAAACAAAATTGCTTATTCTCAATAAGCTTTGTCGTAACCTTAGACCTCCAACTAATATTTTACAGGTCTTATGTCCTACAAATATTAGTCAAAATCTTAACAATCTATAATCTTAAAGTTGAGAACGTAAAAAAACCTTAGAAAACAAATTATATTTGTACGACTATTTTTAAATTAAATTCTTGACCACTTACATACTATTATTCTAATGATAACTCTAAACTATAATAAGCATAATGTTACGTAGGAACAAACAAATAATAATACTAGTTTAATTGCTACAAGTGAAAAACTATATGTTTAAAATGTTCTAATGTCTTCATATTGTGACTTCAATTATCCATTATTTTGTAAGGTTGTCGTCGTTTAAGGTTTTGTTATTTAATAAGTTGATATGTTGTATTTGTTGTGCGAAACTCACTTAAATACCAATATTATAAGAAAGCTTTCAGGAAAGACTGGAGGGTCACACCGGAGCTACTTAAATTCCAATCTCCTTAGACAGAACTTTCCTAAATAGTAAGCACTCAATTGAGTAACAAACAACTACGGTAACCAAACGTAAAGAAAATAAATAACAAAGTGGACACACAAATTTTACGTGGTTCAGCGTAAGGCCTAATCCACGGGCAAAGACGAATAGAATAATTTGCTATTCAAATGGTGTTTACAAAGTGAGTACAAACTCTCCAATACCTCAATATCCCAATCACCCAATTTAGAGATTTCTCTCTAACAAACAAGAGAGATCACCAAATGTGTTATCTTTAACACTATGAAGCTATTAGAATAAACTTCCTAATTTTGCTCTCTCTTTCTCTCAAATGCAACTCTTGTTGTGAATTGCTATGGATGATTTCAAATGAGCAAATACTTGCTCTATTTATAGAGAAAAAATTTATTATTGAAGAGCTAGTTCATGTATGAACACTTCTTTGCAATTGCTTCTTTTGTGGGCTTGATGACATAAGGGCTCACCCTTTGAATGACATAAACAATGAGCTCATCTACTCCTCCGATTTTGAATAAAGGCTCAATTAGAGCCACAATATTTCAACAATATTGTTGTTTAGTTTGTAATTTTTGTTATTGTATATGCTGTCATTGTTGGTTTTGTGTATAGTTATTGTTGCGATTTTTGTTAATGTTGTGAATGTGATGGATGTTGTTGTCGTTGTCATAATTTTGTTTTTGTTATAGTTGTAAATGTAGTGGATGTGCATTTTGAAACATTATTGTAATTTTTTATAAATTTATAAATTTCAAGAGTTTAAATTAATTTTCTTGGTCACTATTATTAAATAATTAATAAAAATAAATCAAACCTTTTGAGCATCATTCTCTTTGTGCTCTTTAATCACCTATAATCATAAATTTATGAATCTTATGTGTAAAAAAAGTCATGTACATATCAAAGCAAGAAATGGACAAAACTAATCATGAGAAATGAAAATAGATTATGAATATATACAATTGAAAACTAAATAACAAAAATAAGATTATCATGAAATTTAAGTTACCTTGTTGTAGATCGAAAATAAATAAAATAACTAGCAAGTGAACAAAGCAATATCAACCATAAGCTGACAATAAAATTGAATTGGCAAGAAAATCTATACTTGCATTATTATACAATACAATTTCATGTAAATAAACTACAGAATATACACCTGACCATTTTAATCGAAAGTGCTTCATCCCAATTAGCTTATCATAAGCCTTAAGCCTCAAAATAAAATCTAATAGGTCTTAGGACATTAGTCCGAGTATTAAGGTTCTATAATCTTATAGTTCTAATTATATATACTTAAATCTTAAGTAATGAATCATATTCATACACAACTATTATTAAATTAAATTTGCAACAACTTGCACTCTATATAACTCTAAAGATAATCTTAAAATATAATCATAATAATATAATTTTCAAATTATTTTGCTATGTCTTGTTGTCATTGTTTTTGTGTAGAATTTTGTTTAATAAGGCGATTTGATGTGTAATTTAATTTTTGTTGTTTTTGTGATGTTTGTTGTTGTTGTGATTGTAATTATTAAATTATTGTTTTCATTTTTTGTAAATTTTTATTTGTTTTTTAAAAAATTAAAAATTTTGGTCTGATTTAGTGTGTTGTTGATTTTGTTTAGTTGTAATTATTACTAATGAGTAGACTTTTTTGTTGTTGTAATTGTTAAATCATTTTTTGTAAATTTTTTATTAATTTTCTCGGTCACAATTTCTAAAATAATTGTTGAAAAAAATAAATCGCACCTTTGGAGCATCATTATCTTTTATCCTTCTTTAACGTTGCAAAAATTTAAGCACCCAACAAAATATAATAGAGAAAATCAATCATGAACAATTAAAATAGATTTGAACTAGAAGGAAATGTTATACCTATAGCTCACATGAGCATATAAGACAAACGTAACTATAGAAGGAAATGTTATACCTACAGCTCACATGAACTAGAAGGAAACGTTAAACCTACAGCTCACATGAATATAATAAGACAAACGAGCAAATAAGACAAACGTAACGAGCATATAATAAATTTGAACTAGAAGGAAATGTTTATTACCTACAGCTCACATGAATATCAAGAAAACAAACTATAGAAAATATGGTATGAACTGATGCTTCTTCCCAAAAAGAAGCTTGTTCAAAGCCTTAGTTCTCTTACTAAAATCTTATATGTCTTGTGTCTTAGTCCAAGTCCCAAGGTAACGAGCATATACTTAAATTAAATTTTAACTACTTACATCCTGTAATATAACTTACATAATCATATTTCTTATAATCCTTATAAATATGCGATAACAAATTATATGTCTACGATAATTCTTAAATTAAATTTTAACCACTTACATCCTAAAATATAACGAGCATAATCATTTGCAAGAACAAATAAGTTCTAATACGTTTAGATAGCTGCAACTTAAGCATCATTATAGAGAAATACCATTTGTTTTTTTTTTTTTTTGTATAAGGAAGAAAAAGAAGCAGGAAGTGGCATTTCTATTTCATGAAGTGGCAATTAATACATGATTACCTAATTATTAATTTGCTCATATCATTACATCCTCCAGATGCAATCTAATTATGAAAGTCATTTTTCCTAGAAGCTCATTTCATTCAAGTGCATTAACATCATGTAGGTTCAGGATTTTGAACTGTTAAATTGATCCCATGAATTGCATATTATTCAGAAATTGTAAAAATACTAGTTTTGCAGCACGAGCAAGCTTGTGTTTGTGCTCCGTTCCCCCCCCCCCCCCCCCCCCCCCCCCCCCCCCCTCCATCCAATCCTCTAATAGATAGAGGGATAATGCATGATAATTTCAAATGAAATTGTTTGTCATTACCTCCAATATCAATAATCCCTTCATGATTACAGGTTATGCAGTCCAAGAGTAAGTGTTGTCAGCTATTTCTCGATAGTCAAATATTCAAAGCAGAATAGTTGTTGATAAAGTCATCAAAATAGATCAATTCTAAACAAAGAGCTCTGTAAGGTTTATTTTGTATTGGCAATTTTCGTGGACAAAATGTTTGATTGTAATCTAGAATAGGAATTCAACGATTAATCAGACGATACAAGATGATAGAGTCACCAAGCCTTCTACGCCCATATGACAGGTATAATATTCCATCATGCATACATCTGCACACAATTGAGCACGACACTTAGTATGGATCGTAACGTAAAATGTTTTGTGCACATGTTGGTCGATCGATCGAGAGTATTGTTCGATCGATCGAGTGATCGATCGATCGAGCCTGAGACAACTTCGATCTAGATTCTCTCTGTTTGGATTGGATCGATCGAGAAATTGGATAGATCGATCGAACCCTTTTCGATCGATCGAGTATAGATCTATCTTCGATCCAGGTTCTCTCTGTTTGAGTTAGATCGATCGAGTGTAGTGTCGACCGATCGAGAATGGTCTCGATCGATCGAGACAGTCGTTCGATCGATCGAGCCAGTATTATATTCCTACTCAAACTCCTTTTCTAATTCGACCCTTATGTTTCTTTTACCTAAATGACCACATTTAATGTTAAGGACAGAATTCTTATTTGAGGATAATTATGGTAATTAATAAATCCTGATGTGAATAGAATCATAGTATGAGAAGAATTCTTTTGAGAACTAAATCCTGATATGAGTAGAGTTATAGTGAATTGCAAATCCTATTTGAAGTAAAAGTTGGACTCTATATAAGGGAGGTTAGTTTGTGCATATTTCAACATCTTGAATCAACCTGAATTAATATTCTCTATCATCTGAGTTGCACTTTAACTTCTTCTCTTCATCTATCTTACTTAGGCGTTTTCATGTTATATTCATATGCCTAATTGATTCGCATGATACTTGAGCTTTATATGAATGTTCTAGGGTTTTGCTAGCTGATTTTGTTTCTACATCGCATGCTGATTGAATCTGCTAGTTAGGATTGTTTATTGTTTGAATCCGCTCTAGGACACACATTGCACTTGTGTTTTTGTGCTAACGTTACAGGTGACAGGTTCAGTATTTCGTGTGACTCGAAATTACTGAAGGTGACGGGTTCGGTTGATCTTGTGTGACTCAAGTAGATCGGAACGTTGGTCCGGATCCAGACATCTAACTATTGGAGGCTGTGAAAGGAGCAAGCGGCTCGTAAGTAAATTACAGAAAGGGGGATCTATCTGCGACGGGTAGTTCTGGACTCTATGGTTGTAATTGAACATAATTTTCATAGTGGATAGTTAGGTGGTCCGGTGGATCGGTGGTTTTCCTCTTAGGTCATTGTTGTGGCCTAGGTTGTTTCCACCTAAAAATATCGTGTGTCGTTTTATTATTCCGCATTTATCTTTACACGCGATTGCATGTCTGGCCGTTGTGATTAGTTTATATATATTTAATATTTGTTGAAAATTGAAAATAACCTATTCACCCCCCTCTAGGCTTATTAGATCCGTAATTAAAAACTTTTTCAAGCTCAATGCTCTAATCATGAAAAAACAGTCATAAATGCATTTTAAGTATCGAATCATGATATCAAAAGCTTGGAGCTTCTATACAGACACTTAATCAAACGAGAAATTGTGCTCGAAAATTATGTGCTTTCAATTCCTTTATTCTATATTTAAATAAAGAAGAGGGATAGCGAATGACACCAAACAATAAATTGTGACACTGACCCATGATATAAAAAAAGGATATCTTTCATTGTGATAAAGGAGAAAAAGAGAAACAAAATTAGGGGAAATGTCTAAAAAAATGACAAATATTATGGATGAAATATGTAGCAAGTTTAGATCAGGAAAATATACACATAATAGCTAAGAGGTTTGTAGAGAGACGCATTACTCACAAAAGGTGGTCCCAAGAGAAAACTCTAGTTGGCAACAACTTGCTAATTGCAAAATTTTAATACCTCTCAACCACCGATAATTTTCTCCTTTGTTATTCTTGATATATTCTGCAAACAAATTACAAAAGGCAAAATATCAACAATCAAAACAGTAATGTTTTAAGAATCAACAATTAATTTTTTTTCTTTTCTTTCTCTTCTTTTATTATTTATTTAAATATCAAACAAAATGGAGATCTTTCTAATTTCAAATATGCTAAAATAATTTTCTCTATAGTCTTATTTGTCAACTTTCAATTGCATTCAAGTCTTTCCTACATAAATCCCAAAAGCCACAAAGTAACTCGGGAAGAAACCAACAACAACATTCAAACATCTCCTTTGTTTAGGTAAACGCAAAGGATTCATCACATATTTTTTTATAAGTGATAAATTAATAGTCTTGGTCACTAATTAAACGAGCATCTACTTGCAGCTAAGTTGTATATCAATGAAAAGACAATATATATATATATAAGTCACTGTATAGAAACCTGAAGCTGTTATCCACTCCTTGCTAAATGAACTTGAGGCACTACTGGTTTGATTCTTCCAGTGTTAAATAATATAGCCCAGAATTATTCAAGAAAAAACATGTTCTTGAATTGGAGTAATGATTTACTCTGATCAAGAATGAATTCTCTTTCTTGAGAAGAGTAGTGCACGGAAGAAAGAAAAGGTAAAGGAATGTATAAAAAAATTCTGAGTCGCTTATCTTTCTGATTATGATTTCATGAGTATAAAAAGATTGTCCAGAGCCAGGACCTATGATTTTCATCATCAAAGCCATATATTGTTATAGAAAAAACTACGTTTTTGGACCAAATGAAATACTATTACTATTACTACTTAGCTAGGTTGAACAATGAAAATGGTACCCTTTTATTCTCTTGAGCAACCAACAGGCTTTAAACATCTACTACTTATCGGTGAACATCTCCTTTGATCACGCAATATTGTTTTTCACAGAAACTATCAAAAAAAAAAATACAAATCCGCTGCAGAAGACAAGAAAACAATCTCTGCGTTAACCCCTTTCCAAGAAAAAAAAAAACAGTCAAAAGAGTTAAAAAAAAAAAAAAGAGAAAAAAAAATCGTCAAAACACTCCTCATTTGCAAGAATCATGAAACCTAATCGTAAACCAAACTAGAGCATCAGAAACAAAGTCTCAGAGAGGTGTATCTTACCCATTACGAAAGAAAAAGGAGATGGAAGAGAGTGAGACAGGACTGCGGAGACTATTAGCAAATTGAAATTCTGGAGGATTCTTGATCCAAAGTATAGAGGGATATATAATGAAACTCGGAAAAGGGGAGAATCAAAGGTATAGGACTTTCGGTTGATCAATTTCAAAATTCACAAGTTGAAATTCAAATTCATGAATATTTCGAGAATCATGCCGTTAGAAATTTTTTGAAAAACAATCGACTCATTTCATTTGATTCTCAGGCAGGTTACGACTTCTGACTTCTGACTTCTGAGATGAATTTACTGTTGGGTGAGATGTAATGCATTTCAAATTCGGTCGTTCCACAGCTTCTCCCTCTCCAACGTGTCTCACAAGTCACTACTCATTTTGAATTTTATTTTCATTTTCTATGTAAGGCTATATGTAACAGACTAGCCGGTTATAGGCGCGTGTTCCTTTTGAAGTGTTAATTACGTTTTACACCCATGCATATTGTGATACTTGCAATTATGCCTTAATACTACCGGCAGCAAGATAACTCAGTGGGTAGCACTACTGAATTACATGTATCAGATTGTTTGTTTGAGAAGTGAAAAAGTCATAATTGTGCCAAAATATCCCTTATGACGTGATCTTAAGGTGCTAACTCTTGTCAGTACTTTCAATATAAGAATTGATCAGGTTGAATGGAGAATAGTAAGTTTTACTCCGTCTTCCCAAAAAGTCTTTTTTTGTTCAAAACAAAAAATTTATGCCCTAATACTTAAGAAATGTTTTTATTACCATAACATTATATATAATCTTACAATTAGGGTAATCCTATTTTTACTTTTATAATACAAAATAAGAACAATATTATGATTCTTAGAAATACTAAAGGATTAAATTGTGAAATAAGATTTTAAATTGCTCTAATATTAGTATTTTTTTTTTCTGAAAATAGTAACTCCATATAATTAAGAATGATATTGCTACAATCATTTTTGTTATTGTCACGATAAAAATGTGAATTGTATATTTTATCCTTATAATTAATTACATTTTAATGTCTGAAAAAGTTGCCTGCTACAACAGATAATTTCCTAGTTCAAATCCCCACATAAAAAATGTATAAAAAGTTGAAATAATCTATGTTTCATACTTGATGAATTTTAAATAATGTAATATAATGTTATTAGTAAGTATAAACGAATTCACATAAATATATCTCATAAAAAATTATCACATCTATTAATAGTAATATATTTGTAATATACACTAAAGCTCTAAAAAGTTAGGGTTGAGTATAATGATTGTGCTGGAAATGGTTCGCCGTGTGGATGACTTTTCTTCGTTCCAATGAGCAACTTTAGACACAAAATGATACATGATACACTTTCTAATTTCTATTCACTGCAATAGGCAAGCTCCAAAACAGAAATTGGCCACAATTAAATGAGTTTGTATCACAAGCTATCACACACAACTGATGCGACACATTCTTACTGGATTGAATTGTTTGGTCCAACTACAATCTTTAATTAACATGTGTCACGTCAGATGTTATGTTGCAAATTTGTGACAAACAGACTTTTTCCGTACAACCAACATGACTATGTTTACAGGACAAATACACAAAAAAAGGTTTTGGGTTTCATTTATTCCTTCAAAGATATATGCCCTCTCCATTCCTTCCTTGAATTACTTGGAATGTAATTCAACCACTGGTAAATTACTTATATTTTAGATGCATCAGCCGTTGCTCTGCTCAAGGCAATAGCGGTTTTTGAACCAGATGGGCGACCTAATTGCTTGCTGATGAAATCTCCAGCCTTAATGAGTTTGGTCATATCCACATTAGTTCTAATGCCAAGTCCATGAAGCATGTATACAACATCCTCTGTAGCAACATTGCCCGATGCTCCTTTAGCATATGGGCACCCCCCTAAGCCTGCAATGGATGAGTCTAGTATCCTGATCCCCATCTGTTAGAGAAAGGAAATAGATTTTACTAAATGAATTGTTCAATGAAATCCAAATTAAGTAAATTGTGTCCAAACGAAAAGTGGTTAAGGAGAAAACTCTGATGCTCCAAGTAAAATTTGGAAATGGGTAATGCAATCATGCAGATTATAATCTTAAGGTGTTCGTTCAATTATTTATATATTTTTAAATAATTATACTACCCATGCACTCGTTGGGATAAGGTGTTCTTTCAATTATTAACTATCGAATAAACTGCTTTGACTTGTAGAGAAGTTTTTATTTTTGTTGATCTGAATGGCTTGTATAGAACTTACTTGGAGGGATATGAGAATATTAGGAAGTGACTGCCCATAGGTGTCATGAAAGTGTACAGCCAGTCTTTCAACAGGAACAACAGCCATCACAGCTTCAAGCATTGGAACAACAGTCCCTGCGTCAAAGTTCACGAATAAATATAAACAGAAAACAATTAGATAAAATAAAAAATAAGTCAATAAAAGGAAATTTAATTTATATACAGAGAAGGATATTTTAAAATCTTATTTGATCTATATTGAGACATGGGTTCATATCATACCCACCATCAAATTTAGAAAAATAGGCAATCTCATCCCTTGCACTCCAAGATTAGGAGGTCAAGAATAATTTTGAAAGAGATTATAAGAAAAAAAGGGAACCAATTTTGAGGAGATAAAGAGAATTTACAGGGCGATGGATGATGTTTGAAACGTTGTCTGATAAAATCCTATATACCTAAGCAAACACGGTGAGGAAGAGGCAAGGAAATGGAAACAACTTACTATCATGAAGAAAAAAATATATTATTATTTCAGGTAGGTAAATGAGAGAACAAAAAGAGGATAAGGGCAGCCCTTGTCCCTTTTTTCTTTCTAAAATGTACACATTCGTACTTCTGTTTTGAAAATGAGTATGATAAGTCCCCTTTTTCTTTTAAAAATGCAGATAAGTTTAATGTCTAATGACAAAGCCTAATTATAAGTTTTGTTGAGAAATTTTTTGTGCATTATCTTTATCTATTTAATAATACTTGTAGTTGATGAAACATGATAAGTGCCAATTTAATAGGGATGTCTTAATACACCAATTAAGGCTTGTCACCTGTGACCCTTCATTAAAAAAAAGTTTAATGTCTAATAAAACATGATTTCTTTTTGTCACATGGATGTTATGTGAGATTTATTGAATGTAAACTTGGAAAAAAATAGGAAAAAGTACTAAAACACCAATTGAGTCCTATCACTTACAACCCTTCACTAAAAAAAGTTTAATGTCTAATGAAACATGATTTCTTTTTTTTCACATGAATGTTACGTGAGATTTAAGTGAGAGTTATTGAATGTCAACTTGGAAAAAGTGCTCCTATAGTCTCTAACCTTAAGTATTTGGACATTCTTCCCTACAGTTTCAACTTGATTAGTTCCTAAGTTTTAACAGTTTAGGACATTATGTTCAAAATAAATCTCTAAATTATTGTTTTTTGGAACTTTAATCCTTAAATTTTACTAAAATGAGACACATTAATACATAAAATCTGAACTAAAGTCTACCTTTTTCCCTAAATATAGGACTTAAATGTACTAGTTGAAAGTTTATGAATTAAAGTGTCCCAAAAACTCAAGTTTAAAGACCTTGGTGTCACCCCACCCAAAAAAATAATTAACTAAATAAAACAATTTCCAAGAAATGAACAATAGCCCTTTCATTTAGCACCAAATAGAAGTATTGTTCATCTGTTGAGATATTTTTTTCTTCCGAAAATTACACTTAATACCTCTCACTTAAATGTATGTCACGTGACATCCATGTAACAAAAAAAA
Source organism: Elaeagnus macrophylla (assembly GCA_029378325.1). Lineage (NCBI taxonomy): Eukaryota > Viridiplantae > Streptophyta > Magnoliopsida > Rosales > Elaeagnaceae > Elaeagnus > Elaeagnus macrophylla. Next base: position 18,854,323 of record CM055644.1, on the reverse strand, counting down.
TTATGCTTAACTAGATATTGAACTTATATGCACCTTTAAAAAAAAATGAGACCAGAGTACACCTTTTAAAAAAACAAAGGTACCTAGGTTGCTCCAGACCCAACAAAAAAGACCATCTCCCAGATTGACCTTTATTACCTACCAGAAAATTGATACTTTTGGTTGCAGTTTTTATAGCTAATAAAAATAGAGGATGAAATTTAGTTTTCAACTGCAATGCTTACAAAAGCATTTGGTTTAAAGTTGCAGGTAAATTTCCACTTAGTCAGCCAAAAGAGAGAACAATAAAAAGAAAACAAAAAAGTTACTGGAATTTGGCTGCACAACACCAAACACATTAAACATGGGAGACAACAAACCGGTGAGAAAACAGACAGAGAAAGGACATCAGAATGGAGCTATTTCAGATTAGTGCACAAGCTTTGCATACATAGAACTGCAAGAGCATAGGTGAAGAAACAATTTATACCGAAGATGAATCTCCTTAACAGAATTTTGCATGAATTTCAAGGACAAATAATAAAATATCGATGATTAGATGCATTATGCATAGTAGTCCACAAGCTACTAATTGAAAGTAATGTTTGCTCAATGCAACTACAAGAACATTATGCATATGACAAGTTAACATTTCTCCGTTGTAAACCAAATGTATTCCTTGTTGGAAGTTTAACAATTTACCAGGTGTACCAGCTCCTATGGTGTCACCAAGAGAAATTTCAAAACAACCCATATCATATAGTTCTTTTGCCACAAATGCCACTTTTGATGGTAAAATTGCTCCTTCCACTGGACACCCAACCACACATGAGACATACCTGTCCAATTGTACCAATTAAGTATTTTCAAAATACAGAAACTTCATCCAATGCACTCTCCTTAAATGTAGCTTTCAATCAAATGATACAATAAAGTCATATGTAAACAGAAGGTAGCGTTCATGTTGAGAAAGATAAGGTATGGAAGTCTGTTAACTCACAATACTACCAAAAAAATGCATATGTGCATAAAAGAAGGTTGATGAGTCCCCGTGAGTTTAAGTTGCGGCAAATAAAATGCAAGAGATGTGAATTTTAATATCAGTTCTCGTCAGGTTCAACTGATATCAAGGACTCCTAAAATTGGCTCCTATATGCATACCTTTGTCAAATTATGTCAATATTTTACTGACACACATTCCATTTATCCAGTTTAGGTACCCTATTTCAGATAAGGGGCCTTCAAATATGGATGTAGAACCAATAGGGTACATACTTTCATTTCATTCTTTAAAAGCACAGGGTATCATTTACAGAAGCCACACCATGACAACCACATTCCCGGCACGAAGATGATACATTCAATAAATGCCATGCAGGTCACTCTTTAGTTTACAAAATCACATAGCACAGAACACACGTCCCAGGTTATGAAAACTTTGAAGTCCCAGAAAGAAAAAAAAAATCTAGGATTACTCATGTATAAAACCCCTCAGCATGCAATAACAGTTTAGTGGTAATAGTCAACTAAAGACTAATGCATCATTTACTTAAGTAGATTTCTTAGCTGAATGAAATGCATCATTAACCACGACTTGCCTTCCAAGCAACTAGAGATGCACTAGATAGAAAGCAAATGAGAACGCACCCTCGAACTGGAACTGAGAGCTCCTTGGCAGCAGAAGTAACAGCACGATAACGGGCAAGACTCTCTTCAATGCTACAGTTAATATTTGACTTTGAAAATGACTCAGAAGCAGATGCAAAAACTGCTACTTCTTTTGCACCAGCTGCAACAGCTGCTTCAAAACCCTGTAAGATGTTTGATGTAGCATATCAGAGAACTCCCATCACATAAGTTTGAATTATATCGATTCTCTTTGAACAAAAATTACCCACTTTCAAATTAGGAGTAAGAACAGGCAATCTAGCACCATCCAAATTATGAACTGCTTCCATCACATCCTTTGCATCTGCCAGCTACATGAAGGGAAAAAAAAAAAAAAAGCTTAAGCAGTGCATACTCAATATTAAGTGTTCTTATTGAACCTAAAAGGATGCCATAGACTGCAAGAAGGCGTACATGAGAGAGAGACAGAGACAGAGAAAGAGAGGAGAGAGGGAGAACAATATATAAGGAACAGTTATAAAAGCTGAACTTTAGGCAAGTGGTAATTTTGTCCTTGATCTTTACAATGTCAATAAGACACAGAGCTTCTGGGAGCTAGTGGTCGACAGATGTTCAAATTCTCTTGAGAAGTTATTGGCAAAAGGATTGTGAGCACTCAATATTATTTTTTATGCTACAGATCGACGGCGTAGAATATTCTATAAAGAAGCAATTTCAATATTAAGCACTTAGATCAAGAGCTACCATATAGAAGAAGCATCAACAATGACTTTGGTGTACCTGAACAGGTAGAAGAATAGAATAATCAATCTATAGAACAGCAATTTCACTGTTTTTTTTTTTCATTTTACTTAAACAAGGGTAGTATTATCAATCACCTATAGGAATATATTTTCCTGGTAATCATAAGAAAAAAAGGAGCAATTCAGCGGACAATGTAGTCATGCACTGATCTGTTTCTTAATTACAACTTAACAAAACTCGTCAGGCACTAACATTCTATTTCAAAGCTCCTATTCCCATTAATAGTTTTTCATCCTTTGTCAGCAATATATTTCAACAATAATTGTACCAACATCAATATTTTTCTGTCATCAACACCGAAACTTATCATCAGTAGTTCATTAAAAGGTAATCGATAAACATGTGTTTATTGTTGATGCCAGTAAAATTATAATTGCTAAGCTTTAGCACAAATAGAACTCAAGGCATACCAAATCAAGATACATAACCTAACCAAGTTACCTGAGGAACCCATTTGGGTGAAACAAAACTGGTAGCCTCAACAACAGGCAATCCTGAAGATACTAGTCTATGGATCAGTTCGATCTTTACAGCTGTAGGTACAACATTCTTCTCATTTTGTAGTCCATCTCTTGGACCAACTTCAACTATCTTCACATACTTTGGTATATCTTTTAAAAACTGTAATATTCAAAACTAAAGTCAGACAAGCCAGCCAATATCAAAATGCTTAATAGAGTACAACTAAGCAATCATTCAATACAAAAGATTTAACTATAATATTTATCTTCACAAAGAACCCACAAAACATTACCTTATTTGTTGTGTTATGTATGCCTATCCCATTGTACTTAGATGCAGAGTGGCATTGATTATCTGTACAATTCCATGAATCACAAACATTTCCAAATGCCACATGATTCCTGCCTAAGCTCATAGTCCTTTGATTGATGAGATCACCTTGGCAAAATTTTCTTGTGTGTTTTATCCATGGGAATGTGTCTTTTGCACACTCCTCATAATCTTCACTGCAAAGAAACAGATGTCACAGGTTATATGGTGACAGATGAGACATTTAACAATCGGCCTACGAAAATAGGATTACCTTCAGACGAGAAAATTTTAGAACCTAAGTTATGACCTTAGGAAAGGATGCAAGAAAATATGGATAAAACAATTTCCATTCTTTGAATGTAACTTAAAAGCCTACACAGGTGGTTAGCACACATGTTTCTTCTGACAGTTATGCACGATGTCATTTTGCTAGAGTTATGTTACGTGTTGTCCCAAAAACACGTTGCCCTTATTTTCTTTTAAGTCATGGGCTTAATAAATTAAGAGCCCATTAGGTTATTATGAATATATATATTAATTAAGAACAACTCCAGCAGCGTGAGAATAAGAACTCCAGCCGAAAACTACACAGTACTTCAGCGGCAACAGAAGAGCAACCGCGGCAACAGCCAACAACACTCCAGCAACAGTTTTGAGGCAGCAAAGGCAGTCAAGAGATCCATTTAATAAACCCAATTAAGAATATAAGTTCTCTCTTTCTATTTATTTGGTAACAGATTTATAATTACTGTTTCTCTTTAATTTATCTGTTGTTGCTAAACTGGCAAGACAGATTTATTTATTTATTGTTTTGTGAGAGAGATTAATTTGGGTGTAATTGGGTATCTGGATATTTGAGTGATTTGACCAATTAACTGTTGGCAAATTGTATTCCTCTTTGACAAGTATAGTGAAATATTTCGGTGCCGGCCTCAGCAGTGGATTAGGTAGTCGCATTGACTACCGAACCACTTAAATCTTTGTGTCCTTTGTGTTGATTATTTTTCTTTATATTTTTGTGGGTGCTCGTTATTATTATTTTATCGCTTCCGCATTATTATCTGATCTTGGGAACAACAAGTTATAAGACAATTGAAATAACTGAAAAGAATATGCACAATTGTCTACTTGTTTTCAATGTTCATTGAAACTTATAATGCGAGCAACAAATTATTTAGCAGTAAACTTCAAGGCTTTCATAGACTTTTTTCTTTCATAATCTGGGAGTGGATGAACAAAAGAAATTTGATGTTAACAATGATTAACATCTCATACATTGTGAAAAATTGAAAAACATACAGGTATGCCAGATTAGGAACTAAAAGATGTGCTCTCCCTTACAAACATTTTATTTCAAATACGAATAGTTTAATTGCAATAAAGTGACACGCAAGAGAATTTAAAACACAAAAGGCAACTCATGACCAAAAATGGCAAAATAAATGTGTCTCTATAGCACAATGATAGGTTTGCACAGTTAAAATGCATGGATCGACAACGAGGTATTCTACGTGCTTATATAAGAAAATTTAAATATCATCAGACTATAGTTAGGTTGTTTGAAAAATAAAGTAGCATAAAAATTATTAAATTGCACTCACTCGCAGCTGTTCGACGTGCTACAACTTCTTCCTTCAATCCAGCAGCTCCCGAGACCAATGTCCTCCCTAGGCCGGCAAGTACCAGATGAGAATCTCTGAATCCTATCAATAGTACTCATGCTTGGCAACTTATCAAAACCAAGTGGCTCCTCCAAACTTGACATGGTGGAAATTAGACGAGGAAGGGGCTGAACAAGATAAATGTAAAACATAAGTAAGGGCTGTGCATCAGAACTTATTGTAAGGATGTTAACTTAAACTGAACAGAACTGTCATACCATACTAAGATAGTTTCAAATTTAATAAAAAGATGGTGAAGAGCTAAAATGGTCTCTTTGCTTACGCAATAAATGTCATTTAGTCATCTAATTTATAAAAGGTGTCTTTAAGTCTATTTGTTTATAAAAAATGTGTTTTGAAGTCCTTTTACTTGTAAAAAAGGCGTTTGGTAAGGACAAAATTAATTTTCCATCCAATTTTTCGTTAAATCTAACGGAATACTAGATGTGTCATATGCATGTTTATATTTTTCGATAGATATATATATCAAATTCAATAATTTTTAATTAAAAATTTACTCTAATTTTTTACAATTTTTTTCTATTAAACTGAAATAAAATTTTCATTGTCTAATTATGATTTTAGATATTAAATAATGAAAATTCTATTAAATTTTATTGAATTTGATCAAAGTTGAATAAAATTTTTATTATCTAAGTTATGACTTTAAATATTAGACAATTAAAATTTTATTGAAAATTATATTTAAATTACATTGAAAATTTTATTTAAATTTTTTTTAAAACTTAAAAAATTAAGTAATTTTTTAATTAAATATTAATTTTTTTACGTATATATATATATCGAAAAATATAAATATGCATGTAACACATCTACTATTCCGTTAAATTGGATAAAAAGTTAATTTTGTCCTTACTTGACATATTTTTTTACAAGTAGAGGGATTTAAAAACACTTTTTTTAAAAACAAAAAAATTTAAAGACACTTTTTATAACTAGATACTAAATACTACTTTTTATAGAACCAAAAATAAACACTTTTTCCTAAAAAGATTATAAGTTTCTGCACATACTTCATAATATTTTCCTAAAACTTGAACATCTTAATCTGATTTCCAGTATAAGCTTGACAAGTACATAATCCAATTTTGAAGCAAGTGCATATAGATTCAAGAGCACAGATTAAAATACCTCAGCTTCAAACCAAAAAAGACCAAAACCCTATTCAATTTCCAATAAAACCAAAAAAACTAATAGAAAATCAATCAGCTAGACAAACATATCCAAACGCATATTTATCAGAAACAAATTTTTTTTTTTTTGAAAATTTGCATTCTAAATTCTTCCATTAAATACAGAGGAAGAACAGAATTGAATAAGAAGAGGGAAGAAGAAGCAAACATACCAGCTGAATTTCCACAGGGAGGAGAAAAGAAAATGTTAGGGTTTCCGAGAATTCTGGAAACGAATTGGATTTAACAAATTAAGAAATGTGTGTTAGATGAAAATGGCGATTTAGGCAAAAGAAGAAGAAAGAAGAGAAGGTGACAAAAACGTGACAGAGTTGTTCTCAGCGAATTTGATTGGTCGGTGAAGTTTGTAATAACAAAAGCCACAGAAAAAATCGTCCAGAAAAAAGAAGAAGAAAATTAATATTATTTTTCACTTGTCTAGAGAATAAGATTTCTTTTTTTTCTTAATTGTGTATTCACGTCCAATTCAGTTGTTGGAGAGTCGCAAATTAATTGTCATAAACGAAGGTGAAATGGTGGTAGGTAGTTTTCAGTTGGTAGTTGGTCATTCCCTTTGTATTTATTCTAATGTAATAATATAGTTATAACAATTTTTTTTTATTTTCATAATATCTAATTTACTTTTATTAACAATTATCTTTACTGTTATTATTATTAAAAAAATTATTATTAATAAATTTTTTTTTTGTCAAAAAAATATCTCATAGAAAATAAGAAGGTAGATAGAAAATAAAATAACTACTGTACACCTGCATAATAATATTTTAAATTATTACAATATAGATACCTTTACTTTATTTTATTTTTATTTTTATTTTTATTTTTTTCTTCTTTCTGACTCTTACATTTTTATACATTTGGCCCCTTTGCGGTCCAAGAAGCTTCCCAAGTCCAAATCTCTCCAAGATGGGACCAAGTTTTTTATTGTCCTAGAGTTTACATTGAGAAATTCAATACATCTCATTAATTAAAAGTATTTCAAAATCAATTTAATTATAAGTAAAATAATTTAATTGCCCCTTTTACATCTCACCCAAAATGAGATAACCACTAATTTCTCTCACAAAAATTTCTCTTTCATAAAATTATTAAAAATTTCTCTCTTTTTCACCTCTTACACTACCGATCACCGACCGATTAACTTTAATATTTTTATCTCAACTATTTAATATAATCAAAATGTAAGATATATATATATATATATATATATATATATATATATATATATATATATATATATATATATATATATATATATATATATATTAAATAATTACCTTATATTATAAAATTATTCTAAATTATACTTCATATCTTTTCTCAAATTACAAATTCAAAAAATAATAAATACTTTACGATTAGGGTAACAAATAAAAAATTTATACTAATGGTGGATATTTTTTTTTATAAAGCAAATAGGAGACTAGAATTAGTAGGTGAACTAGGGTGCTCTATCAGAATGAAAAGCAATTCTTAGCACTCTCTTCATTTTTCAACCTCCTACAAATATTATTAAATAAATAAAAAGTAATAAGTACAGAACTTTGCATCAGCAAAACCTATAAGAGGGATTGTCAACCATATCAAAAATACTAAAGTGATGCGCAAAAGATGATACATCCTACCACTAAGTCGCGGAACAAAAATTAGGAGATTTGGAAGCCAAGCCATCAGCAGCAGAGTTACCCTCTCGGCAAATATGAGAACAGTGGAAGTCCATGCGTGCAATCTGAGCTAAACAATCTGTCCAGGATGAGAGCCATCGCCATGGCACCATATGAGATCTAGTGCGGAATAAAGTCACCACATATGCAGAGTCAGACTCTAATCAAATCTTCTTCCAACCAAACCTGTCTGCACATTTTATTGCATAAATAGCCCCTGCTAGCTCAACCTCAAAGGCATGAGAAACCCCTAAAGGAGCACAAAAATAGTGACAAAAGATCTGGAGGTTTGAAAAATCCTCGCACAACCTAAAAGACCAGGTGCCCCAAAAGCAGCCCCATTCGTGTTTACCTTTAACCAACCTGGAGGAGGAGTATGCTAGTTAACTTCAATCACCCTTGGGGCTCGTGATGGTATCCCACGAACTTGCAAATGACTGAGTATCTATAAGTCATTCAAAGTGTTTCGCATTGCACCAATTTGGATTAAGTCTGCTTCTCTAATAAAACGCCAAATAGTAGTAAGAGAGGAGCATAAAGGAATTTCAATCCCATCATAGCAGCAATTATTCCTAGTTGTCCAAATAACCTAAATAATCGAGACAATGCCTGTTTTCCATAAATTACGAACTTGAGGTCCAAAATCTCTACCCATAACATCCCTCCACAACTCCAAAAGTGACATGTCTGTGGGGGGCGTAAACAAAAAAAAAAAAAAGACAATGAGATCCCAAAGAGCCTTAGCAAAAGGACACATTAAGAAAAGATGAGAGAATGTCTCCTCTCATTTACCACAAATAAAGCATCGTGAAGGTAAGGAAATACCCCTATTCTTGACAACGCAATCAATAGGAACCTTTCCTTGTATGACTCTCCAAAAAAGCATAAAGCGGGATGGAGGAATAAATAGAGACCAGACTTCTTTACCCCAACTTTTAACTTGCCCCATTGATCGCAAAGAATCATAAGCATTTCGAGTGGAAACATCTCTTTTAACTGAACAAGACCAGACCCGAGTATCTTTCGTACCTGCAACTACTGAGTTAATATCCATGGCTACATTCGGATGAGAGTCAACAAAATTTTGCGGCAATCACTAACCATTTTCTATCTGAAATTGACCAACTAGAGCATTCAAGGGCATATCAACTGGAACCTCAGGAACTTTCTCTATTAGAGGTGAACCCAGCCAATTGTTCGTCCAGAAACGGACCAAGGAATTCGTACCTATCAACCAACGGGAGTCAGAAATCAAAGCTAGGAAATGGGTCCTCAAGCCAGGCCAAATAGATGAGCAAATATGATACCCTCTAGGAGTATCATTCCTATCAAGAAATCGCCTCCGTAAGTACATCAAGGTGTGAGAGGTTCCTTCAATTAGCCAGCAAGCAAATCTTTGCAACATGGCTTCATTTAGAGTTTTCAAATCTCTCAGACCAAGACTCCCCTTAGCAAGAGGACAGCAGCAATTCCTCCAAGCGACTTGAACTAATTTCACTTTGTCCATATGGCCAATCTAGAAAAAATTTCGAATGACTTTAGTAAGCTCATCAAGAACTGCTTTTGGCCATCTATAAATTTGAAAAGAATGCAGGAACGTACTCTAGATAATCGATGCAATCAAGCAGCGACGACCTGCTAGAGAAAGTAATATTCCCTTCCAAGAGTCTAAACGAACTTTAACCTGATCAGCCAAACCCTGGAACCAGCATCGACGTGCGGCACCACGAAAAAGAGTCACCCCTAGATAACTCATAGAATCACTATCCAAAATGTATACCCGAAAGCTCTTGAATAGACTAAATTCCACTTCTTGCACCCCCTTGCCGAAATAGATGCTTGATTTTTCAAAGTTAACCAACTGTCCCGATAAAACACCATAACGCTGAAAAGCTTCAAAGATATTCTAGATATTGTGAGAACTAGCCCTTGCAAAGATGATCAAATAATTTGCATAAAGAAAATGGGTAGGAGCTGTAATACCATGAGGAGAAGAGATATGGGCAAGCCGACCATCCACAGCCATGATAGAGAGATATCTGCTAAGAAAATCACTTGCAATGCAAAAAAGCAGCGGAGATAAATGATCATCTTGTCGCACCCCTCTAGAGCAAGGGAAATAACCTTTGGGGGAGTCATTCATGAGAATAGAGATTCTTGCAGAGGTAAAAAGACCATGTATCCAACCAAGGAAAACCTCATCAAAGCCAAAACACCTCATTACCTCAATAACAAAGTCTCATCTTATCGTATCGAAAACCTTCCGAATATCGATTTTAAGAACAAGATTTCCACCACGACTATGAATATCCAAAGCATTGAAGCACTCAGATGCCCCTGCCATGCAACCCCAATACTGTGTCCTGAAATAAAACCAAATTGATTTGAAGAAAGAATACGAGAGCAGATAACCCTAAGACGAGTAGCTATTATTCTCATGATAATCTTAAACATGAAATTTCCAAGTGCAATAGGTCTGTATTGGTCAACACGGCTGGCATGATCAACCTTAGGTATCAAGATGACAAAACTAGAATTGAGCCCAGGATGCATCCTCCCTGTGCGAAAAAAATCCTGTATTGCCCTAACAACATCAGAACTAACAATGTCTCAACAATGTTAGAAAAAACAACCAGTATAGCCATCTGGGCCAGGAGCACTCAAGGGATCCATATCAAACACCATGGCTTTTATTTCCACTCCAGTAGAAATTTTCCTCAAGGAAACGTTATCCTCCTAAGAAACCAACTTTGGAACCACTGAATTAATAGTCGAAAAATCTGGAGGATCCCTCCTTATTGGCTCTAAAAACATTCCTTCATAATATCCCACAATATGACTTGCAATAGCATCCGGATCATGACAAATATCACCATCAATCTTCAAATGAGCTAGAGGCTTTTGAGTCTTTAAACGACGAAACATAGAGTGATAGAAAGGAGTATTCTTGTTGCTGTCCTTAAGCCACTTTAATCTGACCTTCTCTTTGAGGAAGGTGTCTTGTTATTTTAAAAGCCTATCAAGATCAACCATGGCATCAGACTCAAGCTGAAAAATTTTCTCGCTGAAATTCTCATATTATATCTTTTTTGAATATCAGCCATTTTAGACTTAATTAACTCGATATTGCGGTCAAGATTACCAAACACCTCCCTATTCCATGATTTTAAAGACATTTTTAAGTTCTTGAGTTTTCCAACTACTACCCCAATAAGGCTAGAGTGAACTGGAGTTGACCAAACGGAGCGAACCAAATCCAAAAAACCTGGGTTCTCTAGCCACATACCATGAAATTGGAAAGGACGAGGGTCTTTAGGCATAGAAGTACCAGCAAAAAGTAATAGCGAATGATGATCAGATTTATGTCGTGGAAGAGTACAACAAGAAACTTGATTCCAAGCATCTAAAAAGGAGCTAGTACACAAACCCCTATCAAGACTAGACCGGACCCAAGAAATGCCACCTTTAAAAAACGTGAAGAAAGAACCTTTCACATCAATGTCAATCAAATCACAATAGGATATAGCAACATTAAATTCTTGGATGGAAAGATTTGCATGAGAGGATCCAGAAGCCTTATGGGCACCCAAAATGGCATTAAAATTCTCAATTACCAACTAAGAGGCGTGCAATTGTGATAAAACCATCAAAGAATCCCAAAGACCCCTTCTCTTGATATAAGTACCACTTCCATAAACAAAAGTTAACAAATGGATAGTAGAGTTATTAGTGTAGATAACACTAATATGTTGATGATCTTGAAGCAAAACAAAAGTAATCAGTGCCATAGAGGGTGAAGCAAAAAGCTAAATTTTAGGATTGGAGGGAACATTGGCACAAATAAAAGTGTATTCGAAAGAGCACTAAAAACAACCCTCAAGAGCTCGTAGACTAGTCATAGGTTAAGCTAAGCAAACATAATCAAGTTTTTCTTTTCGACAAAAACTCTGTAAAGCTTGTTAGGTATCTCTATTGGCTATACCCTACAATTCCAATAAAACACTATCATGATAAATCATGACTGGGGACACCACTATAGGGTGTATCATTTGCAGAAGAAGGTGTGGGACTTTTTGACCTTCCTTCCCTACCAGTAACCAAGTGCCATTGCTCTTTGTCACTAACCAAATTCTTCTCAAGAACATAAGCTTTCTTAAGCCTCATCATTCTTTGTTCAAGTTTCAGCATGTTCATAAGATTATGAATAACTCTAGAAGCAATACCACTGAAATTACAATCAACAAAAGGGCTAGCAGGCTCCAAAACTTTAGCATGTCAGTCACTAAATCCAATTGAGTAAAATCTTGTGCATCAATAAATGAAGTAAGAGTAGTACTAACATGTCCAATAGTAACATCATTGGAGCTAGATATAACTGCACAAGCAAGAAGAGAGACAACTGTAGAGTCAGTAGACATCACAAGTCCAGAGGTCACAAGAGAGACTGGACGAACATCAATGGTGTCCATAGGCACAGAGATGGATGCACTCAAAGGAGGAGCTGACATAGTACTAATATTTTTACCCACATTAGTATCATTATCTTTTATAATATTAAGTGCAGAAAAAACATTACTAACTGAGATGGTTGTAGAAATAGGAGAGGCTTTAGGCCGATAAATTTGTTATGGACGAGTTTGTGGTGCAGCTTTTGGAGGGTGTACACTTTTGGGAGGATCAACAATGATAGTAAAACCATTTTTCCGACATTTAAATGCAGCGTGCCCTACTGCAGAACAAATTGTGCAAAACTCTAGGACGTTCTCATAGAATAAATCAATAAAGAGCTTTAAAGAACCCACTTCAACCATTATTTGCTCATCAAGCTTTTCAGCAAGATCTATATCAATCAAAACCCTTGCAAATTTTTTCATTTCTCCATTTAGAGTGGCATTATTAATTTTTAAAGGGACACTGATAGCACGAGCAATATTTGCAAGAATTTGCTTATCCCAAAATTCCAATGACAAATTATAAAAATGAACTCACACATGGGCATTAGTTGCCTTTCGATGCAAAGGATTAAAATTTGACATCTATGGTTGAACCCTAAAAACACCCGGCTTTAAATTGATAGGGGCATTTTCCCAAACCCTAACTTTGTTCTCGGGGGTATGTAGTAACATATGATAATATCCACTTCCCAAGGAAATGAGCTTCCAATTAGAAAGTAATTTCCAAACTGCTGTTAAACGCGACTTTAAATCGCCTTGAGTCCAAGGCTTATCTCCCTTTTAAAGGATTAGTCTACCAATCAAGGACAACTTACATAATTCAAGGTGGGATTGATACAACTCTGGTCCACAGTGACACATGCAATATCACCACTTTTCTTTGGGGGGGCATCAAATGGTTCAATCACAACATTTGTGAGTGAATTAGATATGACTTCAGAGTAACTTTTTTTATGAGCAAAGGACTTAAAGAGGTTAGCATGTCCCAAATGATCCATAGGTTTAGGATTAGGACTATCCATGTTAATCCTTAACCCAAAAACATAACAAACCTAAGACAACTCTAGATAAATATTTTCCTTTTGCCTTTTTCTAATTGTTTCCTTTTTTGGCTTCCTTCCTTTTTCTTATTTCTTTCTAAGTCAACCAAAAAACTAATACAATATAAAAATCAAATTTAAAAATGGCAAAGAAGAACTTACCAGAATACAGATGGTGTTGACAAATCAATATTCTTACTTATTGTCGAATTCCCTTATGCCAATATCAATACTTTTTCAAATAACCAATCAGATTGATTTTGCTCCTTTAACTCTGCAGAATTCCCTTATGCCAATAAACTTACCAGATTGACTTTGTCGAATTCCCTTATGCCAATATATGACAAGAATTTCACAATAAATTAATCCCAATCATAATCAGATTTGAAAGTTCTTCTTTGGAATTTGACCACCCAATCAGGGATCGTTGAATAGAATAATAAATGGCTTGAATTAATTTGAAGAAGGTTTCGGCAGATGCCTTAACAAATTTGCCCCAATTAACTTTTCAAACCATCCAACATAGATATTTTGAAATTAAAGAATCCAAGAAAGAAAACCAAAGAAGGTTGATCGGATGATCCAAGATCAGATCAAGAAGGTTGAAATTAAAGAATCCAAGATCAAATAGAGAAAGTTGACTGGATGATCCAATCAAATCAGATTGCCAATGAATTAGCCAATAGTCGATGAAGTCAAAAAGCAATGAATCCAATGAAAAAATAGCGAACCGATTAATTTTACCTTGTTACTAGTAATAGTGAACCGATCAAGGTCTGAAGAATAATTCGATAAGTGCAATCAAAATCTAATCCAAAGATAATTGGGGTTAAAAATTAGATTGAGTTGTATCTTGCCAAAACGATGGTTTGTTGTATTATTCAACTTAATCATTTAAATTAAAGAGGGTGGATATTTGTTTTGCATCAAAGTAGAAATGAAATTTCATTGGAAATGATTATTATCAAATAATATTTGGTTTTGATGAAGAAAAAAAATAATATTTTTAGAATATTTAGATGATGTTTGATAATAATTTTGATTTATCATAATCCTTAAAAAAAAAAAAAAAAAAAAAAAGGAAAATTGGAGGAATTTACAATGAAATTGTAAGTAGTTTTTATAATAATAACTTTCATGTGAATTATTTCATAAATATAATTCATAATTCATGATTTATGATTAAATTAGTTTTGTAATTTTTAATTCTTTTATAAAAATAATCGCTAATATTTTATATAACAATTTCTACTCAATGACTTTCAAGAATAAAAATAAAAAACCATGTACAAGTTATTAGAGAATATTTTTTATTTTATTTTTCAAAAAATTAAAAAATAAAGAATTTTTTTTTATTTTATGTTTTTACTTATTTTTTTTAATACTTGTACATGCAAAAAGTTATAAGATTTGATTTACTCTTTAAAAAAAATTTATTTTTAAAGATTTATGAATGATCCCATATTTTACAAGTAATTTCTTAAAAATATGAAAATTAAAATCAAAAATCTTTACCAAGCATATTTGATTGAAAAATCACTTAAAAAATTAAAAATTAAAATTGTTATCAATCACACACTTAGTTAATACGTTTAAAAAGTTGTTTGAACAAAGCAAAATTTTCCTTAATATTGATTGCTCCATAAAAAAAAATCTCATTTTTAAGCAATAGTATTCTCAAAAAAGAAAAAAATATCATACAATAAATGTAATTAATTATGAAAAATAATTTAATATATAAAAATAAAATTGAATAATTACAATGATATAAAACATTATTTGTAATTAATTTTATATAAGCTTGCATTAAAAATTTTAACATGTTAAATTAGTTATTATACTTGTACAATTACATTTAATTCTTTGGTGTGAAACTATAAATTCTTATACTTTGATAAAAGAGTAAACAAATTGTATGTTTATATTACAAAATTTGTGATATCTCTAATCGTAAATGTATTTGAGATATCTCTATATGTGAAACAAAAATGAAAAGTTATACTTAAACATTTAATATGAGATTCAATGCAAATAATTTGAAAGCAAATTTAGCTAAACAATAATATGACCCAAAAAATTCATAAATGACAATGATAAAAAAAAAAAAGGCAAAATGATAACTTCATCCAATAATAGTGGCAATAAAATATAATTAATTATAAAATCAAAATAAAAAATTTAAATATTTTTCTTATGGTAATAATAAAAATTATTGTGGTAATTATTACCTAAAATATACAGGATGTGACCATTAATTCAAGCCGTGCATTATGAAGAAAAAAAAAAACACATTATGCTTCTTTTTCTTGGAAAAAAAAGTAAAAAAAAAAAAAGAATGGTTAAAATTTCTTTTATAATATACATAACACAAAATAACTATAAAAAAAAAAAAAAAAAAGGAAGTTTTGAATTAAATGTTTAAAATAATAATAAAATCTAATATATTATAGTAGACCAAAAATTTGCAACAAATATTTCTAATAAGAGTTATTAAATTTACTATTAATTATTCCATTTGAGACATTTTTAATTTAATTTTAACCTACCTTTTATTAAATATATATATATATATGACAATCAATCACATTTTTTTATATTTGCTTGTTATTCTAATTTAGTCATGAAACTAATAAGTTGTTCAAGTAAAATTGCTTTTGGCTTCAAAGAAAAAATTGTAAATAAAAATAATAATGCCAAATAAAAATACTTAAAATATGAGTACAATACTAATCACAAGCTTATGTTATTTCTCAATATACTTACACACACATAAAATAAAAAAATACACATAAAAAAACTTATACTTTATAATATAAATTATTGTATTGCCCATAATTTTTCATATTTTATAACTTAAAATTGATTGCATAGTTTAATTAAATTAAAGAGAAAAATATCAGGAATATCTTCTAGATTGGGTTATTAGTATTGTTTAGCTTATTATATTATAAATGATATTATTTAATATCATTCATTTTAACAAGAGGTTAATTTAGGACAAATTTTACATCACTCTAACCGAAGAAATTAAAAGTGCATTAAAAAATTTTAAAAAAAAATTCTATTGATTTAATTAAATTATAATATTAATATATTTTAAATTTCAAATTTTTAAGAACTTTCATTTGGATTTTTCTCATGACAAGTGTTTATATTCTCTTTCTAACCAAATAAAAAAAAATAGTAATTTATCAAAATAAATAATTTTAAAATTTATTTAATTTATTATATTAAACATAAATATCTAAACTGATATGAAAAAATATGAACCTTTGTTTCCCTATTTTTCATTAAAAGTTTTAAAAAATAAACTTTAGCTATCTATAATTGTATTAGCTATTACAACTTTTTGCATATCTTACTATTTGTAAAAAAAATTATTTAATACTGCAATGAATTTTCAATTTTTAAAATTTTATTTATCAGATAATAAAATAAAAAATAATAGCATTGATAATATTGTCACAGTCTAAATCATTAATAACAAATTAATATTTATTAATAACAATTTTATCTAACAACAATTACATTAAAACATAATCAATTATAAAATTAAAATAAACAAGTTACACTAAAATGCCCCCATAAAATGTAGATTATTAACAACTTCAAAAAGTTTTGCTTTTTAAATTTACTATTCAATATGTTTATTCTAAATATTTTAGAATGAGAACAACAAACCTTAAAAGATGAAAAATATAATGTAAAATGTAAACCAATATGAGAAACAAGAAAATTATACCGTAAACGTAAGAAATATTGGTCATCTTTTAATATCTTAGATAAATTCAATTTATGTATTTATTTCTCCAACAAAAATAAAAATAATTCAAAAGTCACATATAGGAGCATTCACACTCAAAAAATCAGTATCTTTTGAAAAAAAGTAGTGATGAAAAATTACGGTAAAAGAAAAAAGAAGCATTCGAAGATACATTGATAAAAAAAAAATCATTACATGTATAAGCTATAGCATATGTTATGAACATAGAAAGATTGGTTGATTATTGTTTGAAGATTGAATGTTTCAATCTTACATCTTTTGATCTTTTGTTGTATTTCTTAACTATTCTATCTTTTCTTCTATTATCGTGGATGTGACAAGTTAAACATTCATTTCATCAAGACCATAGATAATATATGAGTGAGAGTTGAAAAGAGTTTATATGAATGTTTATACTAAAGTAAAAATGATGTAAATTTTGTAACATGTTGATATTAAAATTATTGGATCGTTATTTTATTATTACTTAAAGTGACAGTTTAATATGTAAATTTATTTTTATTGAATACTTAAAATTTACTTTGAAAATTGTAATTTTATTGTTATTTGCTTATATATTTTTTTTAAAACTAATAAATGCTTACTTATAATATGTAATTATTATATTTTATCTAATATTATACGTAAATGTTTAGGATAAGTAATTATATTTATTTGGCCATTTATAAATTTGAGAAAATATTTATAACACTTCTTAAAATTTATAATTACAAAAATAGCACATTATATATTCAGTTAATATATTTTACTATTTTAAAAAAGCTGAAACTAAATATTTCATTTTAAATGCTCTTTAGTTAGATGTTATTTAATTTTTTTTAAATATTTTCATTTTATCTTTTACTATTTAAAAAATTTTAGGGGGTGTTATTTAATATAATTTACCTATAAATTTTTGTAGGCTTGTTATTAATTTATTTAATAATTAATATGTACAAGTTATCAAAAAAAAAAACATTGTACAAAAGAAATAATTACACCATATAGTTTTTTTTTAACGAAAATATTTTTAATAATAAATATAATCATTAATAATGACAATTATATAGAATTACAAAAAATGGGGGATAAACATGTATTTTTTCTTTTCATAGAACAAATTCTCTTTTATAGTATACGTAAATATACACGTATATATACATACATACATATATATAAGTGTGTGTGTGTATATATATATATATACACACACACATATATGTATCTATATACATACACTCACACATATATATCCACATATACTATGTGTGTGTATATATATATATGTCGGGAGATAGGAAATAGGAATGGTCTTATTTTTATACAAAATGGGGCACCTACTACCATAATTTTTGGATTAGTCCCAAAATTTTTATTCCCATAATTATTTAAAATCATGCACTTTAGTCTTGGGATTAAAGTGCACATTTTAGTATAAAATGCCTTATTTTCAGATATAATAAGACTATTTGAACTTATCTATAAATTGTAAGACTAAAGTGCCAATTTTTACATAATATTATTCAAATATGTTTGAACTTGATTTTTTTAGACATTAAATAGACTTAAATTAGTGTGCAAGTTCAAATAATGTAATAAATCATAAAATAATTTCATGAAATGTCAAAGGTCCATATATTTAATAAAACTTCAACTTACACTTAATTCTAGCTCAATTTATAAATGTTTGACTTTAAAACCGACCCAAAGATCAAGCAGGTGGGTTGGATCGAACTTTTGAATCAAAACAAGACAAATTAATTTTGACTTTCATTGAATCGGGATAAATTTACCCACCCATTTGTATCTTCCTCCATACATGATATAAATTCCTAACAAATATGCATATATATATATATTACCTAAAGTAAGTGCAATATGATTAGTTCTTTACATCACCTAAAACAACCATTAGTAGAAAGAGACACCATTCACCTAACAAAACTAGCCGCCTTGACTTCTTTTTCCCTTCAAACCCGTACACACTCATTTCTCTCACCAAAATATCCTCTCATAACCAAATTGCTCCTCCTCTATGTATCAGTGTCGGTCTTATTCACTTGTATTTTCAAAGCATATACTTGGTTGAACTTCATTATCTGCACCCATTGTCACCTTAGAGTGTTTTTTTATAATAGGAGTGCTTGTAGAGTTCTATGTGGGGGAGTTTTGTAAGGTCATGTGCAAGGCTCCTAAATTATTGCATATGTAAGTTCTGATTTTCATATGCATATGTCAAAATTACTCATTGACTTACCTTTTTTTTTTTTTTTTCAGAACTTCATTTGTGTATCCTATTTACTATTCCAACTACATATAGGGTTAGTTGCAAATTTTACCCCTCTAATTATGGATCAATTCTACGATGACAAGCCATGATGGTTCTGGCCTAAAATTCAATTGATTACAATTGCACTACGAAAACCTAATGTGCCTCTTACATTTATTTTTTACATGGTGCCAACAACTCAAATTTTCTACATAAAAGCGCACACACCTAGCACCTTGGTGGGTTTTTTAGTGGGATAGCATAAAAGTTTGGGTTAGGTGGGGCTCTGGCCTCGTGACAATAAATTTTTTAGGTACCTGTAATGTTTATAAATTTTTTTTTACAAATTGTATGCAAAAGAGAATTTTGCTTACTAAATATTAATTTTTAGGCCCTTATCACTAAAATATTCAATAAGCTCAAATAAAATAGGGGTTCATACGTACCCGCACATATATATATATATATATATATATATGTTCATTATTATCCAAATTTTTTAATAATATCTTTAAAGTAACATATTTTTTATTAAATTTAACTTAAAAAATATATATTTTTCATTAAATTTAAATAAATAAAAACATCTACGTATAATTATATTAACTCTTTATTGTTAATTGTTATTAATATAATTATTAAATTGAAGGGAATGAGAAGCAAATAATATTATTGGATGGGTGACACTAAACCTCCTAAATTTACAATTTTGGAACGTTTTAAATTTTTAACTTTTAACTTGTACACTTAGACCTTATTTTTACGAAAGAAAAGGTACATTTAAGTTCAAATTTTAAGAATTAAGTGTCTCATTTTAGTAAAATTTAAGAACTAAAGTGCTCAAAAAACAATAATTTATTAATTTTTTTTGTACATGATGTCTTAAACTTTTAAAATTATAAACTAAAGTATATTTGTTAAAAATTTAGAGACTAAATGATACTAAAGATATAAATATAAGAATGATAAAAGTACTTTTTTTCATATTAATTTACTGTTTACTTTATACATTTTATTTTTTCAGTCACTACTGTTCACATATGTTAACGTATGCACTGACACATTAAAATTATTTATGAAAAATTAAAAAAGACTCTAATAGCGATACTCTTTTAAGTGCATGTGCCATACAAGAATAAACTTGATCAAGTCCAAGAATGTGTGCAAAAATTAATCCAATTAACATTCCTCTAAAGTCATACAAGTATTATAATTGTTTAATCCAAATTTGTTCTTTAACATTTCAAAAGCTACCCAATTACGTCATTGACCTTCTACATATTCTTCAACCCTCTCCGCTCATATGACTTTGAAAGGGCAGAGACTAGAGTCTTTGGAGTTTCTTTTGACTGCATTGGATCGCCTTAAATGCAGTGGAGGCTCTGGCCTTGTTATGAACAAGAGTTTGTTGAGCATTAAGTTAATCAATTATAAGTATAACATGGGAAAATTGCCATTTTTGACCCACTTTAATGGGTGTTTTATTTTTATTCTTTTATAACTTTTTCTTATGTATATGTATTTAAAAATAGTAATGTTATTGGAACTCAGATAAGATTAGACAATTAGATTATCAGACATCAGTGGACCTTGTTGAGCAAACCATATAAAAGTTTTGGACTAAGGACAGAGACAGGATATTCAAAGCCCGCTCTAAATTGTTAGATCTTACACCATAGAAATTGAAGCAATGTTAAATACACTTTTTTATACTCACACAATACTTTAAATGATATTAATGTGTATTTTCATTTAAAGATAGATTTAATTTTTAAAAAAATCACATTTTTTAAATAATAGTACATGTATATATACCAGAGTGATTTGAATTCATGCTTTCACATTATCCACAAAAAAAGCATACATTATTGTACTTAAAGAAAATTAGTTTAAAAAATTGCATATTAATAAGAGAATAATAAATATATATAACAAAATTTATAAATTAATATATTTTTTTTAAGAATCAAAGGTTACATTATTGTGCCGTTTGGTACAAATTACCATTCAATGATGAGATTTACCAATGGGCTACAATTTTCTTCTTGTCAAAAATTGTATCTCAACATATTTATTAATTATTGTTTATTTAAATTAAGATACTTTTACAATTTTTTTGCTGCGAAAAAATTGTATCTCAATATATTTATTAATTATAATTTATTCAAGTAAAATGCCCTTAATATTTTTGTTTTATAATACTAAATTTTTTTTTTTACGTAATAAGAAAAATAAATATTTTTTTTATGAAAGAGGTTAAAAATGAAACTATATATAAAATTAAATTTTAATTTTTACCTGCATTCAAATATTTAAAAATAAAATATATATTTATTTTATGTAATAAGAAAAATATACATATATATTTTTTTAAGAGAGTTAAAAATAAAATTTTATATTAAAAATAATTATGTCATATAATTAAATTTTTAAGGTCTATTAAATTTAAATTTTGATCAAATAGAATAATAGTGAGATGGTAGTTGTTTAAATTGAGTTGATGGCTCTTGTGCAACTAGCATGAGTAATTTGGAAGAGTAATACTGCTTAAATGAGGTAATATAGCATCAGATAAAATTATAATTGATTATTGTATTTATTAATTAATAAATATAGCATAAATTTTAATAATATATTTAATTATTATTTATTATATAAATTTTGATAAAATTATTATTTTATTAAGTAATGATAAATAATATCTTTGTTAGAGGAAATATTTGTAGGTACTCCACGAGGATTTTAAAAAGTGGTTATTATATATATATATATAGAGAGAGAGAGAGAGAGAGTTTAATTTGAATATATAATTTTAAAAAATAAAAAGTCTTAGTGCCAAATCATTAGATTAATCAAGTTATTCTTTGGTTAGAGTCATATGAGTAATGACTTATTTATATTGTTGAATTTTATACTTTTATTCAATTTTTTCACCCCTATTAAGATTTTAGATTTTGGTGCAACGTAGGACTAGAAAACAAAAAATTTGACATGGCTATATAATCACAATTAATTATAATAATAATAAAATAAATAATTTACACATCTTTATTGTATAAATAACAACAAATAATTGCAAGAAGCTAAAGACATCATTACCTAAAAATTCTCCCATTAAAGTAGCATAAAGAACATTTAACTTACTCAAGAGAGTTACTTGCTATCGCCATATTCAAGTTATCATGATTCACAACAAAACCTAAATTAATTAGCACCGATAACATTCATGCTTTTTTATTTTATTGTATTTAATTTTCAAAGCTTATTTTTATTTATTGTTACATATAGAATTGGCTTCATCAACTTTTTTTATTATTATAAAAAATAGGAAGATAGTTTAATACCCACTTTATCTCCATTTAATCATATCAACGTCGATCTTGAAAGTATCAATATTAACTAACACTTAAGACTATCGTTAAAAAGATCTTTAAGCACAATTATGACTTTTTTATACCTTGAACTTGCATCCTCATGCATGTAACTTAGTTGCACACTGCTGGTTGGTTTCATCGGTTATTACCAAGATATTTGTCATTGTTATTATTGCCAATTTGAAAGAGTTGTGACTCTTCGGGTTTCTTTTTGACTGCATTGGATCCTCGTTAATACAATGGGTGTAATTTGTGTTGTAATACGATTGTTCAAATCAAACACAAGATAATAAAAAAAAAAACACAAATCAAACATGAATGAATTAAATTTGGATCTAATTTGGACAAACTTGAATAATACAAAAAAATTAGAGTTTGGTTAAGACCAACTCAATAACAAAAAAATAAAAAATAATTATAATTATTATTATTATTATTATTTCTATAAGTCTGTTAATCCATGTCATAAAAAACTTGCTATATTTCTCTTACTAATACATGTGCAAATATATTATGTTATCATTAATTATAATTATATAAAGTTTAAGTCTAAAATATCCATTTATTTTAATTTTAGGTAGTGATTTCTTGAGTTATTATTTTATAATATAATTATGACTTTAAAATTTTTACTTTTTAATTTTGTAAAAACTTGTAACAAGATTTTTATTTATATGCTTAACATTATTAGAATGCATTGAGTTTGGTTAAAAGCTTTTATTATTCTAATTAGTTTAACAATTATAAGAAAACATCATGTTAAATTAAGGTAAAAAAGATTAATTAATAAATGTAAATAAAAATTTGGGCCAATTAGAGCTAGTTTTGGCCAACACCATTTTTTTTTTTTTTTGTTTGTATTAGGATTGATAGTTTATAACACGAATTAAATTCAATTTATGTTAGGATTAAACTAATTTAAATTAGATTAATTTAGAATAGTTTAACTTGCACGCACAAATTAACATCCCTAATTAATGCGATGGAGGCTTTGTACTTGTTAAGATGAACAAGGTGTTTGTTGGGGATATTTTCCGTCCATTCTCTTTTCTTTTTTAAATTTAAGATCAAACTTTCAACAGAAAAACTTCATATAATTTTATTAAAATTGTATTCTACTGTATCCTTACTTAAAATTATATTGTATATCATATAAATATTTGTAGAATTTACTTGATTTAATAGAATAATATGTGTTTTAAAACTAATATAAAATTGATACGTTGGTTTTTTTTGTGCCCTAATAAAAATAAATAAAATTACTCCATTTAACGTGATACTAACATAAACATTCGGTTGAGTTGTAACTGGTATACATTTTTTAATATTTTCATGCACTACAACAATAGTGGGCTTCTAGGACGATTACAAATTGGTAAAAAGCAATTAACCATATCTAAATGGGTATTTTCGGGATGATTTGGCATTATTTTTTCAAATAAAGTTTACCTTAAATGTCTTTCCTTTTAGGTCGGTTAATAATCGTCTTTAAAAGTCTTTTCAAAACATAAACCCAGCACAAAACCTAAAATACTATTTGACTCATAAAACACTCACAAAGATCCTTACCCTCCACTAGTCTTTCACTATCTTCTTCGACGGCCGCGCGACTCCCATCTGGCCCTTTTTCAGCTCCTACATTGTTTCAGCATTGTGCCTGCTTCCCTGTTCTTTCCAGCAACCCAGCCTCAACGCAGTAGCAATTTCATCATCCCCTCTAATAGTGGCGACTTTAATTGCCTAGCCTCAATGCAGCGGCGACTTCAGCAGCCCAGCCTAGATCTCCAAAATTTGCTGAGTTTATAGTGGTACTATCTTTTGTTTGAACCTGATAGAATTTATTGATCACCAACTACAAAATGTTGGCTCTATGCACTGTGCAGGTCAAACACTTGCGATTTAACAATTGAGTTGTTAGGCCTCGAATACAGGACATTCAGCTCATAAATAATGATAGAAGTTAGTAGTCACCATTTTTTCCAAAAGTTTAAGCTGTTAGGAGGGAGGCCAATATTATTTTTATATATCTATCATAACCAGTGCTCTTCAGGGCGGAATCAACACTGGTAATTAATTTTAATTAGTTATTTTCTTTTTCAACCATCTTTTCGTGTGATTCGTCTGATTTTTGCTATCATCAATGTGCAAGCAACGGTCATTGACCTGGCAAATATTGAGGCCTTGGAATCTGCACTGGACAAGAACAAAGTTGATAGAGCTTTATTTTTAATTTAGCTAACATTTATGAATCTAATCGAAATTATCTTCTATACAAGTTTCTTTATTTTTTACCAAGTCTCCAACCACAATCTGTTTCTTAGGACATTCAACTAGTCTCTAAGCTTTGCCCCAATAAAGGAACATTAGTCTGCATGGATGGTACTTTTGCTGCTACTCTCAACCATAAAGCTCTTGCCCTTGGGGCTGATCTTGTTATGCACTCTACAAGAAAGGTTATTGGAGGTCACAATGATGTGAGTATATATAGTATAAGTAGTTAGTCTGTTGAATGTCAAAATGATTACCAAATGTTGGTTTTATTACTTATATGTTTAGAAAATGTATATCTTGTTTCAGGTGATTGGTGGATGCATCAGTGGCCCACTAAATTTGGTCTCAAAGATTCATAACTTGCATCATATCTTGGGTGGTACTCTTAACTATATTATATAGGATTATAGCTTTGCTTTTTTCTGATACTGATCTTTAATTTATTTGTTGCTCAGGTTGGGAAACTGGCAAAAGTGAATAACTCTTCTAATTCACTCGAAACGGCGATCTACCCATCAAACCCAACACAACACGGTCATCGAGGCAGTCGTTGTCTGACTTTGGAGTGAGTCTCATATTTCTATTGTACATTTAATGTACCAATATTTTTGGGAAAGTGAGTGGATACAGAGAGAGGAGTTGAGAAAGTTTGTTCAATACAATGAGAAACTATTGATTTAGTCGACTTTTTGTTGATCTTTAGATAGGCTTATACGTACTTGATGTGTCCAGGACGTCACAATGAGAAACTGTTGACTCTTTTGTTTTATCTTTTCACTTTTTCTACACATGGATTAAAGCTTTCCAGGAAGCCTTATTGAGGAAGTTAACATTCATGTAGGCTACTTATAAAACTAAGAAAGATTATTATAAAATATCTCATAGTTTGTATTTTCAGCCCACAACACTAAACTGGGTAAGAAAATTACATTACAATTCAAATGATTATTTTGTGTATCTTAGAAGGATAGGCTATTTACATAACCATAAAAGAATTATTTTGGGATGTTTGTTGAAACATAACTTGAAACGGTTATTAATCATCCAAAAAAAATAAGAGTTTAATCATCCCAAAATATTTTTAAGAATAATTGTTTATCTTTTATAGATGATTACATTTTACTTTTAAGGATAATTATTAACAATTCTTAAAAAATGTATTTTTTGGGACGCTCCTATATGTCCCGTTACAAAAAAAAAATTCATTCTAAAAGACTTTTTGAGACCATTAAAAACAATTTTTATAGTATTGATTTATTTAACTAATAGATATATAATTTGAAAAAAAAAAAATCTAAGAGACATAAAGAAAATGATAAAGATGCAACTGTTCCATATATTCAATAATATTATTATTATTATTGTGTAATTATTTATATAGCTATATCACCATCAGTTTTTTATTAGATTGATTTAGTTTTTTTACTTTTATGTTATTCCACGCATTCACATTTATATTACATGGATTTGAAACTATATCCTATTATTAAATTAACATACAATTAGTTTATTTTTTTAGTTTTATTTCAAAAAAACCAACTTAAAGATAGAATTTTAGTGGGCGAAAGTAATACTCATATTGATTGAATATTGTTGGAAAAGGAAAATTAAGAGAGCCATGAGCTTTGAATTTTAGTGGTTGTGTTCAATCTTATTACAGAATAATTTGACTTTCTGAAGTCTTGTCTGAATCACATATTTAAAGTCACATTCCGATAATAATAAAAAAAAGTTTTATTCTTGTCCAGCAACAATTAATTTTCCAAATCATTACAGGCTAAAAAATAAATTAAGCTATTTTGGCCAATAATTGCATACTATATACATAATAAAGTAGGTCTATTTTTTTTTTTTCATCAAACGTTAAATATTTTTGGATATAAATTTCATATTTAATTTATAACAAATTTTGTGCTCTTTTGTCAAGACTCAAACCACAATATTTTAAATATGGAACATTCTCTTAATAAAATAGGAGAGCCTGATAAAATAAAAATAAAAAAAAACTATTGCATTAGAGCACTTAAGTTTAATAAATATTTTTATGAGCAGCTTAGTATATTTGTTTTGAAAAAGTGACACTATAAGAAAAATTATCTTTTTTTTTTTTTTTTCATTTTTTTCTGTTTTTAAAATTTTTAATCTTAAAATAATTCTTTAGTAATTATTCAAGTTAAAACTTTTTTTTAAAAATAATAAATATAACACTTCTTAAAATTTATAGTAACAAAAAATAGCACCTCTTATGTTAACCAATACTAACTCATATTTATCTAAATTCATGATAATAATATTATTTTTATTTTTATAAATTTTAAAAATGTTATTTTACGTGATTTCTCAACTTTTTTTTTTTTATCAAATCTAATAAAAAAAATTATATAGTTTTAAAATAAGTGAACTAAATTCCTTATAAAACCAATTAGTGAACATGCTAAGTTACTTACCCTTAAACTAGCCCATCACAGGGTGGTCCAGTGGTCGGACTCCTGTGGCTAAGCACCTGGTCCTCTGTCCTCACAAGGCAGGGCGCGAGTTCGAAGCTTGGGGGGCGCACTATAAGTTCGGCCTCCGGGTTTGTGTGGGTGTGGCCTTTGTGCACTACCACCGATCGAACTTGATGCTCTGCTGAGTCAGACTGCAGTCCGCCAGGTGTCGCTAGCCAGCTCTGTGCTTGTGGCGTACACTACCAATTCCGATGATCCTGGTGTGTGGAGGTGTGTGGTCTTTGTAGCCCTATCCCCCCTATCCCGGTGAGGTTTCTTTGAGATCAAAAAAAAAAAAAAACTAGCCGTTGATAAGATTAATAAAAGGCGTTGGAGGCTTGTATATGGTACTTAAATTTTGACTTTGACATATCAAATTTTTTATGTTTTAAAACAGTTCCACTTTATTACAAATCTTCATTTAAAAATTTCAATTTTTTTTCCTAATTTGAACAATAATGTCAATTTAATTGGATATTTATCATGTGAGTTTCATGTAACCCTTAGATGGAATCTAGGTCTTCCAAACCATTTCCTTGCTCTTGGAGTATTGTAATGCTAGTGTGCGTACTCATGTTTAAGGATGGCAATGGATCGAATCTGATCCAATTCAATTCATTATCTAGAAGTTCAAGTTTTGATTTGATCTTGTTTAATCCATAGATTAGATAGATTGAACCAAGGATTAATGGATATTCATAATCTAATCCAAACTGTTTTTTTTTTTAAATGTGGTGCATTACAATTTTAGATTGATAAATTAAAATAAAAAAAATAGAACATTATAGATTTGTAGAAGAACACATTTTCTCTTATTTATAATGTGTATATTTTAATTTTCATTCAACTTTTTCATTAATATTATAACCATAAAATTTTTAAAAAATATTTACTTTTATAATAAAATGACATTTTTAACTTAATATCATCTACAATTTATAGCATAATTTATAAATTCATTCAATAAAGTTAATGAGTTTTCCTTTTATTTACAAATAAAAAATTAAAAATGAGATTTGAGTTAATTAATTAAAAATTATAAGAAAATAATATTGTTTATCTATAGAAAAAGTATAAAAAGAAAAAATAAGTTATAAATATGATGAGATTTGAATTTTAGTTTAACAAACTTTAAGCAATAATAGTTAGATTTATAAAAAAAGCTAGTCTTTTTAAGTGTGTGATGAAATTGACTTAGCCTTGCTCTCAATCCCTTTTTATTTTAAAATTTTTTTTGTATATTAATCTTTTTTTTATTTACAATAACTAATTTTGAAATTAAAAAACTTTGAAGTGTAGAACATTTAGTAGAGATTATATGTTTCTAGGCTATTAGCCGTTAGTTTAACTTGACGTTTTTTTTTCCTTTTCAAAAGAGAAATATTTCCTTATATTGCAGCAAATTATACACATAATAATGTCATACAAACAATTATTTTCACTAACTCAAACATTAGATACTTACTCATAGAAATCTAAAATATGAAGATTGTTTTTTCCAATTTCAGACCTAGTTTTTCACACCTAATCTCCTTATACTTGTAATGCCTGCGGAAGAATCACTAAAGCCAAACACGTCACTCCTATGATAAACCTAAACATTCATTTGGCAAAGAAGATTGTAAATTACGAAAAGGTCACCACCTACTACCAAAATGAGCCATAAAAGAAAACACACCACCAACCAAGCAAACCCAATACAATAGATAAGTTAAAATTAAACAAAACCAAAAAAATAAAAACAAAATGGATGAAGAGATATCACCGAAAGATGTGTGATGCAGTCCTAACCTTTACCATCAAAAAGCATTTACATCATTGTTGTCATTGTCCTCCTCTCTAATTGTATCCATTGTTGAATCCACGAAAATTTAAATCAACATAAATAAAGTAATGTTCACTAAAAAATGTTGGGGATAAGTTTCACCTCTAGACGTACTCGGAGGAGGTTTAAAAGGCACACTAATAGTGGAAGGGAGAGAAGGGAAGGATTCGTGGTTGAATAAAGCAGTCTAGAAGAGTGGATGAGAGAAACCAATTTGGTAGGTGCTAATTGCTGAAAAGGGCCTTTGGTTGGTCTACGAGTGAAGATAGGAAGAGGGTGAGTCTACATATGCAGATGGCGAAGGAATGGATGGATAGAAAGGGAAGGAAAAGTAGGAGGTAGCTAGGTAGCAAGAAGGGACTTAAGATTTTAGTTTTCTTCTCCTCAACAGTTTAACTTGATATTAAATGAGTAATTTTATTTTGAAAAATTGAGTATGCATGTTTGTTTGTTTAAATTAAATTTTACAACAATTCAAACATTAATATTGTTAACTCACATTGTTTCCAAGTTAGCTACCTCTAGAGAGTTTAGTAACTTGACTTTATATTGAGATAAGCTAAATTAGAAATTATAAGTCTTACAAGCTCTTTGAATTTTTGTTGACGCTCTTGTATGTAAAACACGGAGTTTATTTTATTTTACTTAGGGTATATTTGATTGACAGTAATCGTAATCGTAATGAAAATCATTCAGGGTATTACTGTGTTTGGTTTGATTGTACTCTGTAATGAAATGTAAAAGAATTATAGCAATAGCAGTAATCCTCATTACGCCTACAGCCCTTTGTAATCATCATTATACCTTCAACCCTCTTTATTTTTCTCACAATTTGTATAATCATTTATGATTTGTTTTGCTCATTTTATCACTTTTAGTAATAAAAAAATTATTTTTTAATTTTACTTCATTTATAATTTTATAATCTTTATTATTATTTATTTTTATTATACTGTTTAAACAAACATTGTAATAGTAATACTGTTTTCTTTACATTCAATTTTATTACAATTACCATTCACATTGCTTTTACATTCAGCGAACCAAACGTCACCTTAGTGTTTATGTTTACGTTTACGTCTATGTACAATACTTTAATTGTGATTAGTATTGCACACACTTATGTAGAACTAAACACTTTTATGCTTGTATGTTACGCACATCATAGGGTGGTTGTGAGTATATATTTTGCATATTTAGGTGTGTTTTTATCTGCTTTTATTTTTTACTAAGTGTGAATATTTGTGAAATTTTTATTTACTAAGTTTTTTCTTGAAAAAAACTTCTTTCTTTAGCTTAATAAGGTTATCACAGTGTGCTCGCCGAGGTAGGTAGGTAAGGGGTCAGCAAGGATGTTTTGTTCATTTTTTCACCCGTTGGACCTCGTTGAGGTCTTGCTGATGGCTCACGGATATAGGTCAAAGCTTGAAAAATTCTCTATAAATATCCATTCATTTATTTAGCTTTTGTTAAGAATTTTAGGTGAGGAAACATTTGATTTGAGAAATCATGTTTACGTTTTTGCAAAATGTTGAGTGTTGTTCTGTTTTGTAATACGATGATATTTTGTGAAAAATACAATTTGTGCTAAATTAAGATTCTGTGTCAACAATACATAGAGTGTGGTTCTATATCATTGATATGAGGAGTTTTTACAAAAATCAAATTTTGGGTAGTTGTTATTCTTTTAAGTTTCACATTTATTGATTGTAGATACTTGTATCACACTATGTAATGATGTGGTTTTAGAGGTGAGCCAAACTCTTTACTGATTAAAGTAGTTGTGAAAACAGTTGGCGAGAACAGCATAGGCAATTAGGACATGTAGTTTCAACTAATAAACGTATAAGCATTTTTACTTTATCGAATTGTAGTAACTGTTTATTTTCTTTAGTGAATTTATTGTTTAATGTTTGTCTGAAGCAACTTATGGATGTTACTAATTAGAATTGGAACTTAAATAATTTCACCACATTATTTCATTTTGTTTGAATAATCTTATGCATGTGTGAATATAATTAATAATCTATTATGATATATGTCAAAGAATTATTTAATAATCGAAAAGGTTTTATACTTTTATTGTTCATTTTATCGTCTGCTTGAGTTATTGCTTTATTTTTGTACATGTTTATTCTTCCACTTTGTGTGCGAGATAAGTAAGTTCTAAAATGTTCTTTTCACTTAATTTTAATAGTTAGTCGAATTTAGACTCTTTAAGAAACAATCTTCCAAATAATATTGATTTAAAAATGAAAAAACAAAATATGTAAAATAGAAAAGAGGAAGCAAACTTTGATAGGTTAAGATAGCTATTTAAAAAATTTTCTTGTTTTTATTTTCTAACAAAAAGTACTTATAATTATAAAATTTAATAAGTTTGACTACCTGGTGTTAACATTTTATGTTAAAATTTTAACAACTATACTTATCAAATTGAAACTTTAAGCATTAAATTTTATAGAAAACACATTATGTAATGTTAAGTTATGCAAATATTCATAATTTACTTTAAATTAATCTTATTCTATAGTATATTTTGATCACTATTTAGTTTTTTGAAAATTATACACATCCATTTAGCTTCCTTTTCACATAAAAATTTTACATACCTAAACTGTAAATTAAAATTTTACTTTGTTGATTTTCCTTTGTGTAAATATGCTTGGGTGATTTCGATTAATTTTATAAGTTTAAACTTTGAAAACGATTGGGGGCGAGCTACAATGACTGAATTTTCTACGTAAGCAGGAATGCCATTGAAGCAAACATTTGGTCAAAGAAAAAGACAACTCATATCTCAGAGGGATCATCAATGACAAATGTTATCCAAATTTTACTTTTATTTTTTATTATTTCTTTGAAAATTGTAACATTAAAGTCAGAATTATTTGTTGCGCGCTAGTTTTCGATGTTAAAGTTCAATAAATTTATATTTTTAGATGTTTTAATTCTTAAATTTTTAATTAATTTATTTTAATTTTTAAATTTTATTAAAAATACTTTAATTTTTAAATTATAAAATTTTATAGATTAAAGTATTTTATTTTAATCAATTTTAACGAAAGTGTTTGTTGTAAAGATGTACTAAATTATTAAAATATATGAATAGAAATGTATTGATTAAGAATCTATAAACTAAAATATCCCAAAACATAAATTTAAGAATCATTTGAGTATTTTTTTTTTTCTTTATATTAATTCAACATTTGAATTGTAAATGATTTTAATAATTTGATGGTAAAGATAATGTCTTATAATTTTTATTTTATTTTATGTGAGTTTAGATTCTACTTATAATTTAAAATAATTAGTAAATGTATGTCCAAATAGTAAGGATTGAGAAGGAAAAAAAAAAAAAAACAAAACGTCTGATTTTGTAGTCCATTGACTAAGCCTAAAGCAGCTGTCCATCCCTGACTGAAGTTCCTTTTCTTTTTTTTTTTCTTTCTATATAATTCTCTTTTCAGATTTAACTCTTACAAGTGAGGTTTCCTGTTTTATATCTTTCAAAAAGGCTTAGCCTTAAGTGTTGCTTCTTAGGAGAAGCACTTTCTACTTTTCATTGTTGGAATTATGGGGATTTGCTTTGGAAAACCTGCAAAGTGTGCTCATTCTTCTTCCAATAATTTCCCTGGTACTTTATAATCTCTCTCTCTCTCTCTGTGTCTGTTTATTATTGTGATTTATCTTAAGATGAAACCCTTTAAGCTGTTTCTGTAAAATATGTTTATAGTCTGTGTAAAGGGAGTTTATGACTTGGGTTCTGCCTCTTCAATTGAGAATAGGTATAATCTATATAGTTAGTTAGTTAGTTAGTTACTGAGTTTGAGCGTTCTTGATTGGAGCTGCTGTTTTTATATTTTTCCCTTAGGCTTTTTGTTTCTGTCTGGTTCTAGACCCATTGTCTCTTTCGACTTTAACCTGCTCTTTCTCTGTTTCAATGTTCTTCAGTAGTTGGGTTTAGTAATGTCAAAGTTCATAAGATGACAAGAGAAAAGAACCTGAAAAACAACTGGCCATAAACTTTCGATTTTGGGGCCTTTTAATATGATCAACTATGTCTTCAGTGTG
The DNA here is from genome assembly GCA_029378325.1 of Elaeagnus macrophylla. Taxonomy (NCBI): domain Eukaryota; kingdom Viridiplantae; phylum Streptophyta; class Magnoliopsida; order Rosales; family Elaeagnaceae; genus Elaeagnus; species Elaeagnus macrophylla. The sequence continues at coordinate 18,821,042 of CM055644.1, read as the reverse complement.
GCATAATTTCGTTCTATTTATTTATTTATGATATCAATACTAAATTGAATCTCATATGGAACATTTCTATTGTCATTTTAGAAAGTGTGAAGCCTATTAATAAGGCTAAACTGGATTCGACCTCAACTAGCCAGCAAACACCACTTGGAGGTCCTTTATTGTCCAAAACTGATACTTCTGTTCCTAACAACCTTAAGTCCTTTACATTTAATGATCTCAAAATTGCCACCAAAAATTTCCGATCGGAGAGTTTGATTGGGGAGGGAGGATTTGGATGGGTCTTCAAAGGTTGGCTTGATGAGAATAATCTAAGTCCCACAAAACCAGGTTCAGGAATAGTTGTAGCTGTCAAGAGGCTCAAAAGAGAGAGCTTTCAAGGCCATAAGGAATGGCTTGTAAGTGCACCCTGGATCCCAACTTCTCATTTAGTTGTTACTTTTGTGATTTGTTTAAATTTTCTTGCTATTTATTATCTAATCGAGGCCTTGATTTCGACTTTGCAGGCGGAAGTTAACTATTTGGGACAACTGCACCACGAAAATCTTGTGAGACTCATTGGATATTGCTCGGAGTTGGACAATAGACTTCTTGTGTATGAGTATTTGCCTAAAGGATGTTTGGAGAATCATTTGTTTCGAAGTGAGTATAAGTATTCATTTACTATCACTTTATTTCTTTGTGTTTATGTGTAATCAACATTTTGTCTATAAATGAGCTTTTAAATAGTTACACAAGGTTCTGATTTATGAACTGATGTGGTTGTCAATGCATATATATGAATTTGGATCTTTTGAATATTTTAAGATAGCTTACTGTAAATACATGCAAAACATAGACTTGTGAAGGGATAGATTGTAATATGCTTTATAAACCAATGTGTGGTAACTTCTAAGGATTGATGTTGCTCTAGCAAAAGGTCTGTTGAGATAGCTCAAGGCACAAGTCGCCTGCATTATCTTTTGAAAATTAAAAGCTTTGTGCTTTACTTGTATGATTCTTTTTTCAAATTATTGTCTATGGATGTAATAAGATTATGCTTTCTTTATCTGCAGAGGGTGTTCAACCTATTTCTTGGGCTACACGAATGAACATTGCTATTGATGTTGCACGGGGTTTGTCCTTCTTGCATAGTTTGGATGCAAATGTCATCTTCCGTGATTTAAAGGCTTCCAACATTCTACTTGATTCGGTACTACTTCATACTTTGAAATATCTGATTTTTAGACATGTGCTCGGGCTGTGTGATATTCTCATTTTCCTGATGGAGATATGACAATTTTTTGTAGGATTTCAGTGCAAAACTTTCAGATTTTGGATTAGCAAGGGATGGCCCTACTGGAGACAATACTCATGTCTCGACTAGAGTTGTAGGAACACGAGGTTATGCTGCACCAGAATATGTAGCTACAGGTCAATTTTACATTTGAAAACCCTTTTGTATATAGTGAAAGACATTTGTACTTTTAATGAGCAACATAAAACAGAGAAAATAACAGGAAAGATAAATTAACTGCAAAAGAGATCTACTTCACAATCATGGAGAAAATTACCTCCATTCTCAGAATAATGGCAATCTATACCAAGCTTGGGAATGTGCGTGCCTAGTTTACTTCACAAACTTTCACATACTTCAATTATCTGTCTACTCTAGTCTTGTGATCTAAACACTCTTAAGACTTGTTTGTCTGTGAGTTTAAAGTGGATTCTAAAAAAAAAAAGCACTTCTAACAAATTTTTTCCCTTTTGGTCCTGAAGTGCCTTTATGCAGTCACAGAAGCATAAACAAACAAACCCTTGTCATATTTGCCTGATCTCTCACCTGGTCGGGTTTCATTTTGTCTTAGTGCTTGCTTTTCCGTTCCCTAAAATTCAAACAGAACCCATTCAATATATTCTGCACTTACCTACCACTTAGTTCTCTCTGCTTTTAAAAGCATTTATCCTCACTCAAAGTGACAAATAACTTCGCTAGCAGGGTGCGTGTTAAGTTAGTTGTTCTTTTCTTGTAGGTCACTTGACTCCAAAGAGTGATGTGTATAGCTTCGGTGTTGTTTTGTTGGAGTTACTATCAGGAAAACGGGCAATGGATGATGAGAGAGGTGGAAGTGGTGATGAAACATTGGTTGATTGGGCAAAACCATTCCTTGGTGATAACAGACGCTTTTTAAGGATCATGGACACACGGTTGGGGGGACAATACTCCAAGAAAGCCGCCCAAGCTGCTGCAACTCTTGCTTTGCAGTGCCTTCATACAGATGCCAAGAACAGGCCATTTATGATTGATGCTCTAGCAAAACTTGAACAGCTTCATTCATCAAAAAATGTTTCAAGAACTCCAGACTTGAGGTTAAACCATCTCGGTATAAAGCATTCAAATTATACACCCTCACAAAACAAGCACTAAGATTTTGTACTGTATGTGAGGAAAATTGTAGTCTTGTCCTTTGTATGAGATCTTGATAGTGATTGTTACTTTGCCTATATTAGCCAAAAGAGGAACATGTAAGGGCTAGGTATATTGTTGTAATTATTTGTATATGATGAGATTGTGTCCTCACACCTTGTAAATGGAGCGCGGCTACTGATACCAAATCCTCCTTAAGCTTCTTAAGCAAAGTCGTGTTTGTAACAAACCTTTCTTTTAGTTTAACCTCGTAAGCTACAAAGAAAATTGATGGCTGTAAATTAAATGAACTTTGAGATCAGAGCGGATCAGAATGGTGAAAAACATGTGTTTCAAATAGCTGCTTAGATCTAACACTTCTTGCTTTGATGGATAATTCTAAATATTTGTCATAATTGTGATAAAAATAACTCACTTGACAAATGAATATTTTCAATAAAAAAAAAGATTATTTCCGTACAGATTCAAACAAGACTATATTTGAACTCATTCAGAATTGAAAAGGAAAAGGAATTGGGCATTTTTTTTCTTCTCTTCAATAATTAATTAATTTTTTAAAGATTAAATGGTAGTAATTGCTATTAGAATTTATGATTTGAAATGGATAAATTTATAACTTGAAAATGAAAAAAAAAAAAAAAAAATTGTTACCTCTGAACCGCTGAGCAGCCCAAAGTATGTAACCTTTTAAATAAAAAAAATATAAATGAAAAAATTTCCAAAAAAAAAATTGAGCCAATAACAATCAGCTGGAACCGATATATCTTACGATTTTTTCTTTGCAAATTACTAGTAGGTTCGGTAGGCTTTAACGAACTTACTTCAAAAGCATGTAAAAGAATTTGCCTTTACGATATTCAATAAAACCTACTGATATGGCGATTTGTAGGAAAAAAAATTATAAAATATATATATTAGTTTTAGCTGATTATTTGGCTCAATTTTCTTTGAAATTTTTCTAGTCTTTTATATTTTTTGATATATACATCTTTTATTTTTTTTCAGCATTATAAGTTTTTGAGGATCAAATATTAGAGTTTGTGTTAATAAGTGGTGAAGTGGTTGGAGAGATATTGAGTTTGAAATGAATAATAAAGAGGGGGATATATTGGGTTGCTTGGAAAGAAAAATATTTTAAGAAGTGAAATATGTTGATTATGTTATAACATGTGAGGATAAAATAGTCATTTTATTATATATTAGTTAATGTAAATATTAAATAATTAACAAATTTTTCGTATTAAATTTCGAGATTTTTTGAAAACTTGCTTTTGTGTCAGATCTCTCTCAATCCCAATTTCATTCCAATCGCAAGCTTGGTTGATTAGAACGCATAGATTGAAATATTGAGTATTCCTTTTTCCGAAGCTAGCTTCAACAAAGCTGTAAAAAAAATATTTGTTGTAATTGATGTTGGATGTTAATTTTTATAATCTTTTAAGTAAAATTTTTATAATCTTTTAATTATGATATTGTAAAATTATTATAAATAATGCAGTATTTAAATTTGGCTTCAAGACATAACTTTAAGTTATTATTCTTAAAACGCTATTTGCCCCCACCAATTTGGTAATGCATTCGGGTTCAATAAATATGCTTCCAAAATACAATGAAGCCTCTTATTGTCTGTAGTATGCATTCACGTAGACAATCTAAGAGTACATTTAACTTTGTAGAGCACTCAAAATAATTAATGTTCTAAATCTACAGTATTTAGAACATTAATTTTATTTATACATAAATCGTAGTGAATAATGTTATAGAACATTTATTATCCATTTTTTTATTATCTTCATATTCTTCAAATGACCTATTTATAGAATTTTATGCATCCCTTCAATTGAGTTACAACTCTTTGATGAGTTATAACTTTTCCAAAAGTCATGTCTTTTAGAGCATATGTAATTATTCATAACAATTACAACCTATCAAAAGATCATGTCTTTTTATTTAAGTTACAACTTTTTAGCATAGCAATTCACTTCCAAAAATTGCAACTATTCAATGTATCTTTTTGTCAAAAAATACTTACCAATTATTACAACCTTTTAACTAAATATTATGTCTTTTCATTTTAAAGATGTTCCAACAAAAACAAAATGCAACATACTTAACAATATCATTGCTATACTATAAATAAGATGTCAAAAATTTGCAGCCTAACTTTTGAGATATGTTTGATAATAATTTTAATTTATAATTTTTTTAAACATGTTTTGGTAAAGATTTATAATTTTGATTTTTATATTTGTAAGGAATTATTACTAAAATATAGGGTGATTAATAAATAAATTTTTGAAACAAATTTTTTATATTTTTAGTTTTTATCAAATATTTTTTAGAAAATAAATCAAATCTTATAATTTTTGTATCTATAAATATTAAAAAAAATATTAAAAATTTAAAATCTGTAAATAAATAAAAAAAAATTTATTTTAAAGTTTTGAAGAAAAAAACAATAAAAAGTATTATAAAATAATGTATAAGTGATAAAAATTATTATTAAATATATTAATAATTATTTTTATAAAAAAAATTATAAATCATAAATTAATTATTTAATTATAAATTAAAATCGTTCGGCATGCACTTAAATTTTCCGTGTAACTGGTTTCCAGCTAAACAACCCAAAACTTATCAACATGGCTCTTTTACTGCTGCGATTGCGGCGTTCCACTTTTAGCCATAGTGTAACGTACATAAAAGCCACGTCATTTATTCTAAATCTAAAAAATATTATACAAAGTATAAAAATTACCATGACTAGTTACATGTCTTGATAAATAAGATTTTATTCGGGATGTTCATCAACTTCAATCCAAATACTTTTTATCATTCTTAATGTCAATGCAACTTATGAGACAAAATAAAAGCAAAGGTCAAATATGAATAAAATTGTTTTCATAAATGTATTATATATTCAGGCCTCATTTTGGAGACCAATGTTAATAGAACCAATTATTTTGATAATAAAATAATTTAAAATAAATGCACAAATCCACCATTGTATGGAAATATGTCTATATTAAAAAATTATTTATTAGATTTATAGTTTAATAACATTAATATTATAATCTTATCCTTATATATAAAATATAAACAACATTAACTCCGTTAAAATTTCTTCAAAATGTGAAAACAAATTGAAAATTTATCAAAAATAACACTCCTAAAATTTATAGTAACAAAACTAGCACCCTTAATAATATTGAACATTCAATATTAAACGGATCTAAATTATCGTCGTTCAATTCTAATTGTATGGATGTTAAAAAAAAAATGACATATTAATCATTTTTTTTAATTGTGAAAATATAAATTTGAACACAAGAAATACTAATTTTATTATTACAAACAAATTCTCTAAGAATTTATAACTCATTTTGATGTATTTGGAATTCAAGTTAGGACATGTATTTTATTCTCATATTCGTGTCAATTAATACAAAGGTAAATTTTATATATCCAAAAGAAACGGTTACGTGCATCTTAACAAGGGAATATAACCAAACAATGAAAAGATTTCTTCTTTAATTTTCTAGCTCTAGATTTTTTAATTTCTAAAGAGATTCTAAGACAAGGTAAAAAAATTGAGCAAAAAATATTATTTCCTTTTTTGTTGCATTACCTTCTTTATACAAATTATTAATATAATAGGATTATTATCCATCCTTAACTCACATCCTTTAAATACATTGGCAATTAACAAACATGAAAATATTAAGGTTATATGTTTGTAAGGAACACGGAAACAATGATAAAATCGTCCAAAATTTATTGATCACGCATTCAAGTTAAAAACTTAACAATATTAGCTGTGAATATTGGTGAAAGAAGAGGAGTTGGGTCAAGCTAAAGACTAAAGACAAGTTAAAAGCACATGTTTAATTAATGGTTGATAAGATGACATGTCCTTAAATTAATCATAAATTGTTAAGTGTGAAGTTCTGAATGTTTGGATACCAAATTTAAAAGAAAAAAGAATCGATTACATAATACAAATTTTGGGTACCAGTGTAACCATTTAGCCTTTTTCCCTAATGAAATGCTTAATTTTTTTCAAAATAAAATAATTGAGTTGTAAAATTCAGCTTTTTTCTTTCAAAATACACAAAATGTAAGCTTATTGTTTATTTACTCACTGACCGAAATTGATCCGCCAGCTTACGCCCCAAATTTCAATACTATTGTTTCAAAGGCTAAAGAGTCCGTCCATAAACTTGAGCAAATTACATTCGCTGTCGCATTTGGTATGACTTTTGCCTAATGCCTTCTAACAAGTTCATTTTCACCTCCAATGCAGCCATAGTTACCGTTTTGTCAGCAGCCCATTTCCAGTTGAAACAAGGGCTACGTAGACAGCTCAAACGATTGGCACAGTGATCGAATCTTTTCAATTACGTAGAATTTAACTTCTTTTTTTTTAATGAACTTATATGGTTCGAATTTTCTCGAGTTAATCTGACGATTAAAAGAGGATGTATGTGTTAAACAAAATGCCACACATAAAGACCCACTGGAAATAGACAGCAAATATTACATTCTAATGGAAACTGTTATAAGATCATCCTAACACCTTTACATTGCAATTTTGAAACATAATCACTTCCACAAGGGAGTAATTTAAATATTTTTGAAAGATTCAAACAATCAACGTTTTTATCATTAAAATATATGAAAAATCTCTGTAAAACAACAATTTAACCCTTTAAATCAATATATGACCTCTCAAAGTGGGCAACAAATTTTTCCTTTTTTATCTTTTTAATTAAAAACAAACAGCTTTCAAGACACTAAAGAGCAATTTTTTCAATAAAATACAGACAGACTGATTCTTTAATCTACGACAATCCTAACTTTATTACATACCACTGTGTTTATGCCAAATTAAATGGAAACCAATGTGTTAAAAGTGGTATGCAGCAGAAACAAGTCCACATATAGAGCATCAACCGCAAATCAAAAGACCCTTAATATGTATGAAGTGTATCAACTCTAGTATCAACATGAACTGACTTGGGTCTCTCAGCAGTCGTATTAGTGCTATTCCAAATTCTAAACTCCCATGAATTACCATTTTCAATTTCTGAGACAAGATCCAAATCCTCCCCCGTGTGGCAAAAACTCAAAACACCAATATCAAATTCTAGCTTCTGTAATTAACAAAAAATAAAGTGCAAACCCCACTCAACTAGAGCATAACCACATTTTCTAACAACATACTCCTTGGACTTCAGCTATTGGAGCTAACCATGTGGACAAGCTTCTTACCTTTATACAGGGGAGGTTGCTGGTCCACCAGCAGATGCAGACCACTGGAGCTACCAAAACTCTTGAGGGTAGCATGCGTCACAGAAACCAAATCTCTAAATCAAGTGGAATATTGTATGTTATGTCATTACGCTAAGCAGAATGCTACATAAGTCTCAACATTTTGAAGGAAATATCTCTACTACAGACCATCATTAAGTATCCAGAAAACTATAGATAAGAGAATCCCAGGGAGTCGGAATTAACAGTTACAAACCTAGCTTGAGCCAAACTACATAGAAAAATTCATGGTTCTCATGGAAACTCTTCAGCAAAACAGGTTTTATTTCCCTTCTTCATGGAATTCTTAATTAATAACACAATCAAAATGAAGACTTTAAAAGAATACCAATACACAGAGTAATCCTCAGTAAGATATCTAGCAAAACAATAATAACTACCAGATCAAGATTCAGACGCAGCCATTAACATAGCTATCCTTTTATATACAACACTGACATCAAGTTAGCAGAAAGGAATTCCATAAATTAAAGAAAACTGAACATGATGACAAGAGAGGATAAACCAAGACAACCTTGATTGTTTTTTTGGTAAGAGTGTAGACAACATTGATGGAGAACAAAGTTTATCTTTTCCTTTCTTTTCTTTTTTTTTTTTTTAAAAAAAAAAACAAAATTATAAAATAAAACCATCAAATTATAGTAAAATAATGATGGCTACTGCTAGCAATTTTAAGAAGATAACAAAGTAGTTTGAAGCATTAAAGGAAAAGAGTTGTTGGGCAACAAACTTAAAATAAAAAAGAAACATAGTTATCTCCCTCAAAAGTCTACTTATTGCCCATCACTTCTCAAGAAAGTTACTGCACTGTTTTAAAAACATGTGATGGGAAGAAAAGTACTAATTGAAAAGAAAATACAGGTTAAGAATCAGGTCTTTATAGTAGGAAAACAGAAACATTTCACTACAAATTTAAAGATGTCGTTTGCAAGACTGCCTTGAACGTCAGAAGAATCACCAGAGTCCAAAATAAAATGAGTGATGCACTTATGTGGACATCTGCACAATGAATAAATAAAGCATAAAACGACTAATTTCAAAATTGGTATTTACGTCAGCACATGCAAAATATATATACAGCTATAAATCCATACCTTTGATGGTTTATACCAAATTTTCAAATGGTCAGTAAGATACTTTAACAAACTAGGAGTTTGAGCTGGGTAATGTTTTCACATGAGTTAAATAAAAACAACCACACAGAATATCATAAGGATTTAAAACACAAGCCAAGGAACAAAAGTAGACTACGCATGTGAAGGACTGGAATAATAACATTATGCTGCATGTAAAATCATCATAATATGGTTTAAGTTGGGTATCATAAAAATACCAATTGAACAACCTAAGGCAGCAAAAATAGAATAACCGAGCTAGATAAATTCAGAACTGCACTGCAAGTGAGATTAAATCTTCAACTACTTCTTAGATAATGTAGAACATTGGCAGAAAAGGCCTTCCACTGTGGAATATTAATGCAAAAATAAGGAATATGTGATGTCAATCCAACTTGAAGAGCACCAAAATAAAGATTTGGAAGGCAGAGAGGATAACTGAGCTAGATAAATTCAGAACTGCACTGCAAGTGAGATTAAATCTTCAACTACTTCTTAGATAATGCACAACATTGGCAGAAAAGGCCTTCCACTGTGGAATATTAATGCAAAAATAAGGAATATGTGATGTCAATCCAACTTGAAGAGCAACAAAATAAAGATTTGGAAGGCAGAGAGGATCTCCAGTATAATATGGAGAGAAGATCATAGTCAAAGAAAATCTTTCAACACAATTTACTTGAAATAGACATATATTTGGAAGACTAGACAGGTTCTGTGCAGTACCCATCACAAGATTGCTAGGACAAACAGGTAACATTTTATTCACCTCGCCCAATGTTAAGTTGGATGATAAACATTATCTAAAGTAGTATAAACAAGTAATTAGCCTCTCCTATCAAAAGGTTAATATTCCAAGTAAAAAAGAAAAAGGAAGTATACTCAGCTATGAATATGATAAAAACTGTTTGACAAGCACACAAAACATTAGACATAAGCATCCATGCATAAAGGTACATAAACTCAAGTAGTCAAGTCCCATGGTCTAATGTCAACCATTTCTACATATTACCATACAATAGCCTGAAGTTTAATGAATCTACAGACTACAACAATGGCATTTTTTTATATAAAAAAATCAGATCTACCAGAAAATGAAAATAGTTATAAATGGTTACACAGCGGCCCACAGTTTTAAAAAAACTTTGTCATTATGCATGCTCGAAAGAAAAGAAAAAAAAAGGACAAGATCAAGCTACTTCTAAATGAATACAAATTACTAAGAGGAAAAATTAGAACAAAGTCTTATCTTTTAATTAACAATTTAAAACAAGAAAACCAAGTTAATGCATCATGCTCTCAAAGAGATCAAATTCTGAAAATTCTTTTACTAGAACATGACTAACTCATCTTCAGTCAAAATTGATATCAATTAAAACTTCTTACACAAATACTTTACGAGATTTACTTTTACCTGATTCTGAGTAAAAATGTCAAAATATGCTCCATAATATCTAAAAAAACCTTAAGTTACTACACTGACAAAAAACTTGTTCATGTACACCAAAGGTGAACGCCAAGCCACCCAATAAAGGAAAGCACCATGCCCATACAAACCTAATACTAATAATACATACCAGAATTATTTGTTCTATATGCAAACACATGCACAACAATGAGCAAATAACAAGCACGTATTAAATTAGATGAACAGTGAGAGTTTTATCAGGTGTACCTGAAGATAACCTAATGACCCATGTAAGGTGCACCAGGGCCTGGATGAGGTCTAACACCGCTGCTTTGTCCCATTTGTGGATTCTGGTACGCACCCTGCATCATTGGCTGATTACCATAGCTCCCAACAGGCTGATTCGAGTAACCAGCTGGTGGAACACCCTGGTTTGCTGGCGGAGCACCAAAAGCTCCCATCATATTACCAATTCCCAATCCAGCTCCCTGGGATGCAATCAATGCAGACAATGCCTGCCCAAGTGCAGGGTTCAGACCCTGGGCTGGGTTGAAAGCCCCTGGTCCAGCTGGAGCCATCAAATGCCCTGGAGCTTTGGCTGCACGGCCAGAGGTATACTTGTTCTTATCCTTTCTCGAATGGTAGGGTGGTTGGTTTTGAGGATGATGTTGATGATGGGAGTACCCCTTGGTTGGCTTAGGACCATCTACAGCTTTCTGGCAGTGCAATGTAAGTCCCTCAAAGGTTTTATGAGGCTCTTCAAGGGCCTTCCTCGCACTCTCTATGGATTTATAAACAAAAAGTGCAAAACCTTTTGGCTTCCCTGTGTGCTTATCCAATCCAAGTGGCCCATCTTCGATCTCCCCAAACTGCTTGAAGAACTCAAGCAGCCTCTGGGGATCAACCTCCGCAGAAACATTACTAACAAAAATCTTCCGCTGAGTGTATTCAGATACCGGCGGGACCACCGGGGGTGGGGCTGGGACAGGTCCTGCAGAAGCTAGCTGGCAAGAAGTGGTTCTATTACCAATCTTCTTCTGCGGCTGTATTAGAGCCTTACTAGCACCACTGCGATGCTTAAAAAGAATAAAAGCATAACCTTTTGCTTTTCCAGAGACTTTATCAGTTACACACTTGCAATCCTCAATCTCACCATACTTGCCGAACTCAGAGATTAGGGTTTCAGCAGTGGTATCCCAACCGAGACCATGAACGAAGATTTTGCGATGAGCAGGGTCTTTATCAGCCATCTCGCGAACATTTTCGATAAAATCTGGGTAATTCTCGGTCGCTTTCTTAACGAGAATCAAAAGTTGTTCCTTCGAGAAAGGTTCGAGGAGCTTCTCCAAGGGTTCGTCGCCTGCGTCCTCCTCGTCATTGTACTCTTCCTCTGATCCTCCTCCATTTGCCTCAGGCTGGGCTCCTTCAGATGAAATAATAACGTTTTGGTTTTGCTCTTGTTTGTCTACGGACAGCTCTTGCCCTTCTCGTTCTTCTCCTTCTTGTTCTTGTTCGTGTTCTTGACCTTCATTCGTACCATCTACAGCCATGTGCTGCGGTCCTTGGTGCTCAACTTCGTCATCAATTGGTTTGGACAGGTTGGGATCTTCTGGTACTTGCTCTTGACCTTGGAGTTGGGTTTCCTCGGAAGTAGCCTCAGGCTGAGAAGGTGGTTGTTGCTGTGCTTGTTCGCCTTCGGGTTCAGGGGTTATGGGGGCTTGGGACTCGGAGGATCGGAGCTTTCGCTTCTTGGCCATTGCGGTCTATAACAATTTAGGGCTTCGTTCGTATTGATGAATTAGGGCTTTGTTTGCAGTGAGACGATCGTAACGATATTTTAATTTGGAATATTTAGTTTGCAAGTAAAAATAAAGTCTTTTTTAACTTCGTGTTTTTTTTCTTCTTTTGCCTGCTACATAGAAATGACAAACATTTTATTATTATTTGGTAACCACTTCTAATTGGTTCTGATTAGAAGTTCCGAAAGTTCACTTAGCATTATTTCTTCTTCAAAAGATTAAATTTTGGATTGATGTACCAAATTATGAGTGACGTTATTATTCTGTCAACTATCCACCTCACAAAGATTATTGAGAAGTGGTAGAATAAATTATCAAAAGTACTAATCAGCTCCCTAACTTCTTGTGATAAGAGCGGCGTGGAAAGCAAGTGCTTCAACAAATTCAGCTGACATTGTCGTTACAAATTTACTCTATGCAAAGTAAAGTTTTCTAAAATAATAAAATATACCAAAATCAATTGTGACTAAGCCAGCTAACTAAATTGCATCAAAATTGATTTTTATAGTACCAATAGGTGGGAGTTATCATTCTGGAGGTACAATAGTAAAAACCTCCTTATTTAAAAGCTGATAATTATTATTTCTGCGTAGGGGTTTAAATTCCTCGGTTCTCTTTTTGATTTTTTTTTATGACATGATGACCCAACAAGTTGTAATTATTGAAGAGAATTTTGTTTATGGGCCATCGAATCTTTTCGAACATAATTACTACAATTAAAGTAAAAAAGTTGTGGTAACATATGTAAGAATGATTAATTAGAGAGTATTTAATATAAGCCTAATATAAGTATAAATATTTAATTTTTCAATAAAAATTCAGTCCAGATTTTAATTATCAAAATTCTACTAAGATTTCATAATATCTGGATAAAAATGTGATCATCATCCTCAACCTTCAAATGTCATATAGGGGGCTTAAAAGATCATTAAAAGTTATAAATTTACTCGACCTTTTCTTTTTTCCTAGTGCACCCACAAAAAACTTCCAAAGTAAAGGTTTGTGTGCTTATGTAACTTGGCTTTTCATAATTTGCTCTAGAGTCCTTTTTGATTGTATATTCCTCGTTTAGAGGCAATAGTCTCATAAACATTTTTAACCGGAAAAAATCCTAAGCCAGATCTGAGTCATTCAATTGAATCTCTCTTAGAAGGATCTAGAGGTTTGATTCTGAGGTTTAACTGTGTAATGTTCAGATTAAAGAGGGAGTTGAATAGATTTGTGTCCCAAATATTGAATATCCGTCTCACAAGTTAATTAAGAAACTTCAATAAAGTAGGACGTTAATGAGTGTTGATTGAAGTTTAAATCCTTGAATTTAGACCTGGGATCCAAGGATATGTTCGGATATTAATATCTGAACTATTTTCAATTTTGAGAATAATGCCTTCCCTAATAGCATCCCTGGCCCAAAGAAGCTTTTTCCATATAAAAGAATCTGAGTTTCTAGCAGGAACATTTACAAAATAATGTTGTTGTAAGTAGCAATTGGAATTCCTAAACCCCCAATAGACCCAGGATAAATATCTTTGTTGAAGTTAAAAATACTAAGTGAAATATATTTCTTATTTTATATTATTACCTCACAATAGAGGTATATATAGAAAATAAAATACAAGGGTTCTAAATAAAATAGAACTATGTACAACCTAAAATTCTATTACAGATAGACACATATACACTAATTACATGACTTACACTAACACTCCCTCTCAAGTTGGCGCATACATATCGATCATGCCCAACTTACTTAGTGAGTCATAAAACGCCTTCTTGGAAACTCCTTTGATGAGCATATCTGCAAGTTGCTTCTCAGTAGGAACAAAAGGAAAGCTAATGAGTTTGGCATCTAACTTCTCTTTTATAAAATAACAATCAGCCTCCACATGCTTAATGCAATCATGTTGTACTGAATTTTGTGATATGTCAATAGATGACCGACTGTCACAATACAACTCCATAGTATTTTTGAGTTTGAAACCCAAATCAAACAATAAACTTTTTATCCACAGCAATTCACAAATGCCATGAGCCATACCTCTATACTCAACCTCAGCACTAGACCGTGCCACAACTTTTTGCTTCTTACTTTTCCATGTAACAATATTACCTCCCACAAAGGTAAAATAACCCGATGTCAACCTTCTATTTGTAATACTTCCTGCCCAATCTGCATTTGTGAAGCCACAAACTTCAAGAGGATTGTTCTATTTAGTGAACATTACTCATCTCCCTGGAGTTGACTTCAAGTACCTTAAAATTCTCACAACTACATCCATGTGACTCTCACTCAGGTTATGTATGAACTAACTTACCACACTTACTACATATGCGACATCTGGTCTAGTATGTGCCAAATAAATTAGGCACCCAACCAACCTCTGATAGCAAGCTCGATCAGTTGGTACTTGATCTGGATACTTTGCTAGACAATGATTTTGCTCAATATGAGTGTCAATAGGTTTACAATCCAACATACCTGTTTCAGTTAGTAGGTCAAGAATGTACTTTCTCTGACATGGAAAAATTCTTTTGCTCCTCATAGCTACCTCAATTCCTAAGAAGTACTTCAGTTCACTCAAATCCTTCATCTCAAATTCAAAGGCTAGTTGTCTCTATAATTTATCCATCTCAACAACATCATCTCCAGTAATTACCATATCATCAACATAAATAATTAGAGTTATTACTTTCCCTTATTGATGTTTGAGAAATAGCGTGTGGTCTAAATTACTCTGTCTGTAACCAACCTTGTACATGAACTGTGAAAACCTTCCAAACTAGGCTCAAGGGGATTGCTTGAGACCATATAAAGACTTCCTCAATTTGCATACAAAATTACCAGGAGAAGCAGTTACATACCTAGGTGGAAGACTCATGTATACCTCATCGCCTAACTCTCCATGAAGGAACACATTCTTGACAGCAAACTGTCGAAGTGGCCAGTTTAAGCTTACGGCAAGCGAAAGCAGAACTTGAATAGTATTCATTTTGGCAACCGGAGCAAAAGTCTCATCGTAGTCTACATCATACATCTGAGTGAACTCTTTTGCTACAAGGCAGGCTTTATACCGATTCACAGATCCATCAGCATTATGTTTCATAGTAAACACCTATCGATAATCAATTACCTTCTTGCCTTGTGGTAGAGGGACAAGTTGTCAAGTATCTTTCTTCTATAATGCCTCCATCTCTTCCTCCATTGCCTTCTTCCATTTTGAGTCTTCCAACGCATCCTGCACTTTGTTAGGTACTGATACAGCAGATATTTGATTTACAAATTATTCATATGGCTTAGACAATCTTTTAGTAGACATGTAGTTAGCTACTGGATATTTTAATTTTGCATGGATATTTGGTTCATATCTTTTGGGTGGTTGACCTCGAGTATACTTATTTGGTAACACATACTGTCCAACACTAGACTCAACGCTATTAGTATCAGTAGGTATACATACCTCAGATGAGTGACCTTTAGTATCAGGGAGCTGTTGATCAAGGGTATGAGTGATGCCTAAGGGAACAACGATATCTTCATTTTCATTTTCAGTGGTCGGAACTGGTGCTTGGATATTTGGACCATCTGCTTCTTCCATTACTAGATTCAATGGGTTAAGAATCTCAATTAGACCTATCGAAATATCAGTAGGTGATTATTCCAATTCCTCCCCCTCACCATGATACAACTCTTCGAAATATGAATTCTCCCCCTGACAAGCAGTATCAGGTGAGAAAAAATAACTCATGTCATCAAAGAAGGTAACATCTATAGTAATATAATACTTCATGGTCGGTGGATGGAAGCACTTGTACCCTTTCTGATAACCTCCATAACCAACAAACACACATTTAATTGCCCGGGTACCTAACTTAGACCTATAATTTTTAGAAACATGTACAAAAATAACATAACCAAATACATGGGCAAGAAGATTATGAAATGATGACAAGGATACATGAGATGCGAGAACCTTGAATGGGATTTTTCTATGAAGGACATTAGATGGAAGACGATTGATGAGATAGGCAGAAGCTTGTACAGCATCGCCCCAAAGGTATTTTGGCATATGAGCACTAAATAGGAGTGCACGAGTCATATCAAGTAAATGACGGTTTTTTCTTTCAGACACACCATTTTGTTCTGGTATTTGTGGGCAAGTAGTTTGGTGAACAATTCCATGTGTTTTGAAAAAATTTAGAAAAACACGATTAACATATTCTCCCCCATTGTCAGAATGTAGGACTCTAATGGTGCTATTGTATTGGACTTGAACGTGAGTACAAAAGTTTTGAAAAACTGAAAAAACTTTATCTTTGGTTCTAAGGAGAGAAACTCATGACAATCTTGTACAGTCATCAATGAACGATACAAAATACCTCATACCCGATACAGTGGGCTCTCTACTCGATCTCCAAATATTAGAATGAATTAATTCAAAAGGAACAATACTTTTATTAGAAATACTAGGAGAATAAGTAATACGATGGCTCTTGGCCAAAACACACGTCTCACAATGTAAAACAGACTCACTAACACCAATAAACAAAGTAGGCATAAATTTTTTCATAAGACTAAAAGAAGGATGCCCTAAGCGGCGTTGCCACAACCAAATTTCACTTAGCTTTTCAGAACTCGAGGTCAATGCGGTGCAGGACTATGCTCCTGGTTTCTCCCCTACTTAGTTCTAATCTAGACGGAACAATCTGCCCCTCAGATACTCTCGACCAATTATTTTCTTGGTAAGAAGATCCTGAAAATAACATACATAAGATAAAAGGTTACATAACATTTGGACTTAGTATTCAACTGTGAGACAGATATTAAGTGATGAGATAAGTCAGGCACATATAAAACATTATAGAGCTGTAAAATTGGAGTGATACGAACTGACCCCTTTTCCAAGACAAGAAAAGCTTCACTGTTAGCATTCGTAACATAAGACACTGGAGGGGAAGATAACTTAGTAAAATAGAATTTATCATAAGTCATATGATCAGACACTCCAGAATCAATAATCCAAGTATTAGACCCAACAAAATGAGAAACGTTTAAGGCCATACCAATCTTACCACAACCAACTATTGAAGGTATAGGGTTACCTCCACATGTCACATGATGATTTTGTCCAATTACTCCATAGAAATCTGATTCTTGTACTACTTGTACTGCAGCTACTTTCGCTTTAGGATAATAATTTTGCCTTTTAGGTCTTAGGTGTGGATTCAGTTTCCAACAAGTCTCTCAGATATGCCTTACTTCATTGCAATAAGAGCAATGAGGATGAGGGCGATTGGCAAATCCGGGGGGAGGTCCTTGCTGATAGCTGAACTTTGATGTTGGAGAAAATGTGCCTTTGACTTGGCTTAAATGGCTAGACTAGATAATTCAACATATGCCTGATTAAGACTTTCCTGCTGAGATTCATCCTTACGGATGTATGTAAAAGCTGTGGTCAAGCTCGGAGGGTCTGGCATTCTGGGCAATTCGCCCTTGGCACTATTATGTTTCGTATCAAGTCCTCTTAAGAATGCATGAACTCGCTCAAGTCCTTTTCTTTCTGGTACCATATAAGGTCCTCGTGATTGTTAATTTTGCATGGACATTTTTGATCAATTTCAACCCATATATTCTTCAGCTTGGTAAAATACATAGACACTGGTTGCCCATTCTGTTGCATGTTGGTAGCTTTGCACATTAATTTGTGGACCTATATAAAGTCAGATTCATTAGTGTATAGGTCTTCTAAAGTCTTCCATATGGCCTCAACTGTGTCACACTCTTCCACCATCTGTAGTACATCATTGGTGATGGCTCTAAATAGAATAGACATTACGAGGTCATCATCATCTTCCTACTTAGTATAGGCCTCCACATCATCTTCATGAGGAGCCTTAATTATTTCAGTCACATGTCCCATATTGTGCATCACACGGAGATAAACGGACATAACCCTTTCCATGTTCGAAAGTTGGTACCATTGAGTTTGGTACCACCGAAAGAGCCACCTTCTGAACTCTTGACAGAAACTTCAAATTTCAAAATTTTAGTTGTCTTAGAATTCTGATTTTCTCTTAAATCTCCCATTGAAACAGATAATAATAAGATGCAACAGAATAATTTTTTTTTCGTTGATCAGTTGACCATTGATCGGTTGCTGACTGGGTTGGTAATGTGTTTGGGCTGACTGGGCTGGTGATGTGTTTGGGTTAGAAATGTGTTTGCGCTGGTTGCAAATAGGCTAAATGATAGAGAATAAATGTAGATAAATATAGGCTGATAGGTTGTTTAATGGGAAACTGATGGGCTGGATCTGTGGGCTGAAATTGATGGGCTTGGGTTTTAGTTTCAGGAGATGGGCTAGGGTTTGGTTAAGGGAGATGGGCTAGGGTTAAATGCTAGAAGAGATGGGCTAGGGAAGAGGACATGCGGCGGTGGCAGATCTAGTGAACTAAGGACAGGCGGCAGATTTGGTGATGTCACAGGTGAGGACAGGTGCGACGCGGAGACAGGCACAGTACAAAGACAGATACGGCACGGAGACAGGCGGCGCGGAGACAGACGAGGCACGGAAAGAGGCAGCGTACAGACAAGTGAGGTGCAAAGACAGGCGAACACGTAGCGGTGTTGACTAGCGGCGGCGGCAACACTGAGACAGGTGCGACACGGAGACAGGCGCAGCACGAAGACAGGTGCGGCACGAAGACAGATTAGTTGTTGCGCGGAGACAGGCGTGGCAAATGGTGTGGAGATAGGCAGACGCGTAGCGGTGCTAACTGGAGGCGGCAGCGGTGGCGACGATACTGATACGGTGGGGCTGACAGGAGATAAAGAAAAAGTATAGTTTTTTTTAAAACCTTCGCTCTGATACCAAGTTAAATATACTGAGTAAAATATATTTCTTGTTGTTATATTATTACCTCACAATAGAGGTATATATAGAAAATAAAATACATGAGTTCTAAATAAAATACAATTATGTACAACCTAGAATTTTATTACAGATAGATACATATACACTAATTACACGACTCACGCTAACAGTTGATTTATGCTTTCAGTCTACTAAAAGTTCCTCAGAATATTATACGCAACATGACAAATTCCTATTGGAATTCTAAAGGCACTCATAGGCTAAATTGGGATATTTTGAAGAATTGACCTAATCAAAATTGATTGTCCGACTGGAGATAACAACTTTGCTTTCCAGCTCTTTAGTCTCAAATTTAGCTTAGTAAATAAATGTTAGAATTCTGCTTTCTCTTTTCGTCTAATTAGTAGAGAATGACCCAAGTAAACAATAGGATCTGATCTAGCAATTATCTGCAATATTGTACATAAATGTTCTTTTAGCATGGCCTATACATTTTTAGAAAAGAAAATGGTGGCCTTTTGAAGGTTAATTGTTTGCCCAGAACAGGAACAGTACACAATATCATCAGCATAAAGTAGATGATAAATTGGAAGAGAATTTATAGCAATTTTAACTCCTTGAAGAAGATTTGTTCCCTCCGCTCTAGATATCGTTCTAGAGAAACATTCAGCCATGATGAGAAATAAGTAAGGTGAAAGAGAATCACCTTAATGTAGGCCACGTTGAGGAACTATATTCCCAAAAGGGGATCCATTAAGTAAGATGGAATAATTTACATTTGAAATACATTGCCAGATTATTGATCAAAATTTTTTCGAGAAACCATTGGATTCTAAAAATTTTAGCAATAAAGACCATTCTACTTTGTCATAAGCTTTTTGTATATCCAATTTAATACCTATTAAGCCTTCTCGTCCAAATTGTTTTTGAGAAAATAGTAGAAGCTACTGTTTGAGCAATAACGAGATTTTCGCTATCCATCTACCTAAAATGAAAGTAGCTTAAAAAGGCAAGATGTGAGGTTAGATTATTTCACGAAAACTCTTCACCAATATTCGAGAAATGATTTTATAAATGACATTGCATAGGCTAATTAGTCTGTACTAATTTGCCTCAATCAAATTAGAAATTTTTGGAATTAAAAAGATAAAAGTGGAATTCCAATTTGCTTATATCTTACCAAAAATGAAGAAAACTTGAACTTCTTTAATCACTTACGATTCCACTATAACCCAGCATTGTTTATAAAAAATGGGTTGAAACCCATTCGGTCCAAGTGCTTTAAGAGAATGCATGTCCCAAAGTGCTTATTTGTTTTCTAGTGGGGAAAGAATACTCACCAAGAAATTATTTTGATAAGTTGAAATCATAGATGGGAATAGATCTCTGATGGCATCATTTAAAGGAGGATTTTAAGTAAAGTTGTAAGCACAATTGCTTACAAACTCATTGCCAATCAAATCTCTATCCCAAGTCAGATTGGCTTGTCGTCTAATTAAAGTAAAAGTATGAAAAAATTTGGTATTATGATCACCATCCTTAATCCATAGTTCTTTGGATTTTTTACGCCAAAGAGAGTATAATCATTCTAGTTGTTCCAATAATTCATTAATGAGACTTTTAACTAAATCACCATTGAAGTTAGAATCCACTCTCTCTTGAATGAACATCATTGAGTTTAGCTTCCAATAAATGTATTCAACCTTGAATGAAGCTGAAATGATCTTTATTCCATCTCATGAGTAGTAGACACAACCTCATAAGTTTCTGTATAAAACATTCTGCTGGATCTTCATTTGAAGTCCAGTTAGATATTCACTTGAAGTCTAATTATCGTGAATGAAACAATCAAAGTCTTTATTTCTAATCCAAGCTACCAAAAAGTGAGCAGGGCGAGGTAAGAAAGGTTCAGGCTTAGCATGAATATACAATAGTAAAGGTCAATGATCTAAAGTATAAAAAGGAAGGTTAGAAACCATTACTAAACCAATTTATCCAATTTGGGGATCCTATTACTCGATGCAATTTTTTATGAATATAATCAAAATCAACTCTTTTATTGCACCAAGTAAATTGAGAACCTGTGTTTCCCAAATCAACATAACCTGTAAGATTCATGAAATTAATCAAACAATTCTTATCATCAAAGTAAGTGGGTTTGCCTCCCCTTTTTTTTAAGGATAAATTATGTCATTAAAATCACCAATCATGTACCATGGTTTATTGATTGAAGCAAACAATTATTAATTTCTTCCCATATTTGGTGTTTATGTTTGTAATAAGGCTTAATGTAAACAAAACACACAAAGTAACTTTCGTCATTAGCATTTTGGTGGTCACAAATTTCGGCAACCGCAAAACAGGAGCCAACATATTGAATTTGCAAATTCACATCAAAGTTCAAACACCCAAAGAAAGGATACAAAAACTATTAGGATAATTAAGTAAGTTACTGATAATTTGTGAAGCATTTGTGTTTGCTTTAGTCTCCATTAACCAAATTATTGAAGGATTTTGTTTGCAAACTAAATAACGCAAAGCTTTCTTAGCACGAGGTCAAACAAGATCCTGACCATTCTAGTTTATGAACCTCATGGTGCCCTTAGAGGCATGTTAATGGCCGCCTCCTCGCCTTTGCTTTTAGAACGAACTAGTAAATTTCTAGCATTTGCTTGTTCAAAATTATCCATCAGCTTGGTCACACTTGCACAAACATCACTTCCCCATTCAGACAAAAAATAGAATCTAAATTACTATATCTACTCTTAACTGGGATTAGAACAATCAATTGTTTTTTTAGATGAGAAGATGAGATAATCACACCTTGTTTTCAGTACGAACCACACTCTTTCCTTTTTCTCTGTGAAGGGACTGTTTGGGAAAACCAGGAGCAGCAGTACCTTGAATATACATTGAATTGGATTGAGAATATTCTAATTGTTGATTGAGTTAGGATTGATGGAATTTGAACTAAGCCGTAAAAACATGCTTAGCAAGAGATGAGGCATGAAAGAAAGTTCCATTGTACAGAGCACTTGCCACATCGAGTAATTGGGCTCTATGAAGAATCTTTTTTGACTTGCTTATATTGATATGTAGGTCAAAACCAATACTTAGAAAGAGTAGCTTGAATCATCACCAAAGCCTTTAACTCACTCGTATATAAAAGACATAAATTTATTGATGTTTGAATGTTTTAAAAATCAACCACTTCCTACATTTTAATATGAATCCTTAAAGCTTTATGAGGAAGGCTTCTTTTTGAGTAATGAAAATATAACATAATAAATACCAAACGTAATATTTTATATTTGATTAATATTTTACTTTGTCAACATTTAATAACTTTTAATTTTATTAATGATCATCATTTCTTACTTTATTAAGAGACGCTTGGAATAAAATATTTTGTACAACATCAATATATTAATATTTTATTTTTTAATAATCAAAATAATATTATTTTATTTATCAAGTATTTGAGACTTTATATGAATCAATAATTATTATCTATTTTTTTATGTCATTTTTTAGAGTGTTAATTCCTTTTATTCCATTAATAATTGTATTATTTTTACACTAATATTATTGTATCAATATAATTAGTAAGTTTTAAATAAATTATGTATGTTTGTTAATATATTATTTCATTGTCTTAGATAAACATAAATAACTACTTAAGCATCTTATAGCTAAATTATTTTACTATTTAAATGTATTTATAATATATAAATTAAGCATTTATAATATATAATAATTTATGATCGATCAATTTTCTGAAATTTATATTTCATAAAAACATTATATTTTTTCTTCCCTAATGATATAAATCATTTTTATTATCAAAATTATTTAAAAAGCGTGTTTATCCTTCACAAGGCCCAACATATTTAATAGTAAATAAATAATTAAAGTTAAACATATATCTTGAAATTTATTAATAGGCCAATCTTAATATGTTAAGTTGGAGTAATAAGAATAAAACAATTTATTTTCTTCACAATTATAAGTTGCATTTGAAATTTTTTAATAATAATTGGCGTGTTAAACTGAAATAAAAATATATCATGTAAATATATCATGTAACAATTGAAAATATTATTTTCATAATAGACGATTTATTAATAATTTAGAAAAGTAAGATTCATTATCAATTATTATCAAATATAATGAGATTATTTTATTTTAGAAATATGTAACACATATAGTTAATAATAAAAGATTTGAAATTAAGTTTACAACTATTTAATTTTATAATATAAAATGAATCAATTTTGATTATTTATGAATTTATTTTATAATCGATATAAAATAAAATACATTTTCTAAATATAGACCTCTAATCATGTATTTGGCATTATACATTTATACCAATACACCATTTGAATTTTTTTTAACATATAATTGAATTTTTGGAAAATTTTTCAAGTTTAAGAAATTTAAGAATTCAAATGTAATGTAATTTTTATTTTTCTTGTATTCTCAAATATCATTATTGTTAAATATATTAAAATATTAAAATTCTCTAACATTAAAAAATAAAAAAATCATTATATATAATTTAATCTATCATATTTTACTTCTTGATGCCCTTATATCACATTATATCTAAAATTATGATAACTCAAAAAATGTAATTTAATAATGTTGAGTTTGTTGTATTGTCTTAAAATACATAAATATTCACAATTTTATTGTACAATATTAGTTACTAGTCAAACTTATATTTTATTATCCATAATTTTATAAATGCTTATTATCCATAAAGATCTAATAAAGTTTATACTAAATAATGTTTATAAGATATTTAGATCTTAATTAACATTTTTTTTTTATTTTACTTTTTATCAAAGCTCGTGATTTATTATAAAAAATTTACATTGACATGATCATATTTCATACATAACATTTCACCTTTAACCCTCCTAATATATACATATATAACACACACACCGTTACTTCACGATCAAATTTAATTTATAAAAATAATATACTAAAGCTTAATATATATTGTCAATTTAATTATTAATGTTATTCTATTAACACATAAAATTTTTGCATGTATTTATTTTGGCTATCAATAAAGGAAAGTATATGATTATTAACTTTTTTTTCTATAATTTTTCAAATAAAAAGTTAAAAATATTGAATATTTTAGTAATATAATATTTATATTTGAGCTTTTCAAATAAATAGTTATTTAAATAAATAGTAATTATTATATATTAAATTAATCATTTGACTATCTCCGACCAAAAATTCTATTTTAATGTAACTTTGGCACTATCCTTTTTATTAATTTAACACACTACACTAAATATCATACTAAAAAGTATATTCTTTAGAATATTTTTTTTAATTTTCTTTCCAACCAACTTTTGAACTAAAATAATGCAAAAAATGATTATCTTTTTTCCCCCTCCAATCTATTACACTAAATAACACATTAAAAAAATATTTGAGAGAAATTTAAAAAAAAAAATAGCGTATAAATAACATTGTACTATTTTAGTGCAAAGTTATAGAGCTTATTTAGAGTAACTTTTTAGTTCAAAAATTGCACTAAAATAAAGATAGAGAGTCTTCTTGAAGATGCTCTAAAAAATACTTTGAAATTTTTCTCTTAAACTTTATTTAAACTCATACTTAGATCCTTAAACTTATAAATTCTACAATTTAATTTCTAAATTTTTAAAATTTCACACATAAATTTTTAAACTTTTAAATATTATAATTTAATCTTCAAGTTTTTAAAAATTTATATATAGATCCTAATGGATTAAAAAATATGTATTTTAGTATTTAACATATGTAAATTTTTAATAATTTAGAAATTAAATTTAAAAATTTAAAAATATGAAACCTAAATGTAAATTTAATTATAATTTGAGGTGCAACAAAATAATTAAATCTTATGTTTATTTCAATATCAATATTAAATAATATTAACAATAAGGATAATATTAAAAAATATTAACAATATCAATATTTACAATAAAGATACATATTTCTTTAAGTAATTTCAGTTCATCTTTACATAATACCAATGCATATATACTTGATATATAAATATTTCAATATATTGTAACAAAATAATTCAAACTAAGATCAATTTTATCATATTTTTACAAGTACCGTTAGTAAGCTCATTGCCCAAAATATAAAATTTTGTTAATTAAATAAGAAATAAAATGAACAATTACAACTTTCACGTAAATAAATTATAGTAATTAAAAATTTAACGATTAAATTATAATATTTTAAATAAATTAAAGGTTGATAGATAAAATAAATATATGTGGAACAAAATAGAAGAGAATCATGAAAACATATGAAAAAAATTAAAGATCTCCTGCAAAGAGAAATCATTTGATAAAGGTGAAATATCGATTGATGGTTGAAATAGAAGAAGATATAAGCGCAGAGAGAAGAAAGACGGAAAAAGGAAAAAAAAAAAAAATAATAATTTAATTGTTATTAAATTAATAATATTATTATAATTTTTTTTTATTATTGTCATAATAAAAATATATGAATTTATTATTATATTTTTATAATTAATTATATATTTATTAATAAAATTATTATTAATAAAAATAATTATAATATTAATAATTTTAGTTTTGAAAATATCCTATCCTTATTATTATTTGTTATTAAAATATCTAATTATTACTATTTACACACTAACAGTAATAGAAAGGGCAAACCTAAGAGTACTTGTTAGTTGTTGTTACGTGTCCGGTGTCCGCCTTTCCAAACAGTTCGCACACTTGTGAGTGTTTCTGATAACAACAGTCAAGCCGTCGTAAGCTCACAGTACACACAGTCACTACTATTTCGTTCTCTCTCTCTATCAAAACCCTAGTCCTCTCTTACTCAAACCACACTACTGTCACGAAAATGATCATCCTCATCACAATCACTGCCAACTAGGCATTCCACCAATAAAAGTAATACAAAGAGAGAATAAAATCCCAACTTTATTTTGATACAAAATCGAATTTCTAATTCTATTTTTGGACTTGGATAGCTTAGTTTAGTGAATTTCTGAGAGATGGTCATGGCGGACAATGAAGCTGGAGATGACAGGAAGGACTTCAATGGTGGACCAAAATCCCCTTGGAGGAAGACTCCTCCTCCTGTAGCCCTTCACTGCAAACCAGTTGCTGATGCTTCTGCGATGATGGGTGCTGATTCCTGGCCTGCTCTTGGGGATGCTCAAATGTCAAAGACTCCCGATGTTGCGCCAAAAATGGTGGCTTCGGCTGCTTCAGGTGTTGCGTCTCTGCTGGCAGCAGCTGATCAGGTTTGGCAGCCTTTGTTTAAAGTGTATTTAATTTGGGAATTTTTATTGTTTTTTCAGAGCAATCAATTTTGAGTAAATGATTTGTAATTAGCAGTTGTGTGTATTACAGTTTTTAGTTGGGATAGTAGGGTAAAATTTTGAATGCTTTACGAATAGGATACTGTAGTGGTAGCTCTAGTGTTTGTTAGACTTCTTGAGATCACATTGTGAAATACTGAAATAATCCAATTATATTCCTTCAAGGAAAATAAATTCTATAATGACCTATATTTACCATCTTTTATTGCATGGGCATCATGTAACAAAATTTATTAACTTTTGGTAACAAATAGTTTTAACTCCGATTGACATAAAATGATTGTTGAATGTGCATCACTTGTAATATCATATATGATTTCAACAGAAGAACAACCAAAGATTAAATAGTGCTAACAAAAATAGGAGTGCAAAGGTTTAATACAAACCTTGGCTATTTTCGCATCCTGAAGTTTCACAATTCATTATATGATGAAAGGTTATTGACCTAAATGAAAAAAATGAACAATCAGATATCCTAGTTTAAATAATGTATACATGTTAATTCAGATTCTTGCCCTTTATATTAAGTAAATTTTTTTATATGGATTGCTTTTAGTTTATCTTAGATGAGAAGTTGGTCGAGTCTTCTTTTCTTTTCTTCTTTTGGGAGAATTCAAATACTACCACTAACAATAAGATATGCAACCCTTGATTTAAAAAAAACCCCAAAATAAACTAAGACCCTATGCAGAAATATTTAGAAAAAGTCACATTCATACTTGGTGAGGTGTATTTGCACAGAAAAAGGGCATGTATCATAATATGGTATATTAATGAGAAATGCTAAATGTAAATAAATTTGCACTCATACTAATTATTTTGTGCTATGTGGCATAATTTTCTTGAAAAATGAATAACTTCATCTTTTTTAAAGTTACTTTGCCATGTGGCATACCATAGTTGGTATGAGTGCAAATTCATGTCTTTAGCATTCCTATATTAATTTTGGTGTAATTTTTTTTAACACTTTGTTGGGTAATTATCTAAGCTCATAGTTTTACTAAACTGCTTTAGAATAGAACCATAATTTCCTGATTTATCATGTTTCTAAATATTCTATCATGAATTATTTGTAGTTTGTATGAATTTCAATACAGAAGATGACCTTTAAATATAAATGTGCAATATTTGTCTTTAAAAAATTTTCTATCTTCTTTTACACTGATAAATAAGTAGATTTGTAGTAAACTTTTATTTGCAATGTCCTAGTTTTCCCCCCTCCGCCCTCACTTCATCATTGTTATGTTGAAATGAATAAAAGTTTCTAAAACTGCATGAAAAAGTTGCATTGCTCCTAGTGGGCACAATGAGGTCGTGAGTTTGAACCCGGTCCGCTATAAATGTGTCTGTGATTGTGTTATATCCACACAAAAAAAAAAGTTTGCATTATCATTGGTTTTAGGATGGCAGTGCTTACTGATATATACTTTATGTGGTTATCCAGGGATCAATTGGGCAGCAAAAGTCAGATGGGTCAGTAAACTCTAATCCTCCTCACAGAAATTCATCATTACGTCATCGCCCCAAGCGCAACCCAAATGTTGTCCCTTCTTTTCCTGGGCCCTTACCATACCAACAGCCACCAATTCCACCTGTTTATCATTCTGTGGTACCTCCACAGCACTTGGCCGTACCTGGATATGCTTACCAAGCATTCCCTGTCCCCATACCAAGTGTTGAAAATCATTTACCTAAGTCTGGATCTGAGGCACCGGTTCAAGCTTTTGCTGCACCAGTTCAGCATCTACCCCGAGGTGACCCAAATGCTTATGTTGTCAACTTTTCTAACAGAAGACCCGATGTACAAGAGCCTGGTGGACGCTGGAATAATAATTGGCATCATCAACGGGGGCCTAATTCAAGGGATAGCATTCCATTACAACCAGGTGTTGGATCAATGCCTTTGACCAGGCCTCCATTTTTCAGTCCAGCATCAGGTTTTATGTTCGGTCCAAGCTTTCCTGGTAAAAGTCTACCCTTGGGCCATAGTGCCATCTTATAAGATATAATTCTGATATTTCTTAGCTCAAGTAAAGATTTTCTGCATTATTCTTTGCTTTATTATCATTTGTCATTAGTGTACTACTGCTTTACTTTCGACTTTGGTAACTGTTATTTTCTGTGTGCCTGATGGATTTTAATCCTGATCTTCTTTTTCTTTATTTTTCCTCCTTTTGCCCCTTTTCCTCTATTTAATGACTTGAATTTTTTTTACAGGACCAGCATTTTACATCCCAGTTGCACATGGAGGCACTGTTAGATCACCTTATCCTCCTCGATATATTCCACATCCTATGAACCCTGGGGTCATGATGGTACCACCAGAGACTCAAGCATTGAGTGCTAACATAGTAAAACAAATAGAGTATTATTTCAGGTTAGTATGTTCAATTGATGAAACCTTTTGTTTGTTGCTCTTTATTTGTGTGCAAACAAACATTTCCATTTCCTTTGTGTTTCTCACCTTTTAAAGCAAGTCTTAAAACTACAATTTGAATTCTTTTGTATTAAGTGAGAAATATGAAGATATAGCTGACTTTGTCATTTGTTATCATCAAGCAAACAATTAGTTCTCTGCATACCACTTTCTATAAACGTTCTGTCTTGACCATTTATTGCTGAAAATCAGTTATCGTTTATCTGAAAATCTATAATTATAAACTTTATTAATGTTGTAAAGCCATATGAATTTGTCCCCAAAAATGCTTAGGACATTGAATTTCTATGAACTTACGGTGAATGTTTTCTTTTTGAAGGGTAGAAGTGATACTGCTTGTTCGATCAAAATGATCTTCTAATTCTTATGAAACTGGTTTTGTTTCTTATTAAAAAATTAAATGAATTATACTATGTACTATGTGAGAAGTTTGGAGTCGTTGCCCAATTCAGAGCATGGTATCTTATTTGTGATGCATACATGTAGTTAAACATCTATCTGTCCTTGCTTCTGATTTTTAAAACCCTTTTTAGTTCTTAATTTGTATTCTTAATGCTTTGCAAATTAGAAACCAGTGGTCCATTGGTTCACTCTAAAGAATAGAAAAGATACGACTTTTGAAATTGGAAACTATAAAGTATTTTTTTATAACGCAGAATTTTCTTAGACATTTGTTGACTCTGTAGCTCTTTTTTGGCAGTGATGAAAATTTACAGCATGATCACTACTTAATATCCTTGATGGATGACCAAGGTTGGGTCCCAATATCCATTGTTGCCAATTTTAAAAGGGTAAGTGAAGATAGCAATGTATAAGATGATCAAGTTATGTATTCTACTTTCATTTAATGCCTTGGGTCTGTTATTTTCTGATATATTTAGTTTTCTTGTGGTAATTGTGTAGTTATTGATCTTATGCTATAACAATATACAGGTCAAGAAAATGTGCACAGATATACAATTTATCCTTGATGCTCTGCATGGTTCATTTACTGTAGAAGTGCAGGTATGCCATTTGAATTTCGCTGATTGATGTGCTTAGGTCTTTCCAAATTCAATATTGCAGGGTGGAGCCATACTTTAGGAGCCATGTAACTGAAACCTCAAATTTCATTTTGATTGAGTTGGCTTTTTTCTTCACAAAAAAAAAAAAAAAAAAAAAAAGGATAGATGTGTATGATCAGCATGACTATGATGTTGCTGAATATCACTACAAATATTAATGTCAATGTGAAAAAGGCATCTCTTAGAAATTTCAGCCTCACCATATTTTTCATTTAGTGATAACTTACTAAATTGTGTTCTAATCCTAATTGTTCTTGAAGAACAATGGGAACTTTGTGTATTTGGATTTTTCATTTTCTTTTATTGGAATTCCTTTTTTAGTGCATGTACATTTCTTTGTGGATCTAGTATTAGTGGCTGCAATTGAGATATGTCATCTGGTATTAAAATTCTTTACATCAGTTTACCCTGGTGTTCAATCATGTCTCTTATCTAGAATGAAGTTAAGGTGATGAAAGGGTTGCTGGTTCTTGGTGAGGTTATACGTACAATTGGATTCATTTGAAAAATCCTAACTTTTATTTCTCCTCTCCACTGGTGTGTTATGTGTAATATATTGATCATGTGGGAGTTGGCAATACATTTTAAGAGCTTGAGGTTCTTTAATGTGGATGAAGGGGCAGGCTTAGTTACTTTGGCATCTGCAGTTTATGAGGATTTTGTATATCCGCTTTCACTTTTTGAGGACTGAAGTCATGTTATTTAAACATTTTTACTTGACATATAAAGATGTGCTGGACACATAAAGTGTGTCTACATGAAAAGAGATTTATTTTTGTTTTGATAAAGTAGGAACATAGTCTAGGCTAAGGTAAATACAACTGGGAAATACTGTCCTTTAACAAGTACAACTATATGCAACTTTAAGGTCTTGAAGTTTAGGGCTTAGATTTTTATTTTGAGCAATTTAATGCAGTTTTGTGGTTTTCTTTGGTTATTATTCCCGTATTTTAAGGCCTAATGTCTGTTGTATATGAGCTTTTTCATCTTCCTTCTCTG
The DNA here is from genome assembly GCA_029378325.1 of Elaeagnus macrophylla. Classification (NCBI taxonomy): domain Eukaryota; kingdom Viridiplantae; phylum Streptophyta; class Magnoliopsida; order Rosales; family Elaeagnaceae; genus Elaeagnus; species Elaeagnus macrophylla. The sequence goes on along the minus strand of CM055644.1, from coordinate 18,790,226 downwards.
TTTATATAAATAGATGTTTTCATCCTCTTTTAATATGCATCAAGATTTCACTGTGAGTTGGTGTTATTTTTTAGGGTGCCAAGATAAGGAGGCGTGAGAAGTGGTCAAAGTGGATTCCAGCTTCTGCAGACCCTATGTTGGTATCAAAATCGCACATTCCCTTTAGTAAACCTACAGTGAAGTCTAGTAATACTGCTGAGAACAGTGATGGTAATAGGAGTGATTTTCAAGAAAATGTTGATTCATCAAATGACAAAAATTTGGCTGAACGGTTGCCATGTCACATGGAACAAGAAGGTAATGGACTTATGGTTAACAATGGATCACTGCTACGCTTTTGTGGGGATGGTGTTTCAAATGGAAAATTAACTTTTCACAGGACAAAAATTCTCAGAACCTGGTGAGAATGATCACTTAAATTGCCTGGAGCACTCACTAATAACTGAGCCTGTGAGACTTGACGATCAGGGAACTGAGGGCATTGAAACATCCTCAGAATTTGCAACAAAGGATGTTAATGACCTGTCAAATGATTTTCCAACTACATTTATGCTTGATGAAGAGCTTGAGGTTGAGCATAAAGCAACAAAGAAGGATGATCTTTCATCATTTAAAAGGTATCCTCCATCCCAGCTAGGCATCACATTTTGGGATTATTTTGTGCTTCTCTATTTTTAAATCAAATATTCTTGGTTGTTTGTATTTATTTTGATGCTTGGGTTAGTAATTGTGTACAAATTTACTCATGCATTTCTTTGTAGAAATTTCCCTGTTGCTTCCTTCAAGTCTAATTTGTTAAATTAGTTGTTGCTCCCCCTTCAAGCTACAATATTTTTAATGGAAAAGTCATAAAAGTCCTTTTGTTTTTTTGTAAAAGGTGTTATTTAGTTTCTTAGCTTATAAAATGTGTCTTTAAGTCCATTTGTTTATGAAAAATGTGTTTTTGAGTCTCTCTACTTGTTTAAAAGGTCTTAGGCAAGGACAAAATTTATTTTCTATTCAATTTTTTGTTAAATTTAACAAAATAGCACATGTGTTAAATGCATGTTTATATTTTTCGATATATATATACGTAAAAAATTAATATTTAATTAAAATTTAGTCAATTTTTTTTAATTATAAAAAATGTAAATAAATTTTTCATTGTCTAATATCTAAAGTCATAATTTAGACAATGAAAATTTACTTAATTTTGATCGAATCCAATAAAATTTAAATAGAATTTTTATTGTCTAATATCTAAAATTACAAATTAGATGATGAAAATTTTATATAAGTTTAATCGAAAGAAATTGTTAAAAATGAGAGTAATTTTTTAATTAAAAATTATTTAATTTGATATATATATATATATATATATATATATATATCGAAAAATATAAATATGCATATGGCACATGTAGTATTTCGTTAGATTTAACAAAATATTGGATGAAAAATTAACTTTGTTTTTGTCTAGCTCTTTTTTTTACAAGTAAAGGGACTTCAAAACACATTTTTCATAAGTAAAGAGACTTAAAGACACATTTTATAAGCTAGATGACTAAATAACACCTATTGCTTAAGTAAAGGGACCATTTTGGCTTTCCACTCTATTTTTAATTGAATTTTTTTGTTTTCCCCTAGGACGTATATTTTGACACTAGTTTTACTACTTTTTATGTTTCATATTTTAAATCAAATACAATCATACTTGTTTAGTTGTATTTATTCTAATGCTAGAATTGTAGTCATTACCTACAAATTAAGGCATGCATGTCTTTGTCGATATACCTATGTCCCTCATTCAAGTCTAATTTGTTTAATTGAAAGTTAGTGTTCCCTCTTTGAGTTAAATTTTTTATGTGGATTATGGTCTATAAGAGAGTAAATACTAATTAAGTGCCCTAAAGGCAACAAAGTAATTTTCTTTCTCATTAATGATATAGGTAGTGTAGATCTACGAGGAATGTTTGTCCCATTTTAAGAAAGCTTATTATATCTATCATGATTTTTGATGCTCCATACACTTTTCTGGTGTTTTTGTTTCTTAATCTTGCCTCTAGAGCTGATTATGAAGACGATGAGAATGTTGTCAATGATCAGGATGTTCAGAGACTTGTAATTGTCACTCAGGTATGACCACAAACCAACGTCACTAAATATTTTGAAAACTGCATATTGTGTAATAATTCATTTCAAACATATTGGCATATTTCTGCAACTCTCATTTTTCAGTCTTAGTTGATGGAAATAGTTCAAATTCATCAAGAAATTGGTGTAGTATAATTTATTTTAGGTAGAGGGGCCGTAGAAGTCCCTCACTTTTGAAAGTTTGTGTCATTTAGTCCCCCAAGTTATAAAATGTGTTTTTTAGTCCCTCACATACGTGTAAAAGTGCTAATTGATGACACAATGTATATTTTAATGAATAGTTTATTGTTTTTTATTAATTCTAGGGCAATGATGGTCATTTTATGTTTGAGAGAGGAGCCATGCAAGTCTCTCATATTTGAAAGTTTGTCTTTTGGTTCTCCAGATTATAAAATGTGTTTTTTAGTCCCTTATATAGATGCATAGGTGCCAATTATTTTTTCACGTGAATAACATAATTTTACCATCATAAATCCATTAAAAAAATACGTGCAAATCAAATAACTATTCAACAATTTCAGATTTTGGAAGAGACAACCTTAAGAGGATGTAAAGGGAAAAAAAGAGGTTTAGAACTTACCATAACTAGATGCTTTTCCTTTCTTCCTTGGCACAAATTTATTGTAATGTTCGTTGCCCATCATAATAGAAATGGGGCTGTGGAAGTGTGGAGGAAAAGTTGAAATTAAGCCTTACGATAGCAGCGATGGGGGTTGATATGCATGAAGAAGAGAATGAAGAGGGGATGACATGTGTAACAATAATTGGGGGTTGATATGTGAGGAAGAAAAGGAATGGGATGATAAAAGTGAATTAAAGTATTATGGCTTATAAGGTGATGTGGGCAGATTATTTTAAAAGAAAAATTGAAATTTTTGTATTAAGACTTAAAATACCACTTTTATCCCTTACTACATTTCAATACATTAAAATAATAATTTTATTTTAGGATGATATTATTATTTTATTAACTAATTTATTAAAATAATATTTGTTGTCCTTATTTGGCCCATTTTAATAAATGTGAAGGACTAAAAAACATATTTTTAAATGTGGGAACTAAATGTACATTTTATCTTAATGTGAGGGACTTCTCCAACCCTTTTCTCTTTATTTTATCTGCAATGTCATATCTAAAAGGAACATGAACGCACGTTTCCAATATGGCTTTATTTGTTCTAGTATTGGTAACCTATTTTCAAAGTGATGCACGCACGTTTCCAATATGGCTTTATTTGTTCTAGTATTGGTAACCTATTTTCAAAGTGATGCAGCAGCGTTAATAATATTATAATTTCAAGCAACTGACTGGAGTTGTCAAGTTTTTCCTAAGTTTTATAATTAGTATGCTCTTCCTGTTTATAGGTATTCTACACTTTTAAGACAACTCACCAACCTCTTGAAACCTATATTAAAGGGACTTCCATGTTTGGGGTGCCATCCGTGTTGACACGACACGACATTCACACGGTTGTGGGATATGTGTCGGACGCGGTGCTAATAAATGGACTTGTCTCCCTTGTCAGAAAAAATTTCAGCCATTTTATTTTTTGTAAATGAGAAGAGATGAGATGTTGAGAAGCCATCGAAAGAAAATAAAAAGTTGCAGAAGATAGGAAAGAGAAGCAAACGTGAGAGAAGAAAAGTTAGATCCGACCTTGGGAAAGTAAACCACTTTTTGTATGAAAAAAAATAAAAGAAAAGAAAACTATCAATCAAGCCAACATGGGATGTAATTTAAAACTTTTTTTTTTGCTTTGCATAAATCAATATGGGCATTTATATAGATAGTGTTCTATCCATTATAAATCTTTAGATATATAAAACTATATATATAAAAAAAAAAATTCACAATTTTATATATAATATGATTACTATAAAACATGGTTTAAATCTAAATTAACACATATTGATATAAATATTTATTTACTATAAAAAAGATATAAATATGTATTAAATCTATCATATATTAGATTTATGCCATGTCCAAGAGCCCGTATCTAAGAGTTGGACACTTATCCCCATGTCTTAAAATTTAGAAAATTACTAGTACGACATATAAACACATACCCGTGTCAGTTAGCCGAGTCCATGTTACATAGCTTGAAACTAGAAACAAAGAAAAAGAAGAGAGTAAAATGGAAATATCCCTATTAGTGCTAAGAATTATAGTAAAAAGGATCATTATGCAAAGAAGGAAACTTTATTTATAAGAAACATCATACTACATTTATAAATAGTTACAAAATTACAAAAAAGTCGTCTTGCAATCCACTCAAGTCTTTTAACACTCTAGAATGGGTTCGGTACTTTAATAGTGCTCATATTAAAAACAGTTACGCACGTGGACCCATATTTTTATAGCAGTACAGTAGTAGTCTCTACATTTAATTTTAGGTACATCAAGAGTTCAAAATTAGAATTTAATTGAGGATTTTAGCATGTGCTATGCACATGGGCAAAAAATGAAGGGAACTCGTCTTTAAAATTATTTTCTGCTAGTGAACCACCTTTTAGTCTTCAACTCGCCATTTTTAAGAGCATTAAAGGTGTTATAAATTTTGTTAGGTGCTAATTTGAAATAAAAACCTAAATTTTTCTCGCAAAGCCATTATTCCTCCATCTATTTTTTTCTTGCAAATCCATCATTTTTAACAGAATTCGATTCCTTTATGGTATTTTTGAGATTTTTTTTAGCTTTTTGTAATTTTATTTTGTTTTGGGTTTAAGCTGAAAACATTTTTTGCGTTAGTGATGGTTAAATAAAAAATTAATTATTTTAAAGACAAGTTGCCCTTCATCGTTTGTTCATGTATGTGGCATTGTTGAAATTTTTAATTGTATTCCAATTTTGAACCACTGGTGTATCTAACATTAAATGTAAGGATTACTAGTGTACCGCTCAAAAAATTAGGTCTACATGTGTATCTTTTATTGAATAGGGGTACTATTAAAGTACCAAACCCCTCTAGAACCATCCTAGAGTATGTTTCTAAATTTTTTGGAGACTTATTAGAGGGAGCATGTTTTTGTTGTTATTTTAAATCAACAATTTTCTCGTCTAGGAAAGACAGCCATCTTAAAATAGTGATAGCTGATGACTTTTCTTTCTTGTGCAGAATAGCGGGATAGATGAAGGATTTAAAAATAGCAGTAGTGAATCACAACCCATTTCCAATGAGCTTGCTTCTGCCATAGATGACGGTCTTTACTTCTATGAGCAGGTTGAGGAGCTTTTCCTTTTGAATTTACTGAATACTATATTCAAGACTCTTCTAAATTGCAAATTTATTGCAGGAACTGAAAAGTAAGCGGTTTAGTTGCAAAAATAACAACTCCAGCAATGAAAACAGAGATGGGAACAAAAGATTTATGGCACAAGCTTTGGGATTATCAAATACAAAGCCTGATGAAAATTCTGCTGGAAATTGCAGCCTTGATGAGTCAAGAAATGCTAATTCCAGAAAGAAGCAAAATAAAAGCCTCCATAAACAACAGTCATCTCATAAAAAACGTTTTTTCTCCAGCAATTTCAGAAATCATGGATCTTGTCGGAATTCTCTAGGAGCCATATCTGAGAGTCCTCCAAGTAGCTCAGTTGGATTTTTCTTTGGATCCACGCCACCTGAAAATCATGGGTTAGTTTTAAGTGAAAGTTGCTAGTGTTTGTGAATGGTGAATTTATCTATCTAGGCGCACCTTTCTAGCTAGCATTTTTGAAGCAATTTTCTTTCTTTTGCAACAGCTTGGATCTGGTTAATCAATAAGAAGTATATTGCTTCTATTATGCTAACCAAATAATGATTTAACATTAAAAGCTTATTATGAGTTGAGAAATGTAATCCTCTTATAAACTACAATTTTACAGCTTTAGGCCTTCAAAATTGAGTGGTTCTCCACATGGGGTTCTCTCTGGCAGCAGTCCACCAGTGGGCTCCGTGCCAAAGTCATTTCCACCTTTTCAGCATCCAAGTCACCGGCTTCTTGAGGAAAATGGTTTCAAACAGCAAACGTAAGAAAATGTTGATTTTGGGATAGTGCAGATACAGACATAGAGCTTCTACATTATTATCACTGATGTGTTCATTCTTTCTCATAGGTATCTGAAATATCGCAAACGATGCCTGAATGACCGAAAGAAGCTAGGCATTGGCTGCAGTGAGGTCGCTGCTTCACTGAACTTCATTTATTTATTCGTTCAAATTCAGAAGATATTATTTGTTTTTGTTTCATTTTTCTCAATAGTGTTTTCAGATATTTATACGTTTGGTTGTGTTCATCAAGGGTGAAATTGTTATATCTTTATGTAGACATAATAATATCACATTCTATAACAATGACATAGTGTGCTATTAGGGTGTGTATACTAATTTGTAATTGATGAGAATGAGAATAATAGTAAAGGCGAATCAGAGTGCATATTTGTATGTTTTGAAGTTCACTAAAATTGTTTGGGTGTGGAACCCATATTTAATTGGAAAATTACCTAAAATAAAACCCTTGATTCCTTTGAAACTCATAATAATAAAAATAGTATTATTCTCTTGAATTGGGAAGGGTATGAGTTAGTGTTGGGTTAATGTTAGGGGTGTTATTTTTGTTCTTATAAGTTTTGGGGTGTTATATTTGTTATTTTTCTTTATTTATTTTGAAATGTTTAGTTTACTAAAAAGATGGAGGAACACTATATAAAAAGAATTTTAAAAAATAAATAAATTGGATTCAGGAATACAACCTAAGAAGGGAGGGGTAGGAGGTTTTATTTCTTTGGAATTAGGGGAGACATTGTTGATTTTGTAAGCCCTTTTAATTTTTTTTTTAATAAGTAAACATGAGAATGGGAACTGCTCCCATTCCCCTCTTATTTATTTTAGTTTAGTGCTTTTTTTTCTTTCTTCTTTTCCCTTTTTAATATCTGCATGCAACGAGCTGTATGTGCTATGTTATGATCCTGACATTCAGCCATAATTTTTCATTAGGGTGCTTATTGTCAATCTTTAAAGAACGCTTGTGTCTTCTTACATTAGCTGAAGTGTGAATGGGGTATTACTCCTTATGGAAGATTAGGTTATATAATTGTCGTTGTAGAGCTTGATTTGTTGCCATTTGTTTATCTGCCCTTCTATCAACATATCCTCACTGGTAATGCATCTACTGAAATATGTGCGATTATTTTTCTTCTTGCAGGAAATGAATACTCTATACAGATTTTGGTCGTATTTCCTTAGAAACATGTTCAACCCTTCAATGTATAATGAATTCCAGAAATTTGCACTAGAAGATGCATCTGCAAATTATAATTATGGAGTAGAGTGCCTTTTCAGGTTCTACAGGTATTTGCAACATAAAAATCTACTGATGCTTATACATTGATTCTTATTCTGCTCTCTTGAATTTTTATGTTACTTCTTTCAAAGCATATGTTCTTTGATGAGCAATGGAAAATTGCAGTTTAAGAAAACCACGCCTTTTTTTTTTTTTTTCCTTTTCTTTTTTATCAGAAGAGAATAAAAGGATGTCTTATTTCTCTGTTTTATGTACTTGTTGAATTTTTTTTATATCAGTTATGGTTTGGAGAAGGAATTCCGGGAGGACTTGTACGAGGACTTCGAGCAGCTCACCCTTGACTTTTATGATAAGGGCAACCTTTATGGTCTTGAAAAATATTGGTAACCAGTTTTTATTTTTGATTTAAAATTCTTTCTAATTTTGATTGACAGTCGGTATCAATTTTATATTTTTTTTTTTTGATTTAGGTGCTGTGATCTTTGAACTTGGTATTTGTACTTTGAAGGTTGTGAACATTTTATTGTTTGGCTGGGAAGTAAACTTTTTTGAAAGAAAAGAAAGACAAAAGTAAAAAACTAAGGGAAGAGAGGACAGATAAAAACTAAAAGTTTTAGGGTTCCATATCGAACTAGGTATAAGTGTAAAGTAGGTAAAATACGAGATTATGTGGCAGTTATTAAGGAATTGAAATAGATTGAGAGAAATCGAGAAAATAAAATAAAGATATTCCAATTCTTTATTCATAATAATAAGTGAGAGGTTACATTTATATGCATAGGACAATAAGACCCTGAACATGCTATGAATCCTAAACTATTTAGAAACATGTATTTAATGTTGGAAAAATGGTAGCTCAAGTCCGCTATCTTTAATGAAAATGCACTTTAGACCCGTACCTATTAGATAGGGCATCAGTTCACTACCTATAAAAAAAAAGGGTCGCAAAAGTCTATTTTGTAAAGATAATGGACTTGTGTTGAACTTCTATTACTCTTTACATACTCTTTTTATAAATGTAACATATTTGTGCTACCCCACGTAATAATTACGGATCTAAAGTGCAATTTTATTAAAGATAACGGACTTAAACGACCTATTATCTTTTAATATTTATATTCCATGATCAATGAGAAATAGAACGGAAGTGGATGGGAGGTAGGATGGCTCTCGCCATCTTATTTTTCTATAATGAATTTCTACTCTCTTTTTGATGAAATAGTAGTGGTTTAATAATTTGTAATTGCGGTTAAATTCTGCCAATAGTAATGATAAATTATTATTATTATTTTTATTTTTATAACAAAGCACAACTTAAATTCTATTAAATATAGTTTCCAAATACAATCTTATTCAACACCCACCTTAAAAAATGTCACAAATTCAATAACACAGGCAAGACACGCATACAGCTGTAGTCCCATAAAATCTGTGAGTAAATAAACTCGAGCTTTACTCAACAGCTGTATATTACAACTTTAATGCTTGACTCAATGAATTGACATAGTGACAATTTTTCAACAGTAGAATTGAAAGTAATCAGTCACCACTCACAACATCCATAAAACACAAAAAACACCCTTGCATATTTTGGAACACAAAAAATAGCAGGATACAGAAAATACACATTAAAACAACAAAAGATAAACTACCGGTACACCCAAAAAAGCTAGCCTCCTTACCTGAAAAGTAAAGTCGCTTGGAGCAGCAAACCACTCCACTACCCCCATCGCTATCACCACTAGCAAACCTAAAACAGCCATAAATTGCAAACTAAACAACCAACCCAAACCAAAAAGGAGAGATTTCAGACACTGAAAAACACCTTCGAGCAACCTTCTCAACTCATCACGGGAAGACACAAAGTCGAGCACCCCATTGCACCAGAACAGGAACGCCACTAAGGACACAAAAAGGCCACAACTGGCCAAGGAGAAAGGGAAATTTACATGGGGAAGGGGTAAACAACCAGTCGCTGGCAAGACTGCCAAACGGCCCACCGACGGCAACGAGAGACGAGTAGTGCATAAACCCCAAGAGTAGAGAGGGTTGAGAGAAAATCAAGATAAATTTCCAACTTGTCAACTAAGAAGCCAAAATGTTGAAAGTTAGTGATTATAAATTATTGAACATTAAGCTAATGTTATTGCTGGGGACGTAAAAATCTGTGTTCTGAACAAATGATACATGTCAGTTAAACAACTGGAAGAGGTTTGAGAGAATATACATTTGGTTCCATGCAAATCCTTTGGGTAGGCATATGAGTGTGCTGTCTCTGATTCCAACAATAGAATGGACATTACAAAAGATGATCTGGTTTAGAATTTCATTATGCTATTATTTTGCTAGTTTTCCTCAATATAAAATGTTTTCTTTTAAGAATTAAGAGCCTAAATTGGATTGAACATCAATGAAAATAACATGTTACGAGCTTATGATTGTTTATTATGCAAAAATGAGTGTACGAGTTTATTTGAAGAATTCAGCTTAATCTGATGCGGTGAGGCAACTTGTAATCTTTGTGATGACATTACACTCTCTTTTCTTTTGGGGTCACTTGCAGGGCATTCCATCATTATCGTGAACGCAGCAACCATAAAGATCATTTAAAGAAACATCCAGAACTGGAGAGGTTGTTGAAGAAAGAATATCGTAGCTTGGAGGACTTCCGTGCAAAGGAAAAAAATTAACTCATTGAAACAGGACAACCGCTAGCTAGTGGTGATGTCCAGTGTAAACCCTAGTTGCTCTAAATGACAGCATCCCAATTTTGAAGAACGATCTTACAGCTTGATTAGGGATTTGGAATTTGCAGCCTGATTCTGATTTGGGTGCAGTTGGAAAAGATGGTTTTTGTACATTGTACATTTATGATAATTATTTACATCAATTGTGAGGGATGCTGAGTTTTTTCTTTTCAAGGTTTCCTTTGCTGCTGGGGTACATCTTTTCTTGGGGTCATCTGCAATCTTGTAGAGGTCTATGCCTTTTGTTATCAATCCATTCCTGGACTGTATCTGTATATAAACAAAATCTAATGCAAAAAAAGAAAAAAAAAATCGAAAAAAAGAAAAGAAAAAGAAAAAGAGAAACGGAAGGGAAACTTGTAGTTCTGGAGTTTGGACCTTGTGAACATCTGCAATAAGAGCATTCAAGTTCAACAATTTAGTGTACTGTTCATTTCGTTTTATTGCTTTATTCATTATTATTATTATTTTTTGTTGCCAAAATATTCATTATTTTGTCATTAACACCATGATTGCTTTATGTCAAATGCCAAATGTATCATGAAATGATGTAAGTTCGTTCTCCATTTATTTCTATTTTCTGTTAGACTTATTAGAGGGTTCTGGCACTGGTGGTACGCATATTAAACATTTGGTATTCTCTAGTTCTTGAGTGGTTCTAATTTAGTATATCATAACTTTAAAAAATGTACCCTTTTTTGGTAATAAAAAAAAAATTAGACATTGCTGGTATTTTAACATTTTCTTGCCAAAATTGATGATATCTACTTGTCATTTTTATGTGCCTTAATAAATACCAGAGAGTGAAAAAAAAAAATTTAGATCTTTATTTCATATTTCGATCAAGTTCGGTTTGTAAAAAAAACATTGGACAGTGGAAGTTGACTAAATCGTTTAGTGTGTTATATACAGAAAAAACACCCGGTAATGCATGGAATAGAGATGTAAATATTTTTCGTTCTCTGTTGTACCTTTAGTAAGTCAAAAAAATGGCGGCAATGGATGTTTCTTCTTGTCTTCTTTGGCAGAAAACTATTAAAATATCAACAATGTCAGTTGGAATTATCACTAATTTTCTTCGAAAAAACAACGATTACTGTTCATTTTTGACAAAAATGTCCCCTTTTGAGAAACAAGGGTGCTAAATGGATACAACTCAAAAACTTGAGAGTAAATGGGTACCATATCTTTAGCATAGGGGCAAATTCTGCCTGTTAACCAGTTTGTTTGGGCTTGTTGCTTTTATTTTTATATGAAAAGAAATAACATGAATTTAACCTCTCTTCTTCTTTTTTTTCTTTTTCAAAAGATGAATTGTAATGGGGTTGTCTATAATTATAGAACATGACATGAATAATATGTTTGATGACATCCCCTAGCAATAATTATGTCTTATTCTTCTTACATTTTTTGATTTAAAGTTTGTATAATAGGATTTATAAGAATTTAGATTTTATGTTTATAGGAAAATATGTACTGTCTAACATATAATAAGCGGTATTGCTTAACTTTATAGTTCTGATTATAAGAAAAAATCTTCTTATCTCATTTTTATTTTTTTATTTTTTTATCAAACAATATTTTAATATGATTCAAACATTTGGTTTAAAACTATATAATAACTTTTTTCCATCTCAAATTATATTAATAGAGAATAGTACGAGTCTCAAGAATTATGACCCCAAGCTAAAGTCTTCTTTCTTAATTTTTTACCTATAGACAAAATGACATTGTGGGGTGGGGAATCATATTCCTGTCCCATCTTTCTCTGTAATCCAAACCATTTTTAATTATAAAAATTATATATATTTCACATATCCATAAATATATAACTAATATATTTAAGGTAATAATTTCAATTTATAATATATAAAAATTATTTTTTTGTTGTTACCAAATGTTGTGAAAAAATTTGAATTTTTCACTTGTAAAAAATAATTACTCAAATATTGTCACGTTACATTTTTTTTTATATATCAAATAACCTCAATTTTAAGGAAAATAATAAATTAACATACAATTTAAAACGTAAGATGCTAAATTGATAGAAAAAATAAAGTAGTAAACCGAACGTAATTTATATCATTTAGTAGAGAAAATAATTACACCTTTCTTTATATTCACTTTAAAAGTGGATGTAGTAAAAATGAAATTATCTAAAATAATATATTTTAAAATTTATAATAATAAAAATAATACTATTATTTTTCATTGATAATGAGAAATAATAGTATTAATAGGTAATAGGTGCTATTTTTATTATTATATGTTTTAATTGGGTTAATTTTGTAATTTTTCCTATATTTTTTAGTATTAATAAAAAAAATTTAATTTTTGATTTATGTGTTCCATTTTTGGGAAAAGGCTTTCCCCCCCCCCCCCCCCCCTAATTTTATTGTCAGTTATACAACTACTAGTTTTAGGCTCATGCGTAGCACATGTCAATGCATATAATGTAATTGTATTATTAAAATTATTTATTTTAAAAAAATTATTTAAATTAATATGTAATAAATAAATAAATTGTTAGGCTATCCATTTATTTTTTTTATTGTTTTGATTTTAGTATTTGATTGAAAATACTGATATCACATTTAAAATAACAAAAATAATGATTAGTTATTCAAAATTTGATAATTATATAATATTATTTATTGTCGAGTAATAATTGGTATATGAAATTCTTTATTTTGAATAAAAAAAGTACTCAAATACTATTTTTTTTTTTAAGTTGGTTTTATTATATCAAGGGGAAAAATAGATATTAAATTTTTTTGCATAAAGGTTTGGAGGTATACGATTAAAACAGATAATTAATTAATTTTTTTACTTTAGTCAAAAATAAATATACAATAATAGCTATTTTATGAGTAGTAAGTGCAATAATTTATGATAATAACATATAATTTAAACATGAATGATTTGATACCATATTGACTTGCATAATTTTATTTATTAAATAAGTTAATAACCGGACAATTCACAACAAAATAAACCAAATATTATTATTCATAAGAACATGATATATTTTTTGTTTTAGTTACTGATATTAACTCGATAAGGATGGTCTAACTTAATAAACATTTTTTTGCTTAACAATAGTATATAAGTTGACTTTATTAGTTCTTATGATATAATCTTCACACGAAAAAAATGAGCTCAATATAAATATGATATGTTACAATTAAATTTGACTCGATCATTAAATAAATAAACATAAATTATTTAAATTTCTCCTTCAAGTAACATAACTTATCAGACTTATATGTTCAATTTATATAAATAAAAGACTCCCTAGTGCTATTCATTTGATAGAAATAGATACAATTGCTATACATCGAAAAAAGGTACTTGAAGTTCATTAACTATGATTAAAGTGTACAAAATTTTACTAACTTTTAGATGAAGTACTAGAAATTTAATAACTATTAAAAATAGCACTAAAAGTCCAAAATTTTTGAAATTATCATAATTTTATTTACACAGCTGAACTTATTGCATGTCACGTGAGCAAATTTATAAAAATTTTAGACTCCTAGTATTATTTTTAATGGTTATTAAATTTTTAATATTTTACTAAAAATTAGTAACTTCTTGTACACTTTAATAATAATTAATAAATTCGATGACTTTCACCCGCTATACATTTGTACCAACTTTAGTCTACTTAAATGAATTTAATTATAGGTCTAATAGTTATTCAATAATAATGTTATTAAGGTGTATTTAATAATTGAGGTATAATAAATATTTCATAAAGTTTTGTTTTGCAAATAATAAAATGAAGTGTTACAATATCATTATCCTAAAAAAAAATATATAAATAATTTCTCAAAATATAATGAGAATGAGCAAAAGAATTACCTTAGAAGTAGAGATGAAAAAAAGAAGAGCATTTGGATATTGTAAAGAAGGCAGGCAGGGGCGACCTGAGAACACATAGTGAAGCAAGTTTCAAGGGCTCTCTAGCTTGTGTGAAACGCCCAAATGTGTTCTCAGTACGCTCCTGTGTGACTCCTCTAATATCTTTGGGATTCCATTGCAAGACTATATTCTAAGGAAGATGCCATTTCATGTTATATAAAGACTAGAATAAGCTCAACTTCAAAATTCAGTACTTTGACTAATCTATTGTGTACTACACCGGAGTACACCCATTTTGCTAGAAAATAAAGGGCCGTGAGAGAGAGAGAGAAAAAAAGAGTACTACAACTTTTGTACTTCTTATATAAATGAGAAAATTGTTGTACTATAAACTCTCTTCAACAAGAAAACTACAATAATTTTAATGGAACAAGGCCAAATCTTACACCTTCCTATCTAACATGGACCAACACCGCAAGAATGCTGACCATTGTATTTTTTTTTTTTAAATAAAAATAAAAATATCACTTTTGTTAGGTAGCTCAAGTCGTTATATAAGTTTTAATTAGTAAATAATATTATATCAAATTAATTATATTAATTATATTTTTATGATATATAATAGTGTTCTCTCTCTCTTTTTTTTTTATTATTTATTTATAGAAAATAACAAATATTCTAAAATCTTTATCACAATAAAGATAAGAAAAAAGTGTCATTAGGGTCTTTTTATTTTTATAAAAGGTGTCATTTAGTCCCTTAGTTATAAAATGTATCTTTAAATTTCTTTACTTTTGAAAAATATGTTTTTAAGTTCATTTACTTGTAAAAAATATGCCAAATAAGAACAAAGTTAATTTTTCATTAAATATAACGGAATAGCAGATGTGTCACATGCATATTTATATTTTTTGGATATATATATATATATATACACACACACACGTAAAAAAAATTAATATTTAATTAAAAAATACTCAATTTTTTTAATTTAAAAAAAATTTAAAAAAAATTTTCAATGTAATTTAAATATAATTTTCAATAAAATACAAATAAAATTTTAATTGTCTAATATTTAAAGTTATAACTTAAATAATGAAAATTTTATTTAAGTTTGACCGAATTTAATAAAATTTAAATAGAATTTTCATTGTTTAATATCTAAAATCACAAATTGGACAATAAATTTTTTATTTAAGTTTAATAGAAAGAAATTGTAAAAAATAAGAGTAATTTTTTAATTAAAATTATTTAATTTGATAAATATCTATCAAAAAATATAAATATGCTTGTGATATATGTACTATTCCGTTAGATTTAACAAAAAATTAGATGAAAAAATTTATTTTGTCCTTGCCTGACAC
Source organism: Elaeagnus macrophylla (assembly GCA_029378325.1). Lineage (NCBI taxonomy): Eukaryota > Viridiplantae > Streptophyta > Magnoliopsida > Rosales > Elaeagnaceae > Elaeagnus > Elaeagnus macrophylla. The sequence goes on along the minus strand of CM055644.1, from coordinate 18,774,832 downwards.
ATTTTTTTACAAATAAAGGGACTTCAAAACACATTTTTCATAAGTAAATAGACTTAAAAACGCATTTTATAAGCTAGAGAATTGAATAACACCTATTACATAAACAAATTGATCATTTTAACTCTTTATCCTAAAGATAATATATCTAATTTCTGAAATTAAATCACAGTACTCCTCTCAATTTAAGAAAAAATATGTTATTTGTTTTTATGAGTTTTGGGTTATTATTTAAGGTAATTTACACAAATTTTTTTCTTTTAAATAACAATACACATTCACACACATACATGAATATACATGTACAATGATGGGGTTTGGGTTCATGCGTTTTTGGTGCTGACAAGGAATATTTATATCATTACGATATAAAGCAATTAATTGATATCAATGTAATAATTTTATTTATTATGTTCACGAAAATTTGGGTTCTTTTTTTTTTTTTTCTAAGATTAATAGACACTTGATGTATTTCAAACGGTGACATTAAATAGAATTTTTTTTTTAAATATATTAATTCTCTTATTTTAAAGTGTTTCACATAAGAAGCGAAGCTATATGAAGGATTGTGTAGGACTATAATTTCGATCAATTTTTTTTATAAAAAATTAATTACATATATATTTTTAGTATTAAATAAATATTTTATTTATAGTAATATATTATGTTTAATTTTAATGTATATATTTTGGTATATATTGATAATATTTAACAAATACATAGATAAAAATGATATAAATTGTAAATAAAATAATTAAATATATATATATTTTTTATGTATTTGGTAGCTATTAGTAAAAAAAAAAATTATAGTCGTATATTATGTAAAAATTATTCTTAAAAGTGATAATAAAAAAAACATTTAACTTTAGATTCAACATTATAAAAATAAAATTATAAAAATAAATATATGATAAACTTCATATTAAAACTTTTAAGTTTATATTTATCAAATTTTAATGTGTTAACTCTATATTTTAAGTTTAAGTATATAATGTGTTAACTTTATATTTTTTGAATACTAACTGTATGTTTTTATTATAATATGACATAAAAAATTAATTATTAAATCCAGTATTATTTACTGTAATTTTTATTAATTTTCTATTTTATATTAAAAAGAATTTAGTCTCTCCTAAATAATTTTTCTGGCTTCCCCCTATTTCACATGTTTATTTATTTTTCAAAAAGGATCCGTATAATTTTATTTTTTTAAGTTATAATGTCAACGCACACGTAGTATGCGGTATTATTTGAAAACATACGTTTAGTTGTTGTAATTAAGAATGCAATTATACGTTTATTAGCCTTTAATCTATATCTATATTTATCTAGTATCTACTATAAAAGAGCAAATTTATTTTATGAAAAGGAAAATACATGTTTGTCCCCATTTTTGATAATGCTACATAATTGCCATTATTAATGATTATATTTATTATTAAAGTTATTAGGTGTTTCAATAAAAAAAAACTATATGGTGTAAATTTTTTTTTTACAATATTAATTATTAAATAAATTAATAACAAGACTATAAAAATTTGTTGGTAAATTATATTAAATAACACCCCCTAAATGTTTTCAAATAGTAAAAAATAAATTGAAAATAATTATATAATATCTAAATAAACAACATTTAATGTGAAATGTTTAGGCTCAGCTTTTTAAAATATTAAAATATATTAACTGAATATATAATATACTATTTTTATAATTATAAATTTTAAAAGGTATTACAAATATTTTCTCAAATTTATAAACAGTCAAATAAATATAATTATTTATCCTAATCATTTACATATAATATTATATAAAAATAATAATTACATATTATAAGTATGCATTTATTCATTTCAAAAAAAATATTTATAAGCAAATAATAATAAAATTACCATTTTAAAGTAAATTTTAAGTATTCAATCAAAATAAATTTACATATTAAATAGTCCCTTTAAGTATAAAAAAAATTATCCAATAATTTTAATATTAACACGTTACATAATTTATATCATTTTTACTTCAATATAAATATTCATATAAACAATTTTCAACTTTCACTCATATATTATCTATGATCTTGATAGAATGAATATTTAATTTGTCATATGCATGCTAGTAGAAGAGAAGATAGGATAGGATAGGATAATTGAAAAGTACAACAAGAGATCAAAAGATATAAGACTTAAACATTTGATCTTCATATAATAATTAGCCAATCTTTCCATGTTCTTGACATATAATATAGCTTATATATGTAATGATTTTTTTTTAACAATGTATCTTCAAATGTATCTTTTTTCTTTCAACATAATTTTTCATTAATTACTTTTTTTTAAAAAAAGATATAGATTTTTTTTAATTAGATATTAGTGAATGCTCTTTGAATTATTTTTGTTTTTCTTTTGGAAAAATATGTAAATAAGTTCATACATTTATGGTATAATTTTCTTGATTCTCATAATAGTTTACATTTTAAATTACATTTTTCATCATTTAAGATTTGTTGTTCTCATTCTAAACTAATTAGAAAAAACATGTTGAACAAAAAATTTAAAAAGTAAAACTTTTTAAAGGTGCTAATAAGCTACATATTCTGGGGCATTTTAGTATGACTTGTTTATTTTAATTTTTATAATTGATTATATTTTAGTGTGATTTTTTTGGATAAAATTGTTATTAATAAATAATAATTTGTTATTAATGATTTATATTGTAACAATATTATCAATGTTATTATTTTTTATTTTATTATCTAATCAATAACATTTTGAAAATAGAAAACTTACTGCAGTACTAAATAAAACAAATGAAATTAAATATATATGTTTAATGTATTAAATTAAATTAATTTAAAAATTATTTATTTTGATATATTAATATTTTTTTTTTGTTTATTTGGTCAGAAAGAGAATATAGACACATGTCATGGAAAAAACCCAAATGAAATTTCTTAAAAAAATTGAAATTTAAAATAGCTTAATGTTATAATTTAATTAAATCAATTGAAATTCTTTTAATTTACATTGATTAGAAGTTATGTAAATTTTTTTCTAAATTAATCACTTGTTTAGAGAAGTGATGCTAAACATCATTTTTAATCTAAGAAATTAAACAATATTAATGATCTAATCTAGAAAACATCTGTGACATTTTTCTCTTTAATTTAATTAAATTAAATATGCAATCAATGTTAAGTTGTAAATATGAAAGTTATAGGCAATACAATAATTTTCATTATAAAGTGTAAATTTTTTTTTTTGGGCGGGTGGGGAATTTTTTCTTTGAACCCAAAAAAAATTTCATTATTTTAATTATTAGTCAACTTATTAATTTCATGACCAAATTCGAATAACAAGCAAATATATAAAAATGTAATTGAATGTCATTAATTATATATTTTTTTTAATAAAAGGTAAGTTAAAATTAAATTAAAAATGCCCCAAATAGATAGTTAATAGTAAATTTTTTAACTCTTATTGGAAACATTTGTCTAATATAATATATTAGATTTTTATTACTATTTTAAACATTTAATTCAAAACTTAATTTTTTTTTAGTTATTTTGTAATTTGTATATTATAAGATAATGTTAACCCCCTTTCTTTTTTATTTTTATCTTCAAGAAAAAGAAGCATAATATGTTTTTTTCTTCATAATGCACGACATGAATTAATAGTCACACTCTATATATTTTAAGTAATAATTATTACAATTATTTTTATTATTGCCACAACAAAAATATTTGAATTGTCTATTTTATTCCTATAATTAATTATACTTTATTGTCATTATTATTGGATAAAGTTATCATTAATGAAAAATTATTATGAAAACAACAATTGAAGTTATGGCAATATCAGTGCCATTTATTTTTCTCTCATTGTCATTCATGATTTTTTATGGTCATGTTATTGTTTGACTTAATTTGTTTTATATACAGATATATTTCAAATAGATTTATAATTTGAGATATCATAAATTTTATAATATTTTTATCGATGTATAAGCATTTATTGTTTTACATCAGAGAATTAAGTGTAATTGTACAACTACAAAACTAATTTAACATGTTAATATTTTATAATGCAAGCTTACATACAATTAATTACAAATAATGTTTTATATCATTATACTTATTCATTTTTATTTTATATATTAAATTTTTCTTTGTAAATCATCACATATATTATATGATAGTTTTTTCTTTTTTGAGAATACTATTGCTTGAAAATGAGATTTTTTTTTTTTATGGAGTAGCTAATATTAAGAAAGATTTTGCTTTGTTCAAGCAACTTTTTAAAAGTATTAACTAAGTATGTGATTGAAAATATTTTTTTATTTTTTTCAAGTAATTTTTCAATCAAATATGTTTAATAACGATTTCTAATTTTGATTTACATTTTTAAAGAATCACTAATAAAATATAGGATCATTCATAAATTTTTAAAAATAAGATTTTTGATTTATAATTTATAATTTTTTTTTCTTTTAACCAAACATTTTTTTGCTAAAGAGTAAATCAAATCTTATAATTTTTGTAGGTATAAGTATTGAAAAAAAATATTAAAAAATAAAATAAAATAATTTTTTTTAATTTTTTGAAAAAAATAAAAAAAATGCTATCAAATAACTTGTAAATTATTTTTTATTTTTTTCTTAAAAATCATTGAGTAGAAATTGTTATAAAAAAGATTAACGATTATTTTACGCACAAAAAAATCTGAAATTACAAAATTAATTATTTAATCATAAATCATGAATTATAAATTAGAATCGTTATCAAACATGACTTAAATATTCTAAAAATATAATTGCTTTGCTTCTACAAAACCAAATATTCCTTGATAATAATTATTCCCTATAAGGTATCATTTCTACCATGATGCAAAACAAATATCCACTATTAATATAAGTTTTTTATTTGCTATTATAATAGTAAAGTATTTATTACTTTTTAAATTGTAATTGGAGGAAAGATATGAATTATAATTTAGAACAATTTTTTAATGTAATGTAATTATTTTAAAATAATTTCAAAAAGGTACAAGAAAATTTATATATTCACGTGTATTGCACGTGCTTCATTGCTAGTAATAATATCAAAATATTTGTATAAACCTAAATGTCTCTTTTTCAATAGCTATAATAAATATGTAATCACCTTGATAACTAATAAACTACAAGGGAAACATGTAGAATTTTGACAAATACAATATTATTATTTTTTTGCTAAACAAATAAAATAAAATTTGCACTTCATATAATGAATTCGACTTTATTGATGAAGACGCTTGACTCAAGTAGATGAAGACAATTTTATCTTAATATCAACATACTTCATCTATATTATATAGAGAAGAATGACACAAAACTTTTTATTAAATTAAGTTATTTGCATTTTTTAATTATTTATATTAAAAATGATATCTAAGTGTGAAAAGGTTCAATTAAAAACAATTTATATTATTTTAATATTTTTTTATTATAATATTATTATTTTTTTATCAAGTGATTAAACGTGATTAAAATACGATTTTTTAACAATGGTAAATTTAACAATATAGTGTATTTTTTTATTTGATAATTGCTACTGATTTATTTTAGAGAGCAGGGTTATAAATTATCCTTAAATTATATCATTTATCTTTCGATCCCTTAAATTATAAATAATGTCATTTGATCCCTTAATTTAAAAAAAAAAATGAGCAAGTTAATATCAAAACACATGATTTTTATGATTTTTTAATTAAAATATTTTTTAAATTAATATTTTAATATAAAAAATATTAAAATAATATAATATGCTTTTAATTAGCTTATTAAAAAAATAATATTTTAATTAAAATATTATTAGAATTAAACGTTTTATTCTTAATTAATTTCTTGTTTTTTTTTTAAATTAAGAAACTAAATAAAAACTCTACGATACTCTCCCTATATAATAATATGAAACTGTAAGTGGTAAGTAATATTAACTTGACTTCCATAAAAAAAATGGATGAAAAATATAATATCTTACAGCCCTGAAGTGAAGAATGGGTGCTATTCGTTAATATTCTCCCACATCCACAAAGTGAGAGCCAAAGAGATAAACAACTACAACTTTATATGTAGTCCAATATCAATTTTGAACCAATTTGAGAAACATACATTATATCAAAATTTCTTCTCCCTTGAAAAAAAATAATATATATATATTTTGTAAGCCTTTAAGGCTTTGTATTCTCAAACTATTAGTAAAGGGCATTTGAACTTCCCATTCCATGCAGCTCAGGCCAAGTTTTCAGTTGGCCATAGTCTTTTCCACCTTGAAATTTCTTCTTCAGTTTTAAGTTTTCTTATTCCACCATAGAATCCAACTCCCTCATCCCCTTCCTCCCTGTGATCTTTTCTATTGATGCTTGTATGTCTCCACCGTGATCCGGGCGTGTACTGATTGAACTCCAACACCACTGTGTCTGTTACCAAAACATTTTGGGTCAAGAACTTCAACGTATATTTACTTAAATTGGTTTTCATTTAGCAAGCTATGCAATTATTATATAGGGACCTTTTATTTTTTTATCAAACGGGTTTCTTTTTTTTCTTTTTTTTGGGGAAATAATTACACTAGTCTCACAACTATAATTGAGATTAAAACTCCAAATTTTACCAAACAAAACTTAAATGGCGGGATACGAACAAGGGAATTCGAACTTGGAAGACATTTACCACTATACTATTGGGCAGCCAAACTTGTAAGAACTGTTAATGAACCATTAACTCATTTGTTAGACTTGAAAAAAAAAAAAAAAGTGAATAGAAGTAGAGCTAGTAGAACTCTCAATCCTACTCTCATTTTTTCTTGTACCATATTTCAAGTGATACATGTAAAATTTGTTTTATTGACATACTCTTTTCACGTTTTTTAAGAAAAACTAACTCGTAAAAAAAATAAACTTTACACGTATCACTTAAAGTATGGTGCAAGTAAAATTGAGAGAAAAGTGAAACTATTAGCAATATATATTGACATAAAAACATTTTTTTTTTAAATTGACAATAAAATTTCGTAATTTTAAATCAAGAACTACTAATCTTGTTATTACGAAAAATGTGTATATTTAGTCTCATAATTATTTAAAATAATGCACTTTAAATTAAAATATATTTTTTGTACTAAAATTTCTAATTTTACAAATAACAAAAATAAAATGCACATTTTAAAAAATCTAATTTTTTTAAAATATCAGATCCCTTTATAAACAACAAAAGCTTGATTTGGTTCCCAATTAATAATAAAAAAGAAGAAAAGAAGAAGAATAGGAATCCTATGAATACCCACTACATCCCCCACAAAGGATAAATACTCCAATGTGGCCTGAAATGCTGTTTTATCTTAAAAGGCATATATTTTTAAAAAGGGGAAACATGCATTGTTTTTGTGTAGTTGGCCATAATTATTCTGTCTGAGACACAAATTATCATAACGTTGGTAGCAATAATGACATACTGATAAGGATTTGTATTTGGGGTCCAATCAACAAAGGGACTTGCCTAAAAGTGGGTCTGGTCTATGAAAGCAGAGCATGGCAACAGATTATTGCAATAATTCAAAGGAAAAAAACTGAAAGGAGGAGAGAGAAATACAGATGATATTTTCATAAAATGTTATGTTATGTTCGTGTTCATGTATTAGTGCTAAGGAGAATAGAAAGAAATGCAAAAGCTTGGAAACTAATAACCACTCTTAGTTGATTGATTCCCAAAGTTTTGATCATGTTCCAAATTATCAAATAGAGTAATAGTCAATGATCTAAAGCACAAGTACAAGTTTGCAGGGGCCAAAAATAAAATAAAATAGTGCACTCACCACTTTCATGACAACGACAATAATATTCGTTCCTATCACATGATTCCAAGTGACCTACGACCCCATACCACCAACCTGCATTATACAACACACAAGCTATTTGAATATTTCAAAACTTTCAAGTACCTCGTTACTAATATCTTTGTGTTGGATTTCTTATTTAAGCTTCTTCTTTTCATTAAAAATAGTTTTTAAGTGATTTTTAAGAAGTGCTTCCTAAAATTTTGAAAATGCTTTTGGAAGAAATAATAGTATAATGCTTACTTTTTGGCTTTTGGATGCATGTTTCATTCTTAAAATAATTATTAATGTGACATTCAAAACTATTTCTAATATTTTAATCATAAAATTTAAATGCTTATCTTAAAATTACTTTTAATCTAAATGAGTTATTGAAACACACAACAATCTAAATATAGAAAGAAAGAAACAGAGTTGTAAGAACAAACCATAAGGGAATTCTTTGTTTCTTCTCCACTGAATCTCAATATGATCACCAGGATGTAATTCATTTAAGCAACCAGTAATATGAAGATCATGAGCAGTAGTATCAACAGGTGGAGCTCTAAGTCTTTCCCAGTCTACTCCATTTTCAATTGCAACTGCCCTTTTACCATGTGGTGGGTACCTGCAATAAATAACCAATACAATAACGAAGTTTGAACTCACACCTCTCGTAGCAACTGGATTCGAATCCAAGGTATGTGTGGGTTTTATAAATTTAGTACAAAAAATCTCCCAAAATCGCGTACAAACCTTATATGAATCATGTAAGACCTTACATGGTCTGTACATGAGTGAGTTTGGTACAATTTTTTTTATTGCTTAATTGCAATTTTGGACCTCAATTTCTTGTGTACATTATATTTTAAGGCAGGCTTTTCTGTGTAATTACCTGGCTTGGAAACTATCAGTGCAATGGTCATAGCTCAGCTCAGCATCATAGCATGAAAGCAAAAACCCAACATGCCCATTCTGAAAAACAGCAAATAAGTACAATAAAATAAAAAACAAGAACAGGTGACTTGTTGCTTAAAGAAAAACAGACTTTGAATAAAAACCCAAGAAAATATAAAGGTGAAATATTTTCTCTTTATAAGATTATAGGCTTATGGAAATAATACCTCACGGTTATAGACCTGAGCTGGAAAACATAATCTGCCAGTTTCAAGAGCAAGATACCAAGACATGACAGAGTCAACAGGCAAACAACTCCTCTGTTTGCTATGATGTATAACCTTTGATCTGATCCATGAAAAAGGCCAACTAAGATATAGAATCCTCATGAGGCTTCTATGTTTGCCTTGTTTGTCATTACCCAGATCAGTTTTTGAAGCAATATGACATTGCCACTCTCTATAAGCAGCAGGGCCAATTACTCTTCCCCATTTCTGTTTCATATGTTTCTCCCAAAAATGATCACTCCTACATCTCTCTCTCAAAGAGCTACAAACACCTGCCATGCTACATAGAGCCTTAGGTGGAAGCCTCTCAAGAATGCATTCCAAGGCCAATTCTGGTAAGTCCAAAACTGAAAACATCCTTCCCATATCATCAAAGTTGTCTACTTTGGAGCTCTTCAGAGACATTCTTAATGGGATTTGAGAAAGAAAATTGCTTAAAAAGCTATTTTTTAACAATTTGGTTTTGGTGAACAAAGATGTTTCTTTCCAAAACCAAAGTGATAACAATCTCATCTCATTTGTCCATGGTGGGAGTGGCTTAAAATAGAGGGACTTTAAGAAAAGAAGGAAGGGAACACAAGTAATCAGCAAGTAAAGTAACATTTAGGAAAAGGGACCTTTTCTTAAGGTCAAACTCAAGTTTGGTATAAATGATAAGGTGGAAGACTAATGGTAGAACAAAATTGGGTAAAATGTATAATAAAAACGATAGCTTTGGACTGGCTTGTCTTTAAGCAAAATGATTAAAGCAAAGGGTGGGATCTTGAATAACACTTTGAAACAATATTGGGTTTTTTTTTTCGGTTTAATGAAGCCCACCAAACCCAATGGTAGGCCTCTTATCAAACTCTAAATCAGAATTAAAGGAACAATAAATGTAGACAAATTTCATAGAATATCGGCTTGAACCAATCTAGAGAAATCAAAGCATTTGTAAAATTTCCTTCTTTCAATATTTCTATATAGTCTTCAAACAGTGTTATCCTTTTAGAACCCCAACCGTACAGACAAGTTGCACAAATGATATTACAAGTCTAGATACAAAGACCCATGGCTCCAAAATTCTATGATATTCTTTTGATACAAAAAATAAATAAATAAATAAAATATTAATGTAAAACAGATCAGGGATATTGGGTTGGAAGAAAACAAAATTTTGTGTTACTCTCCAAGATCGGTGTGAATTAATGGAATGACCCCAAAATACGAAGACAAGAAGAATTGAAGAAGGTGGTGGTATGGATAGAGGATATTATTTAGACGAAGAAGATGATGAACGTGAAGTGTGGGGTCCTCACCTCAGTTCATCAAATTCCTCATCAATGAAAAAGGCTGTTAAAAAAACCTCCTCCACCAACAGACCTATCAATTTCTTTCTTTTGGTCTGCACTGTGTCTCTCTGAGGCAAATAAACAAACAGGGAATGGACAGAAAAAGAAAAATGACAGAATTATTATTCATTCATTTAGATCGAAAGGTTGTGATTAAAGTAAGTTTTTTTTTTTTCTTTTTTTCTTTTTTTAATAATCAAAAGTACACACATCCCAAGAAGCTAAATTAAACCACCCACCATATGCCATGACCATCAATTTCTCTCTCTCCCTCGTACAAGTTGGGGTGAGATTTGTTTAGCCAGAAAAAGCAAACAGTTGGGATAACGTACAAAAGAATCAAGATACTGTTGTGGTAAAATGCTTTGAAGTTTGAGGCCTGTGTTCTATCTGTTGAAAATTCAGTTCATTAACCAATGGCTCATCACTTAAAGGCAGACAATTTATTAATGTTCACACATTTTTTTTTTTAATACAAATCACAGAATTGATCTCGAATTACACTTTTTAATATACTCCTCGCAGAAATTGTTTATGGGATAAGTAATTAATATAATTATTTTAAAAAATATATAAATATTTAATATTTTATAAGAAAAATTAATAATATAATTTATAAGAAGTATATTTTTAAAATAATGAATAATATTCCTAACTCATAATTGGTGGTAGAGACAAAATTCAAAGTCAGATGGACACCACCACACTAGTTAAATTTATTATATTTTTATTTAAAGTAATAAAATTTATACGTAGAATTTGAGTTTAAAAAAATATATTAAAACTTAAAAGTTATGTCGAGAAGACAACGTGTTAATATGATTTAAATTATATGCAAATTACGTGATATTACTTGAAAAATTGAAGGGTCCGTATACTCTCGGGCCCTAGTCTTATTACATTACAATTACAAGACAAATAACGTTTTATATACTAATTTTTTTAAGAAATAAAATAAATAGAAAACAAAATTTTAATATTATTAATTTATTATCAATTTCACGACTAATTAACATTTTTTTTTTGCATTAAAATTATTTTTTTTCTCATTAATTTTCAAACTTATTAAAAGATACTTGTATTTTTTAGCTAAAAAATATTATAAATTTTTCTTCATAATAAATATTTTATCCGACTATAAATTTTTATTATTAAATATGTTTATTATTTTCACAATGCAATAACATATAATAAAATTAATGCCAATTTATATTTAAATTATAATTTTTTTTTATAGTTTATTAAAATATTTTATACAGATAAGAAATAAAGTTTCACAATGGCTTAATCTAAATATATAGATTAACTATTTAATGATATAATTTATTAATTATAAAACACATATTAAAAGAGAAATATATTCAAGATAAACTTTAATATCACTCGACAGTACATGATATACTTCAACTTGTGGCTTGAAATGGGTAAAGAGAAGCCTATCTGCAATATCTTTAGGAGAACCATACTAAAATTAAATTTAGTGTTAGTGACTAATTTATCTTAAGTCATGAATCATTTTTATTAAATTTATTATAAATATTTTATATTATTATGAAAAAATCAAATAATATCTTAATATTTTTATTAAATATATACTATTATTATCAAATTTTTATAACGCATTTTTCCCAATTAAATGAATTATACTTATATTTATATGTTTTCATATTTTTATCGTGTTTGTATTTTTGTCAAATTTTTTACATTATATATAAAAAAAAGTATACATTCATATATATATATGTGTGTGTGTGTCCAAATAATACTCATGACAATCGATTTTATCAAGTTTTTATGATACAACATGATTATAATTCATTGATACAATTAAAATTGAATATTCTATCCACTAAATAGTCTTCTTATATGTTTTATAGGATGATTATTACGTAAAAAAAATTCGCAAAACTTTATAAGATGACTAAGTCTTAGAAATTTTTCTTATAACAATCTTATTTATTAAAATTTAATACAATTAATAATCATCCTATAAAGTTTTGTATCCACACTACCTAAGGTTTTTTTTGGAGTCAGATATAAACAATTAGGGTTGGAGTTCCCATTTTACTCCAAGATAACATTTTTCACTCACAATTTTGTCGCCGTTCCAGCTAAAGGAAGTTCGTCGTGCACCGTTCAGCCAACCACCAACTTGCCATCAAGCCAGCCAATCTGTCATCTTCTAGCGAGTCTTGGTCTCGCCTTCATGCATTGTCTAGCCAACCGTGGTCTCTCTTTCGCACACTATTCTTGTTGCTTGTCTCCTCACCTTCTCAAGCAGTTTGTGCTACTTGTCTCCTCACCTTTGCATGTTGTTCATGCTGCTCTTCTTCTTGCTTACAGCATGTCTTCGTACTACTTGTCCCATCTCCTACAACGCGTCAACATGGTTGCCATAACTGTCACCTCCTTTCCACTATCATTGTGCCTGCCATTCATCTCCTTTGGTAAGAACTCTTGCTAGTCATTAATGTTATTTTATTCATTTTTATTAATTAATAATTTATTATTCAACTGATGTGAGAAGTTACATTTTATTTTTGGATTCTTATACTTAACATTAACAATTTGTTGCTGTATTATTTATTTTTGATTTCCTTAAGTGGTAATTTGCAAAAATATTTATTTTAGTTGTTCTCAATATCAGTTGGATAAGCATGAACTCTCACCATCTACAAAGTTTGTTTCCTAACACGATTGTTGCACGTGAGCCGCAGATTAACATGTGGAGCTAAAGCTTCAAGAGTAATAGTGATTTAAATACATTAGCATCAATACTTATTTTAATTGTTTGCAAAATATTTTATTTATTGTACTGTTATTGTATTTTTAAGTGAATTTCTCTAATATGAAATTTATATATATGATGGAATTTTGTGGTATAAAAATAAAAGTATTAAGAAAGTATGAAATAATTATATAGAATTAAAAAAAAAAAAAAAACAAAACATAAAGGACGGTTATTTTACCTATATAGGACAGCTTATAATCGTCTTATTAAAATTATATATAACAGTCATTGGCTGTCTTATAAGATGTATATAAGAAGGTCAATGATCGTTCTAAAAAAAATTTATAAGACGATTATTGAATGTCTTATTTGTTAAATTTTTTTAAAACAAACGATTATATGATGATTAATAGCCGTTCTATTTTACCATTTTTATAATAGTGATTTATGAATGCTCCTTAAGTAGTTCAAGTTTTATATGTGCAATGCAAATGAGAATTCGAGAGTACGTAATGTAATTATTAAAAAAATATTTTATATGATTATTTATCGGTTTGTAAATTATTATAATATATATTTTGTTTTCTACTAGAAAAGAACATTTTTTATAAGATCCCGTATCCGGCAAAATAGTTTTTCTCTTCTTTTTACTTTCATTACTTTGAATAAAAAAATTATTAGTATTTCTTCACCATATCTTTTTTAGGGTGATCTTTTTCTCATCTAGATTTAATCTACGATTATTTATGTTATATTTATGTTTGTTTTGTTTGTGTTTCGTTAGAAGTCTAGATTTGTATCTAGATGTGTTGTATTCAAGATTTTGAATGTTATAAGATGGTATCAAGATTCAATTGTTTTTAAAAGATCATTTAAAGTATCAATTAAAATAATCAAATACTCAATTTTAGAACTTTACAACATAGCTAACAATGAAGCTCAAGTTTGAACACATGTTAAAGTAGTATACATAGTCTAAAAACTTTTCTTAGAGATATAACTTGATTTTTCTTTACTTTAGTGATTGTCCAAAATACATGTATAGAAAAAGGAAAAAAGCTTGAACATGAATTCAAAAATAATGAGGGGTTAAAAATGAAAACATTGCGTAAAAATGATCATCTCGTACAATAGTTTCAAAAAGAATATTATCAAAGATAATTAGGAAAATGTTGTTAATAAATAATAATATCACAATTTAAATTAAAATGGCAAGTTTTAAAACTTATTTAAGAGCTCATGTAACATAAATGATTTGTGATTTTTTTTCAAAGCAAATAAGATAGTTGACATATTCCTATCACTACGTGTATTTATTTAATTTAAAAAGGGAAATGTGATCGAGAAACAGATGAAAGAAAAGAAATAAAAAAAAAAAAACGAATTGGAACAACAGATAATTAAGACAGATTTATAATAATATTCAATTGATAATTAAACTAGATAATTATAAAATAACTAATAAAATAGAACAAGTTAATCCATATCACAAATATAAAATTTAAAAGATAAAAATAATTTATACTATATATATAAAATACGAATTATGCCTTCTTCTTTTTTTTTTTTTTTAAAAAAAACTATTCAAATATTTTAAGCCATCCAATAAAAACTCTAATAATATAATAATTATCACATCTAAATATTATTTTATTTTCACAACTAATTTAAAAGCATGAAAAAATTAATTTAATATTTATTTCAAATATACTATAAAAATTAATCAAAGAAAAAAATTAAAATAAATAAAATAATTTACCTGAGATACATGTATTTAATTAGTAAGGTACATAAAATTTAGACAAATCCTAAATAAATAAATAAAAGTTTATATAAAAAGGAGAGACATGCATATTATTGCTCCAATAGTTGTAGTTGGGATTGTAAGGTTGGCACATGAGGAGGAATAGGTGTTGGCCACAAAGATTGAACAACAAGAGGCCAATTTCTTCTCCAATCAAACCATCGATCATCCAGTGAATTACTCAAATAGCAAAGATTTGAGTAAAAAAGTTTTTTAGACTTAAATAGCACTTTTTGGACCTAAAACGGTGAGTTTCATTTATATAATATATATGATTTTTACCAAAATATCCAGTATTCGTAAAAACCTCGCCATTTCCGTGTTTCCTTTAAGCTTATGGTTCTGTACATTCACATTTTGTATGTACAGGTTACATACATATTTATTTTGTATGTAACCTGTACATTCACATTTTGTATGTACAGGTCATGTGAATGTACAGGTTACATACAAATTTATTTTGTATGTAACCTGTACATACAAATTTATTTTGTATGTAAATTTGTATGTAATCTGTACATACAAATTTGTATGTAACCTGTATATACAAATTTGTATGTAACATTTACATACAAATTTGTATGTAACCTGTACATTCACATTTTGTATGTAACCTGTACATTCACATTTTGTAAGCTGTTTAAAACAACAATAACATACAAACAATACAATGCATTTCATGTGAATGTACAGGTTACATACAAAATAAATTTGTATGTAACCTGTACATACAAAATTTATGTAACCTGTACATACAAATTTATTTTGTATGTAAATTTGTATGTAACATGTACATACAAATTTGTATGTAACCTGTACATTCACATTTTGTAAGCTGTTTAAAACAACAATAACATACAAACAATACAATGCATTTCATGTGAATGTACAGGTTCACATTTTGCAGGAAGAACAGTTCGTATGTACAGGTAACCTGTACATACAAAATGTGAATGTACAGGTTACATACAAAATAAATGTGTATGTAACCTGTACATACAAAATGTGAATGTGTGTATGTAACATGTACATACAAAATGTGAATGTACATAAGCTGTTCTTCTTCTTCTTCTTCCAGTGGGTGATTGCTCTACTACTCCCTCTCTCCTAAATCAAAATTCAAAAGAAGAAAAAATGGCAGGCATAGTCAAACAGTTCGTATGTACAGGTAACCTGTACATACAAAGTGTGAATGTACAGGTTACATACAAAATAAATATGTATGTAACCTGTACATACAAAATGTGAATGTATATAAGCTCTTCTTCTTCTTCTTCTTCTTCTTCTTCTTTTTCTTCTTCTTCCAGTGGGTGATTGCTCTATTACTCCCTCTCTCCTAAATCAAAATTCAAAAGAAGAAAAAATGGCAACAACAATTGCTCAATTTCCAATGCTCAACATTGAATCAAAGCAAGATGCCGACGAACTCATCACCCACGAAATCTTCTCAATTCTGGAAAACAACTTCCTCTTTGGTCACAACAAATCAGCTTCAAAGTTTTTAAGTCCCATTAATGTCACGCAGAGGAGAGGAAGTTGTATACACTAGATTATATGTACGTAAATTCCTCACGCAGAACCGAAGGTAGTGAGGCAAGCAAGGATGGTTAAAAATGTCATTATGCTTTTATCAAAACACAGTCGTTTTGCTATTTTTGTTTAAAACTCAGTTTTCCTTGAATTCGTAACATATCAGGTAATTAATACTCGACCATCTTCAACGTAGATTTAACTTTCATTTGAAAGCCCAAAGTTTTCTCATAAACATTCAAAATGGCCATAACGCAGTGTTGTCAATTTTTTTTATGGGACAAATTTATATAAAAATTATTTAATTAGAAGAAAAATAGGAATAAAATGAGAAATAAGAACGAAAATTTATATTTTATGATGCGAGGTGGGTCAATGACAAAAATTGTGTTCTTCCCGTCTCTAAAATTATATACATTATTTTAATAAATTTATAAATTTATTTATATTTTTTAAATTATTTTATAAATTTAATTATATAGAATTGAAACTAATTATAAGTAATACATTATATATTATATATTTATATTTAAATTATGTTTTTATTCTTTTAAAACATCAATAATTATTTTATAATTTATTTTTTTAATTCAAACTATGTAACAAAAGTTTATCAATATTATTTAATATAAAAATATTATGCATTTATTATTACATATTTTTATATTTCTTATCATATAAGATTATTTATTGTCTCAAAAAAAAAATTTCTCATCATAAAATATTTGTTATTAAATAATTTTTTTTGATAAAACTAAAATAATTTTCTTTAGTAAAATAATAATAATAATAATAATCACTAAAAAAATTAAAATAGTAATAATTTTAATATTATTTGGTTATTGATTTCCTATTTGAGTTCTTGATTTATTTTCACAAAAATTTTAAGTGAAGATGAAAAATAAATTCAAAATTGTGGACGAGAAACGGGAGATCCCTAGCTCTGCCATGTTTCATTAACAACCCTACACAGTTTAAAGGATATTTAATTTACATAAAAAAAATATAATTATATAGTAGTATTATATGCATCAAATTGTAGTATGTATTAAGTGATGTGTCAATTGATTATATATAAAGTTAAAAATGTGAAATGAAGATGTGATTGTGAGACTTCTTATTAACTTATTAACATAAACCAATTAAATTGTTGCATGTAAATTATGATATGTATCAAATTACAGTAAAAAAAAATTATTCTAAAAAAAATTACTATTGCTCGGTTGTAAACCATAAACAATTGCCCTACCCCACCACTCCTTTAATCAATATCGGTATTAATAAGTAAATAATCTAAAATCTTGATTTGGTCACAACAAACATGATGTACGAAACTCCAATATTTTCTTTGACCAATATCAATATTATTATCTTCAACTTGTTTCAACTCCCAAATATCTATTTCTTTCCATATTTTCCCATTAATGTACCTTAGATTCCCTTTGCACACACCGAAGAAATAAAAATCATACTTCTTTGCTGGCAAATCAATATAACCAGCAGTAGATTTGAATGAATCAAACCCAATAAAGTCTCTACCTAGCTAGCTACATTATATCAGTATAATATTTCATTATAAACAACATCCGAATTTCGAGTTAAGACTACGATTTCAAAGTCCTTTGGCCATGACAAAGTTGATTTTTTCCCATTTACAAGATTCAGTTGAAAAACTTGTACCTCAAATTTGTATGAAATTCCTTTGAAAGGAAGTACATGTACAATGCAAAACTTGTACCTACCATCATTGATATTTGTACATTTGTTTTTGCAGATAAACCCAATCGAAAATTTTGATAACTTGGTTGGTGGATGGGGAACTGGAATTGTTGCTGCAGATATTAAAAATAGATAGAAACGAAGTTACCAATAAATCAAAAACATACTGTTTGGGTTGAGTTGTGGACTATGTTACTCTCTTAAAGACGTTTCGTGGCTCTGCCCAAAATTATGCAAGCAAATACAATCACGTCGTTCCCAGGATAAAACAGCCCAAAACTTTTTTTTGTCTCAAAGCTTCACTGTACTAATGAATATCGGAATACTACACATGTAAATTAATATTGCTCGGAAACTAAAAATAATATTAATTTTATATTCTGAAAAATATTTCTGAGTTTATGAATTTTTCTGGGTTTTTGTTTTACTTTTCTGGATTTCTGTATTGCTCAATAGTAAGAGCAGAGAGGAGAGAGCTAAGAAATTGAGTTGAGAGAGAGTTGAGTGCTGAGAGGTGCGGAAAAATTGAGAGCTCAAGGGCTCTATTTATAGTTGAAATTATCAGCTGTCTATCACAAAAAAAGGAAGAGTGGATCAGATCGTGCAACGTTCACAAAAATGGTCATGGAGAACATTACACAGAAACGATCATGGAGAACGTTATATAAGAACGATCAGTAGAGTTCCGTAAGGCTCGTTCTAGAACGGAACAGTAAAAAGGTAATGGTTATGATGGATAAGAAAGAAACTGTTAGAAAAAATAGTTTTAATAAATAAAATTTTTCTAAAAAATAAAGTGTCACCTCATTTCACATACACACATACACACTCGTGCTCGGCACGGCACGGCTGATAGGTCAAACAGACGGACAGCATGTGCGTGTGTGGGTGGACCCACAGTTGCCGAGGTCCTCTCCTCTTCCATAAAAGTGGGTGCTTCTTGGGGTCCAATCCCATTAATAAATTCTTTTCTATATAAACACCTCCAAATAAATGTAGAATAATAATGTGGGACAAATATTTGGGAAATTACCAAAAATAGCACCCCTAAAAATTATAATAACAAAACTAGCACCCCTGTGTTCAATTAAAATTGAACGTTTAATATTGAACGTTCAATATTCAATTTGAACGTAAAATATTGAACGTTCAATATTAAATAGGTCTAATTGTCGTCATTCAATTCTAATTGAACGGATA